>CM038671.1:615620231-616253990 GCA_021605145.1 Aegilops bicornis
AGGGGGTCCCGAATCGTATGCCTAGGCGGATGGTAACAGGAGACAAGGGACACGATGTTTTACCTGTGTTCGGCCCTCTCGATGGAGGTAATACTCCGCTTGATTGATATTGATGATATGGGTAGTACAAGAGTAGATCTACCACGAGATCAAGGAGGCTAAACCCTAGAAGCTATCCTATGTTATTATTGTTGTTGTGTCCTACGGACTAAAACCCTCCGGTTTATATAGACACCAGATAGGTTAGGGTTACACAGAGTCGGTTACAATGGTAGGAGATCTACATATCCGTATCGCCAAGCTTGCCTTCCATGCCAAGGAAAGTCCCATCCGGACACGGGACAAAGTCTTCAATCTTGTATCTTCATAGTCTAGGAGTCCGGCCAACGGTGATAGTTCGGCTATCCGGACCCCTAATCCGGGACTCCCTCAGTAGCCCCCGAACCAGGCTTCAATGACGACGAGTCCGACGCGTTGATTGTCTTCAGCATTGCGAGGCGGGTTCTTCTCCAAATTCCATATACCCGCCGTAATAAAGCTGTCCGGCTTGATAAATGCGGGCGCTCCTTGGCTTCATACCCAATAATGGCCATCTTCCACATGTTTGAATGAATGCGAAAGGCCAGGGTATTTTCACGATTACCCCCTTAGCTGCGCAAATGAGCTGCCTATAAAAGGGGCGTGGATCTAGATCTGAGTCACATCATCCCTCCTTTGCGAGCTTTCATCGGAGCCCTCCTGACCAAAGCCCATTCCATCATGGACAGTCGAAGCGGCTCCTCCTCTCGCGCTCCCAGCCCTCGGCCTGGAAATTGGGGGAGATGCTCAGTCCCGCATAGCGAGCTAGTTATACTCCAAACCAAGGGATTTCTTCCCCCGGCCTTCATCGTTCCGGTTCGAGCCGGACTCGCCACCTACAAGGGCGGAAAGCAAGCGGAGAGTGTCCTCGATCCCTCTAAAGGACAGCGGGTGTGCTTCATCTCTTATCTAGTAAGAGGACTCGGATTTCCAATCTATCCATTTCTCCGGGGGCTCTTGGAGTTCTACGGCCTCCATTTGCACCACCTTACGCCTGCCTCCATTTTGCACATTGCGGGCTTCGTGGCCCTCTGCGAGCTGTTCTTGGGCGTCGAGGCTCATTTCGGGCTGTGGAAGAGATTATTCTGCCTAGTACCCCGTTCTCATGAGGGGTCAATATATCAAGTGGGCGGAGCCGAGCTATGGCGCATCACCGGGACCGGATACCTATCCGGAACCCCAAAGAAGGCGTCCGAAGACTGGCCCTCGGAATGGTTTTATATGGAGGACGTCCCGCTGCCGGATCCTGTTCGGATCGGCCTTAGGAGTTCAGCAACGCCTTCCTCAAGAAGCGCCTAAGCCGGGCGCCTCAAAGCCCGGAGGGAAGATGACAAGGACGTCCTCTATTTGATGAGCCGAATAAGGTTACTGGCTCATGCCGGATTAACCATGATCGGAGTCATGGCAATCTGCATTATGAGGGGGGTGCAGCCGCTCCAATATAGGGGCCACCCCATGTGTGACTTCAACGGGGAGGACGACGCCACCCGCCATGGCCGCAAAGGGCCGGGATCGGTCACCGAACTGGTGAAGATCTTGTCTGCTATGTGTACAAGGGGGAGGAGGAGGATTTCCTCCGCCAATCCATCAAGGAGTTTTCTTGAATAATCCTCGAAGCCGGGTAAGCAAACATCTTTGTGACCTGTCCGATCCATGTTCCCGTGGTTAAATATCTCATTTCGTGGTTTTTGCGCAGAGCTGCGCCGACTGTGGAGAAGATACACAACCCGCCTCACAACCCGAGGATCCGGAGCGGTCCTCGATCCGCCTCCTCGAAGAGGATCCGGATATAAAGGTGGAGTTGATCGACGGGGTGTTCTACCAACTTAGCATCGACAATTCTTTGGTTGCCATTACGGCCGATTACCTTGGAATACTTCTAGCCTCACAGGTAACTGAGACCGAGGTCCCAAAATCCTGATAACGACCCACCCATGCATATTTTTTTGATCACTGTACACCAATGGTGTTTCGCAGGGGGTACCTTCGAGGCAGGAGGCCGAGCCCGTGGCTGGGCCAACAAAGGGCAAAGGCGGCCCCGCAGACTAAAAAGAAGTGCGGTCCGGATCGAAACTCCGCCGCAACGGTATGGCGTGTCACCATACTCCCAGGATTGATTCCTGGAAAGCGTACTAACGCAGGTGCTCTTTTCAGGAAAAAGAGCGCTCGCCGGAATGAGTCCAGAGAGGTTGCCAATCGAACCTTCACCGCCCAGGCTTCAAAGCCAGGTCCGGAGGCTGAGGCGAGCACGAGACGTGCGTCGGATGTTCCTCCGACAGAGGATGCCGACAGGTTGTCCGCCACCAACTCCGAGGTGGAGAGCGCTTTGAATCACAGGCGCCGCCGGACAGTTCTTCATGACGCGTGTTTCTCCCAAGAGGCCTTGAATGCCTTCGATTCGGGAGATGAGCACCTCCGTGCAGCTCAAGATGGTCTAGCCAGAGCCACGAAGCAGTATGTAAAAGACATACGGGTAAGGAAATTTGACGATTATATATGCCAAGAGTCTCCCGAGACTTAAAATAGTTAGAATAACTGATTTAAGGATCATTTGTTATGCAGATCATACGTAAAAAGAATACCCGATCGTCCCAGAGCTTGAAGAGTGCAAGGCCCAACTTGAGGTCAAGACCGCCGCCACAAAGAGGGAGCCACAGAGACCCCCTCTGGTAATATATGCTTCAGAAGATAAATACTTAATGAAGTGCGGCGTGTGTGTAAATCTGAAAAAAATATTGCAGATGGCGCCGGACTAGATTCGGACAAGCAGCAGCTTTTGTGCCAGCTAAAGGCCGGCGAGAGCGTGCTTACGAGGGTGCGGCAGGAAAAAAATAGCCTCCAAGACGCCAACACCAAGCTGGGCGAGGAACTAAAGGATGTTCGTGGCCAGTTGTCTGACTCCATAAAGGAGAATCAGCGGCTTCGTCGCGGCATTTTCAGTAAGTGCTTGAACGAACTTTGAAAGAGTTCGGTGAGGAAGGCGACTAACATAAACATGTATGTAGGTTTGCTCACTGTGTCGCCCCGAGGAGGAGATGCCCGGTTCTTCGGGTGATCTTTCTTCCCGAATCTGTCACCTGCATGAACAAGTCCGCAGTGATGAAAGGCATTGGCCAGCCTTGTGGCTATCTATCCCGCTCAAGGCATTGGGGAGCCGGGCAGAGTGGCTTCAAGGAGCACGGCGGCTCCGCTATGGAAGATATCGGCTGCCGTCAAAGGCGCCAGTGGAGGCCTGGTCCATGGTAAAGACGGTACACGGTTGTCGACCCAACCACATGGCCGAGGTCGGACCTGTGGGGCCTGATGGGATAGAGCTCCATGTAAGCTTAGTGTACGGCCAAGTAGAATTGGCCGCCAAGTATTCTCAGCAAGATTGTAAATTAGATAGCCTGTTAGATGGCATTGAGGAGGAATACAATGAGTCAAGTTGACTTTGTAAATAAATATGACATGAAGAATGTCTTCTAGCCGGATTGTAGATCGTTTGTCATAGCGGACCTTTTCGCCGACCTCGTGACCCAACACCTGGAGTGTGTCCGAATACCTTCGTGGTTATATAAGAACCGTGGTATGCATGGAGACAAGGCGTAGGGGTCATTAGTGCTGTATCAGACAAGTGCCCAACTAGTTATGTTATATTACATGGGTAGTAAGAAACATCTTCTAGGGAGAATAGTTCCATTAAGGGTTCCTTTCGCTGGGATGCATGCCCTAAAGTGCATGTCAAAGCTGCTATGAAAGCAAAAAATCATCTTGGGGCAGATGGGTAAATAATTAAAAATCATCTTTTAGTTCACCGACCGAATATTCCTAGAAGAACGCTTAGCCGGCTTCACCCGGTCCGAGGTACACATCCGGCTGACCCGGCAGTAATAATCACAGAGGTGCTCCCTTTACCACCTAGCCGAACAATCGGGAACGAGGGGTAAGCACAGAGCCAGCAACCCAGCTTGGCCAAAACTTAAGTCATATCGATGCATATAATGGTGAATAAAAGGTACATGCGGAAGTTTAACGCATGTGTTGGGCATAAAGCCCGTATAGATAAGCTTCTGTAAAAGAAGCCCCAGGTATAATGAGCGCGGACAGCGCGTCAAATATGTGCGGACAAAGCGCAAAACGAGCCTCAAGAGGCTGTAAAAAGGAAGGAGGAGGAACGAGAGAAATAAAAGACAGTAAAAATAAAAAATGTGGACGGAGGAAGGAGACGAACTTGGAGTCCGGCACTTAGGCGTAGAATCTTTGTAGACGGGTTGCGTTCCATGGGTTTGGCTCGTGTCGGTTATCCGATGCGTTTCGCAGACGGTATGCTCCGCCGGTCAGGACCTGGTCGATGATGAAGGGACCTTCCCATTTGGGCTTGAGTTTGTCCTTTTTCTTGTCCGGCAGGCGTAGAACTAGTTCGCCTACGTTATAAGCTTTGGCCCGTACTTCCCTGCTTTGATATCTTCGAGCCTGCTGTTGATAGAAATCGGAACGAGCTTTGGCCATGTCGCGCTCCTCCTCCAATGCGTCCAAACTGTCCTGCCGATCGAGCTCGGCTTCTCTTTCTTCATACATGCGCACGCGAGGTGAGTCATGTATTATGTCGCAGGGCAAGACTGCCTCTGCGCCGTACACCATAAAAAATGGTGTGAATCCGGTAGTACGATTCGGCGTGGTCCGCAGCCCCCAGAGTACGGAGTCAAGCTCCTCAACCCAGTGCGTGTTAGATTCCTTGAGGGACCGCACTAGTCTGGGTTTAATGCCGCTCATGATTAGACCATTTGCTCGTTCGACTTGGCCGTTTGTTTGAGGGTGCTAGACTGAGGCGTAATCGAGCTTGATACCCATGTTTTTGCACCATAATTTGACCTCATCGGTCGTGAAGTTGGTGCCATTATCAGTGATAATACTGTGGGGGACACCATAGCGGTGCACTACCCCTGATATGAAGTCTATCACCGGTCCGGATTCGGCCGTTTTAACAGGTTTGGCCTCTATCCATTTGGTGAATTTATCCACCATGACCAATAGGTATTTTTGCTTGTGGGTTCCTCCCTTAAGGGGTCCAACCATGTCAAGCCCCCAGACCGCGAACGGCCAGGAGATGGGTATAGTTTTGAGGGCGGTGGGTGGCATGTGGCTTTGGTTAGCAAAAAGATGGCAACCGACGCATCTTTGGACTAAATCATGTGCAACTGCCCGAGCCGTCGGCCAATAAAATCCTGTACGGAAGGCCTTGCCTACAAGTGCCCGGGCTGCAGCGTGGTGCCCACCCAGTCTGGCATGAATTTCAGCCAGGAGGTTGCGCCCTTGCTCTTCGGAGATGCACCTTTGAAGGACTCTGGTAGTGCTTTTCTTATAAAGCTCTCCCTCGTGGACTTTATAGGCTTTTGGTCGCCGTACTATGCAGCGAGCCTCATTTTGGTCTTTGGGGAGTTCCTGCCTAGTTAGGTAGGCTAGGAATGGTTCCGTCCACGGGGCGATAACCGCCATTATTTCGTGAGCGGAGGGTGTTATCTTGGGGGCAGAGCCTCCGATTGTGTCAGAGTGTTCGGCGTTAGGCAGTGCGGTTGGGTCCGGATTGTTATTGCCGGACTCCCCTTCCCATAGTACGGATGGCTTGAATAGCCGTTCCAGAAAGATATTGGGTGGGACAGCATCGCATTTTTCACCGATGCGTGCCAATATATCCGCCGCCTGGTTGTTATCCCGGGCTATATGATGAAATTCGAGCCCTTCGAACCGTGCTGACATTTTTAGGACCGCATTGCGGTATGCTGCCATTTTCGGATCTTTGGCATCAAAGTCTCCGTTTATTTGAGATATTGCGAGGTTCGAATCCCCGAGCACCTCTTGGCGTTGAATACCCATGGAGGCTGCCATCCGGAGGCCGTGCAGAAGGGCCTCATATTCGCCGCGTTGTTGGAGTCCGTATACATTATCTGAAGGACGATTGGACTGTGTCCCGGTTGGGGACGCCAGACGACGCTTGACCCCGTGCCGCCAACATTTTGGAGCCGTCAAAGTGCATGATCCAATTGGAGTACGCGCCGTACTCTTTAGGGAGTTCGGCCTCTGTCCATTCGGCCACGAAGTCGGCTAAAACCTGCGACTTGATAGCTCGTCGTGGCTTGTAGGTTATTTCGAATGGAAGGAGCTCTATGGCCCATTTAGCAATCCGGCCCGTCGTGTCGCGGTTGTTTATAATGTCGTTAAGAGGTACATCGGAGGCTACCATTATCGAACACTCTTGAAAGTAGTGTCGTAGCTTCCGGGATGCCATGAACACCGCGTATGCTATCTTTTGATAGTGTGGGTACCGGGACTTGCATGGAGTTAGGACAGTGGACACATAGTAAACCGGTTTTTGAAGAGGGAACGGTGTCCGTCCGCTTTCGCTCGACAACGAGCACCGCTACCGACAACTTGATGTGTTGCGGCAATATATAATAGCATTGGTTCGCCCACATTGGGCGCGGCCAGGACCGGATTTGTTGCCAATATGGCTTTTATCTCTTCGAGTCCGGCCGTGGTGGCATCCGTCCAGTCGAAGTGTTCGGTGCGCCGGAGGAGGCGGTAAAGGGGTAACGCCTTTTCTCCCAAACGGGAGATAAAGCGGCTTAGAGCCGCTACGCATCCCGTCAATTTTTGTATTTGTTTGAGGTCTTTTGGAATATCCAATTGTGACAGAGCTCGGATCTTGGTTGGGTTTGCTTCAATTCCTCTACCAGACACAATGAAGCCCAGGAGCTTTCTGGCTGGAACGCCGAAGAAGCATTTTTCCGGATTGAGCTTGATGTCATATTTTCGAAGATTTTCGAATGTGAGCCTCACGTCGTCTACTAGAGTTTCGACGCGCTTGGTTTTGACGACCACGTCATCTACATATGCTTCCACTGTTTTGCCGATCTGGTTTGCCAGACATGTCTGAATCATGCGCTGATATGTTGCGCCGGGCTTTTTGAGCCCAAAGGGCATTGTATTGAAGCGTAACGGGCCGTATGGAGTGATGAATGCAGTTGCATCTTGGTCTGCTCCGCCATCTTGATTTGGTGGTAGCCGGAGTACGCGTCGAGGAAGCACAATGCGTCGTGTCCTGTCAGAAGCGTCGATAATTTGATCAATTCGGGAGGAGGAAGGGATCCTTTGGGCAAGCCTTATTAAGGTCTTTAAAATCAACACATAGGCGCCAGGATTTATCCTTCTTTGGTACCATCACCAGGTTTGCTAGCCAGTCCGGATGTTTTATATCTCTAATGAATCCGTCTTCCAAAAGTTTGGCTAGCTCCTCTCCCATGGCCTGTCTCTTAGGTTCGGAAAAGCGCCGATGAGCCTGTTTGACTGGCTTGAATCCTTTGAGGATATTTAGGCTGTGCTCGGCCAGCCAACGTGGGATTCCTGGCATATCTGAAGGGTGCCAGGCAAAGATGTCCCAGTTTTCTTGTAGAAATTCTCGTAGTGCGGCATCTACATCAGGGTTTAATTGTGCCCCAATGGAGGCCGTCTTTGCAGGGTCCGTTGGGTGGACTTGGAATTTGACTATTTCGTCCGTTGGTTTAAAAGAAGTGGACTTGGATCTTTTATCAAGTATCACATCGTCCCTGTTCACCGTGGAGCGCATCGCGGTGAGTTCCTCGGCCGCTAGGGCTTCAGATAGTGCCTCGAGGGCTAGTGCGGCTGTCTTGTTTTCCGCGCGGAGTGCTATGTTCGGATCACTAGCAAGAGTGATGATTCCGTTAGGTCCGGGCATTTTAAGCTTCATGTACCCGTAATGGGGTATAGCTTGAAAAATTGTGAATGCCTCTCGTCCTAATAAAGCATGATATCCGCTGTTGAACGGGGCCACTTGAAATGTGACCTCCTCGGACCTGTAATTGTCCGGCGAGCCGAACACTACATCCAGTGTGATTTTTCTTGTGCAGCACGCTTCCCGGCTAGGGATTATTCCTCTGAAGGTTGTGCTGTTTCGCTCAATGCGGTTCCAGTCTATTTCCATTTTTCGGAGGGTTTCCTCATAGATGAGGTTTAGTCCACTGCCGCCATCCATGAGTACCTTAGTAAGGCGAAAGTCGTCCACTATCGGACTGAGAACCAATGCGGCTGGTGCTCGGGCTGTTCGGAATTTAGGTTCGTCACCGGCATTAAAGGTAATAGCCGTGTCACTCCATGGATTTATTGTTGCTACTTGGTAGACTTCGACAAGGTTGCGGAGTGTTCGTTTTCGCATGTTATTTGATGCGAAACTCTCGAAGACTGTTAAGACCGTACTGGTGTTCTTTGGGCTGGGATTACGAAGCTAGAAGCTCTTCGCCACTTTTGGCCACCTGCCGTAGTATCCAACATGCTCAAGGCTATGAGTTGGAGTGGCGCCCTCTATGCTATGAATTTTGCAGGTCCGTTTAGCCAACCCTCCAAAGACGGTTCCGCACTTTAGGGGTTTTGGTTTTTGGTATTTGACCCGGTGCTTGATAATGATGCACCCTTTTGTTTCGGACTAGGGGTGTATTCGGGGCGGATTATCCCAAAATTTACTACATTTTCCAGCGCTCTCCATCGGACAAAGATTTTTGTACTATGGTCACCAAGTCAGCAAAGCGTGTAATATTGCAACGACTTATCGCGTTTACGATTCCCTTGTCCGTGCAATTATTGCGGAAAATTGGGATTGCGGCCTCCTCTCGGCAGTCCTTTATCCTGTTCGAAACCAGGAGGAATCTGGCCCAGTAATGATGTACTGTTTCGGCGGGCTCTTGCCGAATTCGAGAGAGATCGCTAATGTTTGGGTGGGCGGGTGGAACTAGATCCGGAACCCCGTCTAATTTAGGACTCAGGGGCCGAGGAATTTCCGAACTCGGAAGTTTGGATTTTTGAGTGTTATCCAATGAGTCCGACCCGCCGCCTGACTTTAAGTTCAGGGCTTGATCGACATCCGTCCCTCTGCAGGAATCCGGCGTGGAGGGATCGGGAATCCGGACGTAGCTAGTCCTTAAGATAGAAGAAGAATCGCCGCATTGCTCCTCTATCACGGCAACATGATGGGTAGCCTGGGGAGAGTTGATCTCTCTCAGATCGGTTTGAGGCCCGATCCGGTCGTAGTCTGTAGCGACTCCCTGGGCGGCAATGCGATCCAAGAGCTCGTTTATGGAGGAGAGCTCGATCGGATCTAACTGTTCGGCAAGTTCCGAACTAACATGGAGATTAGTTTCGATGACTCGAGAGGTCACCGTCGGCGCGGCAGCCGAACTAGCGGTCATGAGAAAACCGCCTAGCCGAAGAGTCTGACCAGTGGCCAAGGCTTCTTTGGCGATGGTATCGTCTTTAAAGACAAGATGAGGCATCCTACCTGATGGCGACGGCACATAGGAACTCTCAATGAAAGCACCAATGTCGGTGTCAAAACCGGCGGATCTCGGTAGGGGGTCCCGAACTGTGCGTCTAGGCGGATGGTAACAGGAGACAAGGGACACGATGTTTTTACCTGTGTTCGGGCCCTCTCGATGGAGGTAATACCCTACTCCTGCTTGATTGATATTGATGATATGGGTAGTACAAGAGTAGATCTACCACGAGATCAAGGAGGCTAAACCCTATAAGCTAGCCTATGGTATGATTCTTTGTTGTGTCTCTGGACTAAAACCCTCCGGTTTATATAGACACCGGATAGGTTAGGGTTACACAGAGTCGGTTACAATGGTAGGAGATCTACATATCCGTATCGCCAAGCTTTCCTTCCACGCCAAGGAAAGTCCCATCCGGACACGGGACGAAGTCTTCAATCTTGTATCTTCATAGTCTAGGAGTCCGGCCAACAGTGATTGTTCGGCTATCCGGACACCCCCTAATCCAAGACTCCCTCAACTGGACACTATGCCACGGAGTGCCCTGAAAGCGAAGAATGGAAACGGTAACGGGAGCGCTTGGAAGAAGCCCAATCCATTCAACAAAGGACAAGTGAACCACGTTAACATGGAGGAAGTTGAAGAGCAGCCAGACGCGGTTATCGGTAAGTTTTTGGTTAAGTCTTTTACCGCCCTTATTCTTTTTGACACCGGTGCATCTCATTCATACATATCAAGGGGATTCGTGGATAAGTTTAAACTACCAACCCAAACCCTTAGGACCCTCTCATTAGTGAGTTCACCGAGGCGAGTATATGGCTAGCCGATGGTGCGACCAGATACCCTTAACCATTGGTAGCCATGTTTTCTCGTCAGACCTAATAATTTTGGAGCCACAAGGATTGGATGTGATATTAGGCATGGACTGGATGTCAAAGTATGGAGGAAGCATTGACTGTGCTAGTAAGTAAATTTATCTCACCACCCCTGAGGAAAAAAAGATTAAATATGTATCTAGGCATGCGCCTAGGAGGAGCCAAGTAAATACCCTCACGGGAGTCGTTCAGGAGGAAGTGCCTGTAGTACAGGATTACCCAGATGTTTTTCCAGAGGAATTACCAGGCATGCCACCAGATCGAGACATCGAGTTTTTGATAGAGCTATTGCCAGGCATAGGGCCAATTTCAAAGAGACCCTACCGGATGCCCGCAAATGATCTGGAGGAGATTAAGAAGCAGATCAAGGAGTTATTGGAGAAAGGTTACATTCGACGGAGCTCATCCCCATGGGGAGCCCCAGTGCTTTTGGTTGAGAATAAGGATAAGTCTCTAAGAATGGTTGTTGATTATCATGCGTTGAATGAGGTGACGATCAAGAACAAATACCCACTACCAATGATCAACGATTTTTTTGACCAGCTACAAGGACCTAAGGTGTTTTCAAAGATCGATCTGCGATCAGGATATCACCAGCTGAAGATTCAAGAGAAGGATATACCAAAGACAACATTCACCACACGGTACGGGTTGTATGAATATACGGTCATGTCATTTGGACTGACTAACGCCTCGCCATTACTTCATGAGCATGATGAACAAGGTGTTCATGGAATATTTGGATAAGTTTGTTGTGGTGTTCATTGATGATATAACGGTATACTCGAAGAATGAGGAGGAGCACAAGGAGCATTTACGTTTAGTTCTCGAGAAACTAAGGGAACACCAGTTGTATGCCAAGTTCAGCAAATGTGAGTTTTGGTTGAAGGAAGTCGGATTCGTTGGACATGTTATTGTTGGAAATATGCCCTAGAGGCAATAATAAAAGCATTATTATTATATTTCCTTGTTCATGATAATTGTCTATTATTCATGCTATAATTGTATTATCCGGAAATCGTAATACACGTGTGAATACATAGACCACAATACGTCCCTAGTAAGCCTCTAGTTGACTAGCTCATTGGTCAACCGATAGTCATGGTTTCGACTATGGACATCGATGTCATTGACAACGGGATCACGTCATTAGGAGAATGACGTGATGGACAAGACCCAATCCTAAGCATAGCACAAGATCGTGTAGTTCGCTTTTGCTAGAGCTTTTCCAATGTCAAGTGTCTCTTCCTTAGACCATGAGATCGTGTAACTCCCGGATACCGTAGGAGTGCTTTGGGTGTACCAAACATCACAACATAACTGGGTGACTATAAAGGTGCACTACAGGTATCTCCGAAAGTGTTTGTTGGGTTGACACGGATCGAGACTGGGATTTGCCACTCCGGATGACGGAGAGGTATCACTGGGCCCACTCGGTAGTGCATCATAATAATGAGCTCAAAGTGACCAAGTATCTGATCACGGGATCATGCATTACGGTACGAGTAAAGTGACTTGCCGGTAACGAGATTGAACGAGGTATTGGGATACCGACGATCGAATCTCGGGCAAGTAACATACCGATTGACAAAGGGAATTGTATACGGGATTGTTTGAATCCTCGACATCGTGGTTCGTCCGATGAGATCCTCGAGGAGCATGTGGGAGCCAACATGGGTATCCAGATCCCGCTGTTGGTTATTGACCTGAGAGCCGTCTCGGTCATGTCTGCATGTCTCCCGAACCCGTAGGGTCTACACACTTAAGGTTCGGTGACGCTAGGGTTATTAGGAAGACTTGTATGTGATTACCGAATGTTGTTCGGAGTCCCGGATGAGATCCCGGACATCACGAGGAGTTCCAGAATAGTCCGGAGGTAAAGATTTATATATGGGAAGTTGTCATACGGACACCGGAAGGGTTCCAGGGGTCCACCGGGAGGGGCCACCCCTCCCGGGGGGCAACATGGGCTGCTTGGGGCAGGAGCCAGCCCCTGGAGGGCTGGGCGCCCCCCCCCCTTTGGGCCCATGCGCCTAGGGTTGGGGGGAACCCTAGAGGGGGCTCCCCCCTTGCTTGGGGGGCAAGTCCCCCTCCTCGCCGCCCCCCCTCTAGATCCCATCTAGAGGGGCCGGCCCCCCTTGCCCCTTCCCCTATAAATAGAGGGGTGAGGGGAGGGCTGAACACCCAAGCCAAGGCTCAGCCCCTCCCCTCCCCAACACCTCTCCTCCTTCGTACGTGCTTGGCGAAGCCCTGTCGGAATACTGCTGCACCAACAACACCACGCCGTCGTGCTGCCATTGGAGCTGTCTTCCTCAACCTCTCCTTCCTCCTTGCTGGATCAAGATGGAGGAGACGTCGTCCGTACCGTACATGTGTTGAACGCGGAGGTGCTGTCCGTTCAGCACTTGGTCATCGGTGATCTGAATCACGGCGAGTACGACTCCATCATCACCATCCCCTTGAACGCTTCCGCACTCGATCTACAAGTGGTATGTAGATGCAAACTCACTCCCTTGACTCGTTGCTTAGATGAACTCATAGATGGATCTTGGTGAAACCGTAGGAAAAATTTTAATTTTCTCGCAACGTTCCCCAACAGTGGCATCATGAGCTAGGTCTATGCATAGTTCTCTATTGCACGAGTAGAACACAATTTGGTTGTGGGCGTAGATCTTGTCAACTTGCTTGCCGCTACTAGTCTTGTCTTGCTTCAGCGGTATTGTGGGATGAAGCGGCCCGGACCAACCTTACACGTACGCTTACGTGAGACCGGTTCCACCGGTGACATGCACTAGTTGCATAAGGTGGCTGGCGGGTGTCTGTCTCTCCCACTTTAGTTGGAGCGGATTCGATGAAAAGGGTCCTTATGAAGGGTAAATAGAAGTTGACAAAATCACGTTGTGGTTATTCGTAGGTAAGAAAACGTTCTTGCTAGAACCCAATTGCTGCCACGTAAAAGATGCAACAATAATTAGAGGACGTCTAACTTGTTTTTGCAGCAATTGTCATATGATGTGATATGGCCAGAAGTTGTGATGAATGATGAATGACATATTGTGATGTATGAGATCATGTTCTTGTAATAGGAATCACGACTTGCATGTCGATGAGTATGACAACCGGCAGGAGCCATAGGAGTTGTCTTTATTTTTTGTATGACTCATGCGTGTCATTGAAGAACGCCATGTAAATTACTTTACTTTATTGCTAAACACGTTAGCCATAGAAGTAGAAGTAGTCGCTATGGCGTGACAACTTCATGAAGACACGATGATGGAGATCATGGTGTCATGCCGGTGACAAGATGATCATGGAGCCCGAAGATTGAGATCAATGGAGCTATATGATATTGGCCATATCATGTCACTACTATATAATTGCATGTGATGTTTATTATGTTTATGCATCTTGTTTACTTAGAACGACGGTAGTAAATAAGATGATCCCTTACAACAATTTCAAGAAGTGTTCTCCCCTAACTGCGCACCGTTGCTAAAGTTCGTCATTTCGAAGCACCAAGTGATGATCGGGTGTGATAGATCCTTACGTTCACATACAACGGGTGTAAGACAGTTTTACACATGCAAAACACTTAGGGTTAACTTGACGAGCCTAGCATGTACAGACATGGCCTCGAAACATTGAGACCGAAAGGTCGAACACGAGTCGTATGGAAGATACAATCAACATGAGAATGTTCACCGACGATGACTAGTCCGTCTCACGTGATGATCGGACACGGCCTAGTCGACTCGGATCGTGTAACACTTAGATGACTAGAGGGATGTCTGATCTGAGTAGGAGTTCATTAAGATAATTTGATTAGATGAACTTAATTATCATGAACTTAGTCTAAAACCTTTGCAAATATGTCTTGTAGATCAAATGGCCAATGCTCATGTCAACCTGAACTTCAACGCGTTCCTAGAGAAAACCAAGCTGAAAGATGATGGCAGCAACTATACGGACTGGCTCCGGAACCTGAGGATCATCCTCATAGCTGCCAGGAAACAATATGTCCTAGAAGGACCGCTAGGTGACGCTCCGTCCCTGCAGAACCAAGACATTATGAATGCTTGGCAGTCTCGTCTTGATGATTACTCCCTCGTTCAAGGCGGCATGCTTTATACTTAGAACCGGGCTCCAAAAGCGTTTTGAGCAACACGGAGCATATGAGATGTTCGAGGAGCTGAAACTAGTTTTTCAAGCTCATGCCCGGTCGAGAGATATGAATTCTCCGACAAGTTCTATAGTTGTAAGATGGAGGAAAACAAGATCTTGTCGGTGAGCACATACTCAAAATGTGCAGGTTGCACAACCGCCGTCCAAATTGGACATAAACCTCCGGACGAGGCGGTCATTGACAGAATCCTTGATCGCTCCCACCAAGCTACAAGAGCTTTGTGATGAACTACAATATGCAGGGGATGGTGAAGAACATTCCCGAATTATTTTCATTGCTGAAGTCTGGAGAGGTTGAAATCAAGAAAGAACATCAATTTTTGATGGTCAATAAAACCTCTAAGTTCTAGAAGGGAAAGGGAAAGAAGTACTTCAAGAAGGACGGCAAGGAGGTTGCCGCGCCTGCAAGCAAGTTGCCGGAAGAAGTCAAAGATTGGACCCAAGCACGAGACCGAGTGCTTTTATTGCAAGGGAAGGGTCACCGAAGCGGAACTGCCCCAAATACTTAGCGGATAAGAAGGCCGGCAACACCAAAGGTATATTTGATATACATGTAATTGATGTGAACCTTACCAAGACTCGTAGTAACTCCTGGTATTTGATACCGGTGCCGTTGCTCATATTTGTAACTCATGCAGGAGCTGCGGAATAAGCGGAGACCGGCGATGGACGAGGTGACGGCGCGCTGCCGGGATTGGTTCCAAGGTCGATGTGATCGCCGTTGGCACGCTACCTCTACATTTACCTACGGGATTAGTTATAAACCTTAATAATTGTTATTTGGTGCCAAGTTTGAGCATGAACATTGTATCCGGATCTCGCTTTGATACGAGATGGCTACTCATCTAAATCCGAGAATAATGGTTGTTCTATTTATATGAGAGATATGTTTTATGGTCATGCTCCGATGGTCAATGGTTTATTCTTAATGAATCTCGAACGTAATGTTACACATATTCATAGCGTGAATACCAAAAGATGTAAAGTTGATAACGATAGTCCCACATACTTGTGGCATTGCCGCCTTGGTCACATTGGTGTCAAGCGCATGAAGAAGCTCCATGTTGATGGACTTTTAGAGTCTCTCGATTATGAATCATTTGACACATGCGAACCATGCCTCATGGGCAAAATGACCAAGACTCCGTTCTCCGGAACAATGGAGCGAGCAACCAACTTGTTGGAAATCATACATACGGATGTGTGCGGTCCAATGAGTGTTGAGGCTCATGGAGGATATCGTTATGTTCTCACTCTCACAGATTTCTTGAGTAGATATGGGTATGTCTACTTGATTAAACACAAGTCTGAGACCTTTGATAAGTTCAAGGAATTTCAGAATGAAGTAGAGAATCAACGTGACCGAAAGATAAAATTCTTATGATTGGATCGTGGAGGAGAATATTTAAGTCACGTATTTGGTACACACTTAAGAAAATGTGGAATCGTTTCACAACTCACGCCGCCTGGAACACCTCGGTAGAACGGTGTGTCCGAACGTCGTAATCGCACTCTATTGGATATGGTGCGATCCATGATGTCTCTTACCGATTTACCGCTATCATTTTGGGGATACTCTCTAGAGACAGCTACATTCACTTTAAATAGGGCACCGTCTAAATCCGTTGAGGCGACACCGTATGAATTATGGTTTGGAAAGAAACCTAAGCTATCGTTTCTAAAAGTTTGGGGATGCGATGCTTATGTCAAGAAACTTCAACCTGAAAAGCTCGAACCCAAGTCGGAAAAATGCGTCTTCATAGGATACCCTAAAGAAACCATTGGGTATACCTTCTACTTAAGATCCGAGGGCAAGATCTTTGTTGCCAAGAACGGATCATTTCTCGGAAAAAGAGTTTCTCTCGAAAGAAGTAAGTGGGAGGAAAGTAGAACTCGATGAAGTACTACCTCTTGAACGGGAAAGTAGTGCAGCTCAGAAAATGTTCTGTGATGCCTACACCAACGAAGAGGAAAATAATGATGATGATCAAGGTACTTCGGATCAAGTAGCTCTTGAACTTTGTAGGTCCACAAGGACACGTTCCGCACTGCAGTGGTATGGCGAAACCTGTCACCGGAAATCATGTTGTTAGACAACGGTGAACCTTCGAACTATGAAGAAGCGATGGCGGGCCCAGATTCCAACAAATGGCTAGAAGCCATGAAATCTGAGATAGAATCCATGTATGAAAACAAAGTATGGACTTTGACTGACTTGCCCGATGATCGGCGAGCGATAGAAAACAAATGGATCTTTAAGAAGAAGACGGACGCGGATGGTAATGTCACCATCTATAAAGCTCGACTTGTCGCTAAGGGTTATCGGCAAGTTCAAGGGATTGACTACGGTGAGACTTTCTCTCCCGTAGTGAAGCTTAAGTCCGTCCGAATCATGTTAGCAATTGCCGCATACTATGATTATGAGATATGGCAGATGGACGTCAAAACAGCGTTCCTTAACGGTTATCTTAAGGAAGAGATGTATATGATGCAGCCGGAAGGTTTTGTCGATCCTAAGAATGCTAACAAAGTATGCAAGCTCCAAATGATCCATTTATGGGCTGGTGCAAGCATCTCGGAGTTGGAACATTCGCTTTGATGAGATGATCAAAGCATTTGGGTTTATGAGACTTATGGAGAAGCCTGCGTTTACAAGAAAGTGAGTGGGAGCTCTGTAGCATTTCTCATATTATATGTAGATGACATACTTTTGATGTGAAATGATATAGAATTCTTGGACAACATTAAGGCCTACTTGAATAAGTGTTTTTCAATGAAGGACCTTGGAGAAGCTGCTTATATATTAGGCATCAAGATCTATAGAGATAGATCGAGACGCCTCATAGGTCTTTCACAAAGCACATACCTTGATAAGATTTTGAAGAAGTTCAAAATGGATCAGTCCAAGAAAGGGTTCTTGCCTGTCGTGCAAGGTGTGAGATTGAGCTCAGCTCAATGCCCAACCACGGCAAAAGATAAAGAAGAGATGAGCGTCATCCCCTATGCCTCGACCATAGGATCTATTATGTATGCCATGTTGTGTACTGACCTGATGTAAACCTTGCCGTAAGTTTGATAGGAAGGTACCAAAGTAATCCCGCAAGGAACACCGGACAGCGTCAAGAATATCCTAAAGTACACGAAAAGGACAAAGGACATGTTTCTCGTTTATGGAGGTGACGAAGAGCTCGTCAGAAAGGGTTACGCCGACGCTTAGCTTCGATACAGATCCGATGACTCTAAGTCACAAACCGGATACGTGTATATGTTGAATGGTGGAGCAAGAAGTCGGTGCAGCAAGCAGAAAGCGTCGTGGCGGGATCTACATGTGAAGCGGAGTACATGGCAGCCTCGGAGGCAGCGCATGAAGCAATTTGGGTGAAGGAGTTCATCACCGACCTAGGAGTCATACCCAATGCGTCGGGCCGATCAAACTCTTCTGCGTGACAACACCGAGCTATTGCACTTGCCAAGGAGCCCAGGTTTCACAAGAAGACCAGGCACATCAAGTTGCCGCTTCAACTCCATCCGTGAAAATGTTCAAGATGGAGACTTAGAAATTTGTAAAGTGCATACGGATCTGAATGTCGCAGATCCGCTGACTAAACCTCTCTCATGAAAGCAAAACATGATCAACACCGTAACTCTATGGGTGTTCGATTCATCACAATGTAACTAGATTATTTACTCTAGTGCAAGTGGGAGACTGTTGGAAATATGCCCTAGAGGCAATAATAAAAGCATTATTATTATATTTCCTTGTTCATGATAATTGTCTTTTATTCATGCTATAATTGTATTATCCGGAAATCGTAATACACGTGTGAATACATAGACCACAATACGTCCCTAGTAAGCCTCTAGTTGACTAGCTCGTTGGTCAACCGATAGTCATGGTTTCACGACTATGGACATCGAAGTCATTGATAACGGGATCACGTCATTAGGAGAATGACATGATGGACAAGACCCAATCCTAAGCATAGCACAAGATCGTAGTTCGCTTTTGCTAGAGCTTTTCCAATGCCAAGTGTCTCTTCCTTAGACCATGAGATCGTGTAACTCCCGGATACCGTAGGGAGTGCTTTGGGTGTACCAAACGTCACAACGTAATCGGGTGACTATAAAGGTGCACTACAGGTGTATCTCCGAAAGTGTCTGCTTGGTTGACACGGATCGAGATCGATTTGTCACTCCGGATGACGGAGAGGTATCACTGGGACCACTCGGTAGTGCATCATCATAATGAGCTCAAAGTGACCAAGTGTCCGGTCACGGGATCATGCATTACGGTTTGAGTAAAGTGACTTGCCGCAGAACGAGATTGAACGAGGTATTGGGATACCGACGATCGAATCTCGGCAAGTAACATACCGTTGACAAAGGGAATTGTATACGGATTGTTTGAATCCTCGACATCGTGGTTCGTCCGATGAGATCCTCGAGGAGCATGTGGGAGCCAACATGGGTATCCAGATCCCGGCTGTTGGTTATTGACCGAGAGCCGCCTCGGTCATATGTTCAAGATGTCTCCCGAACCCGTAGGGTCTACACACTTAAGGTTCGGTGACGCTAGGGTTATTAGGAAGACTTGTATGTGATTACTGAATGTTCTTCGGAGTCCCAGATGAGATCCCGGACGTCACGAGGAGTTCCGGAATAGTCCGGAGGTAAAGATTTATATATGGGAAGTTGTCATACGGACACCGGAAGGGTTCCGGGGGTCCACCCCTCCCGGGGGGGGCACATGGGCTGCTTGGGGCAGGAGCCAGCCCCTGGAGGGCTGGGCGCCCCCCCCTTTGGGCCCATGCGCCTAGGGTTGGGGGGGAACCCTAGAGGGTGCGCCCCCCTTGCTTGGGGGGCAAGTCCCCCCTCCCTGGCCGCCCCCCCCCTCTAGATCCCATCTAGAGGGGCCGGCCCCCCTTGCCCCTTCCCCTATAAATAGAGGGGTGAGGGAGGCTGAACACCTGCCAAGGCGCAGCCTCCCTCCCCAACACCTCTCCTCCTCCGCACGTGCTTGGCGAAGCCTCGCCGAATCTTCGCTGCACCAACAACACCACGCCGTCAGGCTGCCGTTGGAGCTGTCTTCCTCAACCTCTCCTTCCTCCTTGCTGGATCAAGACGGAGGAGACGCCGTCTGCACTGCACGTGTGTTGAACGCGGAGGTGCTGTCCGTTCAGCACTTGGTCATCGGTGATCTCAATCATGGCGAGTACGACTCCATCATCACCATCCCCTTGAACGCTTCCGCACTCGATCTACAAGTGGTATGTAGATGCAAACTCACTCCCTTGACTCGTTGCTTAGATGAACTCATAGATGGATCTTGGTGAAACCGTAGGAAAAATTTTAATTTTCTGCAACGTTCCCCAACAGTTATATCAGGAGAAGGTATAGCAGTAGATCCCACCAAGGTTCAGTCAGTCACTTAATGGTTGGCACCCACTCAAGTTAGCGAGATCCGCAGTTTTCCTGGACTCGCAGGATACTACCGGAGATTCATTGAGAATTTTTCCAAGATTGCGAAGCCAATGACGGAGTTACTGAAGAAGGATACCGAATTTAAATGGACGGAAGAATGTGAGGCGAGTTTTCAGGAGTTAAAGAAACGTTTGACTAAAGCCCAAGTGCTAATTCTGCCGGATATACGCAAGGATTTCCAAGTGTATTGTGACGCCTCTCGCCTAGGACTTGGAAGTGTGCTTATGCAGGATGGAAGAGTTGTTTCGTATGTCTCACGACAACTAAAACCGCAGAATTGAATTATGCCACGCATGATTTGGAGTTGGCTGCCGTAGTGCATGCGCTGAAGACTTGGAGACATTACCTTATTGGAAACCGTTGTGATGTGTACACGGATCATAAGAGTTTGAAATACATTTTCACGTAAGGAGTTGAACCTTGGCAGAGGAGATGGTTGGAGCTTATAAAGGATTATGACATGAAGCTTCACTATCATCCAAGAAAGGCCAATGTCGAAAGGCACGCTTTGAGTCGGAAGAGTTATGCTAACACCCTAGTAAGCACGGGATTGCCAAAGGAGTTAGCGAGAGGATCTCAGGGAACTTCGATTGGAGATTGTTCCTAGAGGTTTTGTTGCAACAATGGAGGTTCAGTCTACATTGTTAGGAAAGATTCGAGAAGCTCAGAAGGATGACAAAGAGATTGCCGAGATAAAAGAGAGAATGAGCAAAGGAAAGGCCAAAGGTTTTCGTGAGGATGAGCACGACACCTTATGGTTTGAGGACCATGATTATGTGCCCAATAACACAAAGATCAGGAAGTTAATACTTCAGGAGGCTCATGACTCACCATACTCGATACACCCTGGAAACACCAAGATGTATTTCGATTTGAAGGAACGTTTCTGGTGGACTGGTATGAAGAAGGATATTGCCGAGTATGTAGTTGTATGTGATGTATGTCAGGGAGTGAAGGCAGAGCATCAAAAGCCAGCAGGATTGTTACAGCCTATGCCGATACCTGAATGGAAGTGGGATAAACTTGGCATGGATTTTATCACCGGATTGCCCAGGACAAAATCAGGATATGATTCTATATGGGTAGTAGTTGATCGCTTGACCAAAGTGGCTCACTTTATCCCAGTGAAAACCACCTATACAAGTGCGAAGTTGGCCAAGATATATATGACCAGGATCGTGTGTCTGCATGGAGTTCCGAGGACCATCGTATCAGATAGAGGAACACAGTTTACTTAAAAGTTTTGGCATCAGCTACACCAGACTTTGGGGACAAGGTTGGAGTTCAGTACAACATTCCACCCGCAGACAGATGGACAGACCGAGAAAGTCAACCAGATTCTAGAGGATATGTTGAGAGCTTGTGCGCTGGATTATGGATCTAGTTGGGATGACAATTTGCCCTACGCAGAGTTCTCATACAACAATAGCTACCAGGCCAGTTTGAAGATGGCACCGTTCGAAGCCCTGTATGGACAAAGGTGCAGAACACCGTTGATGTGGGATGAAGTTGGAGATCGACAGTTGTTTGGACCAGACTTGATCAAGGAGTCTAAAGAGAAGGTTAAGTTGATTCGCGATAGACTAAAGGTAGCTCAGTCCAGGCAGAAGAGTTATGCAGATTCGAAACGCAAGGAGGTAACCTATGAAATTGGAGATAGAGCATATCTGCGAGTGTCACCTCTGCGAGGAGTGAAACGTTTTGCAGTCAAGGGAAAGTTAGCCCCGAGATATGTAGGACCGTATCGAATTTTGGAACGTATGGGAGAAGTTGCCTACAAGTTGGAGTTACCTGAAGGACTGCCAGGAGGTCATGATGTGTTTCACGTTTCATAGTTGAAGAAGTGTCATGCTGAGATGGCCGATATACCGCTATTTAGATACAAAGGTCTTTGGAGGCGATTCTGCTTGGATGTTGATCCGACCTATGAGGAAAAGCCAACAGATTGTTGAATTTGCCACCGAGTCACCCGCAAAGAAGGTTATCAAGTTTTGCAAAGTTCAGTGGAGCCACCATACCGAGGATGAAGCCACCTGGGAACGAGAGGATGATCTTCGCAAAGACCACCCACACCTATTTTCTAGCCAACCTGAATCTCGAGGACAAGATTCATCTTAAGGGGGGGGGGGGTAGGTTTGTAACATCCCAAATTTTTAATTTGGAATATTATACATAGATCATTCCTACATATCATATTTTGCTGCATTTCTTTTCGCAATCCTTCAAATCCTAAGCAACTCAAGGACCCTCGGAGAGAGTTGGGGATTTCACTGTTTTCATATTTGAATTCTATCAAATATTGAAACGAGGATTTTGGTTTTAATTATTTTTCTCTGGGAAAATATTTCATATTAAAATATATGAGAGGAGATAATATGACTTCTCCAAAATAAATGAACTATTGGAGGAAAAATATTAAAATCAAATATTTGTTTTTATTCGGAGTTTATTGCTGTTTTATTTGCATTAGAAAAATTGCATGTTTTTCAATGTTGCATTTTAGGACCAAGAAAATGTTCACCTTGTTCTAAATATTTTATTTAGACGGTGAAAATTTGTTTTGGCATTTTTAGATTTTTATTTTATTTTCTAGGATTTATTTAAGTTTCGGCAAAATTATTTAAAAAAAACTTCAGCACCCGACTTGGCCGAAGCCCGCCAAAGCCGCCCACCCCGCCACCGCCTTCCCCTTGCGCCCGTGCCACAGGACTCACCGAGTCCGGAGTCCGCCACCGCCACGGAGCCCCTTCCCCAAACCGTCCCCGCCCCTCCCCCTTTATATACCACCCTCCCCGCCGCCACCACGTCCTTGCCGCCGTCTGCTGGCAGCGGCAGCGGCCGCCGCTCTGCCGTCTTGCCGCCATCGCTTGTCGCGCGCCGCCCGCCGCCACACGTCGCTGCCTAGTGCCGCCGCCCTCCGCCGTCGCCGCCGACGCCACCCAGCCCCGCCGGATCTGGCGAGGTAGCCGCCGCCGCCGGTTTTCTTTAAAACCGATCCGGTTTTTTTAGAAAAACCTAGTTCATTTTTTTAATAGACCATTTTTTCCGGTTTAGTTATTTAGCGGACGTTCGTCCGTACGTTCGTTTTAACGAACGGTTTTCGCTCGTTAGTTACAGACAATGAACGTTCGTTCGTTAGCCTGTTCGTCAGTTTTTCTTTTTCTCGGGTTTTTCGTGATTATTTTTCGATCGCGATTACTGATCCGATTTTCGTTTCAGTTTATCTTTTCGCTCGTTTATCGGAATCAGGCGATTCAAGCGCCTAGATCTTCGTCTCGAAACCCTCTTTCTGTTTAATCAACTTGAACAAGATTTTGGTACTGTAAAATTTGACTTTAGTCCAGATTAGTAAATGGATCTTGTTTCTTTCATGATTTGAGTTTCGCTGTTCGCTTGATTTGATTCTTTGTGCAAACCGGAGTTCTTAAGTTGAACTTTCTGGTTAGTTCTTCTTATTTGAGATTTACCCATGCTTCTTTGCTTGATTGCTTATGTATGCTATTGTTTGTTTGCGATAGAATTCGAAGTATATAAGCGTGCTACTACGAGTCCCTAGGTTTTGCGGATCGTCAGCAAGGCAAGTAACACATTGATCATACTCTTTTCATACCCAGTTTTATGCATTAGCTCCAATCCTCAAACACTGCATGATTAGGGTATGATTAACTTGTGGGTATTGGGAAGTAGTTGATGAGGTAGGACCTATTGCCCTGTTATATTCAAACCCTTGGGAGGTACTTCTACGTATTGCTTATATTGCTATGCTATGCTCGTAGACGTGGTTTGGGTGAGTGAATCCATGAAAGATGTGAGATGATTAATTAATGTTACAACTTAAGGTGGCAACTTTAATACACATCTGGGTGGATTGCTTGTCGGGCACCTGGAGAATCTAGTGTTGTCCTAGGATATCCCGGAGTACCCGTGTGATCATCCTAAGGTTTGCCACCCAGGCTCAAAGGGAACTGAGATATTTTCATGCTAGAAACTTCCCTGTGCAGCCACATGCTATTATGGGCTCTAGCATAGTTGAGAAAGTTGCATGAGCTCTTGAAGAGGTGGATCAGCAGGTAGAGGGATGTAGGTTGGTATGGTCTACCCGGAGTAAAGAGTTAATGTTTCTGAAAGACTGTGTCTCGGTCATCCGTTTCTCAAACACCATGTAGTGAGAGAAAACCAACGGAGGCGATCGAGTCTTGTGGGGAAAAGTGTGCAAACCTCTGCAAAGTGTACAATCTAATCATGGTTAGCCGTGTCCCAGGTTATGGACATCTTGAGTATCTAGTACTTGGATTATCCTAAGTATCTCATCACTCTAATTTAACATTGTTGGGTTGATAATTACTTTTAATTGGGATTGAGTTGGAGGAACCTTCTCAATGATGTTTCAACTACCATGATAGTTAAAATAAAACTTATTCCTTTGTTGTAGGAAAAATTGGCTTTTCGCAAAAGCTGTAACCATAGAGCTTTCCACCACCAAATATGCATGTAGTGATAGCATCATTACGTACTTGCTCTCTTGTGTTATATTGCCAAAGATATTCTATGTCTTGACTGTTTCCGGCTGCAACGTATTATGTTGCAGACTTTTCGAACAAGGATTAAGGTTCGTTAGGTCGTTGCCGTGCAGCTCAGCTATGTCGTTGGAGTTGATGGACTCACTTTATCTTCCAAGCCTTCCACTGTTATCGTATTAGATGGACTTAAGCCATATTTATTGTATTAAGTTCTCTTTTGAGACATTCGATGTAATAAGTGTGTGATTGCTACTCTGTTATAAATCCTTCGAGTACTGTGTGTGTCAGCATTACCGATCTAGGGATGACACTGAAGCACAGAGACTTGACCATTTGAGGTCGGGTCGCTACAATTTCCTTCTGTTCCTCGTTGGGTTCGACACTTTTACTTATCGAAAGGACTACTATAGATCCCCTACACTTGTGGGTCATCATCTATGTTTCGTCGATAACTTCGATCCCATCGATCCCGTCGAGACCGACTTCACGCTCCCACTTGATCCGACCTTGCTGAGAATTCCCAGAAACACGCCACCTACCATACGCTCGCCTGATCGATTCGATCTATAGGCAGCCGCTGACGCCGCCTTTGATCGCTACTTTGCCGCAAAATCTTCCGTCGATCTATCACCTCGTCCTCCCGTGATTTTCTCGACGATTTCTTCCGGCTCTTCCTCTGATCCACCTCCGGACAACCTAGCTCTGATACCACTTGTTAGAATAAATCCGAGGCACTTCGTCGATCATTTGAGGACCAACAATCACACGAGCACGACACCGAGATTTGTTAACGAGGTTCACCGATATGGCTACATCCCCAGGGCCTGACTATGGGCGCTCCTCCCCATGACACCGCTACAATACCGCACCTGGTCGCCCTGGACGTCGGCACATGCCGCTGTCTTGCCCTGTGATCATGTGATATTATGTTGGCTGCTACCTCTTGACCACTGCGTTGGTTTTCCCTTGGAGAGGAAAGGGTGATGTAGCGAAGTAGCATAAGTATTTCCCTCAGTTTTTGAGAACCAAGGTATCAATCCAGTAGGAGGCCACGCGCAAGTCCCTCCCACCTACACAAACAAATAAATCCTCGCAACCAACGCAATAAAGGGGTTGTCAATCCCTTCACGGTCACTTACGAGAATGAGATCTGATAGATATGATAAGATAATATTTTTGGTATTTTGATGATAAAGATGCAAAGTAAAATAAAAAGGTAATAAAAATAGCTAAGTTTTGGAAGATTAATATGATGGAAAATAGACCAAATGGGCGTAGGTTTCACTAGTGGCTTCTCTCAAAAGCATAAGTATTACGGTGGGTGAACAAATTTATGTTGAGCAATTGATGTAATTGAGCATAGTTATGAGAATATCTAGGTATGATCATGTATATAGGCATCACGTGCGAGACAAGTAGACCGACTCACCTTTGCATCTACTACTATTACTCCACACATCGACCGCTATCCAGCAGATGCATCTAGAGTATTAAGTTCATAAGAACAGAGTAACCCTTTAAGCAAGATGACATGATGTAGAGGGATAAACTCATGCTATATGATATAAACCCCATGTTGTTATCCTCGATGGCAACAATACAATACATGCCTTGCTGCCCCTCATCCTTTGGGAAAGGACACCGCAAGATTGAACCCAAAGCTAAGCACTTCTCCCATTGCAAGAAAGATCAATCTAGTAGGCCAAACCAAACTGATAATTCAAAGAGACTTGCAAAGATAACCAATCATACATAAAAGAATTCAGAGAAGATTCAAATATTGTTCATAGATAAACTTGATCATAAACCCACAATTCATCGGTCTCAACAAACACACCGCAAAAGAAGATTACATCGAATAGATCTCCACAAGAGAGGGGAGAACATTGTATTGAGATCCAAAAGAGAGAATAAGCCATCTAGCTAATAACTATGGACCCGAAGGTCCGAGGTAAACTACTCACACATCATCGGAGAGGCTATGGTGTTGATGTAGAAGCCCTTCGTGATCGATGCCCCCTCGTGAGCTCCTAACAGGCCCCAAGATGGGATCTCACGGCATGTAAGGTTGCGGCGGTGGAATTAGGTTTTGGCTCCGTGTCTGGTAGTTTGAAGTGCGTGAGGTATATATAGGAGGAAGAAGTACGTCGATGGAGCAACATGGGGCCCACGAGGGTGGAGGCGCGCATACAGGGGTAGGCGCGCCCCTACCTCGTGCCTTCGTGGTTGATGTCTTGACGCGTAGGGTCCAAGTCCTTTGGATCACGTTCGTTCCGAAAATCACGTTCCCGAAGGTTTCATTCCGTTTGGACTCCGTTTGATATTATTTTACGCAAAACTCAAATAGGCAAAAAACAGCAATGCAATTTGGGCCTCCGGTTAATAGGTTAGTCCCAAAAATAATAGAAAATTGTATAATAAAGCCCAATAATGTCCAAAATAGAATATAATATAGCATGGAACAATCAAAAATTATAGATACGTTGGAGACGTATCAAGCATCCCCAAGCTTAATTCACCTTTCGTCCTCGAGTAGGTAAATGATAAAACAGAATTTTTATGTGGAATGCTACTTGGCATAATTTCAATGTAATTCTTCTTAATTGTGTTATGAATATTCAGATCCGAAAGATTCAAGATTAAAGTTCAATATTGACATAAAAATAATAATACTTCAAGCATACTAACTAAGCAATTATGTCCTCTCAAAATAACATGGCCAAAGAAAGTTCGTCCCTACAAAATCATATAGTTTAGTCATGCTCCATTTTCGTCACACAAGAATGCTCTCATCATGCACAACCCCGATGACAAGCCAAGCAATTGTTTCATACTTTAGTAATCTCAAACTTTTTGAACCTTCACGCAATACATGAGTGTGAGCCATGGATATAGCACTATGGGTGGAACAGAATATAATGATGAGGGTTATGTGGAGAAGACAAAATAGGGAGAAAGTCTCGCATCAATAAGGCTAATCAATGAGCTATGGAGATGCCCATCGATTGATGTTAATGCAAGGAGTAGGGATTGCCATGCAACGGATGTACTAGAGCTATAAATATATGAAAGCTCAACAAAAGAAACTAAGTGGGTGTGCATCCAACTTGCTTGCTCACGAAGACCTAGGGCATTTGAGGAAGCCCATTGTTGGAATATACAAGCCAAGTTCTATAATGAAAAGTTACCACTAGTATGTGAAAGCGACAAAACAAGAGACTCTCTATCATGAAGATTATGGTGCTACTTTGAAGCACAAGTGTGGTAAAAAGGAGAGTAACATTGTCCCTTCTCTCTTTTTCTCATTTTTTCCCTCACTTGGGACAATGCTCTAGAAAATTATGATCATCACACTTCTATTTATTTACAACTCAATGATTACAACTCGATACTAGAACAAAGTATTACTCTATATGAATGCCTCCGGCGGTGTACCGGGATATGCAATGAACCAAGAGTGACATGTATGAAAGAATTATGAATGGTGGCTTTGCCACAAATACTATGTCAACTACATGATCATGCAAAGCAATATGACAATGATGTACGTGTCATGATAAACGGAACGGTGGAAAGTTGCATGGCAATATATCTCGGAATGGCTATGGAAATGCCATAATAGGTAGGTATGGTGGCTGTTTTGAGGAAGATATAAGGAGGTTAGTGAAAGAGCGTATCATATCACGGGGTTTGGATGCACCGGCGAAGTTTGCACCAATTCTCAATATGAGAAAGGGCAATGCACGCATCAAGAGGCTAGCAATGATGGAAAGGTGAGAGTGCGTATAATCCATGGACTCAACATTAGTCATAAAGAACTCACATACTTATTGCAAAAATCTACAAGCCATGAAAAAGCAAAGCACTACGCGCATGCTCCTAGGGAGATAGATTGGTAGGAAAAGACCATCGCTCGTCCCCGACCGCCACTCATAAGGAGGAAAATCAAATAACAACTCATGTTTCAAATTTGTTACATAACGTTTACCATGCGTGCATGCTACGAGACTTGCAAACTTCAACACAAGTATTTCTCAAATTCACAACTACTCAACTAGCACAACTTTGATATCACTACCTCCATGTCTCAAAACAATCATCAAGCATCAAACTTCTCTTAGTATTCAACACACTCATAAGAAAGTTTTTACCATGCTGTTTAAGACTCTCAAAATAATCTAAGTGAAGCATGAGAGAATAATAGTTTCTATAAAACAAAACCACCACCGTGCTCTAAAAGATATAAGTGAAGTACTAGAGCAAAAACTATATACCTCAAAAGATATAAGTGAAGCACATAGAGTATTCTAATAATTTCCTAATCATGTGTGTCTCTCTCAAAAGGTGTGTACATCAAGGATGATTGTGGTAAACTAAAAAGCAAAGACTCAAATCATACAAGACGCTCCAAGCAAAACACATATCGTGTGGTGAATAAAAATATAGCTCCAAGTAAAGTTACCGATGGAAGTAGACGAAAGAGGGATGCCTTCCGGCATCCCCAAGCTTTGGCTTTTGGTGTCCCTAGATTATCTTGGGGTGCCATGGGAATCCCCAAGCTTAGGCTCTTGCCACTCCCTGTTCCATAATCCATCAAATCTTTCACCCAAAACTTGAAAACTTCACAACACAAAACTTAACAGAAAATCTCGTGAGCTTCGTTAGCGAAAGAATACAAAACAACACTTCAAGGTACTATAATCAACTCATTATTTATTTATATTGGTATACATAGTTCTCATTGAAGAACATATAGCTCTCCAGAGCATCTAATTAAACCATACATTGAAACTATGTAAAACATTTCAATGCAACAACAAATGTGATCATAATCGCAACTAAGGTAACAATTGATCCAACGGCATAATGATACCAAGCCTCTGTATGAATGGCATATTTTATAATCTTTCTAATCTTCAAGCGCATTGAACCCATCTTGATCTTGTGATCATCGACAACATCCGCAACATGCAACTCCAATATCATCTTCTCCTCCTCAATTTTTTTAAATTTTTCCTTCAAGTAATTGCTTTCTTCTTCAACTAAATTTAACCTCTCGACAATAGGGCCGGTTGGAATTTCCAGTTCACATACCTCCTAGATAAAAAAATCTATGTCACGTTGGTCGGCATAATTGTCATAAACCCTAAATGAACCAAATAGTTATAAAAGATAATATATACCACATCTGAATCATAGACAGGACGAGGGCCGACGGAGGCGGATACCAAAACCATCGCACTATATAGTAACAAACAATAATAAAAGTAAGAAAATTACACAAGTATCTATCTAAATCATACAAGTAAGAACTTTTTTTCTTTTAGAAAGAAGATAAGATCAACATGCTCACAACGGTGGTGCCGGCGACGAGATTGGCGCGTGCGATTGACGGCGGTGAGGACGGGGACGGGACAGGATGGACCGCCAAACCTAGACAAATCTTAAGGAAAATGGAGTTTGGACAAGGAGCTTCGAGAGGAGAAAGCTTAAGTGTGGCTCGGGCATTTTATCGAACACCTCATGTGCATAGGAGGTGAGTTAGAGCACCACAAAGCTCTCACACGACCGGCCAGAAAAACAGAGCACTCCACTGCTCTTCTCACGGGCGAGAGGATATATATAGGCATCCCATTGGTCCCGGTTCATGGCCGGAACTGGGACTAAAGGGACCCCTTTGGTCTCGGTTCCAGCCACGAAGCGGGACCAATGGTTGTGGGCCAGAAGCGTGGCTCATTGGTCCCGGTTCGTGTCTGGAACCAGGACCAATGGGTCCAGACGAACCCGGACCAATGCCTCACGAGGCTCGGCCGGCCCCCTGGCCTGGGTCCCGGTTCATGAGTGAACCGGGATTAATGGGCTAGCCCTGTTTGGACCAAAGGTCTGTTTTCTACTAGTGAAGTGGTTCAGTTTTACTGTACTAAATTTGGGTCATTAGTCATTAGTACTCCTTTTCCACTTCTTGCTTAGGTTCGTTCTTAAGTTGGTTTGCTTCTCTCGCTTTCATGCCATCCAAATTAAAAGTGCAAGCTTACGCTTTTTTTTTGACAAGATGTCAGTTTTTATGACAAGTTTGTTCTCAGAGTGTAATGCAATAACATTCCAAAATATACAAAAGTTTCACTTTTGTAATATTGGGTGATTTACATGTTTCCTAACAAATTAGTATTTGAAACAAAAAATAAATTAGCATTTATTAGTTATAATTTTATTGTTAGAAACCATATCCCTCCTAGAAAGGTGTGGATATATACACTAACGCTGCGTTTGGATGTCCGTATTGACCTATCTGAATTGGATTTGGTATTAGCTAGGCATCAATTCAGCTGTTTGGATGCGCGCTGAAACGTCCAGACTGAAACGGGTCCAATACAGACCATTTTCTGGATGATATTCCCTTAAAATGCTTCCTACAGACCATGCTTCATGCTTAGATCTTTTTTTCCTTTCAGTAGCAGAGGAGCACAAAGGGATGCTAGAACCAGCCACGCCATCACACTGACAGTCAAACCATCACATTATCGATCACATCGAGATACACATGTTTGTTCAAACGTGCCTTAACAGAATGAGATGTCAGATTATGTTTCTTATAAACGTTTTGCTTCCTTGAGGGTAACACATTTTTGTTGTCCTTGTTGTATAAGATACGACTATATTCAATTGTTGTCATATTGTTTTTTCTTTGTAGTTCCTCCAATGTGCGAACTATAGGTTTTTGTCTGAACCAGCTATCCATGCTATCTTTGTAAGAAAGTCATAAAACTTTGAGCTATAGCTATTTATTTATGACACTAATCATAGATGATTTTATATAGAGACAAGTACTCTCTTTCATAACATGTGCAAAGTGGATAATATCATTCAGATGTATGCCAGTTTTCTGTGATCCAAAATGCCATGAAGATAATAAAACAAAACTAAGTTGCTTCATATCATCACCTAAATGGTTTGTAAAACCTAAAGTTATTGGAGAAATGCAAAGCGTTTCAAATAACTTTGGGTCCAAATCTATAGACCATGTCTATGATCTTCACATCATGCATGACCGAGGGTTTTGCCAACTTTGACACCAAGAAGAACGTTGAACAAATTCAACGACCTTAAAACCCAATCACACCATGGCAGTACAGAATTCTGTCAATGTGCAACAGCAAATTGACATGCCGATATCAAAGGATAAAAGAAGACCAGACATCAATAATTTGTCACCGCAGAATTCTGTCAAGTACAGGAAGAAACACAGGCAGAATTCTCCGAATGAGTATACAACATCTAACTGCGAGACAATCTTGCTCGAAGGTGTTTTCGTTTCTGTCCTTCAACAAAGATCGCAGCATCCACGCGGTCTAATCCAATCAATGTCGCTCAGAAGGGAAATCTAAAAAGCTCAGTCAATGCAGAGCGCAATGCGGGCGAAGAGGAGCTCCTCGTCGAGCTCCTGAAGAAATAGGTCGATCTGAGCTCGCGCCATGACGGCGTCGTACAAGCCATACCTGGCCAGGCGGCTGAAGTCGCGCAAACCCACCGCGTCCGCCGACGCCATGACGCAGGCCACCGCGGAGCGAAGCCTCTGCACAGCTCCATTGGCACGGTCGGACGCGAAGAACCGATGGGTCGCCAACGCCTCTGTCGGATGACCACGGAAGAGGACGGCTGGGGGCTGGCTCGTCGGCAATCTTGTCCGTCTTGAAGGCGCCGAACGACTCAGAGTGAGCGGCCTTGATCTCGGCCAACAGACATAGAGCTGCCTGCAGGAGACGAACCGGAGGCGGACCAGAGAGATTGTTGTTGATGGGGCGGTACCTCCTCGCCATGTCGCAGATCGCCGCCATCTGCCAGATTGCCGTGTCTACGAGGCCGGGCGCATCTCCGGCCACCCGGCGGATGAACTCCAGCGAGGCAAGAACCTCCGATCTCCCCTTCCGCGTCCGCGCGTCCGCCGCAGCTTCTTGGAAGGTGTCCGTCGTCCTGCCGTCCGCGACCATCTGCCGTCTGCGCTCCAGGCCCGGGCCCGCCTCGGCCTCGTGGACGGTCGCCGTCTTGTCGTCCGACTCCTTGCAGTCGAGGAGGAGGTGGCCGCTGCGCCCGAGCCCGGCGTCCGCGCCGTCGTCGAAGGTCGGAATCTTCTTGCCCGCGGACACGGCGGGTTCGCGCGCCGGCGCCGCCGCAGCGGTGAGGGTGTGCTCGCCCAGCTTGAGGCTGCGGTCGTAGTGCACTTGGCTCCGGCGCGGCGGCTCTGCAGGCCGTAGCTTGTCGGCGTGCTGCGCCCCCACCGGAACCGGCAGAGGGCGCGAGGGAGGCGGCGTAGGCTGCATGCCTGAGCTCCTCTCTCTCTCTCTCTCTCTCTCTCTCTCTCTCTCTCTCTCTCTCTCTCTCTCTCTCTCTCTCTCTCTCTCTCTCTCTCTCTCTAGGGCTGTCGGCTGCGGCAGTTGGTGTATGGCGGTTGCCGGCGGGTGCGAGGCGGAGGCCAGGAGGGGGAGGGAAAGCCGGAGGGCGGGAGGGGAGGAATCCATTGCGGGTGCTTTTAAAGTCGGGGCGCCGGCAACAGATTTCGTGGGACCGGCTCCATCTTTCCTCCTGCGCCCTGGATTAATTCTGCTGTCACGTGGAAAGGATTAGCATCACGATTTTCCAAGGCTCCCAAGTCAATTTGGCGAGAAGGGATTCCCGGTCTTATTTGCATAACTAGCAAAATGGCCGATGCGCTTGCAACGAGATCAAAATTCGTCACTCTGATACTTCTACTCCAATCATTATAGTTCTCAATAAAGATACAATATCCCTAACATGAAGTTCTTTCGAGTTTACCATCTTTAAAATGTCCACGGTTCTTTTCCGTAGAGTAAACACCAGAATCGGAATGAGGGATAGGCCAGTGGCATGAGCACGGTTGTATGCCTTGACAGACCCAAGTTCGAATCTTGTGGGCCGAATTTATTTCGCGGATTTAAAACTTGATGTCTCACACCTTTATTTTTTATAATTTAATAACCACAAAGGATTATACATGCTCTTAGTATAAAAAACCTAATTAAAAAGGCGTGGTGTCTTTCTTATTTTCCTCATTTGGACAGCTTTCCCTCCTTATTTTCCTGTCGCAAGGTCTTACTTTAATCAGAAGGCCTAGTGTGCTTCTTATTTCGACTTTTGCTTTCCCTCCTTATTTCCTTCCTAATTTCTCTTAGTTAGACTAGGACAATGCATTTATGCGTTGCAACTGGATATAAATATTCTAATATGTTAGCTTGTGATTTACCTATCCATATTAATACGATTGTGAAAATAAAATTTCACTAAATCCTGCCTATGATTTACCTTATATTTTGATGAGAAGTTTGGTAGATAAAGTAAAGAGAAATTGATTCGGAAGTTAAGAAAATTAAGACGATTTGATTATCATACAAGGAAGGTTGGACGAAAGGGTAGTGGGAAGAAAAGTGAAACATGGAACCTTACATTCTTTTCATTGTATATAGTAGTCCTTTCTTATACTCGTGTCACAAGGACTCACTTTCTTTCCTTCTTTTCTACATGTCAGTTGAAATCCCCTTTTCTACATGTAGGACAATGCATGTGTGTTGCAACAGGATATAAATATTCTAATTATCCTGTCACAGGGACTCAATATCCTTTTGTTCCTTATTTCTTTGCATGTTGATTGAAATCCGCTTATTTTCTCTGTCACATCCCCTTGATACGCGGGAAAATCAAAGGCATATTTAAATGGGGAGGATTCGGTATAAGCAGAAGAGGTGGGACTATTTAATAGTCGTAACAACCTTTTTCCTAAACAAAACATTAAGCTAGTTCAATTCGTTGTGACAATGGATATGTAATGAGGAGGTCTCGTGTTCAATTTCCCACAACAGCAAAAAAAATCGGCCTAGTCTTATGTGGGCCGCCTTCATTAGGCCACATCGGAGGCCAGCATTTTTTCCTTGCCTTATGTGGGTTGGATTCGCTTTTTTGGGCTCGCTAGCTATCACAGGTGGGACATTGATCAATAAGGAAAGACCTCTATTCTAACAAAAGCGAGTGCTAGCTCTGCTGGTTGTACCCTTATGATAAAAAAAGTCAAGGCTATAGTTTTGATCCTCAATCGGAGCAATATATTTTTTCTGGTCGAACCTTTTTTACTATAAAAAATAGGACTAGAGGTTGAGTATCAAAAAGGTCAGGGGGCTTTCTGCATAATAGAGCTATGGACCTAGAATATCAATTCCCTTTATTAGTAGGTATAGATATTAGATCATCTACAAGAGGATACACCTGATCCAGTCCATCAAACGTCCGCGGACGCGTCCGGGTATGTCCTTGTTCATTGACCGGGAATCCCTCATTTTCTACATCTGCAGTTGTGTACCTCATATCCGTGCTACCCATGCAACATAAAAAAATAAATCTATGTAGATCAACAAACTAGCAATAAACAGACTTAAATCGGGCGTAATTCGCATTGTAGCAGTCATCGGACAACTTTGCATCGGCCGGATAGTACTTAAACATAAGAAAAACTAGATTAAACGGAGAAGGGTGGAGGTAATCACCATTTTCTTGTCGGCCCCCCTTCCAGTTGTCGGCGCGGCTAACCTCTCTGTGTAGGCGTTGACGGCCAGATGGGTGTCATTGTTGGAGTTGGAGCCATCGGTGACACCCGAGCCGTTGTCGAAAGAGATTTGACCGGTGGTCAGCCTCTGGAGTAGGCGCTCCTACTCATCACCTCACGCTCCGACAATTTGATGGCGAGCCGGAGCACTTTGACATTTTTGCGACAGAGTCATCATGCATTCGTCTCCTCCGACATGAGGGAGCAGTGGAGGATTGACGTGAGTGAGCAGCGAAGGACCGACGCAAGAACCTCCATCCCCCATCGCCCTCGTCCTCTGTTACTCGCGGTGGGCTGCGCGTGTGTCCTCATCTGTGTCAACTGTGCCGCCGGCACGAGGACCCAACGGTGCCTGAGTACGCCGTCCAGAGTAGACTGAGTTTGCGGGTATGGTCTGCGGCGTACCTGGATGGGCGCGGAGCAATCGGAGCTGCGCAAAAGGGCGTGGGGGTCCGATGATGTCGTTGGCGCTGCGTCGCCGGACGATGAGGGATGGCACGGAATCAGAGCTTCCGTAGCCACCCCTGTCCAAGACGGACCGGCACAGTGTGATGCGGAGGGTGAGCTCCTCCACGTCGTTGTCCGCGCCGCGTCCGCCACCTGGATGCACTTAGGGTCCTTAGTGCATAGTTAGCTTTTTGTGTCTATTATTGTGAATTGCACGTATAAATTCACGTATGTAGGAAAAATAGTCCAACAATAAAAGCCAATATAGTACAAACAAATAAGTATTTGAAGTTGCCTATTTGGGATTGCACGGCTTCTTGAAATTCAGCTCCGCTCTAAAACGCAAGCCAAACGGAGTAGCTTCATGATATGTCGCTTCGTAAAAGAACTAGAATCTAGGGTACAACTCCATATTTTTTATGAAGCTTTTCAGGGGTGCTTCAAAAAACTCTAGAAGCTGAAGTTGAAATTAAATTACCCACAATTGCCATCAGTAAGTTGATACCCCTTCATTTCTCCCCACCCATCCAATCAAATAGATCTTTTCCATCAAATTTTCTAGTCTTGAAGTTAGAGATGGATGAAAGCCAAACATTCTCTTTGGTAGAGCCGAAACTTCTGTACGAAACTACTCTAAAGTGGATTTGATTAGTGGAGCAGTTTCAAGCAGACCCTTAGAAAAGTTATAATTAAGAAAAAACTACTTTGTAATGTACCTAAGCACTTATGCACAAAGTCAAGGAATTTAACTTCACTAGTAAATACGACATGCAGCGCATGTTATTATTTAGGCAATATATTAATTGCACCTGGATATTAGGTATGCTATTATTTGTGTGTTAATTCTATGATTAGTGCAATATTTGGTATGATATTAATTGCACGTTAAACATGTTAAATGCTCGCCATTGGAGCAGTCTAGGCCGTTGGATTGACTTAGTTTGATGGCCGAGATCAGTTGGATCTGCCCCTTTGGGTCTTTTTATATTGGTATAGATATAGATATAGATATAGATGACTTCAGACTTATAAACAGACCCTTTAACAAGCTCCACGCTCTCAATGGCGGAGGTATCCATAAGCTTAACGAGGCCCTCGTCACCCTCATCACCAATTGGCCGGATGCTGCTACGCTCTTGGTGCCCCGACCAACAATCTTCACGGATATTGAAGCAGGGAGGAGTGTCACGTCATGTTTTTATATCGTTCGATCTAACCAGCCCCAACTCGAACCCCACCCCACTGAAATGGAACGATGATACATCTATAAGGTATCTATAATTTTTTATTGTTCCACGTTGTTATATTATCAATTTTGGATGTTTTACAATCATTTTATAGCAACTTTATATCATTTTATGGAACTAACCAGCCCCGACCAAACGGAGTCCAAACGCAGCGGAACTTTTTGGAGATTTTTTCTGGACCAGAAGATACACGATGGGCCAAGGATGTACCAGAGGGGGCTCCAAGGGGAGCACAACCCCCAGGCGCGCCCTGGTTGGTTGTGCCCACCTCGGCCGCCTCCCGCACCGCCTCTTTGCTCTATAAATACCCCAATATTCCAAAAACCCTAGGGGAGTCGACGAAACACAATTCCAGCCGCCGCAAGTTCCAGAAACCACATATCCAATCTAGACACCATCACATAGGGGTTCATCATCCTCATTGGTGCCTCTTCGATGATGCTTGAGTAGCTCACTGTAGACCTTCGGGTCCGTAGTTAGTAGCTAGATGGCTTCCTCTCTCTCTCTCTCTCTCTTTTGATTCTCAATACAACGGCCTCTTGGAGATCTATTTGATTTAACTCTTTTTGCGGTGTGTTTGTTGGGATCCGATAAACTTTGAGTTTATGATTAGAACTATTTTATCCATGAAAGTTATTTGAGTTTTGATCTCTTATATGCATGATTGCTTATAGCCTCGTATTTGTTTTTCGAATCATTGGTTTAGTTAGGCCAACTAGATCGATTTTTTTGCCATGGGAAGAGGTGCTTTGTGATGGGTTCGATCTTACGGTGCTCAATCCTAGTGACAGAAGGAGACATGACATGTATGTATCGTTGCTATTAAGGATAACAAGATGAGATATATTCCTACATGAATAGATCTTGTCTACATCATGTCATCGTTCTTATTGCATTACTCTGTTCTTATGAACTTAATACACTAGATGCATGCTGAATAGCGGTCGATGTGTGGAGTAATAGTAGTAGATGCAGGCAGGAGTCGGTCTACATTGCCTGCATATCGTCATAATTATTTGAAGTTCTATTAATTGACCAACAGTAATTTGTTTACCCGTCGTATGTTATTTTTCTCGAGAGAAGCCACTTGTGAAATCTACGGCCCCCGGGTCTCTTCTTTATCATATTTGCCTTCGAAATCTATTTTCATTTGCGTTTATTTTAAGATCTATTAATCCAAAAACCCAAAAATACCCTGCTGCATTTTTTGTTATGTATTTAATCTCGCGTTCCCGCGAGATCTATTTATCCAATCTCCTACAATTTTATCTATCTTTTTACCCGGGAGGGATTGACAACCCCTCTTTTACGTCGGATTGCAAGTATTTGTTCTTTGTGTGTAGCAACCGTTCATGTAGTGTTGCATGATTCTCGTACCGGTTCGTTAACTTTGGTCTCATCAATAAGGGAAATACCGACCGTAGCTGTGCTGCATCATCCCTTCTTCTTTGGGGAAATAACGATGTAGTTCAAGCCGCATCAAACGCCCCCACCCAGTCGTCACTCGCATCTAGCCTCTATCCCCTCTAACATAGTCTTATCTAACCGCCACTCCAACGCGACCCAGCTACCGCCGCCGGCAGGACTCCGGCATCACCGCCCGCTTGCTCCTATTCTTCTCCATCTTCCTTGTGTTCCCCTAGAGTATTTGCTCTTGGTGTCGGGCATTTTATCCCGCTGCTTGGGCGTAGCAAGCCCATCGTTGGTTCCCACTGCATCAAGACGAACACCGACAAGCCATGTCCTCATGCCCAGTCGCCTCATCTGTCAGAGACCATCCATATCATCAACAAGCCAGCAGGCTCGCCAAACTGCCATTGTGCGAGTACGTTGAGTCATCCTCGTGGGTCAAGGTCGATGAGGAGGAGATCCTCGCCGATGTCCCGTGCTAGGTGCACACCATGAGATCTCCACCCCGCTCCACGTCCTAGCGTGCCTCCCCCCCGTACGTTTCTGTGCTCTGCCACCATCTTGTCCCGATGGGGATCTGCCATGCGACAGTGGCGCCACCCTGGAGGATTTCGAGTGCGTCAGGCCCTAGGGTAGCTGGAGTACAAGCTTGGCAGCGAAGCGTAGCTGGTCCTCGCCGACTGTGGCAGCAACACAATGAGTTTCACTGCTGACTTTATTCACTAGCTCCCACTATTTTTTGTAATTTTTTGTGAGATGTCAGCAGTTTAGTGTTGTGTAATTATTGTGCAGGAACTTTTTTTGTAGTAGATGAGATGCTCATTGGTCAGATTCCCATGGCAATTCTAGGAATCTATAGTTCACGACCCCCAATATGTATAGTTCATGGCAATCAAATTGCTTTTTGCCATCGAAACTCAAAATTTAGATTAGTTGCCATGGCAAAAACTAGGACACATAATATGTTCCCCTTCGAAAATGAAAATATGGTTCCATGTCTCAACTTCCGCGCCATTTTGTCAAATTAAACCATGTTTTCGCTCCTATAGTTCAAGAGAATCAACTTTAACATGTCGTGACATAGGGAAAGCATTTGTGCCATATCATTTTGCTTACAATCAACCAATTTTGCCATAGCAAAACTTGGCATGTATGGCCCCGATGAAACGTTTCATGTTTTGTTTGCTTGCATGGCAAATTATTTTTCTGCATGATGGCAAATTTACATCATGCACCATGGCGATTTCAATTTTAATACCATGGCAAATTTAATTCTTCGACCATGGTAAATTCTTTATCCGTATTATGGAATACTACTTCATGGGACCATGGCAGCTTTACTAAAAAATCATTTCTATATTATTTCTTTCCTTTATCTAATACAAAAAACTTACTTTATGGACCATAGCAAACTTAATATATGAACCATTCAATTTTAATTTTAATAGGATGACAAATTTCTTGTTTCGTATCATGCAAAATCATTTTACAGACATGGCGTTTTTTCTGATACAAAGCTTGACAATTAGAACAAAAATGTAACAGCAAATTTTAATATACGGCAAAAAAAATCATATTTTTAATATGTCCCTGCAACTTTTATTTCATTGAGCATTTCATGGCAAAAAATTGCGTGAATTGGCCGTATGGAAAATTCTTGAAAAAGTGTGTCTCATACATCGTAATAAAATTTTAAAACATTTTTTTGGAATACTCAAATAACAAATGTATGAAAAATTGGCATTCATACCATTTTAACTTATTCAAAACATTGCCAAATGTACTCTTTCTCGCCATGGCAATTGTTTTTATTTGCCATGGAAATTTTACTTTTTTCGCCATGGCAATATTACCTTTATTGCCATGACAATTTTACTTTTAACATACACGGCAAATTACTTTTTATTTTGTCATGGCAAAACAATTTCCTCCTTCAAAACATAGAAAATTTATTCTTGTATTGCCATGGCAATTTTACTTTTATTTGGCATGGAAAATTTTAATTTATTTGCTATCGGACTGCTCCGGTTTAGAATAGATTTTAGGTGGGTTTGATGGGTTGCGTTAGAGAGCTTTGGGCTTAGGATAAAGAGAAAAGAAAATGCCCGGTTAGACGTTTTATATAGGAAAAACATAGTGCCTTGCTAGCTTAACGGTTCGGACATCAACGGTCTAGTTAGAATACAATACGACTGCTCGCAAATTTTCAGAGAAAGTCCCCACTTTTTTGCGATGGTTACAATCAAGAGGCAAAACCTCCTCAATACAAGGAGGGATATAAAACAATTTTAAAATGGACTCACGGTCTGTGCAAGTGTCCATTTGGTTTGACAGAAAGGGTCAACAGAGACAAAAGGTAAAGTTCACCTCTTTTGGAGAAGCTGCAAACACAAACGGCGGCAACAAATTGTCGGTGCAACGCGAATGATGCCACGATGAATGCAACGAATAAGTAATTACCGTGATATAGTAACTATATTACGAAAAGAATCCAGAGAACTGAGCTCGGGCTGTTACATGGCCTTTTTTGTCCAGCAAACGTCTCTCCGGCATTGAACATGCTCTGACATCGGGGGCACTCTCGGCCGGCGCTCCGCTTCAATGTCGGCTCCAGCGAGAGGTCACGTCCGCTCTGGGCCGGCGTTAATGCGGAGCGGTCTCTCTAATGCGAGCACTTGGCTTCGCGGAGGGGGGGGGGGCATGGCGCGAGCGAAAATGAGGTTTTTGCATGGACCAGAGTGGTCAGAAGCATGTGTGGCAGCGGTCCGGACACGGTTGCTTCCAGTTTGAGGAAAAAAGACATCTGAACCGCCAAGGATCAATATATGACCGCGTTGGATGACAAAATATGTTTGGACCACGTGGTTCAGATGGTCATGTTGGATGGCAAAACATGTCTGAAGCAGACGTTTCAGACGGTTATGGACGACGGTACGAGGGTCTCCATTGGTGAAGCCTTCGGTCGTACCGTCTTCAAAATTGGCTTAGTGGGCATTTGATCCAATTTTGCTACTTCAAGTTCAGGGTTATTGCGAACGAATATGTGACTAGTAGAATGCCCGTGCGTTGCCACGAGCTTTTGAAATATTTTGCCATAACGCATGTTAAATTTTACATGTTAATGTCAGTTGGTATTTTTAGAACATCATCCAAACCCATCACTTCTTATCTCTGACAAACAAAAGTGGAATAAAGTTTACTACATTATATAAGTATATATTGTATAGTATCTCTACTCCTATAAAAATCTGAGTTGGTCGTGATGGTGTGCCTGCCATTCACCATTTTCGTCCATCAGATCTGAATCCGACGCATGGGAGACAATCCCACCCCACATTTGCAAAAACACCCTTCTTCTTTACATCCTGCTACATCTATCTCCACCACATCCCACCGGAGGCAGATCCTTCTAGAAAAGAGGAGAAACAATGGAACCGAGTTGGTGGTTGGTGGCCGCTGCCTCTGACCCTCCACCGGCGCCGACTGCACCGGACGCCTCGCCTGACTCTCCGCCACAACAGCCCCACCACTCACTACCACCCCCACCTCCTCTTCCTCTCCTCCCCGTCGTCTCCTCTTCCGCCTAGCCCGTCTCCTTCTACACCGCATGCATCATCCATCCCCCAAGTTCACGACGCCTCTTCCGCCTCCTTCTCTGATGCAGCAGCGCCTCCGCCCACAACCTCGCCCACCCCATCTCCTCTAGGGTGACGTTGACAAGTATGCCCTCGACGTCGTCCGCCCCCAATTATGCAACACCTCTCATGCAGTAGCCTAGCCGCCCACAACCACCACCTCTTCATCCCTCCTAATGCGCGCGTCCATCCAATTCGAGTACGAGCTACTTCCCGAGGGCCTCTAACCCACCTACAATTGGAACGCCACACACGAGCACCACACCCGTGTCCTCCTCCAGTGGAATCCGTCTAGGAGATGTTGATCCGGTGTGATGGTTGCCATGGAGGTAATATGCGCTGCAATTGCTTCTCATTCCCAATTCTAATTTTAGTTTTTGCATCACCCAAAGTTCAAATCCACGTGCCCATCTCAAATTGTATAGAAACGACTATGTAGCCCAATATAAAGTGGGCAGGGATATGGGACCCACGTGTGCTGAAACTAGACCCCAAGAAGCTACACAATATTCAGAAAGAATGAAGTGTGAGGAGGTATGATTCATTGCCATTCGCTACTTCGTGAACGACAAAGGTATAGCTATGGACGAATAGTAAAATCTTCTCTATTTCTCATCAACCCTTGCTTCATCTTTGTTACCCAGTCTTCAATTGTATCCATAAGCGATGTCCACTACCACAGTGTTTGGTTCCAATTTATTATCCAGAATCTTCTTCTGGAATGAAATTTTGAGTATTGGAAATGTTTGTGTATACCTTCCTGAACCGGTATTTTGATACGGCGAATCTAATATAAATAGTCAACAAAGAAGTTCTCAACATGTAGTCCAAGGTGTGAATCAAGTACAAATTGGTGGCTTTAAATATTCAATCTATCTAACTAGGGCGAGTCATCTAAAATTGCTTCCCATGTATTGTTCTGAAGTTTGTGCACAGGACTTCCAGAAAAATATAACTTAGATACTTGTTTTAGTGCTCATGATATTTAAAAAATTATATGTTTATTTTGATTATTTTTTGGTAGTTCTTTTTGTTACTCCCTCTGTTTAAAACTTTTGGATGACACCTATACAAGGCCTCCTTTTCATCGATGCCCCTTCTCTGCTTGGTAGCTCCACATCTAAATTTTCAGGTCACATCCCAACATTTGTTTCCTTGTTGTGTGTTCTCAGCATCTTTTTTTTCAGAAACCCGGTTGTTGTAATAAAGTTATAAGAGGTCCAGTACTAATTTTTTGTATGTGTGCGTACATGTGCACTCGCCCCTTCTATATATGCATGATTTCAAAGCATCTTTTACTGTACATTTTCTTTCTTTGCTTGGTACAAAATGTGTGGCAAGTATTGTTTCCTGCTCTTTTGCTTTGTTTAAATATACTACAGACCCTCTACAGGCTCATTTTCCCCCTTTGTCTGAATATAACCCAGATAGTTATGTATGCAGTAGTGATTTATGTTCTTTTAGGTGAACAGAACAGATTTGTAAAAAACCCAGAACTAATATTGTTGGTACACATATGTTTTGAGCAAAGGGCATACTATGCTTGACAAATTATTCCATGGCCTCATAGATGCCTAAGGTATGTAACTAATTAAGTGAACCAGCTGTGTGACTTATTTGTGTAATATTTCTTCTCTCATGGTGGCGTTGTATAGAGATTCATTTTCCTTGTGCATATTTAGCAAAACATTCAGTTAAACACTTCTACTTCACTCTTGTTTGTTCTGGAACCATTTATAAGTATGTGCTCCAGCTATAGTATGTATGTTATTTGGATATATTAATTGCTGCCATTTATCTTCACATTTAAGTCTGGTGTGCCTAATATACTCGCATGAAATGAGCAATATATTGACCTCCTCGATGAACAGTAACATATTGCTTTCTACAACCTTTCCAAGGAAAGAAGCGATTATGTTGCACTAGTTCTAAGGATCGACACGATAATATGTACTCCCTCCGTAAACTAATATAAGAGCATTTAAAATACTAAAGTAGGGATCTAAACGCTCTTATATTAGTTTACAGAGGGAGTATTTGACATCGCTGGTTGTGCTACTGATTTGGGAGATCTGGTGTGAGCGCACTCGTCACATCTTTCACAATTTTAGATTTATCAGCTATGACGCTCGCCCGCCTTGCAATTTGATGAAGCAAACTATTTTAGTAATATTAGTCTTGGTTGATCACGCTTGAAGTATTGCATATTGCTATCTTAAAGATACTATTATGTTTACGTGATATGTGGTTTGATTCTTTTTACTTGATATTCTGCAAAGTGTTTTTGAATGTTACAAAATCTATTTCGTTGACATGCCATTTATCATTATATTTTGCCCATTGGTGGAATGTTGCATTGTATAATGCTCTCATCCATGGAGGGATTACATATGCATGACATGGGTGGCATATCAGGGTATGGCTAACAGGTTAAGCCGAGGGCTGAAGGATGAAGTCAATAGTTGTCGCAAGTTTCCACATGCGTGTGGGACGGATTCTATTTGATGCATGTTATATGTCCCCTCAATATAGGATAGAGCAAGAAATGTGAAAGGTGAGTAGGGAGAACAAGAATTCTTTCTACAAGGCAAAAATGGAGAAGAACATGTTTGGCTTAGTAGGCAAAAATGGCTCTATCGATCGGAAACCATTTGTTTGGTTGTGTTTGAGATGTACCTATCGACAATGTAACATCACTTCAGTCAATGTCTTGGTATATTTTATGTTTTCTGTAGCAAGGTACATATCCTTATTATCTCTCGGTATATTTTCTTTTTATTGCCCATGGCAATACGGTTTTCTGACTATGAAATAAATTCACTTAATCTTGTGTGATCCCATAGCGTAGCACGGGCATCTTACTAGTATAAAAACAAATGTGAGACTAACACAACTGCATTTATTTGCAAAAAAATTGGGTACCCCTATTTACGTAAACATATATAAATGATATTTTATACTAATAAACATGAGAAAAAATAAATTATTTTTGACCTAACTAGTTTTATAGCTTACCTACCATGTCGTATCACCTCAGCCACTCTCTCACCACACGCACCCCTCGCTCTCTCACCCTCCCACTCATTCTCTCTACCACGACGTCGCCCCCGCCATCCCTCTCCGCCACGGCGTCCCCTCCATGCTCACCGGCCCCTCCCAACCCTCAGCCGTGTTGTCAATCTGGCCATCCCACGGCGATTTCTGGTGCCAACGGCGACTTCCAGGATGATTTGTACATCAGGCGAGCCGCACCATCGATCTGCCATCCTAGGCTGATTTTTGGTGTCGAGGGCGTCGGGTTCCCCCTCCAAGCTGCACGACGACATGGCCCTTTCTCCATCCACTGGCTACCACTCGCCGCTTCGAGTAGTAGGCGCCGACTGAGGGAGTCCCGGATTAGGGGGTGTCCGGATGGCCGGACTATAGCCTTTGGCCGGAGTCCTGGACTGTGAAGATACAAGATTGAAGACTTCATCCCATGTCCGGATGGGACTTTCCTTGGCGTGGAACGCAAGCTTGGCGATACGGATATGTAGATCTCCTACCATTGTAACCGACCCTGTGTAACCCTAACCCTCTTCGGTGTCTATATAAACCGGAGGGTTTTAGTCCGTAGGACGAACAACAATCATACCATAGGCTAGCTTCTAGGGTTTAGCCTATCTCGATCTCGTGGTAGATCTACTCTTGTACTACCCATATCATCAATATTAATCAAGCAGGAGTAGGGTTTTACCTCCATCGAGAGGGCCCGAACCTGGGTAAAAACATCGTGTCCCTTGTCTCCTGTTACCATCCGCCTAGACACATAGTTCGGGACCCCCTACCCGAGATCCGCCGGTTTTGACACCGACACTGGTGCTTTCATTGAGAGTTCCTCCGTGTCATCATCTTTAGGCCCGATGGCTCCTTCGATCATCAACAACGACGCGGTCCAGTGTGAGACTTTTCTCCCTGGACAGATCCTCGTATTCGGCGGCTTTGCACTGCGGGCCAATTCGCTTGGCCATCTGGAGCAGATTGAAAGCTACGCCCCTGGCCATCAGGTCAGATTTGTAAGTTTGAACTACACGGCCGACATCCGCGGAGACTTGATCTTTAATGGATTCGAGCCACAGCCAAGCGCACCGCCATCGCCAGGCACCTGAATACAACCCCAGTCCGAAATAAAAGGGTGCATCATCGTCAGGCACCTGGGTTAAATACCAAAAAGCAAAAACCCTCTATGAGGTATGGAACCGTACTGGAGGGATGGCTCAATGGACCCTGCAAAATTCATAGTCTGAGAGGCGCCACTCCAACTCATAGCCTTAGAGCATGTTGGATACTACGGCGGTGGCCAAAAGTGGCGAAGAGCTTCTAACTCGAGCACCAGCCGGGGATACCGTGCAGTATTAACAGTCTTCGAGACTTTCGCATCAAATAATATGCGAAAACGAACACTTTGTAGCCTTGCCGAAGTCTACCAAGTAGCAACAATAAACCCATGGAGTGACACGGCTATTACCTTTAATGCCAGTGACGAACCTAAATTCCGAACAGCCCGAGCACCAGCCGCATTGGTCCTCAGTCCAATAGTGGACGGCTTTCGCCTTACCAAGGTACTCATGAATAGCGACAGCGGATTGAACCTCATTTACGAGGAAACCCTCCGAAAAATGGAAATAGACTGGAGCCGCATTGAGCGAAGCAGCACTACCTTTAGAGGAATAATCCCCAGTCGGGAAGCATGTTGTATAGGAAAAATCACACTGTATGTGGTATTCGGCACGCCGGATAATTACAGGTCCGAGGAGGTCACGTTCCAAGTGGCCCCATTCAGCAGTGGATATCACGCTTTATTAGGGCGAGAAGCATTCACAATTTTTCAAGCTATACCCCGTTACGGGTACATGAAGCTCAAAATCCCCGGGCCCAACGGAATCATCACTCTTGCCAGTGACCCGGACATAGCACTCCACGCCGAAAATAAGAAGCCGCACTGGCCCTTTAGGCACTATCCGAAGCCGTAGCAGCCGAGGAACTCACTTCGCTACGCTCCACGGTGAACAGGGACGATGTGATACTCGATAAGAGATCCAAGTCCACCTCTTTTAAACCGGCGGACAAAATAGTCAAATTCCAAGTCCATCCAACGGACCCTACAAAAATGGCCTCCATCGGGGCACAATTAAACCCTGATGTAGACGCTGCACTACGAGAATTCCTACGCGAAAATTGGGACATTTTTGCCTGGCACCCTTCAGTCATGCCAGAATCCCGCCCGGCTAGTGAGCACAGCCTAAATATCCTAAAAGGATTCAAGCCAGTCAAACAAGCTCTTCGGCGTTTTTCCGAACCCAAGAGACATGCCATGGGAGAGGAGCTAGCCAAACTATTGGAGGCCGGATTCATCAGGGATATAAAACATCTGGACTGGCTAGCAAACCTGGTGATGGTACCAAAGAAGGATAAATCCTGGCGCTTATGCGTCGATTTTAAGGACCTTAACAAGGCCTACCCAAAGGATCCCTTCCCCCTCCCCCGCATCGATCAAATTATCGACGCCACCGCAGGACACGATTCATTGTGCTTCCTCGGCGCATACTCCGGCTACCACCAAATTAAGATGGCAGAGCCCGACCAAGCCGCAACGGCATTCATCACTCCATACGGCCCATTCTGCTTCAACACAATGTCCTTCGGGCTCGAAAACACCGGCGCAACATATCAGCGCATGATTCAGACATGCCTGGCAAACCAGATCGGCAAAACAGTGGAGGCATACGTAGACGATGTGGTCCTCAAATCCAAGCATGTCGAAACTCTAGTAGACGACTTGAGGCTCACATTCGATAATCTCCGAACATATGAATTAAGCTCAACCCGGAAAAATGCGTTTTCGGCGTACCAACTGGAAAGCTCTTGGGCTTCATTGTATCCGGTAGAGGAATTGAAGCAAACCCAGCCAAGATCCGAGCTCTATCACAATTGGATATCCCAAAGGACCTCAAACAAGTACAAAAATTGACGGGATGCGTGGCAGCTCTAAGCCGCTTTATCTCCCGTTTGGGAGAAAAGGCATTACCCCTTTATCGCCTCCTCCGGCGCACCGAACACTTCGAGTGGACGGATGCCGCCACGGCCGGACTCGAAGAAATAAAAGCCATATTGGCAACAAACCGGTCCAGGCCGCGCCCAACATGGGCGAACCAATGTTATTATATATCGCGGCAACTCATCAAGTTGTAAGCGCGGTGCTCGTTGTCGAACGAGAAACGGACGGACACAAGTTCCCCCTTCAAAAACCAGTTTACTACGTGTCCACTGTCCTAACTCCATGCAAATCACGGTATCTGCATTATCAAAAGATAGCGTACGCGGTGTTCATGGCATCCCAGAAGCTGCGACACTACTTTCAAGAGTGTTCGATAACAATAGCCTCCGAAGTACCTCTTAATGACATTATGAACAACCGCGACGCAACGGGCCGGATTGCCAAATGGGCCATCGAGCTCCTCCCATTCGACATAACCTATAAGCCACGGCGAGCTATTAAGTCGCAAGTTTTGGCCGACTTCGTCGCCGAATGGACTGAAGTCGAACTCCCTAAAGAATACGACGCATATTCCAACTGGATCATGCACTTCGACGGCTCCAAAATGTTGGTTGGCCTGGGGGCTGGCGTCGTTCTGACGTCCCCAACCGGAGATACAGTTCAATACGTACTCCAGATAATGTATACGGACTCCAACAACGCAGCCGAATACGAGGCCCTTCTACATGGCCTCCGGATGGCAGTCTCCATGGGCATTCAACGCCTAGAGGTGCGCGGGGATTCGAACCTCGCGATATCCCAAATAAATGGAGACTTTGATGCCAAGGATCCGAAAATGGCAGCTTATCGCAACGCCGTCCTAAAAATGTCAGCTCGGTTTGAAGGGCTCGAATTTCACCATATAGCCCGAGATAATAACCAGGTGGCAAACGTACTGGCACGCATTGGCGCAAAGCGCGATGCCGTCCCTCCCAACATCTTTCTGGAGCGGCTGTTCAAGCCATCCGCACTATGGGAGGAGTCCGGAAACAACAATCCGGACCCAACCGCCGCGACACACCGAACACTCGACACAATCGGTGGGTCTGCCAACGAAGTAACACCTTCGGCCCACGTAATAATGGCAGCCATTGCCCCGTGGACGGAACCATTCCTAGCCTACCTAACCAGTCAGGAACTCCCTGAGGACCAAAACGAGGCACGCTGCATAGTGCGGCGCTCTAAAGCCTATAAAGTCCATGAGGGAGAGCTTTATAAGAAAAGCACAACCGGAGTCCTTCAAAGGTGTATCTCCGAAGAGGAAGGGCGGAATCTTCTGGCTGAAATTCATGCCGGACTCGGTGTGCACCACGCCGCAGCCCGGGCCCTTGTAGGCAAGGCCTTTCGTACAGGATTTTATTGGCCGACGGCCCGGGCAGATGCTTAGGACTTAGTCCAACGATGCGTCGGTTGCCAGCTCTTTGCTAATCAAAGCCACATGCCACCCACCGCCCTCAAAACTATACCCATCACACGGCGTTCGCGATGCAGGGGCTTGACATGGTTGGACCCCTTAAAGGAGGAACCCACAAGCAAAAATACCTATTGATCATGGTGGATAAATTCACCAAATGGATAGAGGCCAAACCTGTTAAGACGGCCGAATCCGGACCAGTGATAGACTTCATATCAGGGGTAGTACACCGTTACGGCGTCCCCCATAGCATCATCACTGATAACGGCACGAACTTCACGGCCGACAAGGTCAAACTCTGGTGCAAAAACATGGGCATCAAGCTCGACTATGCTTCAGTCTATCACCCTCAAACTAACGGTCAAGTCGAGCGAGTAAATGGTCTAATTATGAGCGGCATTAAACCTAGACTAGTGCGGTCCCTCAAGGAATCTAACACGCACTGGGTAGAGGAGCTCGACTCCGTGCACGGGGGCTGCGGACCACGCCAAATCGCACTACCGGATTCACACCATTCTTTATGGTATCTGGCAGAGGCAGTTACGCCTGCGACATAATTCATGACTCACCTCGCGTGCGCATGTACGAAGAAAGAGAAGCCGAGCTCGATCGGCAGGACAGTTTGGACGCCTTGGAGGAGGAGCGTGATGTGGCAAAAGCTCGTTCCACATTCTATCAACAGCAGGCTCGAAGATATCAAAGCAGAGAAGTACGTGTCAAAGCTTACAATGTTGGCGAATTAGTTCTACGCCTGCCGGACAAGAAAAAGGACAAACTCAAGCCCAAATGGGAAGGTCCCTTCATCATCGACCAAGTCCTGACCGGCGGAGCGTACCGTCTGCGAAACGCATCGGATAACCGACTCAAGCCGAACCCATGGAACGCAGCTCGTCTCCGAAGATTCTACGCCTAGCGCCGGATTCTGAGTTCGTCTCCTTCCTCTGTCTATATTTTACACATTAGCTGTCTTTTATTTCTCTCCTTCTCCCTCCCTTTTCTTGCAACCTTTGGAGGCTCGTTTGCGCATTGTTCGCACACACTTGACGCGCTAGCCGCGCTCATTATACCTGGGGGCTTCTTTAACAGAAGCTTATTTATACGAGCTTTATGCCCAGCACGTGTGTCACACTTCCGCATGTACCTCTTATTCACCATTATATGCATCGATATGACTTAAGTTTTGGCCAAGCTGGGTTGCCTGGCTCCTGTGCTTACCCCTACGTTCCCGATTGTTCTGCTAGGTGGTAAAGGGAGCACCTCTGCGATTGTTACTGCCGGGTCAGCCGGATGTGTACCCCAGACTGGGTGAAACCGAAAGCTAGCGTTCTTAAGGGAATATTCCGTCGGTGAACTAAAAGACGATTTCTTACCTATTCATTTATCTGCCCTCAGTTGTTTTTCTGCTTTTTTCGCAGTTCGGACATGCACTTTAGGGCATGCCTCCCAGGGAAAGGAACCCCTAATGGAACTATTCTCCCTAGAAGATGTTTCTTACTAACCATGTAATATAACATAACTAGTTGGGCACTTGTCTGATAAAGCACTAATGACCCCTACGCCTGGTCACCACGCATGCCCCGGTTTGTATATAACCGCGAGGGTATTCGGACACACTCCGGACTATTGGGTCCGGAGATCGAAGCGAAAAGGTCCGCTATGACAAACGATCTACAATCCGGCTAGAAGGCATTTTACATGTCATCTTAAATTACATAGTCAACTTGACTGATTGTATTCCTCTTCAATGCCATCTAATAGGCTGTCTAATTTACAGTCCTGCTCGGAATACTTTACGGCCAATTCTACTTGGCCGTACACTAAGCTCACAGGGATCTCCTTCCCATCAGGCCCCACAGGTCCAACCTCGGCCATGTGGTTTGGGTCATCCTTCGTGTACCGCGTCTTCACCATGGCCCAGGCCTCCCTGGCGCCTTGACGGCAGGCCAATATCTTCCATAATCGGAAGCGTCGCCGTGCTCCCTGAAGCCTCTCTGCAAGCTCACCAAGGCCTTCGGGCAGGGAGATAGATGGCCACAAGGCCTGAGCGACGCCTTTCATCACACCAAACTTCGTTAAATGCGATTAGCAGCTCGGGAAGAAGGTCACCCGTAGAACCGGACATTTCCTCCGTAGGACAACCTGTGAGCATACCTACAGACATATCTCTGTTAGTCGACTTCCTCGCCGAACTCTTTTTCAAAGTTCGTTCAAGCACTTACTAAAAATGCCGTGACGAAGCCGCCGATTCTCCTTAATAGAGTCCGACAGCTGGGCACAAACATCCTTTAGTTCCTCACCCAGCTGGGTGTTGGCATCTTGGAGATTATTTTTCTCTTGCCTCACCCTTGTAAGCACATTCTCGCCGGCCTTTAACCGGCGCAAGAGCTGTTGCTTGTCCGGATCTATCCCGGCGCCATCTGCAATATTATTGTCAGACTTATACACACGCCGCACTTCACAAACTACTTATCTTTTGAAGCATATATTACCAGAGGGGGTCTCTGTAGCTTCCCCTGTCGCGGCTAGTGCGGCCTCAAGTTGGGCCTTGCACTCTTCAAGCTCCTGGGACAGTCGGGTATTCTTTTCTGTAAGATCCTGCATAACAAATGATCCTTAAATCGGTTATTCTAACTATTTTAAGTCTCGGGGGCTACTGGCATATATACTGTCAAATTTCCTCACCCGTATGTCTTTTACATACTGCTCCGTGGCTCTGGCTAGACCATCTTGAGCGGCACGGAGGTGCGCATCTCCCGAATTGAAGGCATTCAATGCCTCTTGGGAGAAACATGTGTCACGAAGAACTGTCCGGCGGCGCTTGTGATTCATGGCACTCTCCACCTCGGAGTTGGTGGCGGACAATCTGTCGGCATCCTCTCGCCGGAGGAGCATCCGATGCTGCACGCCTCGTGTTCGCCTCCGCTTACGGACACAGCTTTGGAGCCTGGCTGGCGGAGGCTCGATTGGCAACCTCTCCGGAAACAGTCCGGCGAGCGCTCTTTTTCCTGAAAAGAGCACAAGCGTTAGTATGCCTTCCAGGAATCAAACCTGGGGATACGGTGGCACGCCATACCGTTGCGGCGGCGTTTCGATCCGGACCGCACTTCTTTTTAGCCTGTTGGGCCGTGCTGCCCCTTGTTGGCTAGCCGCCGTCGGCTCGGCCTTCCGCCTCAAAGGCACCCCCTGCGAAACACTGTTGGTATACGGTGATCAAAAATAAGCACGGATGGGTCATTATCAAAGCATTGGGACTTCGGTCTCAGTTACCTGTGAGGCTGGAAGTATTCCGGGGTAATCGGCCGTAATGGCGACCAAGGCATTATCGATGCTCAGTTGATGAAATACCCCGTCAATCAGCTCCACCGATATGTCCGGATCCTCTTGGGAAGCCGGATCGAGGGACCGTTCCGGATCCTCGGGTTATGGAGGCGGGCTGTTTATATCTTTACATCCCGGCGCAGTTCCTGCGTCGAAATCACAAAATGAGATACTTAACCATGGGAATATGGATCGGATGGGCAAAAAGAAATGTCCGCTTACCCAACTTCGAGGATTGTTCATAGAAAATCCGTCCGATTGGATCGACGCGGAGAAGTTCCTCCTCTTCTCCCTTGTACAATGCGGACAAGATCTTCATCAGATCGGCGACCGATCCCGGCCCCTTACGGCCGTGATGGGTGGCGTCATCCTCCCCGTTGAAATCCCACATGGGGTGGCCTCTATACTGGAGCGGCTGCACCCCCCGCATAATGCATGTGGCCATGACCCCGATCATGGTCAGTCCGGAATGAGCTAACAACCTTATTCGGCTCATCAGGTAAAGGACGTCCCTGTCATTTTCCCTCTGAGGGCTCCGCGGACGCCAACTTAGGCGTTTCTTCAAGGGAGCATTACTGAACTCTGGGAGGCCGATCCGAACAGGGTCCGGCAAGGGGACGTCTTCTATATAAAACCATTCTAAAGGCCAGTCTTCGGACGCCTTCTTCGGGGTTCCGGATAGATATCCGGTCCCGGCGATGCGCCATAGTTCGGCTCCGCCCACTTGATATATTGACCCCTCCTGAGAACGGGGTACGAGGCAGAACAACCTCATCCACAGTGCAAAATGAGCCTCGATGCCCAAAAACAGCTCGCAAAGGGCCACGAAGCCCGCAATATGCAAAATGGAGGCAGGCGTAAGGTTGTGCAACTGGAGGCCGTAGAACTCCAGGAGCCCCCGGAGAAACGGATGAATTGGAAATCCGAGCCCTCTTACCAGATAAGAGACAAAGCATACCGCTCTCGTTTAGAGGGATCGGGGACGCTCTCCGCTTGCTTTCCGCCCTTATAGGTGGCGAGTCCGGCTCGAACCGGAACCATGAAGGCTGGGGGAAGAAATCCCTTGGTTTGGAGCGTCACTAGCTCGCTATGCGGGACGGAGCATCTCTGCCAATCTCCAGGCTGAGGGCTGGGAGCGCGAGAGGAGGAGCCGCGTCGACTGTCCATGATGGAATGGATTTTTGTCAGAGGCGCTCCGATGAATGCTCGCGGAGGGAGGATGGTGTGATTCGGATCTAGATCCTCGTCTCTTTTATAGGCAGCTCATTTGCGCAGCTAGGGGGTAAAAGTAAGAATACCCTGGCTTTTCACATTCATTCAACACGTGGAAGATGGCCATTATTGGGCGTGGAAGCCGAGGAGCGCGATATTTATGAGAAGTCGGACACTATTCAACAGGTACACAGGATTTGGAGAAGAACCCGCCTTGCAATGCCGAAGACAATCTACGCGCCGGACTCGTCGTCATTGAAGCCTGGTTCGGGGGCTACTGAGGGAGTCCGGATTAGGGGGTGTCTGGATGGCCGGACTATAGCCTTTGGCCAGACTCCTGGACTGTGAAGATACAAGATTGAAGACTTCGTCCCGTGTCCGGATGGGACTTTCCTTGGCGTGGAAGGCAAGCTTGGCGATACGGATATGTAGATCTCCTACCATTGTAACCGACTCTGTGTAACCCTAACCCTCTTCGATGTCTATATAAACCGGAGGGTTTTAGTCCATAGGACGAACAACAATCATACCATAGGCTAGCTTCTAGGGTTTAGCCTCTCTGATCTCGTGGTAGATCTACTCTTGTACTACCCATATCATCAATATTAATCAAGCAGGAGTAGGGTTTTACCTCCATCGAGAGGGCCCGAACCTGGGTAAAAACATCGTGTCCCTTGTCTCCTGTTACAATCCGCCTAGACGCACAGTTCGGGACCCCCTATCCGAGATCCGCCGGTTTTGACACCGACACCGACACCGACACTGAAAAGAGTACGGCTGGGCCTCTACTCTAGCAGACAAGTTCACACAAATTTCTTGCAATAGATTAAAATGCTTATATTGTTTTTCAAGTAGGCATTCATTTGTTAGCTTAAGCATGTGCGTCGCCATGGATTAAAACTTCAAATTATGCAAACATTTCATTTTGTTGTCGATAAGAAAAGTAAGATACATAGGTACAATATTTATCGTTGGTATATCTTTCGTTCTTCAAGACCAACGCAACAAGAGTACAAACCTTGGTCTATTAGTGCTCCCCGCCTCTCCAACCATTAAAATACCGCTCCTTGTTATCTTGGTTTTTAACGTTCCTTACCAAATCTGGTGGTGTTATATCAGATCTTGCACATCCACCTCCCACTGGCTCCTCTCCAACCGATGAGAGGCATTGCCGCATTGGTAGTCGGTCACGTTCTGGTTGATTGTCTGGTCGTCGGCCGCGATGGATTTCATCCCCGGTGGCTGATGCATGTTCCCCATTGATACGTCTCCAATGTATCTATAATTTTTTATTGTTCCATACTGTTATATTATCAATCTTGGATTGTTTATAATCATTTTATAGTCATTTTATATCATTTTTTGGTACTAACCAATTGACATAGTGCCAAGTGCCAGTTGCTATTTTTTGCATGTTTTTTACATCGCAGGTAATCAATACCAAACAGAGTCCAAACGCGGCGAAATTTTTGGTGGATTTTGTTTTGGACCATAAGACAACCAATGGGCCGAAGAAGCACTAGTGGGCTGCTCTGAGGGGAGCACAACCCACCAGGGCGCGCCTGGAGGACCAGGCACGCCCTGGTGGGTTCTGCCCACCTCGGGTGCCCCCCAGACCGCCTCTTTACTCTATAAATACCCCAATATTCCAGAAATCCTAGGGGAGTCGACAAAAATCAATTCCAGCCACCGCAGAACCACCAGATCCAATCTAGGCACCATCACGGAGGGGTTCACCACTTCCATTGGTGCCTCTCCGATGATGTGTGAGTAGTTCTTTGTAGACCTTCGGTTCCGTAGATAGTAGCTAGATGGCTTCCTCTCTCGTTTGATTCTCAATACAATGGTCTCTTGGAGATCCATATGATGTAACTTTTTTGCGGTGTGTTTGTTGGGATCCGATGAACTTTGAGTTTATGATCAGATCTATCTCTTTTTATCCATGAAAGTTATTTGAGTTTCTTTGATCTCTTGTATGCATGATTGCTTATAGCCTCGTATTTCTTCTTCGATATTTGGGTTTTGTTTGGCCAACTTGATCTATTTATATTGCAATGGGAAGAGGTGCTTTGTAGTGGTTTCGATCTTACGGTGCTTGATCCCAAAGGATGTGAAGGGAACCGACACGTATGTATCGTTGCTACTAAGGATAAAATGATGGGGTCTATTTATACATAAATAGATCTTGTCTACATCATGTCATCGTTCTTATTGCATTACTCCGTTTCTCCATGAACTTAATACACTAGATGCATGGCGGATAGCGGTCGATGTGTGGAGTAATAGTAGTAGATGCAGGCAGGAGTCGGTCTACTAATCTTGGACGTGATGCCTATATAATGATCATTGCCTGGATATCGTCATGAGTATTTGAAGTTCTATAAACTGCCTAACAGTAATTTGTTTACCCGCCGTTTGCTATTTTTCTCGAGAGAAACCACTAGTGAAACCTACGGCCCCCGGGTCTCTTTCTCATATTATTTGCCGTTGCGATCTGTTTTTCTTTGCTTTTATTTTCAGATCTATTAAACCAAAAATACCTTGCTGCAATTTATCCTCGTTTATTTTATTTGGCGTTCGATCTATCAATCTACTACAATTTATTCATGTCCGTTTGCCAATTTCTGGCGTCGTTACCCGAAAGGGATTGACAACCCCTTTAATACGTCGGGTTGCGAGTATTTGTTATTTGTGTGAAGGTGTTGTTTACGTGTTGTTGTTTGGTCCTCCTACTGGTTTGATAATCTTGGTTTTATCACTGAGGGAAATACCTACCGTCGATGTGTTGCATCATCCCTTCCTCTTTGGGGAAATACCGACGTAGCTTCAAGCCGCTATCAAAGGAATTTGGCGCCGTTGACGGGGAGAATCATCTATGTATACCAGGTTCCTAATCACAAATCTCATCTCCTTGCAATTTACATTATTTGCCATTTGCCTCTCATTTTCCTCTCCCCCACTTCACAAAATTTTGCCGTTTTATTCGCTCTCTTTTTCGTTCGTCGTTTTCTTGCTGTATCCGTTTTTGAGTGCAATCTTGTTGTGTAGTCATCATGGCTCAAGAGAACACCAAGTTGTGTGATTTCTCAAATACCAACAACAATGATTTTATTGGCACTCTGATTGCTCCCACCACTAGTGCGAAGTCTTGTGATATTAATACAGCTTTACTGAATCTTGTTATGAAAGATCAATTCTCCGGTACTCCTAATGAGGATGTCGCATCCCATCTTGATACCTTCGTGGAATTATGTGATATGCAAAAGAAAACAGATGTGGACAATGGTATTGTGAAGATGAAATTATTTCCGTTTTCTTTGCGTGATTCTACAAAAAAATTGTTTTCTTCTTTGCCTCGCAATAGTATCAATTCTTGGAATAAGTGCAAAGATGCTTTTATCACTAAGTATTTTCCGCCCGCAAAAATTATTTCCCTTAGAACCCAGATCATGAATTTCAAGCAACTTGAACATGAGCATGTTGCACAATCTTGGGAAAGGATGAAAATGATGCTAAGGAATTGCCCTACTCATGGGTTAAATCTTTGGATGATCATACAAAAAATTTATGCGGGGTTGAAGTTTGTTTCTCGTAATGTTTTAGATTCCACATGGTGGTACTTTTATGGAAATTACTTTGGGTGAAGCTACCAAATTGCTTGATAATATTAGGCAAATTATTCACAATGGCATACCAAAAGAGCTCCTACTAGTAAAAAAAGTTAATTCGGTTGAAGAAATTTCTTCTTTGAGTGAAAAAGTTGATGCTCTTATGAAATTTGTTGCTAGTAAAAGTGCTCCTATTGATTTCAATGATATGCCTTTTTCTCCTTTGATTGAGCAAAATAGTGATGCCATAGATGTGAATTTATCTCTCGAAATAATTTCAATAACAATGCTTATAGAGGTAATTTTAATCCTAGGCCTTTTCCTAGTAATTCCTCTAATAATTATGGTAATACCTATGGAAATTCTTCTTATAATAATAGTAGGAACACCTCTGATCTTGAGAATAATATTAAAGAATTTAGCAACACGCAAAAAGTTTCAACAATACCACAGAAGAAAAGTTCCCCTTCTTTCCTTTGCCCTTTTTCTTGAAATTAGTGGTCTTGTTAACCATCAACACTTGATGCTCGTTCTTGATTTCTACCTCCGCATCTTTGAGCATTGCGAAGAGCTCAGGAATCGTCTTGTTCATCCCTTGCATATTATAGTTCATCATGAAGCCTTTATGGCTTGGTGGCAGTGGTTGAAGAACTCTGTCAATAACACTATCATCCGGAAGATTAACTCCCAGCTGAGTCAAGTGGTTATGGTACCCAGACATTCTGAGTATGTGTTTACTACAGCTATAGAACTTGTTGGAGACTTCATATCTCTCAACTCGGGCATTTGCTTGAAATATTAACTTCAACTCCTGAAACATCTCATATGCTCCATGACGTTCAAAACGTCTTTGACGTCCCGATTCTAAGCCGTAAAGCATGGCATACTGAACTATCGAGTAGTCATCAGATTTAGTTTGCCAGACGTTCACAACGTCTGCAGTTTCTCCTGCAGCAGGCCTTGCACCTAGCGGTGCATCAAGGACGTCATTGTAACATCCCAATTTTCAATTTGGATGTTATATATAGGTCATCATATGCATATCATATTTTATTTGCATTTTTTGGTTGTGATCCTAGAAATCTTAAGCAACTCAAGGACGAAAGGAGAGAGTTGGAGGTTTCACATATTTTCATGTTTGAATTTCTCAAATTTGAAAAGACGATCAATTTGGTTTTAATATTTTTCTCTATGAATATTTCTAATATTGAAAATAAAAGAGAGAAGATAATATGACTTCTTCAAAAGGAGAGGAATATTGGAGGAAATTTTTTAAAATCAAATAAATATTTTATTTGGATTTTATTCAAGATTTTATTTGAATTATAAAAATATGCATTATTTAAAATTGCATTTTTAGGCCAGAAAAATGTTCACTTTGTTCTAAATATTTTATTCAGAAGGTGAAAATTGTTTTTGGCATTTTTAGAATTTTTTTATATTTTATTAGGATTTTCTTTGGCGGAATTTTTATTTAAAAAAAATCTTTCCGGCACGCCTGGGACGAAGGCCCAACCAAGCAGGCCGGCCCAGCCGCGCCGTCTCCCCCGCTGACTCGGGACGAGAGTCCCGAGGTTCGCCGCCGCCGTCGCCGTGTCCGGCTCGGACACGAGCCGCCTCCTCCCGCAAGGCCAGCCCCGCCGGCCCCTTTATATATCGCCGCTCCGCCGCCTTCTCCTCCCCAAGCCGTTGCGCCGCCTCCCGCACTCCACTGCGCCACCGTCCGCGCCGAATCCCGCCGGAGCCGCCGCCCGTTGACCGGTATAAAAACTGCTCCGGTTCGCCGGTTCACTTCGGTCTTTCTCGGGTTTTTTTCGATCGGATCTATTTAGAGAACATTCACCCGAACGCCTCTGTTCACGGACGCGTCCGTCTGTTCGTCTCTGATAACGAACGTTCGTTCGTTAGTCTTTTCTTTTTATTTTATTTTCAGCCAAGGACCTATCCGTGATTATTTTTATCGCGGATTAGCCCCTGATCTTCAAACCCTCGCAACTTCTTGCTCGTTTATCCAAATCCAGTGAAACCAACGCCCAAATCTTCGTCTCGAGCCCCTCTTTCCAGTTAATCAACTTGAACATGGTTTTGACAAATTAAAATTTGGTTTCAAGCAGATTTGAATTTGAATTTCTTTTGATCGTAGTTTGAGTTTTGTAACTCCGGTTTGATTGATTCTTTTTGCGAATCGAAGCTCTTTAGTTGAACTTTCAATTTGGATCTTTTTATCTGAGATTTTACCCTTGCATCTATGCCTGATTGCTTATGTGTGCTATTGTTTGTTTGCGATAGAATTTCCGGTCTTGAGCGTGCTACTACGAGTCACTAGGGTTTTCAGATCGTCAGCAAGGCAAGTTACACTTTGATCATAGTCCTTTATTACCCAGTTTTTATGCATTAGTTATACCCCTCAAATATCGCATGAGTAGGATCTGTTTAACATGTGGGTATTGGGAAGTAGTTGATGAGGTAGAACCTATTGTCTTTATATCAAACCCTGGGAGTTACTTCTACGTTATGCTTACACTGCTATGCTATGCTCGTAGACGTGGATTGGTTGAGTGTATCCATGACAGATGTGAGAGTTGTTAATTAATGGTTAACTTAAGGTGGCTACTTTAATACACATCTGGGTGGATTGGTTGAGGCACCCTGGAGCACCCAGTGGTTGTCTGGGCACCTGGAGCAATTCAGCGTTGTCCTGGGATATCCCGGAGTACCCGTGTGATCATCCTATGGAATGCCACCCAGACTCAAAGGGATCGTAAGATTATTCATGCTAGAAACTTCCGTGTGCAGCCACAAGCCATTATGAGCTCTAGCATAGTTGAGTAAGTCTTGGGAATCCTTTCCGTGATGGGCTAGCAGATGTAGGGGATTGTTGGTGTATCGGCCTATCTATCGGTTAAGGGGACCTCTTCGAAAAGACTGTGTCTTAGTCATCCGTTTCTCAAACACCTTGCAGCGCGAGAAATACAACGGAGGAGATCGAGTCTTGTGGGGAAAAGTGCGCAAACCTCTACAGAGTGTACAAACTAATCATGGTTAGACGTGTCCCCGGTTATGGACATCTTCAGTATCTGGTTCTTGAATTATTGATTTGAACTCATCCCTCTTAATTAATTTTGTTGGGCTGTTAATTACTTTTTAATTGGGATTGAGTTGGAGGAACCTTCTCAATATTTACCAACCAACTTGGTAGCTAAATAAAATTTTATTCCTTTGCAGTAGGGAAAAATTGGCTTTACGCAAAAATAAGATAACCATAGAGCCTCCACCAGCCATTTATGCATGTAGATATAGTTGTTATCTTGTTCATTGTTCTACAGTGTTATTTTGCCAGCATATTCCATGTGCTGACCCGTTTCGGGCTGCAACGTATTATGTTGCAGACTTTTCAGACGAAGAGTAAGGTGCGCTAGGTCGTTGTCATGCACTCAGCTATGTCGTTGGAGTTGATGGACTCATTTACCTTTGATGCTTCCTTGATTATCTTATTTAGATGGCCTTAAGCCATATTATTGTAATAAGTTCTCTTTTGAGACATTCGATGTAATAAGTGTGTGATTACACTCTGTTATTAATCCTTCAAGTACTGTGTGTGTCAGCATTACCGATCCAGGGATGACACTTATACACAGAGATTTAACCGTTTGAGGTCGGATCGCTACAAGATGGTAACAGAGCACACGTTGACTGCAGGATGCGACCACTAAGATAAGCCATAGGTCACTCTTCTCTACTCATTTCTGACTCTCCTCCATTTTCCACTCTATATATGGCAGACCCGAGGAACAAGTTTGCTCAACCGGATGAAGACACATATTTTGGACGACACTTGAAGGAAGTCACTAGGTACCTGAATATCGAAATAGCAAGCTTCACCGGGACCTACACCGCCACTTTACCAGAAGAGGAGCGTTGGATGATTCGAGTTCATGTTCCAGGAAGGACATTCAAGCCGGTTACCGCGCCCATAGAGTTTTCCTTTGATGCACCGACCTGGAGTCTAGGAAAGAGCATGGCAACCCACATCGCCATGGGACGCATCGGCGAAGTATACAACAAGGATCTTAAGGACACTATCTACCAGATATGTGGGCGCCGAGATGAGCAATGGGAGATGAGTAGCACCAGGAGGGACAAGTCCATTGCAGCCTTCATCTAGGAGTTAAACCAGCATATTCGCCGCCGGAGAGCCAAATGTGCGCCAACATGATAGACCTGAAGATGGTGATGACCAGGAACGTGGAGCTTGAAGAGGAACTCAAGTCTACACGCGATGGATATGAGGAGGAAATCGTAGTGCTCTTTGGAGAAGAATGAATACACGAAGAAGAAGCTAGGAGTATTCATGGGAGACCCAGCGCCAGGAGGTGGCGACCATCACAGGGACTACATCATCATCGGCGACACCGACTCCGACCCCGGCAGTAGTGATGATGATTACGAAGACGAAGCTGGAGCGGATATCATGGAGTCTTCCACCGATCAAAATTTCTAGTCGAACACCATATTATCAGTAGTATTCCCCCATGTATATAGTAGTAGTCTGAGTATTTTGTAACGGTAGCTAGATCGATTGTATGCCCTTGTTTTAATTGAGTGGTGTGATATGAATGTGTTTGTTTCATGTGCATATGGGTAGTGCCTTCTCATTAGACCTCATTCTATTCTAATCTCTCCCCTCTAAACCCATCAGATGCCTCCGAGACGTGACACTGGATTTGTCTTCCCAGCGGAGCTCACTCAGTTGATCCAACAGCAGAATGCCTTGATGCAATTGCTAGTCCAGAACCAAGGCACCAACAACAACAACAAAAACAACAACGACAACAACAACAACCCACCGCCACCACCCCCAGTTGACAACTTAGCCCGTTTTCTGAGGTTGAATCCACCGGTGTTTTCCAGTAGCACCGAGGTGATAGTTGCAGATGATTGGCTACGCAGGATAGGAAGGGAGTTGACCACCGTAGGTTGCACAGATGCTGAGAAGGTGTGTTTTTCCGCACACCAACTGGATGGACCCGTAGCCTCATGGTGGGAGAATTACACAAACACTTTTTCCATAGCCAATGTCACATGGGATCAGTTTCAGCAAGTGTTCCGCACAACCCATGTCTCAACTGGAGCTATGAACATGAAGAAGTGTGAGTTTCGCAACTTACGCCAGAGAAATCGTACTGTGGGGCAGTACATGGATGAGTTCACTAAGTTAGCTCGCTATGCCCCAGATGATGTGGCCACAGATGCCGTGAAGCAGGAGAAGTTTATGGAAGGGCTGAAAGATGAGATGAGTATGGAGCTGATGGTAGCAACATTTGCTAACTACCAGGAGTTGGTAGAGAGGGCCCTTATGATTGAAGGGAAGCAACAACAGATAGAGAGACGCAAAAGGAAGTATGGACAAGGGAAATACAATTCAGGAGCTCAATAGAGACCTCATTTTACCCCGGACTCGGGAGGTATACCCATAACTGATGACCCACTAGTATAGGGGATCTATTGTAGTCCTTTCGATAAATAAGAGTGTCGGACCCAACAAGGAGCAGAAGGAAATGACAGGCGTTTTTCATTAAGGTATTCTCTGCAAGCACTGAAATTATCGGTAACAGAAAGTTTTGTGATAAGGTAATTTGTAACGGGTAACAAGTAATGAAAGTAAATAAAGTGCAGCAAGATGGCCCAATCCTTTTTGTAGCAAAGGACAAGCCTGGACAAACTCTTATATGAAGGGAAACGCTCCCGAGGACACATGGGAATTATCGTCAAGCTAGTTTTCATCACGCTCATATGATTTGCGTTTGTTACTTTGATAATTTGGTATGTGGGTGGACCGGTGCTTGGGTGCTGCCCTTCCTTGGACAAGCATCCCACTTATGATTAACCCCTATTGCAAGCATCCGTAACTAAAAAATAAGTATTAAGGTAAACCGAACCATAGCATGAAAAATATGGATCCAAATCAGCCCCTTACGAAGCAACTCATAAACTAGGGTTTAAGCTTCTGTCACTCTAGCAACCCATCATCTACTTATTACTTCCCAATGCCTTCCTCAAGGACCAAACAATGGTGAAGTGTCATGTAGTTGACGCGTTCACATAACACCACTAGAGGAAAGACAACATACATCTCATCAAAATATCGAACGAATACCAAATTCACATGACTACTTATAGCAAGACTTCTCCCATGTCCTCAGGAACACACGTAACTACTCACAAATCATATTCATGTTCATAATCATAGGGGTATTAATATGCATAAAGGATCTGAACATATGATCTTCCACCAATAAACCAACTAGCATCAACTTCAAGGAGTAATCAACACTACTAGCAACCCACAGGTACCAATCTGAGGCTTTGGGACAAAGATTGGATACAAGAGATGAACTAGGGTTTTAGAGGAGATGGTGCTGGTGAAGATGTTGATGGAGATTGACACCCTCCCGATGATAGGATCATTGGTGATGACGATGGTGATGATTTCCCCCTCCCGGTGGGATGTTTCCCCAGGAGAACAGCTCTGCCGGAGCCCTAGATTGGTTCCGCCTCGTGGCGGCGGTGTTTCGTCCTGAAAGCTTGCTTATGATTTTTTTCCAGGGTAAAAGACTTCATATAGCAGAAGATGGGCACCGGAGGCCTGCCAGGGGGCCCACGAGGCAGGGGGCGCGCCCAGGGGGGTAGGGCGCGCCCCCACCCTCGTGGCCAGGGTGTGGGGCCCCTCTGGTTGATTCTTTCTCTAGTATTTTTTATATATTCCAAAACGTGCCTCTGTGAAGTTTCAGGACTTTTGGAGTTGTGCAGAATAGGTCTCTAATATTTGCTCCTTTTCCAGCCCAGAATTCCCGTTGCCGGCATTCTCCCTGTTCATGTAAACCTTGTAAAATAAGAGAGAAAAGGCATAAGTATTGTGACATAACGTGTAATAATAGCCCCTAATGCAATAAATATCGATATAAAAGCATGACGCAAAATGGACGTATCAACTCCCCCAAGCTTAGAGCTCGCTTGTCCTCAAGCGGAAGCCGATATTGAAAAATATGTCCACATGAGATAGAGGTGTCGATAAAATAAAATACGGACATGAGGGCATCATGATCATTCTTATAACAGCAACATATATATAAATTGTCATATGATTTCTTATGCTCAAGTAACAATCTATTCACAATGTAAAGTATGAATCAGAAACTTCATTGAGAACCAACAAACTATAATCTCAGTCATTGAAGAAATTGCAATTTATCATAACATCGGAAAGAGTCAATATAAGAGCTTTTCAGCAAGTCCACATACTCAACTATCATTTAGTCTTTCATAATTGCTAACACTCACGCAATACTTATGGGTATGGAGTTTTAATCGGACAGAGAGAAAGATAGGGGCTTATAGTATTGCCTCCCAACCTTTTACCTCAAGGGTAATGTCAACAATAATAATTCATGCTAACTTACATCCAATTGGATATATATATATATATATATATATATATATATATATATATATATCAGGATCTTTCCAACACAATGTGCTTGACAAAGGATAAAATGTAAAAAGGAAAGGTGAAGATCACCGTGACTCTTGCATAAGGTATAAGAAAAAAAGTAAAAGATAGGCCCTTCACAGAGGGAAGTAGAGGCTGTCATGTGATTTTATGGTTGGATGCACGAAATCTTAATGCAAAATAATGTCACTTTATATTGCCACTTGTGATATGGACCTTTATTATGCAGCCCGTCGCTTTTATTGCTTCCATATCACAAGATCGTATAAAGCTTATTTTCTCCACACTAATAAATCATACATATTTAGAGAGCAATTTTTATTGCATACAACAATGACAACTTACTTGAAGGATCTTACTCAATCCATAGGTAGGTATGGTGGACTCTCATTTAAAAACCGGGTTTAAGGGTATTTGGAAGCACAAGTAGTATCTCTACTTGGTGCAAATAATTTGGCTAGCATGAGAGGGAAAGGCAAGCTCAACATGTTGGATGATCCATGACAATATACTTTATTTCAGATATAGGAGAACATAACTCATTGCGTTGTCTTCCTTGTCCAACATCAACTTTTTAGCAAGTCATATCTTAATGAGTGCCCACAATCATAAAAGATGTCCAAGATAGTATATTTATATGTGAAAACCTCTCTTTCTTTATTACTTCCTATTAATTGCAACGATGACCAAAACTATGTTTGTCAACTCTCAACAACTTCTATTCATCATACTCTTTATTTGTGAAGTCATTACTCTCCATAAGATCAATATGATCTATTTAATTTTTTTATTCTTTCTCTTTTCTTTTATTTTTATTCCCTCAAGATCATAGCAAGATAATAAAGCCCTTGACTCAAAACTAATCTTTATTATATATGGCTCACGGACTCGATTACATAGAAGGATCGTAAAGCAAAACTGAAAACTAAATCATACTAAAATTTTATTCTACTAGATCAAGATATTACCAAAAGGATCGAACTAAGAAAAATGGTAAAGATAGGAGTGTGATGGTGATACAATACCGGGGCATCTCGCCAAGCTTGGCAGTTGCCAAGGGGAGTGCCCATACCCGATACTCAATTTTCCTTCCTCGGAGGTGGTGATGATGGAGTTGTTGATGATGTAGGCTTGTCGTCCCTCTTCCAAGGCATAGGCTCACCATCATAGAAAGATGATCGAGTCTCCGGGATCCTCAAATCGGCAGCCAGACTCATCCTCTTGAATCTATATCCATACTCACAGTTTTGATTTTGCAGGTCATAGATTTGCGCTTGGAGGTGCTCGATTTTCTCGTGAAGCTTGAAGATGGCCTCCCCAATGTTATTGGCATCCAGCTTGTGGTTGTTGGTGAACTCCGCGATCATCATGTGATTGGTGTCGAGTCCGCGTTCCACCATCCCTTGGCACTTGAAAACTTGCTGCTCCATTGCTTAGAGTCTTGTCTCCACGCTTCCGGTCCTCCTTGGTCACTCAACATCGCATATGTGCAGCACCCCCTCATGCATCTCAATGGTTTGAGGATGTTGCAGCACTTCCGCGAGGTAGGGGTTGATGACCTTCTCGAAGAACTTGTCCTTGGGGGCACTTGGAGACGTCATGGTGATCTCGATCTGTCAAAAAAAAAACAGCTCAAAACAAAAACAGAGGATATTTGCATGGTACGGTGGTCAAAACCTTCGGGAGATTATATAATGATTTTTTACCAACCAAAAGAAGTATCGTGCAATAAAACGGAGTCCGGAGAGCACATGAGGTGCCCACGAGGCAGGGGGTGCGCCCAGGGGGTAGGGCGCGCCCTCCACCCTCGTGGACACATCGTGTCCTTCCCGGACTACTTCTTATTTTCCTATTTTCTTAAATATTCCAAAACGGAGAAAAATTGCTATTAGAACTGTTTTGGAGTCGGTTTACTTACCGTACCACATACCTATTCCTTTTCGGAGTCTAAAACGTTCTGGAAAGTGTCCCTTATATATTCCTCCGGGGTTACGGTCTCAATAACATTGGTTTCAACATTTACGGAATTACCTGAGATATAATGTTTGATTCTTTGACCGCTCACCACCTTCAGATTTGTGCCTTTGAAGTTGTTGATTTTTATGGCACCGGAACGATAGACCTCCTCGATAACGTAAGGACCTTCCCATTTAGAGAGAAGTTTTCCTACAAAAAATCTTAAATGAGAGTTGTATAGCAACACATAGTCACCTACATTTAACTCACGCTTTTGTATCCTTTTGTCATGCCATCTTTTAACTTTTTTTAAACAGTTTGGCATTCTCATAGCTCTGGGTTCTCCATTCATCAAGCGAGCTAATGTCAAATAGCCTCTTCTCACCGGCAAGTTTGAAATCATAACTGAGCTCTTTAATGGCCCAATATGCCCTATGTTCTAGTTCGAGAGGTAAGTGACATGCTTTTCCATAGACCATTTTATACGGAGACATACCCATAGGATTTTTATATGCAGTTCTATAGGCCCATAATGCATCATCGAGTTTCTTGGACCATTTCTTTCTAGATCTATTAATAGTCTTTTGCAAAATTAGTTTGAGCTCTCTATTACTAAGTTCTACTTGACAACTAGACTGCGGGTGATATGGAGATGCAATTCTATGATTAACATCATACTTAGCAAGCATCTTACGAAAAGCACCATGAATAAAATGTGAACTACCATCAGTCGTTAAATATCTAGGGACTCCAAACCTCGGAAAAATAACTTCTTTAAGCATCTTAATAGAGGTGTTATGATTAGCACTACTAGTTGGAATAGCTTCTACCCACTTGGTAACGTAATAAACAGCAACTAAAATATGTGTATACCCATTAGAGGAAGGAAACAGTCCCATATAATCAAAGCCCCAAACATCGAATGGTTCAATAACAAGTGAATAATTCATAGGCATTTCTTGACGTCTACTAATATTACCAATTCTTTGACATTCATCACAAGATAAAACAAACTTACGGGCATCTTTGAAGAGAGTAGGCCAATAAAAACCGGATTGCAATACCTTATGTGCAGTTCTATCTCGGCATGGTGTCCTCCATAAGCCTCGGAGTGACACTTGCGTAGGATCTGTTCTGTTCATGCTCGGTACACAACGCCTAATGACACCATCTACTCCTTCTTTATAAAGGTGTGGGTCATCCCAAGTAATGTCTTAAATCATAGAAAAACTTTTCTTCACCGGTATGTGAAACTAGGTGGTATAAATTTAGCAACAATGTTATTAGCATAATCGGCATACCATCGAAAGCAAAGACGAGAAGCATTTATGACGGCTAATTGTTCATCAGGAAAGCTATCATCAATAGGTAGTGGGTCATCAAGAACATTCTCTAACCTAGACAAGTTGTCTGCAACGGGGTTCTCAGCTCCCTTTCTATCAATAATACGCAAATCAAATTATTGTAGTAGGAGAACCCATCTAATAAGTCTAGGTTTGGCATCGTTCTTTTCCATAAGATATTTAGTAGCAGCATGATCAGTGTGAACAGTTACTTTAGAATCAACAATATAAGGTCTGAACTTATCACAAGCAAATAGAACTGCTAAAAATTCTTTTTCAAAGAGTAGCATAATTTCTATGGGCACTTGTCTAGGGTTTTACTAGCATATTGGATAACATTTAATTTCTTATCAACTCTTTGTCCTAAAATAGCACCTACAACATAATCACTAGCATCACACATAATTTCAAAGGGTATATTCCAATCAGGTGGCTGAACAATGGGTGCGTAAATCAAAGCTTTTTAAGTATTTCAAATGCTTCTACACAATCATCATCAAAGACAAAAGGAACATCTTTTTGTAAGAGATTAGTCAGAGGCCTAGAAATTTTAGAGAAGTCCTTAAGGAACCTCCTATAAAAACCGGCATGACCAAGGAAACATCTTATACCTTTAATGTCCCTAGGACACGGCATCTTTTTAATAGCATCAACTTTAGCTTTATCAACTTCAATACCTTTTTCAGAAATCTTATGCCCGAAGGCAATACCTTCATTAACCATAAAGTGGCACTTTTCCCAATTCAAGACAAGATTAGTTTCTTCGCATCTCTGCAAAACTCGATCAAGGTTGCTTAAGCAATCATCAAAAGAAGCTCTATAAACGGAGAAATCATCCATGAAAACCTCAACAATCTTTTCACAAAAGTCAGAGAATATAGCAGCCATACATCTTTGAAAGGTAGCAGGTGCATTACATAAACCAAAAGGCATACGTCTATAAGCAAAGGTACCAAACGGGCAAGTAAAAGTGGTCTTTTCTTGATCGTCTTTTGACACATGTATTTGAGAGAAAGCAGAATAACCATCTAGAAAGCAAAAATGTGTATGTTTGGATAATCTTTCTAGCATTTGATCAATAAAAGGTAAAGGGTAATGATCCTTTTTAGTAGCTTTATTCAATTTGCGGAAATCAATTACCATTCTATAACCTATAACAATTCTTTGTGGGATCAATTCATCTTTATCATTAGGAACAACAATAATACCTCCCTTTTTAGGGACACAATGGATAGGGCTTACCCACTGACTATCAGCAACGGGATAAATTATACTTGCCTCCAGAAGATATAGTATTTATTTTCTTACCACTTCTTTCATCTTAGGATTTAACCGTCGTTGGTGATCAACAACCGGTTTAGAGTCTTTCTCTAATTTTTTTTTCTGCTGACATAGAGTGGAACTAATGCCCTTAAGATCATCAAGAGTATATCCAATAGCAGCACGGTGCTTCTTCAGAGTTTTCAATAATTTATTTTCTTCATGCTCTGAAAGGTTAGCACTAATAATAACAGGATATATCTTCTTTTCATCAAGATAAGCATATTTAAGAGTATCAGGTAATGGTTTAAGCTCAAACACGGGATCACCCTTGATTGGAGGATGATCCCCTAGGATTTCAACAGGCAGGTTGTGTTTCAAAATAGGTCCCTGTTTAAAGAATACTTCATCTATTTCCCTTCTTTCATTCATAAACATATCATTTTCATGGTCGAGCAAATATTGTTCTAAAGGATCATTAGGAGGCATGGCAATAGAGGCAAGACCAATATTTTCATCTTCACTAGGTAATTCTTTATCATGGGGTTGTCTACAAAATTTAGCAAAATTAAACTCACGAGACATATCCCCCAAACCAATAGTAACAACATCCTTTTGCAGTCTATCCTAGCATTAACAGTATTCAAAAAGGGTCTACAAAATATAATGGGACAAAATTTATCTTGTGGGGAGCCAAGAACAAGAGAATTAGCAGGATATTTAACTTTCCCACACAAGACTTCAACATCTCTAACAATCCCAACTGGTGAAATAGTGTCTCTATTGGCAAGCTTAATTGTAACATCAATTTCCTCTATCTCAGCAGGTGCAATATCATGCATAATTTCTTTGTATAAGGAATGAGGTATTGCACTTGCACTAGCACCCTTATCACATAAGCCATGATAGCAATGATCTCCTATTTTAATAGAATTAACAGGCATGCCTACAACAGGTCTATGTTTATTTTTAATATCGGGTCTAGCAGTTCTAGCAACTTCATTACAGAAGTAAATAACATGCCCATCAATATTATCAGCCAAGAGAACTTTAACCATAGCAACACTAGGTTCAACTTTAATTTGCTCGGGGGGTGTAGGTGTTCTAGTGTTACTCTTACGAACCACAGTTGAAGCTTTAGTATGATCCTTTATTCTAACAGGGTAAGGTGGTTTCTCAATATAAGCAGTAGGAACAATATGATCAACATTATAAGTGATAGTCTTTTCTTCAACTTTAATAGGTGCAACTACTTTTACATCAATGGGAGGATTATATTTAAACCACTTCTCCTTAGGGAGATCAACATGAGTAGCAAAGGATTTACAAAAAGAAGCTACTATCTCAGAGTCAAGTCCATATATAGTGCTAAATTCACGGAAAACATCGGTGTCCATAAAAGATTTAACACAATCAAACTTAGGTGTTATACCTGACTCCTTACCTTCGTCGAGGTCCCAATATTCAGAGTTGCATTTAATTCTTTCCAATAAATCCCATTTGAATAAATAGTCTTTATCATAAAAGAGCCAGTACAAGAAGTATCTAGCATCGAGCGATTATTGAGAGAAAGCCGAGCATAAAATTTTTGAATAATAATTTCTCTTGAGAGCTCATGATTGGGGCATGAATATAACATTGACTTAAGCCTCCCCCAAGCTTGAGCGATGCTTTCTCCTTCGCAAGGCCAAAAATTATATATATAATTGCGATCACGATGAACAAGATGCATAGGATAGAACTTCTGATGAAATTCCAATTTCAATCGGTTGTAGTTCCATGATCCCATATCATCACATAGCCTAAACCATGTCAATGCCTTTCCTTCAAAGATAAAGGGAAGACCTTCTTCTTGATAACATCCTCGGGCATACCTGCAAGCTTAAATAATCCACAAACTTCATCCACATAGATTAGGTGCAAATCGGGATGTAATGTTCCATCACCTGTGAAAGGATTAGCTAGCAGTTTCTCTATCATACCTAAAGGAATTTCAAAGTACACATTTTTAGTAGGTTCAGTAGGTTGAGGAGAAAATCTTTGCTCTACTGGTCGGGGTGAAGATACCCTGAACAAGCCCCTCAAAGATTATGTTCCAAAGTAACAAGTGACAGTAAATTTCAGCACACTATATAAATTTTTCCTTACCAAATTCCACCTACCAAAGGCGCTTCACTCCCCAGCAACGGCGCCAGAAAATAGTCTTGATGACCCACAAGTATAGGGGATCTATCGTAGTCCTTTCAATAAGTAAGAGTGTCGAACCCAATGAGGAGCAGAAGGAAATCACAAGCGGTTTTCAGTAAGGTATTCTCTGCAAGCACTGAAATTATCGGTAATAGATAGTTTTGTGATAAGGTAATTTGTAACGGGTAACAAGTAATGAAAGTAAATAAAGTGCAGCAATGTGGCCCAATCCTTTTTGTAGCAAAGTACAAGCCTGGACAAACTCTTATATGAAGTAAAACACTCCCGAGGACACATGGGAATTATCGTCAAGCTAGTTTTCATCACGCTCATATGATTTGCGTTCGTTACTTTGATAATTTGGTATGTGGGTGGACCGGCGCTTGGGTGCTGCCCTTCCTTGGAAAAGCATCCCACTTATGATTAACCCCTATTGCAAGCATCCGCAACTACAAAAGAAGTATTAAGGTAAACCTAACCATAGCATGAAACATATGGAACCAAATTAGCCCCTTACGAAGCAACTCATAAACTAGGGTTTAAGCTTCTATCACTCTAGCAACCCATCATCTACTTATTACTTCCCAATGCCATCCTCTTGGCCCAAACAATGTTGAAGTGTCATGTAGTAGACGTTCACATAACACCACTAGAGGAAAGACAACATACATCTCATCAAAATATCGAACGAATACCAAATTCACATGACTACTTATAGCAAGACTTCTCCCATGTCCTCAGGAACAAACGTAAATACTCACAAATCATATTCATGTTCATAATCAGAGGGTTAATATGCATAAAGGATCTGAACATATGATCTTCCACCAAATAAACCAACTAGCATCAACTACAAGGAGTAATCAACACTACTAGCAACCCACAGGTACCAATCTGAGGCTTTGGGACAAAGATTGGATACAAGAGATGAACTAGGGTTTTAGAGGAGATGGTGCTGGTGAAGATGTTGATGGAGATTGACCCCCTCCTGATGTCTACTACACAACCTTCTTATTGTAGACGTTGTTGGGCCTCCAAGTGCAGGGGTTTGTAGGACAGTAGAAAGTTTCCCTCAAGTGGATGACCTAAGGTTTATCAATCCGTGGGAGGCGTAGGATGAAGATTGTCTCTCTCAAGCAACCGTGCAACCAAATAGCAAAGAGTCTCTTGTGTCCCCAACACACCCAATACAATGGTAAATTGTATAGGTGCACTAGTTCGGCGAAGAGATGGTGACACAAGTGCAATATGGATGGTAGATATAGGTTTTTGTAATCTGAAAATATAAAAACAGCAAGGTAACTAATGATAAAAGTGAGTGTAAACGGTATTGCAATGCTAGGAAACAAGGCTTAGGGTTCATACTTACACTAGTGCAAGTTCTCTCAATAATAATAACATAAATGGATCATATAACAGTCCCTCAACATGCAACAAAGAGTCACTCCAAAGTCACTAATAGCGGAGAACAAACGAAGAGATTATTGTAGGGTAAGAAACCACCTCAAAGTTATCCTTTCTGATCGATCTATTCAAGACTCTGTAGTAAAATAACATGACGCTATTCTTTCCGTTCGATCTATCATAGAGTTCGTACTAGAATAACACCTTAAGACACAAATAAACCAAAACCCTAATGTCACCTAGATACTCCAATGTCACCTCAAGCATCCGTGGGTATGATTATATGATATGCATCACACAATCTCAGATTCATCTATTCAACCAACACAAAGAACTTCAAATAGTGCCCCAAAGCTTCTACCAGAGAGTCAAGACGAAAACGTGTGACAACCCCTATGCATAAGTTCACGAGGTCACGGAACCCACAAGTTGATCACCAAAACATACATCAAGTAGATCAAGTGATATTCCATTGTCACCACAGATAAGCACATGCAAGACATACATCAAGTGTTCTCAAATCCTTAAAGACTCAATCCGATAAGATAACTTCAAAGGGAAAACTCAATCCATTACAAGAGAGTAGAGGGGGACAAACATCATAAGATCCAACTATAATAGCAAAGCTCGCGATACATCAAGATCGTACCACCTCAAGAACACAAGAGAGAGAGATCAAACACATAGCTACTGGTACATACCCTCAGCCCCGAGGGTGAACTACTCCCTCCTCATCATGAAGAGCGTCGGGATGATGAAGATGGCCACCGGTGAGGGTTCCCCCCTCCGGTGGTGCTGGAACAGGGTCCCGATTGGTTTTTGGTGGCTACAGAGTCTTGCGGCGGTGGAACTCCCGATCTATTCTGCTCCTCGATGTTTTTAGGGTATATGGACATATATAGGCGAAAGAAGTCGGTCAGGGGAGCCACGAGGGGCCCGCAAGGGTGGGGGGCGCGCCCAGAGGGCAGGCGCGCCTCCCTACCTCGTGGCCACCTCGAAGCTTCCCTGGCGTCTACTCCAAGTCTCCTGGATTGCTTTCGTTCCAAAAATATCTCTCCCAAAGGTTTCATTCTGTTTGGACTCCGTTTGATATTCATTTTCTTCGAAACACTGAAATAGGCAAGAAAACAACAATTTGGGCTGGGCCTTCGGTTAATAGGTTAGTCCCAAAAATAATATAAAAGTGTTTAGTAAAGCCCATAAACATCCAAAACAGATAATATAATAGCATGAAAACTTCATAAATTATAGATACGTTGGAGACGATCGGCATCCCCAAGCTTAATTCCTGCTCGCCTCGGTAGGTAAATGATAAAAGAAAGAATTTATGAAGTGTGAATGCTAGCAGGTGCACAAGTTTGATCAATGATAATTTCAATCACCTTTTGTAGCATCATTATATATCATAACAGTAGCTCAACTCATAGGACTTCTCATGATCAAGTAACAAGCTATTCACATGTTAAAGTATAGATCATAAACTTTCTTGAAAACTAACAACCCGTGTTATTAGTCATCAAACAATTACAATTCATCTTAATACTTCCCTAACTCCAAAAATTATGAACGAAAATTCCCACTATATTAAATTTATCAGAGCTTATTATGCAAAAGGTTTCAACATTTTATCACATTCTGCCTTTTCTAGGGAATTTTTGCAACAGCGGTAAACTTTCTGTTTTCAAACAGCAACATGAAGACTTGTAAAATAGGCATAGTAAAGGCTATCGATGCCACTTTTATTGAAATAAAATTTCAAAACATTCTTATAAATAACAGCAAGCAAATCCTAAAAAAATAAATTGACGCTCCAAGCAAAACACATATCATGAGCTCCAAGTAAAGTTACCGATGAACGAAGACGAAAGAGGGGATGCCTTCCGGGGCATCCCCAAGCTTAGGCTCTTGGTTGTCCTTGAATATTAACTTGGGTTGCCTTGGGAATCCCCAATATTAGGCTCTTGGCACTCCTTATTCCATATTCCATCGAATCTTTACCCAAAACTTGAAAACTTCACAACACAAAACTCAACAGAAAACTCGTAAGCTCCGTTAGTATAAGAAAATAAATCACCACTTAGGTACTGTTGTGAACTCATTCTAAATTCATATTGGTGTAATATCTATTGTATTACAACTTATCTATGGTTCATATCCTCCGATACTACTCATAGATTCATCAAAATAAGCAAACAGCACAATGAAAACAGAATCTGTCAAAAACAGAACAGTCTGTAGTAATCTGTATCATTCGAATACTTTTGTAACTCCAAAATTTCTGAAATAAATTGGTGGACCTGAGGAATTTGTTTATTAATCTTATGCAAGAAGAATAAACTAAATAGCACTCTCCAGTAAAAAGTTGTAGCTAATCTCGTGAGCGCTAAAGTTTCTGTTTTTTACAGCAAGATCACAAAGATTTCACCCAGGTCTTCCCAAAGGTTCTACTTGGCACAAACACTAATTAAAACATAAAACCACATCTAAACAGTGGCTAGATGTATAATTTATTAATAAACAGAAACAAAAAGCAAAGAACAAAAATAACATTGGGTTGCCTCCCAACAAGCGCTAACGTTTACCGCTCCTAGCTAGGCATGATGATTTCAACGATGCTCACATAAAAGATAAGAATTAAAACATAAAGAGAGAATCATGAAGAATATGACTAGCACATTTAAGTCTAACCCACTTCCTATGCATAGGGATTTTGTGAGCAAACAACTTGTGGGAACAATAATCAACTAGCGCAGGAAGGCAAAACAAGCATAACTTCAAAACTTTAAGAACATAGAGAGGAAACTTGATATTATTGCAATTCCTACAAGCATATGTTCCTCCCTCATAATAATTTTCAGTAGCATCATGAATGAATTCAACAATATAACCATCACATAAAGCATTCTTTTCATGATCTACAAGCATATTATTTTTATTACTCTCCACATAAGCAAATTTCTTCTCATGAATAATTGTGGGAGCAAACTCAACAAAATAATTATCATGTGAGGCATAATCCAATTGAAAACTATAATCGTGATGACAAGTTTCATGGTTATCATTATTCTTAATAGCATACAAGTCATCACAATAATCATCATAGATAGCAACTTTGTTCTCATAATCAATTGGAACCTCTTCCGAAATAGTGGATTCATCACTAAATAAAGTCATGACGTCTCCAAATCCACTTTCAAAAATATAATCAACATAAATAGGAGGCATGCTATCATCATAATAAATTTTCTCATAAAAATTGGGGGACTAAAAATATCATCTTCATGAAACATAGCATCCCCAAGCTTGTGGCTTTGCATATCATTAGCATCATGGATATTCAAGAAATTCATACTAACAACATTGCAATCATGCTCATCATTCAAATATTTAGTGCCAAACATCCTAATGTATTCTTCCTCTAGCACTTGAGCACAATTTTCCTTCCCATCATTTTCACGAAAGACATTAAAAAGATGAAGCATATGAGGCATCCTTAGTTCCATTTTTTGTAGTTCTATTTTATAGAATAAACTAGTGATAAAACAAGAAACAAAAAGATTCGATTGCAAGATCTAAAGATATACCTTCAAGCACTCACCTCCCCGGCAACGGCGCCAGAAACTGCTTGATGTCTACTACACAACCTTCTTCTTGTAGACGTTGTTGGGCCTCCAAGTGCAGAGGTTTGTAGGACAGTAGCAAGTTTCCCTCAAGTGGATGACCTAAGGTTTATCAATCCATGGGAGGTGTAGGATGAAGATGGTCTCTCTCAAGCAACCCTGCAACCAAATAGCAAAGAGTCACTTGTATCCCCAACACACCCAATACAATGGTAAATTGTATAGGTGCACTAGTTCAGCGAAGAGATGGTGATACAAGTGCAATATGGATGGTAGATATAGGTTTTTGTAATCTGAAAATATAAAAACAGCAAGGTAATTAATGATAAAAGTGAGCGTTTAAACGGTATTGCAATGCTAGGAAACAAGGCCTAGGGTTCATACTTTCACTAGTGCAAGTTCTCTCAACAATAATAACATAATTGGATCATATAACAATCCCTCCACATGCAACAAAGAGTCACTCCAAAGTCACTAATAGCGGAGAACAAACGAAGAGATAATGGTAGGGTACGAAACCACCTCAAAGTTATCCTTTCTGATCGATCTATTCAAGACTCCGTAGTAAAATAACATGAAGCTATTATTTCCGTTCGATCTATCATAGAGTTTGTACTAGAATAACACCTTAAGACACAAATCAACCAAAACTCTACTGTCACCTAGATACTCCAACGTCACCTCAAGTATCCGTGGGTATGATTATACGATATGCATCACACAATCTCAAATTCATCTATTCAACCAACACAAAGAACTTCAAAGAGTGCCCCAAAGTTTCTACCGGAGAGTCAAGAAGAAAACGTGTGCTAGCCCCTATGCATAAGTTCACGAGGTCACGGAACCCGCAAGTTGATCACCAAAACATACATCAAGTAGATCACGTGATATTCCATTGTCACCACAGATAAGCACATGCAAGACATACATCAAGTGTTCTCAAATCCTTAAGGACTCAATCCGATAAGATAACTTCAAAGGGAAAACTCGATCCATTACAAGAGAGTAGAGTGGGAGAAACATCATAAGATCCAACTATAATAGCAAAGCTCGCGACACATCAAGATCGTACCGCCTCAAAAACACGAGAGAGAGAGAGAGAGATCAAACACATAGCTACTGATACATACCCTCAGCCCCGAGGGTGAACTACTCCTTCCTCGTCATGGAGAGCACTGGGATGATGAAGATGGCCACCGGTGAGGTTTCCCCCTCTGGGAGGGTGCTGAAACAGGGTCCCGATTGGTTTTTGGAGGCTACAGAGCCTTGCGGCGGCGGAACTCCCGATCTATTCTGCTCCTCGATGTTTTTAGGGTATATGTACATATATAGGCAAAAGAAGTCAGTCAGGGGAGCCACTAGGGGCCCACGAGGGTGGGGGCACGCCCAGGGGGGCAGGCGCGCCTCCCTGCCTCGTGGCCACCTCGGAGCTTCCCTGACGTCTACTCCAAGTCTCCTGGATTGCTTCCGTTCCAAAAATATCTCTCCCAATGGTTTCATTCCGTTTGGACTCCGTTTGATATTCCTTTTCTTCGAAACACTGAAATAGGCAAGAAAACATCAATTTGGGCTGGGCCTCCGATTAATAGGTTAGTCCCAAAAATAATATAAAAGTGTTTAGTAAAGCCCATAAACATCCAAAACAGATAATATAATAGCATGAATACTTCATAAATTATAGATATGTTGGAGACGTATCACCTCCCGATGAGAGGATCGTTGGTGATGACGATGGTGATGATTTCCCCCTCCCGGAGGGATGTTTCCCCGACACAACAGCTCCGCTGGAGCCCTAGATTGGCTCCGCCAAGGTTCCGCCTCGTGGTGGCGGTGTTTCGCCCCGAAAGCTTGCTTATGATTTTTTCCAGGGTAAAAGACTTCATATAGCAGAAGATGGGCATCGGAGGCCTGCAGGGGGGCCCACGAGGCAAGGGGCGCGCCCAAGGGGTAGGGCGCGCCCCCCCACCCTCGTGGCCAGGGTGTGGGCCCCCTCTGGTTGATTCTTTCTCTAGTATTTTTTATATATTCCAAAACGTGCCTCCGTGAAGTTTCAAGACTTTTGGAGTTGTGCAGAATAGGTCTCTAATATTTGCTCCTTTTCTAGCCCATAATTCCCGCTGCCGGCATTCTCCCTCTTCATTTAAACCTTGTAAAATAAGAAAGAAAAGGCATAAGTATTGTGACATGTGTAATAACAACCCCTAATGCAATAAATATTGATATAAAAGCATGATGCAAAATTGATGTATCAATAACCATGGAGGCCGCACTCACAATGGAGGAAGTTCGCATAACCATAGTGGTCCAAAGAATGGGAATGGGAATGGAGGAAGCAGCAGCCAGAACCGTTCCAACCCCTCTACACCCGCCAAGAAGGATCTAAGTCACATTACTTGTTCAAGTGCGGGAAGACTGGACACTACGCCACTGAGTGTTCTGAATCCAAGAATGGAAATGGCAATGGAAGCTCTGGGAAGAAGCCCAATCCTTTCAACAGGGGACGGGTGAACCACATTAACGTGGAAGAGGTTGAAGAGCAGCCAGACGCATTTATAGGTAAGTTTTTGATTAAGTCATTTACTGCAATCGTTCTTTTTGATACTGGTGCATCGCATTCATACATATCAAGGGGGTTTGTGGATAAGTATAAGTTGCCCACTAAAGTTCTTAAGACACCTATGTTAGTAAGCTCGCCAGGAGCGGAGTATATGGCAAGCAGAGGATGTTTTCAGATGCCATTGACCATAGGTAGGCATGTTTTCCCCTCAGACCTAATAATTCTAGAGTCGCAAGGATTGGATGTGATACTAGGCATGGATTGGCTATCGACGTATGAAGGAAACACCGATTGCGCCAGTAAGTCTATTCTGCTCACCACCCCAGAGGGTAAACGGATTAAGTATGTGTCTCGGCATGTGCCGAGGAGGACCCAAGTAAACTCGCTCTCAGGAGTTGTTCAGGAGGAAGTGCCCGTTGTAAAGGATTACCCAGATGTATTTCCAGAGGAATTATCAAGCATGCCGCCAGATCGAGACATAGAGTTTTTGATAGAATTGTTGCCAGGCACTGGACCAATATCGAAGAGACCATACCGGATGCCTGCAAATGATCTGGAGGAAATTAAGAAGCAGATTAAGGAGTTATTGGAGAAAGGTTACATTCGACGAAGTTCGTCACCGTGGGGAGCCCCAGTGCTCTTGGTTGAGAAGAAGGATGGATCTTTGAGAATGTTTGTTGATTATCGTGCTTTGAATGAAGTAACGATCAAGAACAAGTACCCACTACCGATGATCAACGATTTGTTTGACCAGCTGCAATGAGCTAAAGTATTCTCCAAGATCGATCAGCGATCAGGATACCACCAGCTGAAGATCCGAGAGCAGGATATACCTAAGACAGCTTTCACCACAAGGTATGAGCTGTATGAGTACACGGTCATGTCTTTTGGATTGACTAATGCCCCAGCCTATTTCATGAGTATGATGAATAAGGTGTTCATGGAGTTCTTGGATAAGTTGTGGTGTTCATTGATGATATTTTGGTATACTCGAAGAATGAAGAGGAACACAAGGAGCATTTGCGTTTAGTTCTCGAGAAACTCAGGGAACATCAGCCATATGCCAAGTACAGCAAATGCAAGTTTTGGTTGAAGGAAGTTGAATTCCTTGGACATGTTATATCAGGAGAAGGTATAGCAGTAGACCCTACCAAGGTTAAATCTGTTACTAAGTGGTTCGCACCCACCTCAGTTGGAGAGATCCGCAGTTTTCTTGGACTCGCGGGATATTACCGGAGATTCATTGTGAATTTTTCCAAGATTGTGAAGCCCATGACGGAGTTGTTGAAGAAGGAGACCAAGTTCAAATGGACAGAAGATTGTGAGGCTAGTTTTTAGGAGTTGAAGAAACGTTTAGTTACAGCACCAGTGCTAATTCTGCCAGATATACACAAGGATTTCCAAGTGTATTGCGACGCTTCTCGCCAAGGGCTTGGAGGAGTACTTGAAGGAAATATGCCCTAGAGGCAATAATAAAGTTATTATTTATATCTCCTTATATCATGATAAATGTTTATTATTCATGCTAGAATTGTATTAACCGGAAACTTAGTACATGTGTGAATACATAGACAAACAGAGTGTCACTAGTATGCCTCTACTTGACTAGCTCGTTGAACCAAAGATGGTGAAGTTTCCTAGCTATGGACATGAGTTGTCATTTTATAAACGGGATCACATCATTAGAGAATGATGTGATTGACTTGACCCATTTCGTTAGCTTAGCATTTGATCGTTTAGTATATTTCTATTGCTTTCTTCATGACTTATACATGTTCCTATGACTATGAGATTATGCAACTCTCGAAAACCGGGGGAACACTTTGTGTGCTACCAAACGTCACAACATAACTGGGTGATTATAAAGGTGCTCTACAGGTGTCTCTGATGGTACTTGTTGAGTTGGCATAGATCGAGATTAGGATTTGTCACTCGATTGCCGGGAGAGGTATCTCTGGGCCCTCTCGGTAATGCACATCACAATAAGCCTTGCAAGCAATGTGACTAATGAGTTAGTTGCAGGATGACGCATTACGAAACGAGTAAAGAGACTTGCTGGTAACGAGATTGAACTAGGTATTGAGATACCGACGATCGGATCTCAGGCAAGTAACATACCGATGACAAAGGGAACAACGTATGTTGTTATGCGGTTTCACCGATAAAGATCTTCGTAGAATATGTAGGAGACAATATGAGCATCCAGGTTCTGCTATTGGTTATTGACCGGAGACATGTCTCGGTCATGTCTACATAGTTCTCAAACCCGTAGGGTCCGCACGCTTAACGTTCGGTGACGATCGGTACTATGAGTTTATGTGTTTTGATGCACCGAAGATAGTTCAGAGTCCCGGATGGGATCACGGACATGACGAGGAGTCTGGAAATGGTCGAGACATAAAGATTGATATATTGGACGACTATATTCGGACACCGGATGAGTTCCTGGGGTCACCGGATATTTATCGGAGTGTCGGGGGGTTATCGGAACCCCCGGGGGAACTAATGGGCCAATATGGGCCTTGTGGGAGAGAGAGGAGAGGGCCTAGGGCTCGCCGCCCCCCCCCCTTGGGAGTCCGAATTGGACAAGGAGGTGGGCGGCGCCCCCACTTTCCTCCCTCTCTCCCTCTCCTTCCTTCCCCCTTCCTCCTTCCTAGTTGGACTAGGAAAGGGGAGTCCTACTCCCACTAGGAGGAGGACTCCCCCTCTCCTTGGCGCGCCCCAAGGCCGGCCGGCCTCCCCCTTGCTCCTTTATATATGGGGGCAGGGGGGCACCCTAGGACAGAGAAGTTGATTGTTCCAAGCTGTGTGCGGTACCCCCCCCCCCTCCACCATATACCACCTCGGTCATATCGTTGCAGTGCTTAGGCGAAGCCCTGTGCCGGTAGCTTCATCATCACCGTCATCACGCCGTCGTGCTGACGAAGCTCTCCCTCGAAGCTCTACTGAATCGTGAGTTCGTGGGACGTCACCGAGCTGAACGTATGCAGATCGCGGAGGTGTCGTACGTTCGGTACTAGGATCAGTCGATAGTGAAGACGTACGACTACATCAACCGTGTTGTCATAACGCTTCCGCTTTCGGTCTACGAGGGTACGTGGACAACACTTTCCCCTCTTGTTGCTATGCATCACCATGATCTTGCGTACCATGATCTTGCATGTGCGTAGGAATTTTTTTGAAATTACTGTGTTCCCCAACAGTGGCATCCGAGCGAGGTTTATGCGTAGATGTTATATGCACGAGTAGAACACAAGTGAGTTGTGGGCGATAATAGTCATACTGCTTACCAGCATGTCATACTTTGATTCGGCGGTATTGTGGGATGAAGCGGCCCGAACCGACATTACGCGTACATTTACGCGAGACTGGTTCTACCAACGTGCTTCGCACACAGGTAGCTGGCGGGTGTCAGTTTGTCCAACTTTAGTTGAATCGAGTGTGGCTACACTCGGTCCTTGTTGAAGGTTAAAACAACACATATTTGACGAAATATCATTGTGGTTTTGATGCGTAGGTAAGAACGGTTCTTGCTCAGCCCATAGCAGCCACGTAAAACTTGCAACAACAAAGTAGAGGATGTCTAACTTGTTTTTGCATGGCATGTTGTGATGTGATATGGTCAAGACATGATGCTAAATTTTATTGTATGAGAAGATCATGTTTTGTAACGGAGTTATCGGCAACTGGCAGGAGCCATATGGTTGTCGCTTTATTGTATGAAATGCAATCGCCATGTAATTGCTTTACTTTATCACTAAGCGGTAGCGATAGTCGTAGAAGCAATAATTGGCGAGACGACAACGATGCTACGATGGAGATCAAGGTGTCGCGCCGGTGACGATGTTGATCATGACGGTGCTTTGAAGATGGAGATCAAAGGCACAAGATGATGATGGCGATATCATATCACTTATATTGATTGCATGTGATGTTTATCCTTTATGCATCTTATTTTGCTTAGTACGGCGGTAGCATTATAAGATGATATCTCACTAAATTTGAAGGTACAAGTGTTCTCCCTGAGTATGCACCGTTACTACAGTTCGTCGTGCCGAGACACCACGTGATGATTGGGTGTGATAAGCTCTACGTTCACATACAACGGGTGCAAGCCAGTTTTGCACACGCAGAATACTCGGGTTAAACTTGATGAGCCTAGCATATGCAGATATGGCCTCGGAACACTGAGACCGAAAGGTCGGCGTGAATCATATAGTAGATATGATCAACATAGTGATGTTCACCATTGAAAACTACTCCATCTCATGTGATGATCAGACATGGTTTAGTTGATATGGATCACGTGATCACTTAGATGATTAGAGGGATGTCTATCTAAGTGGGAGTTCTTTAGTAATATGATTAATTGAACTTTAATTTATCATGAACTTATTACCTGATAGTATTTTGCATGTCTATGTTCTTGTAGATAGATGGCCCGTGTTGTTGTTCCGTTGAATTTTAATGCGTTCCTAGAGAAAGCTAAGTTGAAAGATGATGGTAGCAACTACACGGATTGAGTCAGTAACTTGAGGATTATCATCATTGCTGCACAGAAGAATTACGTCCTGGAAGCACCGCTAGGTGTACCACCCGCGCCGGCAACTGCAGACATTGTGAATGTCTGGCAGTCGCGTGTTGATGACTACTCGATAGTTGAGTGTGCCATGCTTTACGGCTTAGAACCGGGACTTCAACGACGTTTTGAAGGTCATGGAGCATATGAGATGTTCCAGGAGTTGAAGTTAATATTTCAAGCTAATGCCCGGATTGAGAGATATGAAGTCTCCAATAAGTTCTATAGCTGCAAGATGGATGAGAACAGTTCTGTCAGTGAACATATACTCAAAATGTCTGGGTATAATAATCACTTGATTCAACTGGGAGTTAATCTTCCTGATGATAGTGTCATTGACATAATTCTTCAATCACTGCCACCAAGCTACAAGAGCTTCGTGATGAACTATGATATGCAAGGGATGGATAAGACAATTCCCGAGCTCTTCGCAATGCTAAAGGCTGCGGACGTAGAAATCAAGAAGGAGCATAAAGTGTTGATGGTCAACAAGACCAATAATTTCAAGAAAAAGGGTAAAGGGAAGAAGGGGAACTTCAAGAAGAACGGCAAGCAAGTTGTTGCTCAAGTGAAGAAGCCCAAGTCTGGACCTAAGCCTGAGACTAAGTGCTTCCACTGCAAAGGGACTGGTCACTGGAAGCGGAACCGCCCCAAGTATTTGGCGGATAAGAAGGATGGCAAGGTGAACAACGGTATATGTGATATACATGTTATTGATGTATGCCTTCCTAATGCTCGCAGTAGCACCTGGGTATTTTGATACTGGTTCTGTTGCTAATATTTGCAACTCGAAATAGGGACTACGGATTAAGCGAAGATTGGCTAAGGACGAGGTGACGATGCGCGTGGGAAATGGTTCCCAAGTCGATGTGATCGTAGTCGGCACGCTACCTCTACATCTACCTTTGGGATTAGTTTTAGACCTGAATAATTGTTATTTGGTGCCAGCGTTGAGCATCAACATTATATCTGGATCTTGTTTGACGCGAGACGGTTATTCATTTAAATCTGAGAATACAGGTTGTTCTATTTATATTAGTAATATCTTTTATGGTCATGCACCCTTGAAGAGTGGCCTTTTTTATTGAATCTCGATAGTAGTGATACACATATTCATAATATTGAAGCCAAAAGATGCAGACTTGATAATGATAGTGCAACTTATTTGTGGCACTGCCGTTTGGATCATATTGGTGTAAAGCGCATGAAGAAACTCCATTCCGATGGACTTTTGGAATCACTTGATTATGAATCACTTGGTACTTGCGAACCATGCCTCATGGGCAAGATGACTAAAACTCCGTTCTCCGAAACAATGGAGAGAGCAACAGATTTGTTGGAAATCATACATACTGATGTATGTGGTCCGATGAATGTTGAGGCTCGCGGCGGGTATCGTTATTTTCTCACTTTCACAGATGATTTGAGCAGATATGGGTATATCTACTTGATGAAGCATAAGTCTGAAACATTTGAAAAGTTCAAAGAATTTCAGAGTGAAGTGGAAAATCATCGTAACAAGAAAATAAAGTTTCTACGATCTGATCGTGGAGGAGAATATTTGAGTTACGAGTTTGGTCTTCATTTGAAACAATGCGGAATAGTTTCGCAACTCACGCCACCCGGAACACCACAGCGTAGTGGTGTGTCTGAACGTCGTAATCGTACTTCACTGGCTATGGTGCGATCTATGATGTCTCTTACTAATTTACCGCTATTGTTTTGGGGTTATGCTTTAGAGACGGCTGCATTCACGTTAAATAGGGCACCATCTAAATCCGTTGAGAAGACACCTTATGAACTATGGTTTGACAAGAAACCAAAGTTGTCGTTTCTTAAAGTTTGGGGCTGTGTTGCTTATGTGAAAAAGCTTCAACCTGATAAGCTCGAACCCAAATCGGAGAAATGTGTCTTCATAGGATACCCGAAGGAGATAGTTAGGTACACCTTCTATCACAGATCTGAAGGCAAGACATTTGTTGCTAAGAATGGATCCTTTCTAGAGAAGGAGTTTCTCTCGAAAGAAGTGAGTGGGAGGAAAGTAGAACTTGATGAGATAATCATACTGCTCCCTTATTGGAAAGTAGGTCATCACAGAAATCTGTTCTTGTGACTCCTACACCAATTAGTGAGGAAGCTAATGATGATGATCATGTAACTTCAGATCAAGTTACTACTGAACCTCGTAGGTCAACAAGGGTAAGATCCGCACCAGAGTGGTACGGTAATCCTGTTCTGGAAGTCATGTTGCTTGACTATGATGAACCTACGAACTATGTGGAAGCGATGATGAGCCCAGATTCCGCGAAATGGCTTGAGGCCATGAAATCTGATATGGGATCCATGTATGAGAACAAAGTGTGGACTTTGATTGACTTGCCCGATGATCGGCAAGCCATCGAGAATAAATGGATCTTCAAGAAGAAAACTGATGCTGACGATAATGTTACTGTCTAAAAAGCTCGACTTGTTGCGAAAGGTTTTCGACAAGTTCAAGGAGTTGACTATGATGAGACCTTCTCACCCGTAGCGATGCTTAAGTCCTTCTGAATCATGTTAGCAATTGCTGCATTTTATGATTATGAAATTTGGCAAATGGATGTAAAGACCGCATTCTGAATGGATTTACGGAAGAAGAGTTGTATATGATGCAACCTGAAGATTTTATCGATCCAAAGGGTGCTAACAAAGTGTGCAAGCTCCAGTGATCCATTTATGGACTGGTGCAAGCATCTCGGAGTTGGAATAAACGTTTTGATAGTGTGATCAAAGCATATGGTTTTATACAGACTTTTGGAGAAGCATGTATTTATAAGAAAGTGAGTGGGAGCTCTGTAGCATTTCTAATATTATATGTAGATGACATATTGTTGATTGGAAATGATATAGAGTTTCTGGATAGCATAAAAGGATACTTGAATAAGAGTTTTTCAATGAAAGACGTCGGTGAAGCTGCTTATATATTGGGCATCAAGATCTATAGAGATAGATCAAGACGCTTAATTGGACTTTCACAAAGCACATACCTTGATAAAGTTTTGAAGAAGTTCAAAATGGATCAAGCAAATAAAGGGTTCTTTCCTGTATTACAAGGTGTGAAGTTGAGTCAGACTCAATGCCCGACCACTGCAGAAGATAGAGAGAAAATGAAAGGTGTTCCCTATGCTTCAGCCATAGGCTCTATCATGTGTGCAGTGCTGTGTACCAGACCTGGTGTGTGCCTTGCTATCAGTTTAGCAGGGAGGTACCAAAGTAATCCAGGAGTGGATCACTGGACAGCGGTCAAGAACATCCTGAAATACCTGAAAAGGACTAAGGATATGTTTCTCGTTTATGGACGTGACAAAGAGCTCATCGTAAATGGTTACATCGATGCAAGCTTTGACACTGATCCGGCTCTAAGTCACAAACCGGATACGTAAATATATTGATTGGTGGAGCTGTCGATTGGTGCAGTTCTAAGCAAAGCGTCGTGGTGGGATCTACGTGTGAAGCAGAGTACATAGCTACTTTCGAAGCAGCAAATGAAAGAGCCTGGATGAAGCAGTTCATATCCGATCTAGGTGTCATACCTAGTGCATCGGGTCCAATGAAAATCTTTTGTGACAATACTGGTGCAATTGCCTTGGCAAAGGAATCCAGATTTCACAAGAGAACCAAGCACATCAAGAGACGCTTCAATTCCATCCGCGATCAAGTCAAGGAGGGAGACATAGAGATTTGCAAGATACATACGGATCTGAATGTTGCGCACTGTTGACTAAGCCTCTCTCACGAGCAAAACATGATCAGCACCAAGACTCCATGGGTGTTAGAATCATTACTGTATAATCTAGATTATTGACTCTAGTGCAAGTGGGAGACTGAAGGAAATATGCCCCAGAGGCAATAATAAAGTTGTTATTTATATTTATAAATGTTTATTATTCATGCTAGAATTGTATTAACTCGAAACTTAGTACATGTGTGAATACATAGACAAACAGAGTGTCACTAGTATGACTCTACTTGACTAGCTCGTTGAATCAAAGATGGTGAAGTTTCCTAGCCATGGACATGAGTTGTCATTTGATTAACGAGATCACATCATTAGAGAATGATGTGATTGACTTGACCCATTTTGTTAGCTTAGCATTTGATAGTTTAGTATATTGCTATTGCTTTCTTCATGACTTATACATGTTCCTGTGACTATGAGATTATGCAACTCCCGAATACCGGAGGAACACTTTATGTGCTACCAAATGTCACAACGTAACTGGGTGATTATAAAGGTGCTCTCTGGTGTCTCGGTGGTACTTGTTGAGTTGGCATAGATCGAGATTAGGATTTGTCACTGATTGTCGGAGAGGTATCTCTGGGCCCTCTCGGTAATGCACATCACTATAAGCCTTGCAAGCAATGTGACTAATGAGTTAGTTGCGGGATGATGCATTACGGGGCGAGTAAAGAGACTTGTCGGTAACGAGATTGAACTAGGTATTGAGATACCGACGATCGAATCTCGGGGAAGTAACATACTGATGACAAAGGGAACAACGTATGTTGTTATGCGGTTTGACCGATAAAGATCTTCGTAGAATATGTAGGAGCCAATATGAGCATCTAGGTTCCACTATTATTGACCAGATACTTGTCTCGGTCATGTCTACATAGTTCTCGGACCCGTAGGGTCCGCATGCTTAACGTTCGGTGACGATCGGTATTATGAGTTTATGTGTTTTGATGTACCGAAGATAGTTCGGAGTCCTGGATTTTATCACGGACATGACGAGGAGTCTTCAAATGGTCGAGACATAAAGACTGATATATTGGACGACTATATTCGGACACTGGATGAGTTCTGGGGGTCACCGGATATTTATTGGAGTGTTGGGGGGTTATCAAAACCCCCGGGGAACTAATGGGCCAACATGGGCCTTGTGGGAGAGAGAGGAGAGGGACTAGGGCTGGCCGCCCCCCCCCCCCTTGGGTGTCCGAATTGTACAAGGAGGGGGACGCCCCCTCTTTCCTCCCTCTCATTCCTCCCTCCTTCCTCCTTCCTAGTTGGACTAGGAAAGGGGAGTCCTACTCCCACTAGGAGGAGGACTCCCCCCCTCCTTGGTGCGCCCCAAGGCCGGCCGGCCTCCCCCCTTGCTCCTTTATATACTGGGGCAGGGGGGCACCCTAGGACATAGAAGTTGATTGTTCCAAGCCGTGTGCGGTGCCCCCCTCCACCATATATACTACCTCGGTCATATCGTTGCAGTGCTTAGGCGAAGCCCTGCGCCGGTAGCTTCATCATCACCGTCATCACGCCGTCGTGCTGATGAAGCCCTCCCTCGAAGCTCTACTAGATCGTGAGTTCATGGGACGTCACCGAGCTGAACGTGTGCAGATCGCGGAGGTGCCGTACATTCGGTATTAGGATTGGTCGATCGTGAAGACGTACGATTACATCAACCGTGTTGTCATAACGCTTCCGCTTTAGGTCTACAAGTGTACATGGACAACACTCTCCCCTTTCGTTGCTATGCATAACCATGATCTTGCATGTGCGTAGGAAATTTTTTGAAATTACTACGTTCCCCAACAGTACTTATGCAGGACGGAAGAGTTGTTTCATATGCCTCATGACGGCTTCGACCGCATGAGTTGCATTATGCCACGCATGATTTGGAGTTAGCAGCCGTAGTGCATGCACTTAATACCTGGAGACATTTTCTCATTGGAAACCGTTGTGACGTGTACACGGATCATAAGAGTTTGAAGTACATTTTCACTCAGAAGGAGCTAAATCTCAGGTAGAGGAGATGGTTGGAGCTTATAAAGGATTATGATATGAAGCTGCATTATCATCCAGGAAAGGCCAATGTCGTAGCAGATGCTTTGAGCCGGAACAGTTATGTCAATACCCTCGTAAGCGGAGGATTACCGCAAGAGTTAGTTGACGATCTCAAGGAACTTCGTTTGGAGATAGTTCCAAGAGGTTTTGTTGCAGCAATGGAGGTTCAGCCTACATTATTGGGAAATATTCGAGAAGCTCAAAAGGATGATAAGGAGATTGCTAAGATAAAGGAGAAGATGAACCAAGTAAAAGCCAAGGGTTTTCGTGAGGATGAACACGAAACTTTATGGTTTGAGGACCGAGAATATGTACCCAATAATGCAGAGAAAAAGTAAGTTAATACTTGAAACCCATGATTCGCCATACTCGATTCACCCGGAAACACCAAGATGTATTTGGATTGAAGGAGGCGTTTCGGTGGGCGGTATGAAGAAGGATATTGCCGAGTATGTAGCCGTATGTGATGTATGTCAGAGAGTGAAGGCAGAACATCAGAAGCCAGCAGGATTACTACAGCCTATGCCAATACCCGAAGGGAAGTGGGACAATCTTGGCATGGATTTCATCACTAGTTTACCCAGGACACGGTCGGGATATGATTCCATCTGGGTAGTAGTTGATCGCTTGACCAAAGTGGCTCACTTTATCCCAGTGAAAACCACTTACACGAGTGCGAAGTTGGCCAGGATATATATGACCAGGATCGTATGTCTGCACGGAGTTCCGAGGACCATCGTATCAGATAGAGGAACACAGTTTACTTTGAAGTTTTGGAATCAGTTGCACCAGACTTTGGGTACCAAGCTAGAGTTTAGTACAACCTTTCATCTGCAGACAGATAGATAGACCGAGAGAGTCAATCCGATTTTGGAGGACATGTTGAGAGCTTGTGCATTAGACTAAGGATCCAATTGGGATGATAATTTGCCTTACGCAGAGTTCTCATACAACAACAGTTATCAAGCTAGTTTGAAGATGGCACCTTTCGGAGCTTTGTATGGAAGATGGTGCAGGACATCGTTAATGTGGGATGAAGTTGGAGACCGTCAGTTGTTTGGACCTGATTTGATCAAGGAGTCTGAAGAGAAGGTTAAGTTAATTTGAGACAGACTGAAGGTAGCTCAGTCCAGGCAGAAGAGTTATGCGGACACCAAACGCAAGGAGGTGGTCTATGAAATCGGAGATAGAGTGTATCTTCGTGTGTCACCTCTGTGAGGAGTTAAACGATTTGGAGTTAAGGGAAAGTTAGCCCCGAGATTTGTAGGACCATACCGAGTTTTGGAGCGTATGGGAGAAGTGGCCTACAAGTTGGAGTTACCCGAAGGACTATCAGGAGTTCATGATGTGTTTCACGTTTCCCAGCTGAAGAAGTGCCATGCAGAGATGGCCAATATTCCTTTGAGAGATACAGTGCCCCTGAAAGCAATTCAGTTGGATAGTGATCTGACCTATGCGGAGAAGCCCGTCAAGATTCTCGAACTTGCCAGCCGAGTTACATGCAGCAAGGTTTTCAAGTTTTGCAAAGTTCAATTGGAGCCACCATACCGAGGAAGAAGCCACCTGGGAACGAGAAGGAGACCTATGAAAATACCACCCACACCTATTTTCTAGCCAACCCGAATCTCGAGGGCGAGATTCATCTTAAGGGGGGTAGGTTTGTAACATCCCAATTTTCAATTTGGATGTTATACATAGGTCATCATATGCATATCATATTTTATTTGCATTTTTTGGTTGTGATCCTAGAAATCTTAAGCAACTCAAGGACCCAAGAAGAGAGTTGGAGGTTTCACATATTTTCATATTTGAATTTTCTCAAATTAGAAAAGAGGATCAATTTGGTTTTAATATTTTTCTCTCCGTATATTTCTAATATTAAAAATAAAAGAGAGAAGATAATATGAATTCTTCAAAAGGAGAGGAATATTGGAGGGATTTTTTTAAATGAAATAAATATTTTATTCGGACTTTATTCGAGATTTTATTTGAATTAGAAAAATATGCATTATTTAAAATTGCATTTTTAGGCCAGAAAAATGTTCACTTTGTTCTAAATATTTTATTTAGACGGTGAACATTGTTTTTTGGCATTTTTAGATTTTTTTATATAGTTTATTAGGATTTCTTCGGCGGAATTTTTATTTAAAAAAATATTTCCCTTGACCGGGTCAAGGCCCAGCTGGCCGCCTCCCCGCCGACTCGGGACGGGAGTCCCGAGGTTCGCCGCCGCCGTCGCCGTGTCTGGCTCGGACACGAGCCGCTGCCGCCTCCTCCCGCATGGCAAGCCCCCCCGGCCCCTTTATATATCGTCGACCCGCCGCTTTCTCCTCCCCAAGCCGCAGCCTCACTTACTCCACCGCGTCGCCGCCGCCGCTGCGCTGGCCGCCCGTTCTTGCCGCCGCCCCGCACCAACGCCGTTGCCTGTGCCGGATTCCGCCGGAGCGGCCGCCCGCCGCCGTTGACCCGCCGCCCGTTGACCGGTATAAAAACCGCTCCGGTTCGCCAGGTCACTTCGGTTTTTCTCGATCGGATCTATTTAGTGAACGTTCACCTGAACGCCTCTATTCGTGAACGCGTTCGTCCGTTCGTCTCTTATAGCGAACGTTCGTTCGTTAGTCTTTTCTTTTTATTTTATTTTCAGTCAGGGACCTACCCGCGATTATTTTTATCGCAGATTAGCCACTGATCTTCAAACCCTCGCAACTTCTTGCTCGTTTATCCAAATCCAGTGAAACCAATGCCAAAATCTTCGTCTCGAGCCCCTCTTTGCAGTTAATCAACTTGAACATGGTTTTGACAAATTAAAATTTGGTTTCAAGCAGATTTTAATTCGTATTTCTTTTGATCGTAGTTTGAGTTTCATAACTCCGATTTGATATATTCTTTTTGTGAATCGAATCTCTTCAGTTGATCTTTCAGTTTGGATCTTTTTATCTGAGATTTTACCCTTGCATCTATGCCTGATTGCTTATGTATGCTATTGTTTGTTTGCGATAGAATTTCTGGAGTGCGAAGCGTGCTACTACGAGTCACTAGGGTTTTTATATCGTCATCAAGGCAAGTAACACTTTTATCGTACCCCTTTATTACCCAGTTTTTATGCATTAGTTATACCCCTCAAACATTGCATGAGTAGGATCTGTTTAACATGTGGGTATTTGATACGTCTCCAACGTATCTATAATTTTTGATTGCTCGATGCTATATTATCTACTGTTTTGGACCATATTGGGCTTTATTTTCCACTTTAATATTACTTGTTGGGACTAACCTATTAACCGGAGGCCCAGCCCAGAATTGCTGTTTTTTGCCTATTTAAGTGTTTCGAAGAAACGGAATATCAAACGGAGTCCAAACGGAATGAAACCTACGGGAACGTGATTTTCTCAACAGATATGATCCAGGAGACTTGGACCCTCCGTCAAGAAAGGAGGGAGGTGGCCACGAGGGTGGAGGGAGCCCCCCCTAGGGCACGCCCCCTGCCTCGTGGGCCCTCCTTTGCTCCACCGAGGTACTCCTTCCTCCTATATATATACCTACGTACCCCCAAACGATCAGATACGGAGCCAAAACCCTAATTCCACCACCGCAACTTTCTGTATCCACGAGATCCCATCTTGGGGCCTGTTCCGGAGCTCCGCCGGAAGGGGAATCCACCACCGAGGGATTCTACATCAACATCATAGCCCCTCCGATGAAGCGTGAGTAGTTTACCTCAGACCTTCGGGTCCATAGTTAGTAGCTAGATGGCTTGTTCTCTCTTTTTTGATCTCAATACAATGTTCTCCCCCTCTCTCGTGGAGATCTATTCGATGTAATCTTCTTTTGCGGTGTTTTTGTTGAGACCGATGAATTGTGGGTTTATGATCAAGATTATCTATGAACAATATTTGAATCTTCTCTTAATTATTTTATGTATGATTGGTTATCTTTGCAAGTCTCTTCGAATTGTCAGTTTAGTTTGGCCAGCTAGATTGGTTTTTCTTGCAATGGGAGAAGTGCTTAGCTTTGGGTTCAATCTTGTTGTGTCCTTTCCCAGTGACAGTAGGGGCAGCAAGGCACGTATTGGATTGTTGCCATCGAGGATAACAAGATGGGTTTTTTTATCATATTGCATGAATCTATACCTCTACATCATGTCATCTTGATTAAGGCGTTACTCTGTTTTCTTGAACTTAATACTCTAGATGCATGTTGGATAGCGGTCGATGAGTGGAGTAATAGTAGTAGATGCAGGCAGGAGTCAGTCTACTTGTCTCGGACGTGATGCCTATATACATGATCATACCTAGATATTCTCATAACGGCGCCAGAAATGCCTATATACATTTGGACTCCCGACAACAAGCCATTTCTGGCGCCGTTGCCAGGGAGTCTACACAAAAGTCAACATACCAAGTACTCATCACAATTCCTTATATCCCGCATTACATTATTTGCCATTTGCCTCTCGTTTTCCTCTCCCCCACTTCACCCTTGCCGTTTTATTTGCCCTCTCTTTCCCTATCTCCCCCTCTCTTTTTCGTTTGCCTTTGTTTGCTCGTGTGTTGGATTGCTTGCTTGTCGCGATGGCTCAAGATAATACCAAATTGTGTGACTTTACCAATACCAACAATAATGATTTCCTTAGCACTCCGATTGCTCCTCTTACTAATTCTGAATCTTGTGAAATCAATGTTGCTTTGTTGAATCTTGTTATGAAAGATCAATTCGCCGGCCTTCCTAGTATAGATGCCGCTACTCATCTAAATAGCTTCATTGATTTATGTGATATGCAAAAGAAGAAAGATGTCGATAATGATATTGTTAAATTGAAGCTATTTCCTTTTTTGCTTAGATATCGTGCTAAAGCTTGGTTTTTGTCTTTGCCTAAAAATAGTATTGATTCTTGGAACAAGTGCAAAGATGCTTTTATCTCTAAGTATTTTCCTCCTGCTAAAATCATCTCTCTTAGGAACGATATTATGAATTTTAAGCAACTTGATCATGAACATGTTGCACAAGCTTGGGAGAGAATGAAATTAATGATACGTAATTGCCCCTACTCATGGTTTGAATTTGTGGATGATTGTACAAATCTTTTATGCCGGATTGAATTTCCACTATTCCCAAAACTTTGTGTGATTTGCTAGGTTTCCACGACTTTGATGATTGCTCTCTAAACTTGCACCTTGCGGATTCCACTATTAAGAAACCTATGGGAAGAATTAATGATGTTCTTATTGTTGCAAATAGGAATTATGTGCCCGTAGATTTTATCATTCTTGATATAGATTGCAATCCTTCATGTCCTATTATTCTTGGTAGACCTTTCGAACAATTGGTGCAATTATTGATATGAAGGAAGGAAATATTAGATTCCAAATCCCATTAAAGAAGGGCATGGAACAATTCCCTAGGAAGAAAATAAAATTACCATATGAATCTATCATGAGAGCCACTTATGGATTGCCTACCAAATATGGCAATACCTAGATCTATCCTTGCTTTTATGCCTAGCTAGGGGCGTTAAACGATAGCGCTTGTTGGGAGGCAACCCAATTTTATTTTTTGTTTTTGCCTTTGCTTCTGTTTAGGAATAAATATTTGTTCCATCCTCTGGTTATATTTGTTTTTATGCTTTAATTAGTGTTTGTGCCAAGTTAAACCTAAAGGATCTTCTTGGATGATAGTTATTTGATCTTGCTGTAATTTCCAGAAACTTTCTGTTCACGAAAACAATTATTAAAAATCATAAGAACGTGATAAAATACTGATTCCAATTTCTGCTGATCAATAAACAAATTTCCTAGGTCTTCCTATTTTGGCCGAATTTTTGGAGTTCCATAAGTTTGCGTTAGTTACAGATTGCTACAGACTGTTCTGTCTTTGACAGATTCTGTTTATCGTGTGTTGTTTGCTTGTTTTGATGAATCTATGGCTAGTAAAGTAGTTTATAAACCATAGAGAAGTTGGAATACAGTAGGTTAAACACCAATATAAATAAATAATGAGTTCATTACAGTACCTTAAAGTGGTCTTTTGTTTTCTTTCGCTAACGGAGCTCACGAGATTTTTGTTGAGTTTTGTGTTGTGAAGTTTTCAAGTTTTGGGTGAATTTTTTTGATGGATTATTGAACAAGGAGTGGCAAGAGCCTAAGCTTGGGTATGCCCATGGCACCCCCAAGAATATCCAAGGACACCAAAAAGTCAAAGCTTGGGGATGCCCCGGAACGCATCCCCTCTTCCGTCTACTTCCATCGGTAACTTTACTTGGAGCTATATATGTTTATTCACCACATGATATGTGTTTTGCTTGGAGCATCTTGTATGATTTGAGTCTTTGCTTTTTAGTTTACCACAATCGTCCTTGCTGTACACACCTTTTGAGAGAGCCATACATGAATTGGAATTTTATAGAATACTCATTGTGCTTCACTTATATCTTTTGAGCTTTATAGTTTTGCTCTAGTACTTCACTTATATCTTTTAGAGCACGGTGGTGGAATTGTTTTAAAGAAATTTTTGATCTCTCATGCTTCACTTAGATTATTTTGAGAGTCTTAAATAGCATGGTAATTTGCTTAAAATCCTAATATGCTAGGTATTAAAAAATATAGTAAAAACATTCTTATGAGTGTGTTGAATACTAAGAAAAGTTTGATGCTTGATAATTGTTTTGAGATATGGAGGTGATAATATCGAAGTCGTGCTAGTTGAGTAGTTGTGAATTTGAGAAATGCTTGTGTTGAAGTTTGCAAGTCCCGTAGCATGCACGTATGGTAAATGTTATGTGACAAATTTGAAACATGATGTGTTATTTGATTGTCCTCCTTATGAGTGGCGGTCGGGGAATGACGATGGTCTTTTTCCTACCAATATATCCCCCTAGGAGCATGAGCGTAGTGCTTTGGTTTTTGATGGCTTGTAGATTTTTGCAATAAGTATGTGAGTTCTTTATGACTAATGTTGAGTCCATGGATTATACGCACTCTCACCCTTCCATCATTGCTAGCTACTTCGGTACCGTGCATTGCCCTTTCTCACATTGAGAGTTGGTGCAAACTTCGCCGCTGCACCCAAACCCCGTGATATGATACGCTCTTTCACACATAAACCTCCTTAAATCTTCCTCAAAACAGCCACCATACCTACCTATTATGGCATTTCCATAGCCATTCCGAGATATATTGCCATGCAACTTTCCACCATCCTGTTTATCATGACACATTCATCATTGTCATATTGCTAGCATGATCATGTAGTTGACATAGTATTTGTGGTAAAGCCAACTTTCATAATTCTTTCATACATGTCACTCATTGATTCATTGCATATCCCGGTACACCGCCGGAGGCATTCATATAGAGTCATATTATGTTCTAGTATCGAGTTGTAATATTGAGTTGTAAATAAATAGAAGTGTGATGATCATCATTATTAGAGCATTGTCCCATGTGAGGTCAAATAAAAAAAAGAGCCCAAAGAGCCCACAAAAAAAAGAGGCCTAAGAGCCCACCAAAAAAACATGAGAGAAAAAGAGAGAAGGCACCATGTTCTTCGTATAGCGAGTCTCATATATTGTGCTTCAAAGTAGCACCAAGTTCTTCGTATAGCGAGTCTCATATATTGTGCTTCAAAGTAGCACCATGTTCTTCATATAGAGAGTCTCTTGTTTTGTCACTTTCATATACTAGTGGGAATTTTTCATTATAGAACATGGCTTGTATATTCCAACAATGGGCCTCCTCAAGTGCCCTATGTATTCGTGAGCAAGCAAGTTGGATGCACACCCACTTAGTTTCTTTTGTTGAGCTGTCATACATTTGTAGCTCTAGTGCATCCGTTGCATGGCAATCCCTACTCCTTGCATTAACATCAATTGATGGGCATCTCCATAGCCCGTTGATTAGCCTCGTTGATGTGAGACCTTCTCTTTTTTTGTCTTCTCCACATAACCCCCATCATTATATTCTATTCCACCCATAGTGCTATGTCCATGGCTCGCGCTCATATATTGCGTGAAAGTTTATAGGTTTGAGATTACTAAAGTATGAAACAATTGCTTGGCTTGTCATCGGGGTTGTGCATGATGAGAGCATTCTTGTGTGTGAAAATAGAGCATGACTAAACTATATGATTTTGTAAGGATGAACTTTCTTTGGCCATGTTATTTTGAGAGGACATAATTGCTTAGTTAGTATGCTTGAAGTATTATCATTTTTATGTCAATATGAACTTTTGTCTTGAATCGTTCAGATCTGAATATTCATATCACAATTAAGAAGAATTACATTGAAATTATGCCAAGTAGCACTCCGCATCAAAAATTCTCTTTTTATCATTTACCTACTCGAGGACGAACAGGAATTAAGCTTGGGGATGCCCGTCTCGGTAGTATCTATAATTTTCGATTGCTCCATGCTATATTATCTACTGTTTTGGACCATATTGGGCTTTATTTTCCACTTTTATATTATTTTTGGGACTAACATATTAACCGGAGGCCTAGCCCAGAATTGTTGTTTTCTTGCCTATTTCAGTGTTTCGAAGAAACGGAATATCAAACGGAGTCCAAACGGAATGAAACCTTCGGGAACGTGATTTTCTCAACAGATATGATCCAGGAGACTTGGACCCTCCGTCAAGAAAGGAGGGAGGTGGCCATGAGGGTGGAGGGCGCCCCCCTAGGGCGCGCACCCTACCTCGTGGGCCCCCCTTTGCTCCACCAACGTACTCCTTCCTCCTATATATACCTACGTACCCCCAAATGATCAGATACGGAGCCAAAACCCTAATTCCACCGCCGCAACTTTCTTTATCCACGAGATCCCATCTTGGGGCCTGTTCCGGAGCTCATGGGAAGGAATCCACCACGGAGGGCTTCTACATCAACATCATAGCCCCTCCGATGAAGCGTGAGTAGTTTACCTCAGACCTTCGGTTCCATAGTTAGTAGCTAGATGGCTTCTTCTCTCTTTTTGGATCTCAATACAATGTTCTCCCCCTCTCTCGTGGAGATCTATTCGATGTAATCTTCTTTTTGCGGTGTGTTTGTTGAGACCGATGAATTGTGGGTTTATGATCAAGATTATCTATGAACAATATTCGAATCTTCTCTGAATTCTTTTATGTATGATTGGTTATCTTTGCAAGTCTCTTTGAATTGTCAGTTTAGTTTGGCCAGCTAGATTGGTTTCTCTTGCAATGGGAGAAGTGCTTAGCTTTGGGTTCAATCTTGCAGTGTCCTTTCCCGATGGCGATGGGGGCAACAAGGCACGATTGTATTGTTGCCATCGAGGATAACAAGATGGGGTTTTTATCATATTGCATGAATCTATCCCTCTACATCATGTCATCTTGCTTAAGGCGTTACTCTGTTTTCTTGAACTTAATACTCGGATGCATCTTTGGATAGCGGTCGATGAGTGGAGTAATAGTAGTAGATGCAGGAAGGAGTCGGTCTACTTGTCTCGGACGTGATGCCTATATACATGATCATACCTAGATATTCTCATAACTATGATCAATTACATCAATTGCTCAACGATAATTTGTTCACCCAATCGTAGAATACTTATGCTCTTGAGAGAAGCCACTAGTGAAACCTATGGCCCCCGGGTCTATTCTCATCATATCAATCTTCCATCACTTTATTATTGCTTTGCTTTTTATTTTACTTTGCATCTTTATATCAAAAACACCAAAAATATTATCTATCAGATCTCACTCCCGTAAGTGACCGTGAAGGGATTGACAACCCCTAATCGCGTTGGTTGCGTTGAGCTATTGTTTTTGTGTAGGTGCGAGGGACTTGGCGTGGCCTCCTACTGGATTGATACCTTGGTTCTCAAAAACTGAGGGAAATACTTACGCTACTCTGCTGCATTATCCTCTCCTCTTCGGGGAAATCCAACGCAAGCTCAAGAGGTAGCAGTATTGGGAAGTAGTTGATGAGGTAGAACCTATTGTCTTTATATCAAACCCTGGGATTACTTCTATGTTATGCTTATACTGCTATGCTATGCTCGTAGACGTGGATTGGTTGAGTGTATCCATGAAAGATGTGAGAGTTGTTAATTAATGGTTAACTTAAGGTGGCTACTTTAATACACATCTGGGTGGATTGGTTGAGGCACCTGGAGCACCCGGTGGTTGTGCAGGCACTGGAGCAATCCAAATATTGTCCTGGGATATCCCGGAGTACCCGTGTGATCATCCTATGGAATGCCTCCCAGGCTCATAGGGATCAAAAGATTATTCATGCTAGAAACTTCCGTGTGCATCCACAAGCCATTATGGGCTCTGGCATAGTTGAGTAAGTCGTGGGAATTCTTTCCATGATGGGCTAGCAGATGTAGGGGATTGTAGGTGTACCGGCCTATCTATCGGTTAAGGGGACCTCTTTGGAAAGATTGTGTCTCAGTCATCCATTTCTCAAACACCCTGCAGTGTGAGAAATACAACAAAGGAGATCGAGTCTTGTGGGGAAAAGTGCGCAAACCTCTACACAGTGTACAAACTAATCATGGTTAGTCGTGTCCCCGGTTATGGACATCTTGAGTATCTGGTTCTTGAATTGTTGATTTGATCTCATCGCTCTTAATTAATTTTGTTGGGATGTTAATTACTTTTTAATTGGGATTGAGTTGGAGGAACCGTGTCAATATTTACCAACCAACTTGGTAGTTAAATAAAATTTTATTCCTTTGCGAGGGAAAAATTGGCTTTATGCAAAAATAAGATAACCATAGAGCCTCCACCAGCCATTTATGCATGTAGATATAGTTGTTATCTTGTTCATTGTTCTACAGTATTATTTTTCCAGCATATTCCATGTGCTGACCTGATTCAGGCTGCAACGTATTATGTTGCAGACTTTTCAGAAGAAGAGTAAGGTGCGCTAGGTCGTTGTCATGCACTCAGCTATGCCGTTGGAGTTGATGGACTCATTTACCTTCGATGCTTCCACAGTTATCTTATTTAGATGGCCTTAAGCCATATTATTGTAATAAGTTCTCTTTTGAGATATTCGATGTAATAAGTGTGTGATTCCACTCTGTTATAAATCCTTCAAGTACTGTGTGTGTCAGCATTACCGATCCAGGGATGACACTTATACACGGAGATTTGACCGTTTGAGGTCGGATCGCTACAGTAATTCTTTTCTGCAGCAATGAGGACAATCCTCAAGTTACGAACCCAGTCCGTGTAGTTACTACCATCATCTTTCAACTTAGCTTTCTCTAGGGACACATTAAAATTCAAGAGAACGGTAGCATGGGCCATTGATCTACAACATAGATATGCAAAAACTATCAGGACTAAGTTCATGATAAATTAAGTTCAATTAATCATATTACCTAAGAACTCCCACTTAGATAGACATCCCTCGAGTCATCTAAATGTTCACGTGATCCATATCAACTAAACCATGTCCGATCATCACGTGAGATGGAGTAGTTTTCAATGGTGAACATCTCTATGTTGATCATATCACTATATGATTCACGTTTCGACCTTCCGGTCTCTAGTGTTCCGAAGCCATGTTTGTACATGCTAGGCTCGTCAAGTTTAACCCGAGTATTCCGCACGTGCAAAACTGTCTTGCACCCGCTGTATGTGAATGTAGAGCTTATCACACCCGATCATCACGTGGTGTCTTGGCACGCATTTAACCGTCAGAACGGTGCATACCGGGAGAACACTTATACCTTGAAATTTAGTGAGGGATCATCTTATAATGCTACCGCTGTACTAAGCAAAATAAGATGCATAAAAGATAAACATCACATGTAATCAAAATATATGACATAATATGGCCATCATCATCTTGTGCCTTTGATCTCCGTATCCAAAGCACCGTCATGATCTCCGTCGTCACTGGCCTGACACCTTGATCTCCATCATAGCGTCGTTGCGTCTTGCTAACTATTGTTTCTACAACTATCACTAACGCATAGTGATAAAGTAAAGAAATTACATGGCGATTTCATTTCATACAATAAAGCGACACCATAAGGCTCCTGTTAGTTGTCGATAACTTATACAAAACATGATCATCTCATACAACAACATATATCACATCATGTTTTGACCATATCACATCACAACATGCCCTACAAAAACAAGTTAGACGTCATCTACTTTGTTGTTGCAAGTTTTACGTGATTGCTACGGGCTTCTCGTAAGAATCGTTCTTACCTACGCAGGAAAACCACAACGATGTTTCGTCAAGTTTGTTGTTTTAACCTTCAACAAGGATCGGCCGTAGTCACATTCGATTCAACTAAAGTTGGAGAAACAGACACCCGCCAGCCACCATTATGCAAAACAAGTTGCATTTCTGTCGGTGGAACCGGTCTCATGAATGTGGTCATGTAAGGTTGGTCCGGGCTGCTTCATCCAACAATACCGCTGAATCAAAATAAGACGTTGGTGGTAAGCAGTATGACTATGATCGCCCACAACTCTTTGTGTTCTACTCGTGCATATCATCTACGCATAGACCTGACTCGGATGCCACTGTTGGGGAACGTAGCTTGCAATTTCAAAAAAAATCCTATGATCATGCAAGATCTATCTAGGAGATTCAAATCAACGAGAGGGGGAGTGTGTGTCCACGTACCCTCGTAGACAGAAAGCGGAAGCGTTAGCTTAATGCGGTTGATGTAGTTGAATGTCTTCTCGATTCAACCGATCAAGCACCGAAAGTACGACACCTCCGAGTTTTGTACACATTCAGCTCGATGACTTCCCTCAAACTCTTGATCCAACAAAGTGTCGACGGAGAGTTTCGTCGGCGCGACGGCTTGGTGACGGTGATGGTGATGTGATCCGCACGGGGCTTCGCCTAAGCACTACGACAATATGACCGGAGGAGTAAACGGTGGAGGGGGCACCGCATACGGATAAGAAAAAATTGATGTGCTTAGAGGTGCCCCTCCCCCCACCCCCCACCCCCCCCCCGTATATAAAGGAGGGAGGGGGGAGCAAGCCGGCCTAGGGCACGCCAATTGGGGAGGAATCCCACTTGGACTCCTAGTCCTATTCGCCCCTCCCCCCTTCCTTCTATCGGAGGGAAAGGGGAAGGAGAGGAGAGGAGAAGGAAGGGGCGCGCCCCTCCCATGTCCAATTCGGACTCCCCGTGGGGGGGCGTGCGCCACCCCCTTGCGGGCTGCCTTGCCTCTCCCCTATGGCCCATATGGCCCACTACTTCCCCCAGGGGGTTCCGGTAACCCCTCGGTACTCCGATAAATACCCGAAACACTCCGGAACCATTCCGGTGTCCGAATACTATCATCTAATATATCAATCTTTACCTCTCGACCATTTCGAGACTCCTCGTCATGTCCGTGATCTCATCCGGGACTCCGAACAATCTTCGGTCACCAAAACACATTACTCATAATACAAATCGTCATCAAACGTTAAGCTTGCAGACCCTACGGGCTCGAGAACTATGTAGACATGACCGAGACACATCTCCGATCAATAACCAACAGTGGAACCTGGATGCTCATATTGGTTCCTACATATTCTACGAAGATCTTTATCGGTCAAACCGCAATGACAACAAACGTCATCCCTTTGTCATCGGTATTTTACTTGCCCGAGATTCGATCGTCGGTATCTTCATACCTAGTTCAATCTCGTTACCAGCAAGTCTCTTTACTCGTTCCGTAATGCATCATCCCGTAACTAACTCATTAGTCACATTGCTTGCAAGGCTTATCATGATGTGCATTACCGAGAGGGCCCAGAGATACCTCTCCAATACTCGGAGTGACAAATCCTAATCCCGATCTATGCCAACCCAACAAACACCTTCGGAGATAACTGTAGAGCATCTTTATAATCACCCTGTTATGTTGTGACGTTTGATAGCACACAAGGTATTCCTCCGGTATTCGGGAGTTGCATAATCTCACGATCGAAAGGAATATGTATAAGTCATGAAGAAAGCAATAGAAATAAAACTTAACAATCATTATGCTAAGCTAACGGATGGGTCTTGTCCATCACATCATTCTCCTAATGATGTGATCCCGTTCATCAAATGACAAAACATGTCTATGGTCAGGAAACTTAACCATCTTTGATTAACGAGCTAGCCAAGTAGAGGCATACTAGGGACACTTTGTTTTGTCTATGTATTCACACATGTATCAAGTTTCCGGTTAATACAATTCTAGCATGAATAATAAACATTTGCCATGATATAAGGAAATATAAATAACAACTTTAGTATTGCCTCTAGGGCATATTTCCTTCAGTTTTTTCTTTGTAATTCCTCCAATGTGCGAACTATAGGTTTTTGTATGAACCAGCTATCCATGCTATCTTCGTAAGAAAGTCAAAAAACTTTGAGCTATAGCTATTTATTTATGACACTAATCATAGGTGATTTTATATAGAGACAAGTAGTCTCTTTCATAACATGTGCAAAGTGGATAATATCATTCAGATGTATGCCAGTTTTTCTGTGATCCAAAATGCCATGAAGATAATAAAACAAAACTAAGTTGCTTCATACCATCACCTAAATGGTTTCTAAAACCTAAAGTTATTGGAGAAATGCGAAGTGTTTCAAATAAATTTGGGTCTAAATCTATAGGTGTGAATTGGGAACTGTCGTGGCTTCGGTTGCGACAACATAAGAAAGAAAAGAACCACTAAAGCTAAGAAATACAAAAAGGGTGGGTCCTCACTTCTATGGCCACGGATGAGGATGCGGTGTGAAGGAGACCTTGGGTGAGGACTATGGTTGAGAAAAACAAGAGATGTTTTTTTATGTGTTGAAACAACAGGTTTTGTTGCGTGGGCATGGGTTCTACTAACTAGGATAGCTAGTGTTTGGGCCATGCATGTATGCATATGCGATGCTTGTAATACCAGAATATATCATGAGTTTAAGAAGCTAAATAGAGAGAAGGAACACTACACACAAAATGTGCATATCGCAAGATAGTTTGAGTGCATGCGCTTTTTGGTTTATTCGATATGATCGATCCTTGGCTATATCCAGTTCGATGTCGCCGCGGCCTTGACAGCCCGCATCTAGATAGTGTGCAAGTGGTTGTCCCTAACCCTGTCGACATGGGAACCTCTTCTTCACCCTTAGCCTTGCAAGTGGTTGTCCCTGACCCTGTCGACCCGGGAAGCTCTTCTTCACCCTTGGCCTTGGCTGTTCGGCCAACATGAAGAACGTCTCATTCGTCTTCTAGAAGGTCGGCCTCTTTCTCCACATGCATTACTCGGCAAACTTTGGCAGCCAAGAGAACATTCCTATCCACATCCATGTCTATGACCTTCACATCATGCATGGCTCAACTTTGACACCAAGAAGAACGGCGAACAAATTCAACGACCTTAAAACCCAATGCGGCATCACACCATGGCACTGCAGAGTTTTGTCAAATTACTACAAGTGTGCAAATGGTCTTGAATGTTGATCCTTTGGTACATGAGATCTCACATTCACAAATGGGGTAGGATGATCGTGACGTGCACATTTCTAGCTGTCTATATATGACATGCATTGTTAATAGGCATGATTTTGTAGTTAGAAAAATAAGGTGGTGGGCAGGGGGTGTAGAAAGAAACCAAAGAAAAACAATTGTCAATACAATGCAAAGACAACAGGACACAAAACGTCCCGAGAGAATTGCATCGAAAATATCATATTAGTTGTCTTCTTCATTCGGTTTTTTTTAGAATCACCGGGGGGAATATATTGCTCAAAGGACTGTCGTGGCAGTAAGACATAATTACATAGGCCCAGTGCAACGTGCAGAGAGGTAGGAACGCCACGAGAAGACGTCCTCCTTGTCTTGTGTTTGCACAAGACGATGAGACCAAAGGTCCAGAGTAGAAATAAGGTTCCTAAGAGTTATTACAGAGCTTTGATCGACCGTCCTAAATACCATGTCATTACGTGCTACCGAGATCATCCACAGTAAAGCCAAGAGGACCGAAGGCCATGCCGTCACCTGCCGGAATTGGGCTGACCCGATAGTTTGGGAAAGGGACACCTGCAAATGCCTTCGCCATACCAAACTTTGAGGACTGCATTAGCCACTTATCGCTAAACAAGACATAGCGACCGCTGAAGGAATGTCGGTTGGAGAAGGGCCCCACGTGGCGTAGGCTTGCCATCCTTCACCACATGTTCAGAGGTTCAGAGAAACCGGACAACGCCACGGACGAAAGAAGAGGTACAAGTCGTCTGACCAAGAGCTAGCCAACCGCTTCTCTTGATTCCAACACGTCAACTTCAAAGAACTGAAAGAGAGCCAATAGATCTGGTGACACATGTCCTCACATGCCCTTAATCGGTGTTAGATCGGACATTGTCGAGGTAGAAAGAGGTAGAAGTGACTTTATTACAGTTTGTAGTTGCCGCCACCGCCTCATCGATACGTGAGGTAACCAAAACGTTAAAAAAAACATGAAACTACTACAGCTAAGAAATACAAAATTGGTGGGTCCTCACTCCTCTGGCCACTGACGAGGAGGCAGTGTAAAGGAGACCTTGTGTGACGACTAGGGTTGAAAAAAAGAAGATATAATTTTGTGTGTGTTGAAACAATAGGTTTTATTGCGGTTGGTATGAGTTCTACTAACTAGGATAGCTAGTGTTTGCCGGATAACTTGACATGATCGATCCTTGGCTATATCCAATTCGGCGCCGCCGCGGCCTTCACCACCCGCATCTAGACATGGATTCAACAATAAGAACGCCGAACAAATTCAGAGGGTTTCACCAAACAAATTCAACGACCTTAAAACCCAATGCGGCATCACGCCATGGCACTGCAGAATTCTGTCAAATTACTACAGGTGTGCGACAGCAAATTGACATGCCGATTTCAAAGGAAAAAAGAAGAGCAGACATCAATAATTTGTCACCGCAGAATTCTGTCAAGTACAGGAAGAAACACAGGCAGAATTCTTCGAATGAGTATTCAACATCTAACTGCGAGACAATCTTGCTGGAAAGTGTTTTCGTTTCTGTCCATCAAAAAGATCGCAACATCCACGCGGTCTAATCGAATCAATGTCGCTCACAAGGGAAATCTAAAAAGCTCAATCAATGCAGAGCGCAATGCGGGCGAAGAGGAGCTCCTCGTCGAGCTCCTGAAGAAATAGGTCGATCTGAGCTCGCGCCATGACGGCGTCGTACAAGCCATACCTGGCCAGGCGGCTGAAGTCGCGCAAACCCACCGCGTCCGCCGACGCCATGACGCAGCCACGCAGGCCACCGCGGAGCGAAGCCTCTGCGCAGCTCTAGTGGCACGGTCGGACGCGAAGAACCGATGGGTCGCCAACGCCTCTGTCGGATGACCACGGAAGAGGACGGCTGGGGGCTGGCTCGTCGGCAATCTTGTCCGTCTTGAAGGCGCCGAACGACTCAGAGTGAGCGGCCTTGATCTCGGCCAACAGACATAGAGCTGCCTGCAGGAGACGAACCGGAGGCGGACCAGAGAGATTGTTGTTGATGGGGCGGTACCTCCTCGCCATGTCGCAGATCGCCGCCATCTGCCAGATTGCCGTGTCTACGAGGCCGGGCAGATCTCCGGCCACCCGGCGGATGAACTCCAGCGAGGCAAGAACCTCCGATCTCCCCTTCCGCGTCCGCGCGTCCGCCGCAGCTTCTTGGGAAGGTGTCCGTCGTCCTGCCGTCCGCGACCATCTGCCGTCTGCGCTCCAGGCCCGGGCCCGCCTCGGCCTCGTGGACGGTCGCCGTCTTGTCGTCCGACTCCTTGCAGTCGAGGAGGAGGTGGCCGCTGCGCCCGAGCCCGGCGACCGCGCCGTCGTCGAAGGTCAGGGTGGACGAAACTAGCGGTCTTTCAGACTGGCTCGTAGCCCGCTCGGTCCAGGCCGGCTCGTCCTAGCCTGACGAAAAATACAGCCGGTCCGAGCTGCAGATTCCGGCCCGAAAATTCGTCGATCCGGTCCGGGCTCTCACCGAGCCAGCTCGCAGGACCGACAAACCGATGCATCGGCATGGCGGGAGCGTGGCCGGAGCGCGGCAGGAGCATGATGAGCACCGAGTGGGGCGTGGCTGGGGCTTGGCTGGGGCATGGCGGGGCTGTGGCGAGGGCGTGGCGGGGCTATGGCGGATGCGTGGCGACCCAGGCGTGGCGGGGGCGCAAGAAAACCCCCGTCGTCTACGTCCGCCACCGCGGGGCGGTTGTCCGCGGCCACTGGACTCTCTGGCCCGGTAACCTTGTCCAGTGGATGCGCCAGAGATTTATTAGTCGTCTCAGCCAAAGAAATCGGCGTGGGAGGTCTCTGGCGCCGCATCGATCATCGTCCCTTTCGTCTCAGTTCATTGGCCGTCCGTCACTGTTGGGCTGCCATTGGTGATGTTCTTGGTTACTCTAGCTTCCTTTGGTTCTGCTGTAGCTTGCAGACATCTCGTAGATGAGCTGCGCTTCCTCTAGCCGGAGCAGTCACCGTCGGAGCTTGAGTGCGCGCTCTGGTTTGTGTACTGGCCGGTCCTCTCGGTCCTCTCGGTCCGGCCCGGGCTTTGCCGCCGCCGGTCCGGTCCCTAGAAACAGGACCGCCAGACTGGTCGGTCCGGTCTGGCTCGGTCCGCCGGCGGCCGGTCCAAGTGACGGCTCGGTCAGGGACCGGACCGGCCCGGACCGTGTCCACCCTGAGTCGAAGGTCGGAATCTTCTTGCCCGCGGACACGGCGGGTTCGCGCGCCGGCGCCGCCGCAGCGGTGAGGGTGTGCTCGCCCAACTTGAGGTTGCGGTCGTAGTGCACCTGGCTCCGTGGCGTCTGACAGCCGTAGCTTGTCGGCGTCTTGCGCCCCACCGAAACCGGCAGAGGGAGCGGGGGAGGTGGCGTAGGCGGCATGCCTGAGCTCCGCTCTCTCTCTCTCTCTCTCTCTCTCTAGGGTTGCCGGCTGCGGCAGTTGGTGTATGGCGGTTGTCGGCGGGTGCGAGGCGGAGGCCGGGAGGGAGGAAGCCGTTCTGAGGGCGGGAGGGAGGAATCCGTTGCGGGTGCTTTTAAAGTCCGGGCGCCGGCAACATATTTCGTGGGACCGGCTCCATCTTTCCTCCTGCGCCCTGGATTAATTCTGCTGCCACGTGGAAAGGATTAGCATCACGATTTTCCAAGGCTTCCAAGTCAAATTGGCGAGAAGGGATTCCCGGCCTTATTTGCATAACTAGCAAAATGGCCGGTGCGCTTGCAATGAGATCAAAATTCATCACTCTGATATTTCTACTCCAATCATTATAGTTCTCAAAAAAGATACAATATCCCTAACATGAAGTTCTTTCGAGTTTACCATCTTTAAAATGTCCATGGTTCTTTTCCGCAGAGTAAACACCTGAATCGGAATGAGGGATAGGCCAGTGGCATGAGCATGGTTGTGTGCCTTGACAGACCCAAGTTCGAATCTTGTGGGCCGAATTTATTTCGCGGATTTAAAACTTGATGTCTCACACCTTCATTTTTTATATTTTAATTAACCACAAAGGATTATACATGCTCTTAGTATAAAAAACCTAATTAGAAAGGCGTGGTGTCCTTCTTATTTTCCTCATTTGGACAGCTTTCCCTCCTTATTTTCCTGTCGCAAGGTCTTTCTTTAATCAAAAGGCCTAGTGTGCTTCTTATTTCGACTTTTGCTTTCCCTCCTTATTTCCTTCCTAATTTCTCTTTGTTAGACTAGGACAATGCATTTGCGTTGCAACTGGATATAAATATTCTAATATGTTAGCTTGTGATTTACCTGTCCATATTAATGCGATTGTGTAAATAAAATTTCATTAAATCTTGTCTGTGATTTACCTTATATTTTGATGAGAAGTTTGGTAAATAAAATAAAGAGAAATTGATTAGGAAGGTAAGAAAATTAAGATGATTTCATTATCATACAGAGAAGGTTGGATGAAAGGGTAGTGGGAAGAAAAGTGAAACATGGAACCTTACATTCTTTTCAATGTATAGTAGTCCTTTCTTATACTCGTGTCACAAGGACTCACTTTCTTTCCTTCTTTTCTACATGTCAGTTGAAATCCCCTTTTCTGCCTGTAGGACAATGCATGTGCGTTGCGACAGAATATAAATATTCTAATTATCCTGTCACAGGGACTCAATATCCTTTTGTTCCTTATCACTTTGCATGTTGATTGAAATCCGCTTATTTTCTCGGTCACGTCTCCTTGATACGCGGGAAAATCAAAGACATATATAAATGGGGAGGATTCGGTATAAGCAGAAGAGGTGGGACTATTTAATAGTCAAAACAACCTTTTTCCTAAACAAAACATTAAGCTAGTTCAATTGGTTATGACAATGGATATGTAATGAGGAGGCACTACTAGGGAAAACTCTAGCAGTAGCGCAGGTATTTTGCCTATCAGTAGTGCGGGACGACGCGCTACTGATAAGGCGCTACAACTAACGTGTAGCAGGAGCGCCTGTCGTCCCACGCTACTGCTATACATGGCTAGCAGTAGCGCGCTTTAGTGAAGAGCGCTGCTGATACGTCTCCAACGTATCTATAATTTTTTATTGCTCCATACTATATTATCTACTGTTTTGGGCATTATTGGGCTTTATTTTCCACTTTAATATTACTTTTGGGACTAACCTATTAACCGGAGGCCCAGCCCAGAATTGCTGTTTTTAGCCTATTTCAGTGTTTTGAACAAAAGGAATATCAGACGGAGTCGAAACGGAATGAAATCAACTAGAGAAGTTATTTTTGGAAGGAAAGCTACCCGATAGACTTGGACCCCACGTCAAGGAAGAAGGGAGGTGGCCACGAGGGTGAAGCGCGCCCATGCCTCGTGCCCCAAAGCTCCACCGGCGTACTCCTTTCACCCATATATACCCGCGTACCCTAAAACTTCCGAGAGGCGAGAATAGATCGGGAGTTCCGCCGCCAAGCCTCTGTAGCCACCAAAAGTCAATCGGGACCTGTTCCGGCACCTCTGGGAGGGAACCCTCACCGGTGGCCATCTTCATCATCCCGGCGCTCTCCATGACGAGGAGGGAATAATCCACCCTCGGGGCTGAGGGTATGTACCAGTAGCTATGTGTTTGATCTCTCTCTCGTGTTCTTGATTTGGCACGATCTTGATGTATCGCGAGCTTTGCTATTATAGATCTTATGTTTCTTCTCCCCCTCTTGTCTCTTGTAATGGATTGAGTTTTCCCTTTGAAGTAATCTTATCGGATTGAGTCTTTAAAGATTTGAGAACACTTGATGTATGTCTTGCCGTTCATATCTGTGGTGACAATGGGATATCACGTGACTCACTTGATGTATGTTTTGGTGATCTGAGAACACTTGATGTATGTCTTGCCGTGCGTATCTGTGGTGACAATGGGATATCACGTGACTCACTTGATGTATGTTTTGGTGATCAACTTGCGGGTTCCGCCCATGAACCTATGCATAGGGGTTGGCACACGTTTTCGTCGTGATTCTCCGGTAGAAACTTTGGGGTACTCCTTGAGGTTCTATGTGTTGGTTGAATAGATGAATCTAAGATTGTGTGACGCATATCGTATAATCATACCCACAGATACTTGAGGTGACATTGGAGTATCTAGGTGACATTAGGGTTTTGGTTGATTTGTGTCTTAAGGTGTTATTCTAGTACGAACTCTAGGGCTGTTTGTGACACTTATAGGAATAGCCCAACGGATTGATTGGAAAGAATAACTTTGAGGTGGTTTCGTACCCTACCATAATCTCTTCGTTTGTTCTCCGCTATTAGTGACTTTGGAGTGACTCTTTGTTGCATGTTGAGGATAGTTATATGATCCAGTTATGTTATTATTGTTGAGAGAACTTGCACTAGTGAAAGTATGAACCCTAGGCCTTGTTTCCTAGCATTGCAATACCGTTTGTGCTCACTTTTATCATTAGTTACCTTGCTGTTTTTATATTTTCATATTACAAAACCTATATCTACCATCCATATTGCACTTGTATCACCATCTCTTGTGAGAACTAGTGCACCTATACAATTTACCATTCTATTGGGTGTGTTGGGGACACAAGAGACTCTTTGTTATTTGGTTGCAGGGTTGTTTGAGAGAGACCATCTTCATTCTACGCCTCCCATGGATTGATAAACCTTAGGTCATCAACTTGAGAGAAATTTGCTACTGTCCTACAAACCTCTGCACTTGAGGCCCAACTGAAGGAAATATGCCCTAGAGGCAATAATAAAGTTATTATTTATTTCCTTATATCATGATAAATGTTTATTATTCATGCTAGAATTATATCAACCGGAAACATGATACATGTGTGAATACATAGACAAACATATAGTCACTAGTATGCCTCTACGTGACTAGCTCATTAATCAAAGATGGTTATGTTTCCTAACCATAGACATGTGTTGTTATTTGATTAATGGGATCACATCATTAGGAGAATGATGTGATTGACATGACCCATTCCGTTAGCCTAGCACTTGATCGTTTAGTATGTTGCTATTGCTTTCTTCATGACTTATACATGTTCCTGTAACTATGAGATTATGCAACTCCCGTTAACGGAGGAACACTTTGGGTGCTACCAAACGCCACAACGTAAGCTGGGTGATTATAAAGGAGTACTACAGGTGTCTCCAAAAGTACATGTTGGGTTGACGTATTTCGAGATTAGGTTTTGTCACTCCGATTGCGGAGAGGTATCTCTGGGCCCTCTCGGTAATGCACATCACTATAAGCCTTGCAAGCAATGTAGCTAATGAGTTAGTTACGGAATGATGCATTACGGAACGAGTAATGAGACTTGCAGTAACGAGATTGAACTAGGTATTGGATACCGACGATCGAATCTCGGCAAGTAACATACCGATGACAAAGGGAACAACGTATATTGTTATGCGGTTTGACCGATAAAGATCTTCGTAGAATATGTAGGAGCCAATATGAGCATTCAGGTTCCGCTATTGGTTATTAATGAGAATAGTTCTAGGTCATGTCTACATAGTTCTCGAACCCGTAGGGTCCGCACGCAAGGTTTCGATGGCGTTATATTAAGAGTTTATGAGATTTGATTTACCTAAGGAGATAGGAGTCCCGGATGAGATCGGGGACATGACGAGGAGTCTCGAAATGGTCGAGACGTAAATATCGATATATTGGAAGACTATATTCGGAGTTCGGAAAGGTTCCGAGTGATTCGGGTATTTTTGGGAGTACCGGAGAGTTAGGGGAATTCGTATTGGGCCTCTTTGGGCCATACGGGAAAGGAGAGAAAGGGCCAAAAGAGTGGCCGCACCCCTCCCCTTGGACTAGTCCGAACTGGACTAGGGAGGGGGGCGCACCCTTCCTTCCTTCTGCTTCTCTCTTCCCTTTCCTTCTCTCCTACTCCTACTACATCGAAGGGTTCCTAGTTGGACTAGGAAAGGGGGAATCCTACTCCCGGTGGGAGTAGGACTCCCCTAGGGCGCGCCATAGAGAGGGCCGGCCTCCCTCCTCCACTCCTTTATATCTGAGGCGGGGGCACCCCATGGACACACAAGTTGATCTACGGATCGTTCCTTAGCCGTGTGCGGTGCCCCCTCCACCATATTCCACCTCGGTCATATCGTCGCGGAGTTTAGGCGAAGCCCTCGCTGTAGAGCATCATCATTGTCACCACGCCGTCGTCTTGTGGAACTCATCCTCGACACTTTCTGGATCGGAGTCCGAGGATCGTCATCGAGCTGAACGTGTGCTGAACTCGGAGGTGCCGTCGTTCGGTACTTGGATCGGTCGGATCGTGAAGACGACGACTACATCAACCGCGTTGTCATAACGCTTCCGTTCTGGTCTCACGAGAATGCGTGGACAATACTCTCCCCTCTCGTTGCTATGCCATCACCATGATCTTGCGTGTGCGTAGGAATTTTTTTGAAATTACTACGTTCCCCAACACCAACAACGTCTACAAGAAGAAGGTTGTGTAGTAGACATCAAGCTCTTTTCTGGCGCCGTTGCCGGGGAGGCTAGGTAAGCGGCACTCACACCCCGTTAACTAAGCTCTTTTCTGGCGCCGTTGCCGGGGAGGTGAGTGCTTGAAGGTATATCTGTAACATCCCAAATTTTCAATTTGAAATGTTATACATTAGATCATCATGCATATCATATTTTCTCGCATTTTCCGATCCTAGAAATTTCACGCAACTCAAGGACCCTCGGAGAGAGTTGGAAGTTTCATCATTTTCATATTTGGGATTTCTCAAATTTTGGAAATAGGATCATTGGATTTATTTAATTATCTTCATAAAGTTTTCCTATAAAATCTCAAGAGAGGGAATAATATGACTTTCCCAATATTTAGGAAAACGAAGATATTTTAAATAAATCAAATTTGGGTTTTGAAGATTTATTTTGCTTAGGCAAAAATGAGCATTTTAAAATTATTCGCATGTTGCAGTTTTTAAAAGTTCATTTTGTTCGACTCATTTTAGGAGTCGGAGAAAATTTGTTTTATTTAATTTGGAATTCATTTGGTATTTTTTAATTAGTTTAGTTTTAATTTTAATTTAAAAAAACGCGCCTGGACCGAGGCCCAGCCAAACCAGCCAGCCGGGCCCAGGCCGCCCCCAGCCCACCTCCTCCTCCTCCTCGCTCGGCCTTGAAGACTCCCGCCCGCCTGCAGCCGCCGCCGCCCGAGTCCGGCTCGCCCGGGACCCGTCGCCCCCTCCCAAGGAATCGCCGCCTCCCCTTTATAACCCGGACGCCCCCTCTCTCTCTCTCACATCGCCCGCCGCCGCCTCACCCGAGCCGACCGGAGCCGCTGTCGCCCTCGTCGCCGAGCACGCCGTCGCCCGAGCCCCTCATGACCCCGCCGCCACCCACCGACCCGCCCGACCAGCCGGAGCCCCACCGGACCCCGCCGGCGAGAGCCACCGGAGGTAGCCGCGCAAGACCCGATCCGGTTTTTTTTTGCGAAGTTCGGTTTTTTTTTAAAACCTAGATTGGTTTTTATTTTTTTGGTTTTCTTAATTAACGAACGTTCACCGACCCGTTCGTTTCAATGAACGCTTTCGTTGGATTCGTTCTGTTAACGAACGTCCGTTATTTAGTTCGTTCGTCGTTTTCTTTTAAATCGGATTTAATCCGTTATTTTTCGATTCGATTTCGATCCGATTTTCAAAACTGTTTTATTTCTTGCTCGTTTATCGGAATCAGGTGATTCAAGCGCGGAGTTTAAATATGAAACCGCCGTTCCGACTAACCTATTTTCACAGAGTTTTGCTACTGTGAGATTTTGATCTATTTTCAGATTTGTTAAACCGAGTCGTTCTCTCTCGAGTTCCGACTTTCGATACTTTATTTGATTCGATTCTTTTGCCACCAGGGTTCTTAAGTTGAACCATCTGGTTAGATCTTTTATTCGAGATTTCCCTGTGCATTAGATGAGTACTTATTGTATGCTTGTTGTTTGTCTGCGTTAGATCACCGGAGTGCGCCGCTTGTTATTTCGAATCTCTAGGACTCATGGATCATCGCAAGGCAAGTAACACTTTGATCATACTTTTCTACTACCCAGTTTATGCATTAGATCAAACCCTCAAACACTTGCATGATTAGGATCTAATCAAATTGTGGGATGGGAAGTAGATTGAGGTAGTACCTATTACATTTTATTATCAAACCCTTGGGAGTTACTTCTACGTTTGCTTGATTATGCCATGCTATGCTAGTAGGCGTGGATTGGGTGAGTGAATATCCATGACAGATGTGAGATTGTTAATTAATGGTTTATCTAAGGTGGCAACCTAAACACACATCTGGGTGGATTGAGGCACTGGTTTCTATCAGATTTGCCTGTATTTCTTGGGACCGCCACCTGTGCTCTAAGGGATCATAAGATTATTCAAACTAGAGACTTCCGTGTGCAGCCACAAGCCAATTATGGGCTCTGGCGTAGTTGACTAAGTTGTGCGAACTCTTACGGGTAGGCTAGGCGATGTAGGGGATGTAGGTTGGTACGGTCTACCCACATGTAAGGTGCTAGCGCTTACGAAAGACTATGTCTCGGTCATCCGTTTCTCAAACACCATGAAGTCACGAGAACCAAGCGGAGGCGATCGAGTCTTGTGGGGAAAAGTGCGCAAACCTCTGCAGAGTGTAAAACTGATCATGATTAGCCGTGTCCTGGTTATGGACAAATTTTGAGTATCTAGTACTTGAATATCATGTGAATCTCAACATGTTACTTCTAATAATAAAGTTATTGGGTTTTTAATGAGTACTTTTTAATTGGGATTGAGGATCTGTCAACCATTCTCAATGTTTAACAACCACCATGATAGTTAAATAAAATTATTCCTTTGATGTAGGGAAAAATCAGCTTTATGCAAAAATGTAACCGTAGAGCCTTACCACCAGCCAAATATGCATGTAGTGTAGAATTATTGCTTCATTGTTCTCTATGTGTTACATTGCCAGCATATTCCATGTGCTGACCCGTTTCGGGCTGCAACTTTTCATGTTGCAGACTTTTAGAACTGACAGTAAGATGTTAGGTTGTGGTTCTATACTCGGTGATGCCGTTGGAGTTGATGGACTCACTCGTTTTCCAAGCCTTCCATTGTTATTATTAGATGGCCTTAAGCCATATTATTGTATTAAGTTCCCTTGTGGACAACGATGTAATAAGTGTGTGATTGCTACTCTGCTATAAATCCTTGAAATCTTGTGTGGTGTCGGCATTCTTGATCCGAGGGATGACATCGAGCACAGGCGCTAGATCCATTCGGTCTGGTCATGACGAGAGAATGGTATCGAGCACACGCCGACTATAGGACACGACCACTAAGATAAAGCCATAGATCACTATTCTCTTCCCATTTTCTAACTCCTCCTCTTTTCTACTCTCTTTAGGATGAAGGACGCGAAGATCAAGTACACCCAACCGGATGAAGGCACACCTTTTGGATTTCACTTGAAGGAAGTTACCAAGTGCACGAACATTGGATTACCAAGTTTCACCGGAACTTTCAACGCCACTCTGCACGAAGAGGAGCTTTGGAAGATTCACGCTCACGTTCGGGAAGGACATTACGCCCCAATCACCAAGCCAATAGATAGTGTTTTCGATTGCACCAACTTGGAGTGCAGGAAAGAGCATGGCAGCTCACATCACCATGGGACGCATTGGAGAAGTTTACCAAGAAGACCTCAAGGACACAATCTACCAGATTTGCGGACGCCGAGAGGGCGACAAATGGGAAGTCGTCAACACTAAGAAGGATAGATCCATTGCAGCATTTATCCAGGAGTTAAACCATCACATTCGACGCCAGGAGAACCAGATGTGCAATGATATGTTGGAGTTGCAGAATGCAAAGGGAAGGATCATCGAGCTTGAAGAAGAACTAAAGACAACTCGCAAGGACTATATGGACGAGATCGTAGCTCTAGCAAGACACAATAACGATCTTAAATGCGAGATTGAAGAACTCAAGAAGAAGTTGGCGCTCGGGAATGAAGACCGGTATGTCGATTGCCCAAGCGACTACATCAACATCGACGACACCGATTCGGATCCAAGTGAACCCGACTTTGAAGACGAAGTGGGCGAGACATTATGGAGTCTTCCACGGTTCAAATTAGTAGAAGTCCCCACATATTAGTAGTATTCCCTCCATGTAAACATTATAGTACACACACCTTTTGCGATAGTTAGATCGTTGTAAGCCCTTGTTTGATTGAATGAAGTGATTTTGTGTGTATTTGCTCATGTGCATTTGGGTAGTGATTCCCCTTTAGACCTCATTCTATTCTAAATTCTCATCTTTTCTAAACCCATCAGATGCCTCCGAGACGCGACCCCGGATTCGTTTTCCCGCCAGAGATCACCCAACTGATCCAGCAGCAGAATACCCTGATTCAAACACTGGTGCGTAACCGAGGCAACAACAACAACAACAACCCACCGCCACCACCACTGCGGATCATCCGACTCGTTTCCTTAGACTAAATCCGCGGTGTATTCCAAAGAGCACCGAGCCAATTGTAGCAGATGGTGGCTCCGCAAGATAGGAAGGGAGCTGAGCACTGCAGGATGCACGGATGGTGAAAGAGTGAAGTTTGCAGCACATCAACTTGAAGGACCCGCAGCAGCATGGTGGGAGAATTTCACAGCCACCTACCCTGTAGACACTGTCACATGGGATCAATTTCAGCAAGCTTTTCGCACTGCCCATGTTTCAGCAGGAGCTATGGCCATGAAGAAGCGTGAGTTTCGCAACTTACGCCAAGGAGGAAGGACTGTTGGCCAGTACGTGGATGACTTTAGTAAACTAGCACGTCATGCCCCGGATAGCGTTGCTACGGATCTTGACTAAGCGGAGAAGTTTCTAGAAGGACTGAATGATGAGTTGAGCATGCCGTTGATGGTAGCCGGTTTCAATAACTACCAGGAGTTAGTAGACCGAGCCCTCATGATTGAAGGAAAGCAGCTGACAAATTGAGAACATGCAAGCGGAAGTATGGACAAGGGAAGTATAACTCTGGAGCTCGGCAGAAACCTCGTTATACCCCTAAGTCAGAATTCAGTTTCAGCATACCCATGGAGGAGGAAATTAGCATAACCATAACAGCACCAAGAATGGGAGCAGGGAATGGAGGAAGCAACGGACAAAATCGCACCAACCCGTCAACACCATCCAAAGTAGACCTGAGTCATGTTACTTGCTTTAAGTGCCATAAGGCGGGCATTATGCCAATGGTATCCGGAGGCGAATGGAAATGGCAATGGAAGCTCTGGAAAGAAGCCCAACCCTTTCAATAGAGGACAGGTGAACCACATTGAAGTGGAGGAGGTTGAAGATCAGCCCGATGCACGATGTCGGTAAGTTTTTGGTTAAGTCATTTACTGCGGTTGTTCTTTTAAATCTTTGGTGCATCGCATTCATACATATCAAGGGATTTGTGGATAAGTACAAGTTACCAACCCAAGCCCTTAGGTCACCCATGCTAGTAACCTCACCGGAGGCAGTACATGGCTAGTAAATGGTGTGATCGACGCCATTAAGGATTGGACACTATGTTTTCCCCTCGGACCTAATAGTTACGGAATCCCAAGGATTTGATGTGATATTAGGTATGGATTGGTTATCAAAGTATGGAGGAAACATTGATTGCTCCACTAGATCAATTTTCTCACCACACGAAGGAAGAAGGATTAAGTATGTATCACGGCACGAGCCGAGGAGAGCACAAGTTAATTGCTTATCGGGAGTGGTGCGGGAAGAAGTACCGATGGTGAAGGATTTTCCTGATGTATTTCGGAAGAGTTGCCAGAATGCCACGGATAGAGACATTGAGTTTTTGATCGATTTGTTGCGAACAGGCCCGATATCGAAGCGACCGTATAGGATGCGGCCACAGGATTTGGCGGAAATCAAGAAGCGATTAAGGAACTTTTGGATAAAGGTTTTATACGCCCAAGCTCTTCACCTTGGGGATCACCCGTTTTGCTAGTGGAGAAGAAGGATGGATCGTTAAGAATGGTTGTTGATTATCGTGGATTGAATGAAGTAACAATCAAGAACAAGTACCCACTACCTATGATAAATGACCCGTTTGATCGCTTGCAAGGAGCCAAGGTGTTTTCTAAGATCGACTTGCGATCAGGGTATCATCAGTTGAAGATTAGGGAGCAGGACATACCCAAGACAGCATTTACCACGAGATATGGACTATACGAGTATACCGTTATGTCATTTGGACTGACTAACGCACCAGCCTATTTCATGAACATTATGAAAAATGTGTTTATGGAGTTTTTGGATAAGTTAAATCGTGGTGTTCATTGATGACATTTTGATTTTCTCGAAGAATGAAGAGGAACACAAGGAACATTTGCGATTGGTTTTGGAGAAGCGAGGGAACACCAGGTTGTATGCCAAGTTCAGCAAATGTGAGTTTTGGTTAAAGGAAGTTGGATTTCTCGGACATGTTATATCCGGAGAAGGGATAGTGATTGACCCCACGAAAGTTGAGACCGTAACCAAATGGGAAGCACCAACGACGGTTGGAGAGATTCGGAGTTTCCTTGGACTCGCAGGATACTACCGAAGATTCATTGAGAATTTCTCAAGGATTGCTAAGCCTATGACTGAATTGTTGAAGAAGGAAAACAAATTCATATGGGTGAGGACTGTGAGGCAAGTTTTCAGGAGTTGAAGAAAAGATTGGTTACCTCACCAGCTTTTGATATTGCGGATCGGACTAAAGATTATGAGGTATATTGCGACGCTTCACGCCGAGGACTTGGAGCAGTGCTTATGCAGGAAGGAAGAGTTGTTTCGTATGCTTCCACGACAACTTAAGCCCCATGAGTTGAATTATGCCACTCACGATTTGGAGTTAGCAGCCGTAGTGCATGCCTTGAAGGCGTGGAGACATTTTCTCATTGGAAATCATTGTGAAGTATATCACGGATCACAAGAGTTTGAAGTACATCTTCACACGAATGGAATTGAATCTCAGACAAAGGAGATGGTTAGAACTTATCAAGGATTATGACATGAGATTGCATTATCACCCCGGAAAGGCTAATGTCGTAGCTGACACATTGAGCCGTAAGAGCCACGTCAATACTCTAACGATGGGAGGAATACCCAATGAGTTAGCCGAGGACTTTCGAGAGCTATGTTTGGAAATAGTACCGAGAAGCTATGTAGCAGCATTGGAGATTCAGTCAACGCTGATGGACAAAATCAGAGAAGCCCAAAAGGCAGATAAGGAAGTTGCCTCTATAAAGGAGAAAATGAGCAAAGGAAAGGCTAAAGAATTTCGTGAGGACGAGAACGATACCCTATGGTTCGAAGACCGTGTTTATGTGCCCAATGACCCAGAGATCAGGAAGTTGATTTTACAGGAAGCCCATGATTCACCCTATTCGATTCACCCAGAAATACCAATATGTATTTGGATTTGAAGAATACTTTACGGTGGACCGGAATGAAGAAGGATATTGCGGAGTATGTAGCAGTTTGCGACGTATGTCAGAAAGTAAAGGCAGAACATCAGAAGCCAGAAGGATTGTTACAACCATTGCCGATACCCGAATGGAAGTGGGATAAACTAGGCATGGATTTCATCACAAGATTGCCAAAGACTCGTTCAGGATATGACTCGATTTGGGTTATAGTCGACCGTTTAACAAAGGTAGCTCATTTTATTCCAGTCAAGACTACCTATAGCAGTGCTAAGTTGGCAAGGATATACATGACCAGAATTGTGTGTTTACACGGAGTTCCGAGGAGCATCGTATCAGATAGAGGAACCCAGTTTACCTCGAAATTTTGGAACCAGTTGCACGAAACATTGGGAACCCGATTGGAATTCAGCACAGCTTTCCACCCACAAACCGATGGGCAGACTGAGAAAGTCAATCAGATTTTGGAAGACATGCTGAGAGCTTGTGCCCTAGATTATGGATCTAGCTGGGATGAAAATTTGCCGTATGCGGAATTTTCCTACAACAACAGTTACCAAACCAGCTTGAAGATGGCACCTTTCGAGGCTTTGTATGGAAGAAGGTGCAGGACACCATTGTTATGGGACGAAACCGAGATCGTCGGTTGTTCGGACCAGATTTGATTAAGGAGTCCGAACAGAAAGTTAAGTTGATTCGAGACAGGCTCAAGGTAGCCCAGTCCGGACAAAAAGAGCTATGCCGATTCAAAGCGCAAAGCGATTGAGTATGAAGTTGGAGACAGTATATCTCGAGTATCCCGCTTGAGGAGTTAAGCGTTTTGGAGTTAAAGGAAAGTTAGCACCCGTTTCGTTGGACCGTATAAGATTTTGCAACGCATGGGAGAAGTTGCTTATAAGTTGGAATTGCGGAAGGACTGTCGGGGAGTTCATGATGTATTCCATGTTTCCCGATTGAAGAAATGTCACCCCGAGATAGCGGAGGTACCGTTAAGAGACCGCAGTACCATTGGAAGCAATTCGATTGAAGGATGATTTGACATATGAGGAAAGACCGATTAAGATTCACGATTATGCGGCAGAGTTACCCGCAGCAAGGTTATCAAGTTTTGCAAAGTTGATTGGAGCCACCACCTGAGGATGAAGCCACACAGGAAAGAGAGGAAGTTTTGCTCAAGGACCACCCTCACCTATTTTCTAGCCAACCCGAATCTCGAGGGCTAGATTCATCTTAAGGGTAGGTTTGTAACATCCCAAATTTTCAATTTGGAATGTTATACATTAGATCATCATGCATATCATATTTTCTCGCATTTTCCGATCCTAGAAATTTCACGCAACTCAAGGACCCTCGGAGAGAGTTGGAAGTTTCATCATTTTCATATTTGGGATTTCTCAAATTTTGGAAATAGGATCATTGGATTTATTTAATTATCTTCATAAAGTTTTTCCTATAAAATCTCAAGAGAGGGAATAATATGACTTTCCCAATATTTAGGAAAAACGAAGATATTTTAAATAAATCAAATTTGGGTTTTGAAGATTTATTTTGCTTAGGCAAAAATGAGCATTTTAAAAATTATTCGCATGTTGCAGTTTTTAAAAGTTCATTTTGTTCGACTCATTTTTAGGAGTCGGAGAAAATTTGTTTTATTTAATTTGGAATTCATTTGGTATTTTTTTTTAATTCGTTTAGTTTTAATTTTTTTTTAAAAAAATAAACGCGCCGCCCCCCCCCCCTGGACCGAGGCCCAGCCGGCCCAGCCAGCCAGGCCCCAGGCCCAGCGCCCCCGGCCCACCTCCCCTCCTCCCTCGGCCTCGGCAGACTCCGCCCGCCACGCGCGCCGCCGCCGCACGCCGCCGCCCGGTCCGCTCCGCCCGGGACCCCGTCGCCCCTCCCACAAGGAACCGCCGCCCCTCCCCTTTATAACCAGCGCCCCCCCCTCTCTCTCTCACATCGCCCCTTGCCCGCCGCCCTCACCCGAGCCGGAGCCGCGCCGTCGCCCTCGTCGCGAACACGCCGCCGTCGCCCGGAGCCTCGCCGACCCGCCGCCACCCACCGACCCGCCCGACCAGCCGGGAGCCCCGGACCCGGCCGAGAGCCACCGGAGGTAGCCGCGAAGACCCGATCCGGTTTTATTTTGCGAAGTTCGGTTTTTTTTTTAAACCTAGATTGGTTTTTATTTTTTTTGTTTTCTTAATTAACGAACGTTCACCGACCCGTTCGTTTCAATGAACGCGTTCGTTGGATTCGTTCTGTTAACGAACGTCCGTTATTTAGTTCGTTCGTCGTTTTCTTTTAAATTGGATTTATTCCGTTATTTTTCAGATTCGATTTCTGATCCGATTTTCAAAACTGTTTTATTTCTTGCTCGTTTATCGGAATCAGGTGATTCAAGCGCCTGGAGTTTCAGAACTTGAAACCGCCGCCCGACTAACCTATTTTCACAGAGTTTTGCTACTGTGAGATTTTGATCTATTTTCAGATTTGTTAAACCGAGTCGTTCTCTCTCGAGTTCCGACTTTCGATACTTTATTTGATTCGATTCTTTTGCCACCAGGGTTCTTAAGTTGAACCATCTGGTTAGATCTTTTATTCGAGATTTCCCTGTGCATTAGATGAGTACTTATTTTATGCTTGTTGTTTGTCTGCGTTAGATCACCCGGAGTGCGCCGCTTGTTATTTCGAATCTCTAGGACTCGCGGATCATCAGCAAGGCAAGTAACACTTTGATCATACTTTTTCTACTACCCAGTTTTATGCATTAGATCAAACCCTCAAACACTTGCATGATTAGGATCTAATCAAATTGTGGGATGGGAAGTAGATTGAGGTAGTACCTATTACCTGTTTTATTATCAAACCCTTGGGAGTTACTTCTACGTTTGCTTGATTATGCCATGCTATGCTAGTAGACGTGGATTGGGTGAGTGAATATCCATGACAGATGTGAGATTGTTAATTAATGGTTTATCTAAGGTGGCAACCTAAACACACATCTGGGTGGATTGAGGCACTGGTTTCTATCGAGATTTGCATGTATTTCTTCGGACCGCCACCCAGGCTCTAAGGGATCATAAGATTATTCAAACTAGAGACTTCCGTGTGCAGCCACAAGCCAATTATGGGCTCTGGCGTAGTTGACTAAGTTGTGCGAACTCTTACGGGTAGGCTAGCTGATGTAGGGGATGTAGGTTGGTACGGTCTACCCACATGTAAGGTGCTAAGCGCTTACGAAAGACTATGTCTCGGTCATCCGTTTCTCAAACACCATGAAGTGCGAGAACCAAGCGGAGGCGATCGAGTCTTGTGGGGAAAAGTCATAAACCTCTGCAGAGTGTAAAAACTGATCATGATTAGCCGTGTCCCTGGTTATGGACAAATTTTGAGTATCTAGTACTTGAATATCATGTGAATCTCAACATGTTACTTCTAATAATAAAGTTATTGGGTTTTTAATGAGTACTTTTTAATTGGGATTGAGGATGCTTGTCAACCATTCTCAATGTTTAACAACCACCATGATAGTTAAATAAAATTATTCCTTTGATGTAGGGAAAAATCAGCTTTATGCAAAAATGTAACCGTAGAGCCTTACCACCAGCCAAATATGCATGTAGTGTAGACTTATTGCTTCATTGTTCTCTATGTGTTACATTGCCAGCATATTCCATGTCTTTGACCCGTTTGGGCTGCAACTTTTCATGTTGCGAGACTTTTCGCAACGACAGTAAGATGTTAGGTTGTGGTTCTATACTCGGTGATGCCGTTGGAGTTGATGGACTCACTCGTTTTCCAAGCCTTCCGCTGTTATTATTAGATGGCCTTAAGCCATATTATTGTATTAAGTTCCCTTGTGGACAACGATGTAATAAGTGTGTGATTGCTACTCTGCTCTAAATCCTTCGAAATCTTGTGTGGTGTCGACATTCTTGATCCAGGATGACACCGAGCACGAGGCGCTAGATCCATTCGGTGCAGTGGCGACAATATCTTTAGATCTTGCAATCGAATCTTTTAGTTTCTTGTCTTATCACTAGTTTAGTTTATAAAATAAAACTACAAAAAAAGGAATTGAGTTTGTCTCATACGCTTCATCTTTTTAATATCTTTCGTGAGTATGATGGAAAGGAAAATTGTGCCAAAGTGTTAGAAGAAGAATGCCTTAAAATGTTTGGCACTGAATCTTCGAATGATGAGCATGATTGTAATGTTGTTAGTATGAACTCCTTGAATATCCATAGTACTAATGATGATTGCACTAGTTATGATGAAAATGCCTCCTATAAACATGTCAATTTTTGTGGAGTGCATTGGGTTTGCAAGTACACACCAAATAGGGAAGATAGATATTGCAAGAGGCATAAGTACTTAGAAACTAAATTATTGCAAGAAAGTCTTGATGATTGCGCTGAAAGATTCAATATTTTTCACGCCCCTTGTGAACTTTGCAATGAACATGGTCATTTAAAGCTCCAATGCTCTTTGTTTCATGATCAAGCAGAGTCCAAATATTGTGATAATTTGATTACCCTTGAGCATCATAAAGAGCTTATTCTTCTTTTGGGTTATGAAGAAATGAAACGTATAGCGAGGGTATTCCAAAATTTAATCTCGATAAATTTCTTGATTTTGATCTAGAGAAGATTTATATGTATTGTGCGGTGAATTGTATTGAAAATCCTTATATTGCCAATTACATAAAGAAAAGGAAACAAATAGAGGATGAAGATAATACTAACGAAAGGGAAGAGACTTCCCAATATCCTCCTATTATTTCTTATGATGAATCAGGTAACGAGGAGGAGCCTTCTACTCAACCAATCTCATTAATAAGGAGCTCCACAAAGAGGATTGAACCCACACATGATGTGGTGAAGAAGAAGAAAAGAAAAAGGAAGAGAGGTAAAAAGGTATCTTTCCCAAATAAGGTTGCTCCTATTATTGTTGTGCCTCATGAAAATGAAGATGATACACTTGATGATGATCTTGTTATGCCTATTGCTTGTTGTGATGATTATGATTGAGAAGATAACGATACTTCTTATGATCTTGAAAATCTTTTTGGCACTTGCTTGGAAGAATATAATGTTTGCTATACTATTGGTGCTATACATACTATTAATGATGAGAGTGATTATGCTTATGATATGTAAAGACCCAAGCTTGGGGAAGCTATGTTTGATGAGGATGCCATATTTGAGAATATATTTGCTGCAATTAATGTTTGTCCCAAGCTTGGGGATGCTATGTTTAATAATGATGATATTTTTAGCCTCCCAATTTTTGATATGCAAAGTTGTTATGATGATAGCATGCCTTCTACCTATGATGATTATATTTATGAAAGTGGGTTTGGAAGAGTGTCAACTTTAGGAAGTAATGATCCCACTATTTTGGAGGATTTTGAATCTTATAATATTTATGAAAGTGGATTTGGAGAGGTCATGACTTTATTTAGTGATGTATCCACTATTTCGGAAGAGGTTTCAATCGATTATGATGAGAACAAAGTTGCTACTTATGATGATTATTGTGATGAAACTTATGCTATAAAGAGTAGTAATGATTATATTTATAAAACTTGTCATGATTATGAGTACCCTTTCTCTGAACATTACTCTTTTAATGTGGAAACAATTTATAGTGTTCAAGTCTCTTATGACACTCCCACTATTCCGAATGAGAAGAATTTTGCTTATGTGGAGAGTAATAAAATTCTTATGCTAGTAGATCATGAAAAGAATGCTTTAGGTGCTGGTTATATTGTTGAATTCATTAATGATGCTACTGAAAATTATTATGATAGAGGATCATATGCTTCTACATATTGCAATAATATCAAGTTTCCTCTCTATGTGCTTAAAGTTTTGAAGTTATGCTTGTTTTACCTTCCTATGCAAATTGATTCTTGTTCCCATGAGTTGTTTGCTCACAAAATCCCTATGCATAGGAAGTGGGTTAGACTTAAATGTGCTAGTAATATTCTTCATGATGCTCTCTTTCTGTTTCAATTCTTATCTTTTATGTGATCATCATTGAAATCATCATGCCTAGCTAGGGGCGTTAAACGATAGCGCTTGTTGGGAGGCAACCAATTTTATTTTTGTTTCTTGCTTTTTGGTTCTGTTTAGTAATAGATAATTCATCTAGCTTCTGTTTAGATGTGGTTTTATGTTTTAATTAGTGTTTGTGCCAAGTAAGACCTATAGGATCTTCTTGGATGATAGTTATTTGATCTTGCTGAAAATTCCAGGAACTTTCTGTTCACGTAAACAATTGTTAAAAATCACCAGAACGTGATAAATTACTGATTCCAATTGCAGCAGATCAATAATCAAATTATCTGGGTCTTCCTATTTTGGTAGAATTTTTTGAAGTTCCAGAAGTTTGCGTTAGTTACAGATTACTAAAGACTGTTCTGTTTTTGACAGATTCTGTTTTCATTATGTTGCTTGCTTATTTTGATGAATCTATGGCTAGTAAAATAGTTTATAAACCATAGAGAAGTTGGAATACAGTAGGTTTAACACCAATATAAATAAAGTATGAGTTAATTACAGTACCTTGAAGTGGTGTTTTATTTTTTTCGCTAACAGAGCTTACGAGTTTTCTGTTAAGTTTTGTGTTGTGAAGTTTTCAAGTTTTGGGTAAAGATTCGATGGACTATGGAATAAGGAGTGGCAAGAGCCTAAGCTTGGGGATGCCCAAGGCACCCCAAGGTAATATTCAAGGATAACCAAGAGCCTAAGCTTGGGGATTCCCTGGAAGGCATCCCCTCTTTCGTCTTCGTTCATCGGTAACTTTACTTGGAGCTATATTTTTATTCACCACATTATATGTGTTTTGCTTGGAGCGTCGTTTTATTTTCTTTAGCTTTGCTTGCTGTTTGAATAAAGTATCAAGATCTGAAATTCTTAAATGTTAGAGAGTCTTCACATAGTTGCATAATTATCCGATTACTCATTGATCTTCACTTATATCTTTCGGAGTAGTTTGTTGTTTGCTCTAGTACTTCACTTATATCTTTTAGAGCATGATGATAGTTTTATTTTGAAGAAAGAGATGAACTATCATGCTTCAGTGATATTATTTTGAGAGTCCTAAATAGCATGGTAATGTGCTTAATCCTAATATGCTAGGTATTCAAGATTAGTAAAAACTTTCTTATGAGTGTGTTGAATACTAAGAGAAGTTTGATGCTTGATGATTGTTTTGAGATATGGAGGTAATAATATCAAAGTCGTGCTAGTTGAGTAGTTGTGGATTTGAGAAATGCTTGTGTTGAAGTTTGCAAGTCCCGTAGCATGCACGTATGGTAAACGTTATGTAAAATTTTTGAAACAAGAGGTGTTATTTGATTGTCCTCCTTATGAGTGGCGGTCGGGGACGAGCGATTGTCTTTTCCTACCAATCTATCCCCCTAGGAGCATGCGCGTAGTGCTTTGGTTTTTGATGGCTTGTAGATTTTTGCAATAAGTATGTGAGTTCTTTATGACTAATGTTGAGTCCATGGATTATACGCACTCTCACCCTTCCATCATTGCTAGCCTCTTCGGTACCGTGCATCGCCCTTTCTCACATTGAGAGTTGGTGCAAACTTCACCGGTGCATCCAAACCCCGTGATATGATACGCTCTTTCACACATAAACTTCCTCATATCTTCCTCAAAACAACCACCATACCTACCTATTATGGCATTTCCATAGCCATTCCGAGATATATTGCCATGCAACTTTCCACCGTTCCGTTCTTCATGACACATTCATCATTGCCATATTGCTTAGCATGATCATGTAGTTGACATAGTATTCATGGCAAAGCCACCGTTCATAATTCTTTCATACATGTCACTTTTGATTCATTGCGTATCCCGATTACATCACGGAGGCATTCATATAGAGTCATACTATGTTCTAGTATCGAGTTGTAATCATTGAGTTGTAAATAAATAGAAATGTGATGATCATCATTTAATAGAGCATTCTCCCAAAAAAAAGGCCAAAGAAAAAAAGAAGGCCCAAAAAAGGGGGCAATGCTACTATCCTTTTTTCCACACTTGTGCTTCAAAGTAGCACCATGTTCTTCATAGAGAGAGTCTCTTGTTTTGTCATTTTCATATACTAGTGGGAATTTTTCATTATAGAACTTGGCTTGTATATTCCAACGATGGGCTTCCTCAAATGCCCTAGGTCTTCGTGAGCAAGCAAGTTGGATGCACACCCACTTAGTTTCTTTTGTTGAGCTTTCATACATTTATAGCTCTAGTGCATCCGTTGCATGGCAATCCCTACTCCTTGCATTAACATCAATCGATGGGCATCTCCCTAGCCCATTGATTAGCCTCGTTGATGTGAAACTTTCTCCTTTTTGTCTTCTCCACATAACGCCCATCATCATATTCTATTCCACCCATAGTGCTATATCCATGGATCACGCTCATGTATTGCGTGAAGGTTTATGAAGTTTGAGATTATTAAAGTATGAAACAATTGATTGGCTTGTCATCGGGGTTGTGCATGATGAGAGCCTTCTTGTGTGACGAAAATGGAGCATGACTAAACTATATGATTTTGTAGGGATGAACTTTCTTTGGCCATGTTATTTTGAGAAGACATAATTGCTTAGTTAGTAAGCTTGAAGTATTATTATTTTTATGTCAATATGAACTTTTGTCTTGAATCTTTTGGATCTGAATATTCATACCACAATTAAGAAGAATTACATTGAAATTATTCCAACTAGCATTCCACATCAAAATTATCTTTTTATAATTTACCTACTAGAGGACGAGCATGCATTAAGCTTGGGGATGCTTGATACGTCTCCAACGAATCTATAATTTTTGATTGATCCTTGCTATATTATCTACTGTTTTGGGCATTATTGGGCTTTATTTTACACTTTTATATTACTTTTGGGACTAACCTATTAACTGGAGGCCCAGCCCAGAATTATTGTTTTTAGCCTATTTCAGTGTTTTGAAGAAAAGGAATATCAGACGGAGTCGAAACGGAATGAAATCAACTAGAGAAGTTATTTTTGGAAGGAAAGCTACTCGATGGACTTGGACCCCACGTCAAGGAAGAAGGGAGGTGGCCACGAGGGTGGGGGGCGCGCCCCCTGCCTCATGGGCCCCCCGAAGCTCCACCGACGTACTCCTTTCACCCATATAAACCCACGTACCCTAAAACTTCCAGAGACGAGAATAGATCGGGAGTTCCGCCGCATAAGCCTCTGTAGCCACCAAAAGTCAATCGGGACCCTATTCGGCACCACGAGGGGGGGAACCTCACCGTGGCCCTCTTCATCATCCCGACGCTCTTCATGACGAGGAGGGAGTAGTCCACCCTCGGGGGCTGAGGGTATGTACCAAGAGCTATGTGTTTGATCTCTCTCTCTCTCTCTCTCTCTCTCTCTCTCTCGTGTTCTTGATTTGGCACGATCTTGATGTATCGTGAGCTTTGCTATTATAGTTGGATCTTATGTTTCTTCTCCCCCTCTTCTCTCTTATAATGGATTGAGTTTTCCCTTTGAAGTAATCTTATCGGATCGAGTCTTTAAAGATTTGAGAACAATTGATGTATGTCTTGCCGTGTGTATCTTTGGTGACAATGGGATATCACGTGACTCACTTGATGTATGTTTTGGTGATCAACTTGCGGGTTCCGCCCATGAACCTATGCATAGGGGTTGGCACATGTTTTCGTCGTGATTCTCCGGTAGAAACTTTGGGGCACTCCTTGAGGTTCTATGTGTTGGTTGAATAGATGAATCTGAGATTGTGTGACGCATATCGTATAATCAAACCCACGGATACTTGAGGTGACATTGGAGTATTTAGGTGACATTAGGGTTTTGGTTGATTTGTGTCTTAAGGTGTTATTCTAGTACGAGCTCTAGGGTTGTTTGTGACACTTATAGGAATAGCCCACCGGATTGATTGGAAAGAATAACTTTGAGGTGGTTTCGTACCCTACCATAATCTCTTCGTTTGTTCTCCGCTATTAGTGACTTTGGAGTGACTCTTTGTTGCATGTTGAGGGATAGTTATATGATCCAGTTATGTTATTATTGTGGAGAGAACTTGCACTAGTGAAAGTATGAACCCTAGGCCTTGTTTCCTAGCATCGCAATACCATTTGTGCTCACTTTTATCATTAGTTACCTTGCTGTTTTTATATTTTCAGATTACAAAAACCTATATCTACCATCCATATTGCACTTGTATCACCATCTCTTCGCGAACTAGTGCACCTATACAATTTACCATTGTATTGGGTGTGTTGGGGACACAAGAGACTCTTTGTTATTTGGTTGCAGGGTTGTTTGAGAGAGACCATCTTCATCCTATGCCTCCCACGGATTGATAAACCTTAGGTCATCCACTTGAGGGAAATTTGCTACTGTCCTACAAACCTCTGCACTTGGAGGCCCAACAGTCTACAAGAAGAAGGTTGCACTACAAAAAAAAGACACATCTGTGACATTTTGGGCCGAACGAAATTTTTTTCTGTCATACATATGACACTTCTATGACGATAATTGCGACAAAACCCGGTATCATCATAGATGTGGTGGGCTCCTACTTCTATGACAAAAAATCATGACAGAAAATGGGCTTTTCGTCTGGGCGGGCGAGACGCAGCTGCATGACATTCTTTGGGCCGTCCATGACGGAAAAAACCGTGGTAGAAGCGAGGGGAGGAAAATTTCGGGAGTTGCGGTTACGGTGGGAGGTCGGGGCGGCGATGTGCGTTCTCTCGTACGTCTGCAGCGTGTGTGAGGCGTTGGCTCTAAGCGAACTGGCGAGGCGTTGGGCTCAAATCGAACCCAGCGATTGCACTACAGGCTATCGTTATCGAACCCGGCGATCGATCGATGGCTGTTAACTAAACCCGATGGAGCGATTCGCCGCTCTGCGCTTCTTGAAGCCGATCGATTGGATGAGCAGTGGCGTTGCGGGGGGTGGATGAGCGATGAGCGGTGGCGTTGCCTCTGGATGAACAGGACCCCGTGGAGTGGAGGGCTGGATGAGCGATGAAGCGGTGGAGGGGTGGTTGAATAGGACCCGTGGTGTGGAGGGCTGGATGAACAGTAGACGGTGGAGGGGTGCCTGTGGAGGGGTGGTTGAACGGTAGCCGGTGGAGTAGCGCGCGGTGGAGGCTGGATGAACAGGAGCCCGTGGAGGCTGGAGGAGGTCGACGGTGGCCCGTGGAGGCTGGAGGAGGTCGACGGTGGAGATGAACAGTATCCCATGGAGTCCCGTTCTGCGGTACGCCACACCCCTCCCGATGAACAGGACCCCCGTTTCGACCGTAGGAGGTCCGTTTCCTCCGTTTTGCGGTACACCACACCCCTCCCGATCAACAGGACCCCCGTTTCGACCATAGGAGGTCCGTTTCCTCCGTTTTGCGGTACGCCACACCCCTCCCGATGAACAGGATCCCGTTTCGAACGTGGCCTGTCGAACACAAGGACGTTTCCTCCGTTGTGCGGTACGCCAGGCCTCGTTTCCATCACCTGTTCCGTCCAAGCCCTCCCGATGAACACGACCATGCATTCCGTTCCGTTGCCTCCCGATGAACACGACGCATTCCGTTGCCTCCCCATGAACACGAAGACGACGCTGTTTCTCCGTTCCGACCCAGCCATGTACGTATGCGCGAGTAGGCGTTCGAGACCCTGCCCGTATGTACGTACGTGGCCGTATTTTCTTTCTTGCACCCTCGCCGCTGTACGTACGTGTACATGCTACGTGCGCGCCTCTACTACGACACGTGCGCGCCTCTACATCCACCAGTATATATATATATACGTACACGTTCGTGATCAGAATGACAACGCTACGTACGCTTCGACCAGGTGGGTCCCGACTGTCAGGCACTTCCTTGCCTGCGAAGATGTAGCTGGTGGGTCCCAGCAGTCAGGGGGGCGAATCATTTTGTTTTTTTAGCCCGGACGCACTTCCTTGCGTGCGAAGATGTAGTTGGTGGGTCCCAGCAGTCAGGGGGGCGAATCGTTTTGTTTTTTTTGCCCGGACGCACTTCCTTGCGTGAAAAGGTGTAGCTGGTGGGTCCCAGCAGTCAGGGGGGAAACGTTTTTTTTTGCGAAATATGGTGGCCCGTCCGGTGGGTCCCTGCTGTCAGGTGGAGGAATAATTATTTTGCGCGTAATAAGGAGGCACTTCCTTGCTGCGTCCGTGGACCCGGTATCGGCCTCTCCACGCATCTGATCCACGTCCGATGGAAGCCGTTCCTTGACCACGTTGACCACGCCGCGTCGAGAGCGCCAGGGCGGTGGACGACGGCGAGGCCATGGAAGGGGACGATGCGGAACCGGGGAAGACGCGGCAGTGGATGCCCACGCGTAGAGGAGTACGAGGGTTCACTGGTTTGCTGCGGTGTGAGGCTGCCATCGCGGCAGAATAACAGCGGGTGTGGATGAGTAGAGGGATGGCCTGGCCAGCCGCGGGACTAGTAGGGGGCAGTGAGGCCTCCGCCGCGCCATGACCCGCCACGGAGGCAGGAGCACGAGGCACGATCGGCGCTGGTTTGGGCGGCTGGAGCAAGAAGACCAGAGGTTGAAGAAGCACTACGGCCGTTGGATGGACATCGTACGGTCACTGGAGCTAGAATCATGCATATTGACTAGGTTGACAAAGCCCTCCGTCCCCGTCAACTTAGTAGGCCCACAAGTCAGCTTGCCACTATACTGGGTCCCAGCTAACAGGGGGAGTATTCTTTTTTTTGTGCGTAATAAGAAGGCACTTCCTTGCGTGCGAAGATATAGCTGATGGGTCCGAGCTGTCAGCGGCGGTAACATTTTTTCGCGAAATACAGAGGCCCATTCGGTGGGTCCCTGATGTCAGCTGGAGGAATCATTATTTTGCGCGTAATAAGGAGGCATTTCCTTGCGTGCGGCCGTGGACCCAAATTGTCGGCCTCTCCACGTCTGATCCACTTCAGATGCATGTCGGTCGTTGACCACGTTGACCAGGCAGCGCCGAGAGCACCAGGCGGTGGACAATGGCAAGGCCTAGGAAGGAGCGACACGGAGGCGAGGAAGACTTCGGCAGTTGTTTCCCACGCGGAGGGGAGTACGATTGTACGAGGGTTTCTTGGTTCGTCTGCCGTCACGGAGAATAACGGCGGTGTGAGTGAGTAGAGGGATGGCTAGGCCAGCGATGGGAGTACGGTGTGGCGGTGAGGCTGCTTGGCAAGACCTGGCCCGACCATGAGGAGGAGGAAGCGAGCAGTCCAGCTGGCGCTTGTTTGAGCGGGCCGGAGCAGAAGAGCAGAGATTGAAGAAGACGACAGTAGTTGGATGGACATCCAACGATCCTTTGCTTGTCGTCAACCTTTTTTAGGAAAGCCTCAAACTGTGGAAAACAGCATACAATCCATACGCCATTATATCTAATAATTTACAGCCCATTTGCTAATTCTTAAGGTTTTTTGGAGCCCATATTCTTTTGTTAGCATTACAGCCCATCTGTGGCCACAGTTAAAAATTATCTGAAATTTTGCATATTTCAAAAGCGGTCCGAACTGTTTTTAATCCCGAAATTTCGACTCACATTCAAACTGATTTTAAAAATAAATGTATATCAATATAAAATCCAACAAATTCTCCACGCATAAAATTTAATGTAACTTAAAATCTCCAAATGAAAAAAAAAGATATTTGAAACGAATTTTCGGTTTGATGTGTTTTAAAAATGTACAGCCCATTTCTCATTACTGATGGGCCATTTTGTCGGCCAGCCGAATAAAAGCTCTCCTCGTCTTGAAAGATTTGCAGCCCAACAGGCCTGACAAAGCGACTTACTTGGCAAAATCACAAAAAAACTGGGCTGTGGCCGTGGACCCGGTATCGGCCTCTCCACGTCTGATACTCTTCCGATGGAATATCGTTGACCACATTGACCACGCCGCGCCGAGAGCACCAAGGCGGTGGACGACGGCGAGGCCTAGGAAGGGGACGACGCGGAGCCGGGGAAGACGCGGCAGTGGATGCCCACGCGGAGAGGAGTACGAGGGTTCACTGGTTTGGCTGCGGTGTGAGGCTGCCGTCGCCGCAGGGCCTGGCTAGCGGTGGGAGTAGTAGGGGGCGATGAGGCCTCAACGGCCTGACAGCCGACCCTTTGGAGGCAGGGGAGTAGGCGGTTTCCCCGGCGCTGGTTCGGGCGGCTGGTGCAAGAAGAGCAGCGATTGAAGAAGCAGCAGGACCGTTCGATTCAAATCCAACGGTTACTGCTGCTAGAATCGTTTGTTGACTAAGTTGACAAGCCCTGCGTACACGTCAACGTAGTAGGCCCACAGGTCAGCCTCCCAACCGGTGCGCCCCAGATGTCAGTGGGAGGAATCATTTTTTTCGCGTAATAAGGAGGCAGTTGATTGCGTGCGGCCAGGGCCGGAGGGGAGTAGGGTGGGCGGGGAAGCTGCTGTGATATCCTGACCCGGCCACAAGAGGAGGGAGCAGGCAGTCCGTGGCGCTAGTTTAGGCGGGAGCGGGAAGATCAGAGATTGAAGAAACACGTCGGCCGTTGGATGGACATCCAACGATCCTTCTTGCTAGAATCATGTGTTCACCGACAAAGCCTTGCGTAAACAAGTCGACCTCGAAATCTGTGGCGTGTACAGCCCAATTGCTATTATTTTTATAATTTTACTCATTTTCTAATTCATATGGAATTTATTGCAGCCCATTTTCCATTTTTAGAATTGCGGTCATTTTAAGTCCGATTACCGAGGTAAAAAATTAACTAAATATGTGGTAAATTTTGAAAATTTGCAAATTTTTGCGAGAACGAAACATTCTTAATCCAAAAATTAATAGCCATACTAAAACAAATTTAAAAATAAATTAGTACTATGTCATGTTAAATCCAATGAAATACGTATAAGATATCAGTGAAGAAAAAAATTCAAAAAAAACTAATATCCCATTTGCTATAATTTTTTTGGAATTTTCTACCCATTTTGATATTACTTTTAACAGACATTGACCATACTCTTTGGCGAGGACGGAATGCATCCCTCCTCGTCTTGAAAGATTTGTAGCCCAGTAATTCGGAGAAAACAAATAGGCCTAGCTTGGGTATTCTTCAAAAAGAAATACTGGGCTACCTATTTTCCCAAAGAACTAGTGCATGAGCATTTAGCTTTATTTATTTATTTACTTATTTATGTTTAGGGGACCATGAGCATGTACCTGGGCTGGATTCATGTGAGAGCCTCCCTTCCAGTTAATTATGGGCTTCTATATTGGGCCTTCATCAGTGGGCTGCATGTTATCAACAAGTGGAAAATGTGTTCCGTTCGAAAAATAGTATGAGCTACGTACGGTACGGGGCACTAAAGGATCGAACCGTGCAACGACTTCCAAAACAACACATTTATTGAACCAACAGACGAAATATACTACTGATTGTACATTGAAAACAGCGGCGGCTGACAACCAGGGCTGGGGGTGCAGCGGAAGCGATAAGCAGGCGGAAGAATGAAGGCGTAGCTCTCTCTTCCAAACCAAACATCAGCCATCATTACAAAAGGGCTACCAAAAAGAACAAGTGTATGCATCAAACTAAATAAAGATCCTACTACACCAAGTGTACGCATCTAACTAAGCGGCTCGGTTAGGCGTTACTATTTATTAAGCTGTGGAGATTGGTGTGGCTTGAACCAGATGGGTGCACGGCGGAAACTCCAGCCAACGGTCAAGTCCGATACTTGTGACCCTCTCTCCTACTTTGGGCTGCAGGCGTGGCGGCACATATCGGTATGGTGCATGCGAGAGGCGCATGATGCGCTGTGTACACATAGTTACGCACGATGAACGAAACCGGCGCTGCCATCATGATCCTTGCCGTCGGTTATCTCACAGTTAATCGGATAATTCAGTCCGACAAACAGAGAGCCTGTACCAAGGCTACTTACCAGCCTCGGTCAAAAATTCTTGAAGGCCGGAGAAGCTGGGATCTGCTCAAAGACACAGCGATGGATTGTGATTGTATTCCGCAAAACAACACGTCCGGTACGTGCGAACGATCATCAATCTTTCGCCGTCGTCTGATTGAGCCAGGAACCACCTGCAACTACCATGTCGCTTTTCTTTGAAAGGTTCTGGGATTAGGAAGGGTATGGACACCAGGCGGCCTACAACATCATATCAAGTTGGAGTCAAATAAAAAAGGGCTCTTGATTTAGTCAATCTTAAGAACAACATGTTATGAGCATGAATATTTTTCAGTAAATGTTGTGATAATATAAGCAAGCCATCATGATATCATAGGAAAGGAACATCTGCTTTGTAACAGCCGTTTGTAGCGATATTTGGAGTAGGCCAGCAATACGTCCAGACCATAGAAGGAGTCGACGCGTAAATGAAGCCCTTGTGTTCAATGGCATCGAGAGAACCATGGAGGATGTATGATCCTGCGATGGACGTGCAGATTTATCCACTTACCGCGATGACACTGTCGGATAGGCGAGACCGCGGTTGAAGAACGCATAATTAGCTTTGAAATCTTTATAATATGCAGATCTTGTGGGCACTTGGCAGATTACAACCTTGAGCAAATCAAACTTGGTATCATGTTGGCTCTTTGTAAGATTCCGAGTATTACGGGCGCGGTGCCAAAGCGATGCGGTGTTAATCGAAGGAAGGGGATCAATCGTGGTGTAGACCTCCACGAGCATCCAGCTGCCGGGACCGTCGACGAGCACCATCCAAGGCGTGTTCATGCCGACCCGGTACATACCGTTAATGTAGCCGAGGTCGACGGGGATCGGATCGCGATGAAGGGGTTGATGCTCGCCACCCTACGATCGTTATGCTTTGCGTGACACGCCCGTTTACGAAGATCGGCGGCATCGGCAAGCAAGGCTGGCTTAAAAAGCTCCGGCACGAGGGCTTTGAGTAAACGATACAGCCCGAAGCGAGCCTGTGGCGGCGGCATGGTCTTGAGATTGTCCACACGGCGAAACAATGAGCTTGATTACCTCTGTGAGGAGCGAATTCCAGCCACTCTTCGGCGGACGCTGCTCGGTTACGCCATTGTTAGTGCTTGGGTTTGGACGAGGGGAGGCGCCTTAGCGGGATGGAAGCTTGGGCGAGATTATGTGCGGACAAAGATGGAGAAGCGAATATGTGCTTTGCGGGAAGTGGGCGGTGATGATGACTAAAGCACGCGCTTGACTTACGAGACACATACCCGGCAGCGTAGGGTCATATCGATGCGGACAACTTGCTTGAGTGATCACGATCTTGGTACTCCCTACGGTACCTACTACGATTACTATGCCCTAGCTTGCTAGAGTAGAGTAGTAGAGTAGGACTCGCTCTACTACTAGCACTTTGGAGGAGTAGTATATTCTAATCTAAAATAGTTACAAACTTCAATGCCCGGCGTGGAGCGACTACGAACCATGCTCAAAGACCGTGTCTACGTGGTGTTTGGACTTATATGCAAAAAATAGCAAGATGCCCGTGCATTGCACGACACACCATCATCACCAACTCGGTTTTCTCTACTCCTACTCCTATAAATGACTTCAGTTGGTGATGATGGAGGCGAGGAGGCATGTTCGGTCGGCGTCACGATTGAATGGCCTTGCAGAACTATTCGATTTGTTATTAAAAAAGTAGTAGAGATAGAGACATAGGGAGGAGCACGAGGTTGTGGGAGATAAGGATGAACGAGGCAAGGCCTTATACGTAAATGTGGAGAGAGGTGCGGGTATCTTTTGTAAAATTGTCATAGTTGGCTTTCTATCCTTGAGATATAGATCGGACGGTCTATATTACAAGATGGCAGGCAAACCATCATCACCAACTCGGTTTTCTATAAGAGTAGATATATATAGATATAGATAGATAGAGACTAGGGAGTACTAGTAAGGACACCATCTACTGCTTCGTGTGCTACTCCTGCGCTCCATTCGGCAGTCGCAACGTCCCCTACATCCACTCCCTCCTGCGCTCCAATCGGCGGGCGCTGTTGATATCTGGGGAGCGCACTCTCGCGACTGCTGGCAGACACGACTTCACCGATGACGACTTCTTCCCCGACCTCGGCAACCTCTTCCTCAACGACATGGGCGACAACCTCAATGCTAACGGTGCTACTCCCGTTGCACCGTATGTGTTTCTGTCCTTCCTGTTCGAAATCGTGGTAGAATTCATGTTTCTACTCTGTATCCTACTACTACGCTAGTCCACATGATTAGTTTCATCTCTATTATAGCCGTCATGATTTATTTTGTGTTTATTCGGATTAAATCTCGTACTAACTTGCTCACATATTCAACTGGCGCAACGTCCCCTACAGCCACTCCCATTTCATGGACGGCCTGGTCGATGCCTCCAAGGAGCCTTCGTCCACTGCTATGAGTGCCCGATGCTGTTTTGTGGCTCGCCGGCGGACATGGTGTATCACCTCACGGATGCGTGCAGCGGTCACCGCTTGGCCCTTGGCGGAGAACATCAAATGCGACCACGTGCTACGGTTCACCATGCCGGAGTCATTGGAGGATCACTGCCGCTGCTAGTCTCGGAGGAGGACGACAGCGTCTTCCTCTTGATCGTGGCACCGGCGAGGCCAGCGAGCCGCCGCCCGTCTTTGTAAGCGTCGTCGAGGCGTCGCCGCCGTTTTCTTGACCACGAGGCAGATGTACGGGTGCGAGGTCAATGGTACTACCCTCCAGATTCGTGGGCGTGAAACCGGCCTCATCGGACAGACTTGGACTCGAGGAGCTGGGACTATCCCGCCAATGTGGACTTGGAAAACCCATGGCATCCGTTCTATCCTTTACCCGCCGACTCGGTGCAGGGGACTCCAAGGAGGTTCACCTGGACATACGCATTATCAAGTGCACTTAGAAAACATGTAGTGTGTGTGTGGGCGCTTATGGCCCGTGTCTTTGCCGCTTTTGATTCTGTAAGCTTGTCGTTAAACTTGAGTGGCATTCGCCACAGTCCTTCCTTTGAACTGCTCCTCGCAGTGAGCTGATGTAAGACACTTTGGGTTTCATTTGATAATGGAACAAGGGAGGAGCCTCCCTGTTCTTCTAAAAAATACGCATTATCAAGTTAAATGTTGATCATTAGTCTTCGCTCAATGTAATCCGCTGTCTAAGCATGTGGAGACTTCCATGCAGGATCTTGCTCTATTGGAGTATCGCGCATGAATAAAAGTGTATCTGTTTATGGTTTAGTCTAGAATCTTCCATGTATGAATTTTTACTACTGATCTTGGTGAAAGACTTACGATGAACCATTTCTTACATCTCCTCTGCCCCCTTGCAAGTCATTCTGATTTAATCCCTCCGTCTAGGTGTATAAGGGCATGGTTAATATTACTTAATAGTATAGCCAACTGTTGACTATAAGAAAGTGCCATGTCATCTGTAGCCAACATGTATAACAATCGATACTCAAAAACTAATTCTTAAAGATCATTTCTTGCAAAACACAATAAGTGTTATTTCTTCACAAGTTTTGGATGTAGGTTGAACAGTTGAACGCTTTTGTTTGCAAAAGATACCTTTTTATCTATTTCACCCGGATGTTTGTGAGCTCTAGAGATGATATAATATCCGAAGAAACCTATCGATACCCGTTACACATGAGATGACCCACATCCTTTGTCAAAATAAACAACTCCCCGATCAATGCATTTCACTCTTCGGTGCAACGCACGGGCACCTTACTACTATAGATTAGTACGACCAAAAATTGAACTAACATTATATATAGTACGATAAATACTGATGCATGTCACATAAAATTATATCATTCAAAACTATGTTCAAATACGAATCCAGCGATGTAGTTTTTGTTGACATGCACTAACATTTTGTCGATTAAATCTTGATCAAATTCAATGGGGGACTAATAAACCACGACCGATGTAGTACAAGTGTAGAGGCGGCGCTGCACGGAGTCTCACCTCTCACTCGTGGCCTTGCGATAAAGTAAATCATATCACAAAACCCAACCACTCCCGGTAATAAGTGGCACAGTAAAATATATGGACAAGCAACCATCACATCCCTCCGTCTTTTTTGCATTTCATCTCTCTGCATTTACTTTCTCCGGTTCATCTCCCACACTCGATCCCTAGCTACTACTCCTAGGGCCAGTTCTTTTGGCGGCTTCCCCAACTTTTCCCACAAGACTAGTCACAGTGGAGAGTAACAATAAGGTGCCTCACTCATTTATTTGGGCTTCTAAACTACTACTCTGTCCTGGTTTATTCCTCACCATTGTAATTTGTGCTAAATTTTGACCAAATATTTAGCTGATAAAATGTTACTCAAAACACTTAGGCGCGGTGCATCTAGGTGTGTAAGTCATCTTACGAAAACCAAATAATCCCAAAATACTTAAGCGCGGCGCATTAACTTCTACCTCGTTTCTTGTTTCTTCACATATCAACCAATAAGAGATAAAGAGTGTGCATGCTTTTAATGACTTGAGATATCAAACACGACATGCAGTGGTTAGTTCATTGCATGCAATACTATTAATTAGAAAATAAACATTAACATTTCTCGTTTTCTCCTCCTCCTTGGTCACGGTGCACAGCCTAAGATGACTTACTCACCTAGACGGATGGAGTAGTGCATGTGACATGCACTAACATTTCATTTGTTAAATTTATGATCAAAATTTGACACATATTACAATGGGGACCAATAAACCAGGACGGAGGTAGTAGTTATGGGATTACTAATCTAGAAGCCAAAAAGAACTGGCCCCTGTGTCACAGCCCCAGTTCAGGCCTTGCTTGTCTTTGCATTAGCTTCCATGCATCATGTTTAAATTTCTCTTAAATATGAAATGGGGATGACAGAACCCCCAGCACACCCCCCTTAAACCAATCGGGGTTTACTAAGACCTTTTTCAATGAACTGAAATGCCCTTCTAAAATGTTCATCATCTTTGCCTTGGTCAGAACCTCGACAAAAATGGTGCACAATTTTCTAGGACAAATAAGGTCCTTTGAATTAAATCATATGCTATTTGCAATTGGGCATTTAAATGCTATATATTATTTTAAGTGCTCACTTAATTACGAACTTAAGTGAGGGCTGTTAGGAATAATCCAAATAGAGCCCACAATTATCTTGAGGATTTTTGAAAAGCGTTACGGTATTTTAATAAAGCCCGGAGATTCTGAGAGAAATAGAAAAACTTTAACAAAAGAGAGAGAGAGAATACCTTTGCAACTTACCAGGCGCCCACCAACCGGCCCAGCTCCCCCATGTTGGTCCAGCGCTGTGCGGCCCAGCCCACCACCGCCTCTTTCCCTGTCGTCTTCCTCCTCTGCCAGGAGGACGGGCGCGTGCCCGACGCGCGCGCACCGCCGTGCGCCACCTCCTGCTTGCCGCCGAGGGCCTGGACGCCTCCACGATGCCACGCAGCCTCCCTGGTCTCTCTCTCACTCTCCCCGTGCTTCTTTCCCCTCCTCTGTCTCTCTCACGCGCAGCCGCCCGAACCCGCCTGTTGCGCCGCTCGCTGTTCCCGCGGCCACCGGCCACCCCACGCCTCACCGACGCGCCCAGAAGCTCCGCCACTTCGTCCTCGACCTCCTCACCAACCCACGCCCCGCCGGACGCCCTCGAACGCCGGCCACGCTGTCTTCTTCAACCTCGGTCCGCCGAGATCGCCATCGCTACCCCGCTTGCTCCGGCCCCTCCCCGAGCTCGCCGACCAGCCCTACACGATCCCCGTGAGCTTCTACACCGTGTCCCCCTTGTCTCCGCGATGTTTGCTAGCTCTAGTCGCTGTTTCGCCGATGACCGAAACCCACCGCCGCCTGTGACCACCGCCGACGTGCCTCCGGCCACCTAGCCGCCCGGCCGTCGTGCTCAGCTCCCTCCCCGCGCTGCGTAGAGCACGTAGGTGCCTCGCACGAGCTACCCCAGCCGTCGTAGCGCCGACCCCGAGCTCAGCCGAGCTCCGGCGACCGCCAAGGTCGACGCCGGCAACGACTCCGGCCATCTCATGCCCAGCCGCTGCCACTACTCGACACGGATGAGCGCCCGCGTCATGTAGACGCCCTCCGGAGGCCATTTGGTCCCGGAGGAGGAAACCCGCACCTCTCCGCCGTCCCTGGCCTTGCCGGCGACGAGCCCTGGGTCAAGTCCGGCGAGTTTGACCCGGGTTGACCCAGTTGACCTCCCCTGGGTCCGGACAAGTGGGCCCAGAGCCTTGCTAATTTAGTTTAGTGCTAATTAACTTTTAGTTAACCAGCTAAGTCAGCGACATGTGGGCCTACACCCTAATTAACTTAGGTTAGCATTTAACAGCACTAATTAACTCCGATTAATTAGGCTGTGACATCGACACGCAGACCCCCTTTGGTCAGATTTGACCTGGCCGACTCAGTTGACGGCGGCGTCACCACGGCCTTGATGCGATAAATCCTTTTCTGGATTTATTCTTATTTAAGAAATTCTAGAAAATAGTGCTAACTTCAAAAAATCATAGAAATTAATCTATAGCTCAGAATGAAATAAGTTATATATGAAAAATTATCAAAAAAATGCAAACTATCCATCTGTATCATTTTCATGCATGTTTGAGAAAGTTAACCTCACTGTTTAGGATGAAACATGATTAGGACAAATTTGATAATAGATTTGGAGTTGGAATTTGATCTAGTTTTGAATTCCACTTCAATCAAAATGACTTTCTGTTGCATTAGCTCAAATCAAAACACATTGCCATGTCATGATCATGCATCATATTGTGCATTGCATTGATCGTGTTTCTTCTCTGTTTGCCGGTGTTGTCCCCTCTCGATAGACGTGGTTTCGACGATGAGCTCGATGACACTGATGAAGAGCTATATTATCTTCGGAAGTGCCAGGCAAGCAAAACCCCCTTGTTCATTCCGATACAATCCTACTCTCTCGCCCCTGCTCTCTTTTATTGCATTAGGACAACAATGATTCATCTGTTACTTGCTGCGGTAGCTGAACCCCTTTATCCTCTGCATGACCTGTCATTGCCACAGTAAATAGATGAAACCCACTAGCATGAGTAGGAGTTGTTTGAGCCATGTTGTGCCTACTCATTCATGCTTGCTTGTCATGCCTGCTACTGCTTAGAGTTGAGTCAAGCCTGATTCATCAAGGATGAATCGGAAGTGTGTGAACATGTCCTACTGTTGAGAGCTAAATGTGTGAACACGATTTGGTAAAGGTATCGGTGAGAGGCCATGTAGGAGTACATGGTGGGTTGTCTCATTGAAGCCGTCCCCAGGAACTGAGTTCTGTGTTTGTGATCCATGATACAGCTACTACCATGCATTGGGCCCCAAAATATGACCCCGCTCGACTTCTTAATCACCCTTGTCCTCTGTCCAGGAGTTGCAAGTAGTTTCTGGTGTTTGTAGTATGCTGGAGGCCGTGGGCAGCGCTGACCCGAGGGGTGGGCTGTGATGCGGTAGGCACGTGGCCGGGTATACCGGGCACCCGTTAGGTGTCACGGAACCCTGTACACATCGTTCGGGGCCGTATGTGGAAACCTCGACCGGACTCCCTGCGGATGGAACCTGAATAGGCGATAAACCTGGACTAGAGACTTGAGTGTTTAGGTAGGTCGTGGTCTACACCCACTTCGGATTTCGCTTCAAGTCTGCCGAGCACATGTTGTGTGCAGACGCTAAGTGGTGGAAACATGTATGAAGAAGTACACCCCAGTAGGGTTAACATCATCTATTCAAATAGCCGTGTCCGCGGTAAAGGACTTCTGGGTTGCCTATAACAGTTCATAGACAAGTGGAAGTGGATACTCTAAAATGCGCAAGATAAGCGTGAGTGCTATGGATGGCATTCTCGTAGGGAGACGGGAGCGGATCCATAGTGGTGTATTGATATGGTGAATATGTGGACTCGTGTACGCCACCTCAAAAGAGTTACTTGCATTCGTAGTTTTGGATAGCCACCGAGTCAAAGCTGGCTTGCTGCAGTTAAACTCCACCACCCCCTTTGTTGACACCGATGCATATGTAGTTAGTTCTGATGTAAGTCTTGCTGGGTACATTTGTACTCACGTTTGCTTAATTTATGTTTTGTAGAGAGACTTCAGTCTTGCTAGTAGTTCCGCGTGGACTTCGACGTTTAGCTTGTTACCTCAGCTACGATCTTGTGCCCTCGGTAGGATCTGGTAGATAGTTAGGCTTCTAAGCCTTTTCATTTGTAGATGTCTGTACTCAGACATGTTAAGCCTCCGCATGTGCTTGACTTGTATGCTCTGAATGTTGGGTCATGAGGCCCATGTTTGTAATATCTCGCTCCTCGGAGCCTAATGAATAAATGCTTGAGTCGTAGAGTTATGTTGTGATGCCATGTTGTATTTACACACATCGAGCATATTGTGTGTATGATTGAAATGCTTGGTATGTGTGGGATCCGACAACCTAGTTGTTTATCCTTGGTAGCCTCTCTTATGGGGAAATGTAGTTTTGTGCTTCCATGAGCCATAGTAGTCCGCTTCTGACCAGTTCACGGAATCCTGCTAGCCCAAAGACCTCTGCTCCGGAACACTTGGTGGCGGCATGTGATTCACTTCGTTCTGTATACGTCCTTCGGGAAATGTCACGCGGTGACATCCGGAGTCTTGCCTAGCCTGCTACAGCCCGGGTTCCCGGAGTCCTGTTAGCCCAGTGCTACAGCCCGGATTCGCACGCTGCTGACCGACATGCTATATGTTGATTCATGTATGCCTGTCCCTATAAGTTAGTGCCACTTTGGGTTCACGACTAGTAATGTTGGCCCGTGTTCTCTGTCATATGGATGCTAGCGACACTATCATATACGTGAGCCAAAAGGCGCAAACGGTCCCGGGCCATGGTAAGGCGACACCCGTGGGAATACCGTGCGTGAGGCTGCAAAGTGATATGAGGTGTTACCGGCTAGATCGACGTGACTTGGAATCGGGGTCCTGACAGCTTTGGTATCGAGCTTGTTGCGCGGTTGGATTACCAAGCCAAACCGGTTGAAGTTATGTCTAGAAATGCTTTAGTTATGTAAGGGAATTGATTGTGGAAGGAGCGTAAAGGCTCTTTTTACTCCTTATACCTCATGGCCTTCTGATCTGAGTCAACCTCTTCTCTTCTACGGGGATTAAGAACTAGGCCTTCTCATCTATCTATCAGGATGACGTGTTACTAATCCATAGACTTATAGGATTGTTGGTTTCAAGCCCAGTTCAGTTTTTACTACTTCCGTATGTTCATAGCTGGTCTCGGAACCTTGATATTGTGATGTTGAGTGGTCATGCCACTATTTTGCAGGATGTCTCAATTCTTTTTGAGCATTTACAACCGTTATCAGTCGAGTCATCCCAGATTTCTAAATAGTCTGATGCATTTGCAAATCCCTTCTCTCCGTTTCTAATGTTCATTGGGCCAGATTAACCACACTAATTGCTGAGTTGAGGTACTCCACTACCTCGACATTTCTGTTGGAGCTATTATTATGACCCTAGGTGTTTTAGGGAGTCACCTAGTAATCTAGCCATGTTCTGTGTTCCCAGTGTGATGATTCTGGCCATTATTCTCGAAAGCATCCTGTGATGCCACTTAGTAGTAGGTATTCTACTCCTCGGTTTTTGAACCCGAGATTCACCCTACTTCATGTTGTTAGTATTTTCTAGTTCCCTTAAGATATTAGTAACCTTGTGATAGTCTTCGAGGTCTGTGGTATATCGTTCTTCCAAATACCATGAACCATTCTTGGCAGGAGTTCTTTTGAACCAAAAGATCACAACCAGAGTGCTCTTGATGAGTTCTCCATTCTATATTGTGAACCTGCCAGTCCTTCCTTTTCGGCATGGGTTATCTGGAAGAAATATGTTGAACTTGTTCGACATACTAACCTATGCATCCACAACTCAGAAAAACATATGTTCGTTTGAGTTGTCCCTCTTTAGTTGTTTTCTGACCTCCATCTATCAATTGATAATCAAGAGTTTGTGTGCATTCGTTCATCGATGCCTATTATTCTTGTGGTCTGTCAAGCCATTCTATTCTGGAATGACTAGGAGAAACAAACTCGATTACCTCATCCATATCCGAGATTGGGTCAAAGCAGTTGTAATCCATAAATCAAATGCCAATCCAGCTTTTGATTCTGTTCTACCTCGAGTATTACCCCTTTATGTCGAGATTGTCATGAGAATTGCACCATTTCTCATGAATTCTTGACGTAGTGATACTTCTCGCTATCATTATTCATTCCTCGGTCCCGTTTTGTTGTAACCGGAATGCCGACAAGTGAACTGTGATGTGTGAAATCGATACTCCTAGCAACCTCGTTGCTTGGTAGTTAATGGACAATATTCTCATTCTTAGCGTGTTGGTTATTGAATCATCATCCTAAGATTGATCGTGCTACCTAGTCCTTATTTACGGTGCACTCTTGATCAATGAGTTAGGATTGTGTCAATCCCTCACTCTTTTGATCATATCATCTTGCCCTGAAAAGCAAGGTTGTTCTCGAGCTTAGTAACATACCGGTGGTTCGTGATTTTCGAATATCTTCTCGGAAGTATTACCAGGTTGTCCCCTGACTGTTATGTTGAGCTCGTGATCAAGTTGGTTTCTTGTAAACCACCCCTTCTCCAAGAATCCGTGTTGAATATCCCTGAGCTGGTTGGTTAAGCTAAACAACAACTTGGAGAGTTGGAAGATAAAAGCTTTGCCGAATTTAGTTCATTCTGAAGGGATATCTTTGTGTTTGTGTGTGTGTTGAAGAAAGATGATATCTTCATCGATTGGTCCTCGTGATCAGTTGTTGAACCTATTGTCTTATCAAACTTTGACTTGAGTATGGGCTATCGTCAAGTCAAATCAGAACCAACGATGTTCGTAATGTTGTCTTACTCGTGGTTGATCCCTCGAGCATACACCATTACATCTTTTGATCTGACCAATGCTATCACCGTGTTCACATGATGGTGGAAGTCCAGTGATATGGAAATTCCGATGAGTTACCGTTGAGCCCATCAGCAGCATTTTGTCACCCCCATGATTCATGTTGAACATCAACCTAGTGTTGGAAACTTTGTAAGCAATGCCTTCGTGTTCCATTCATGAAGCCTATGCTTGGATGGAAGAAGTGACTTCCTCGAATTCATGTGCATTTGGTGCAAGCTGCCGCCGTGAGTTCGAGAAAGATCGTTTTTGTTTCCTCTGGCACCATCCCAACTCAGTTATGCATGTGCGAATGTATTCTATGGTTTGGTAGATTAATTACCTCCACTCCATATGTATTCCCTAGCACACCAAGCCACTGATTGACTTGTTCAAGGAAAAGAAAGTCTATGCTTGGGATCTAATCCATGGACTTGCGTAAAGACTTCGAAATCCTTGATGATGGTTCCCAACCAGAACTCGGTAGTGTTTCATTGTAAGACTACCATGTGGTCATGCTTGTCTGGGACAGCGTTTTCACATGTTTGTAGCGGAACCCGCTCATGTTTTGGAGCTTGCTATCGTAGTTCATTTCCCGAGAATCCCGCAACATTATCTCGCTATTTGGAGTTGCAACTATTCCTTCTCCAGACATGCTGTCTGAAATATCCTGTTAGCAACCAGATCTGAATCTCAGGCAGATATGATGGTTGGAACTTGTCCAAGATCTATGATGTAGGTCCCGACAAGGTTGATGTTCTGGCCGATGCACCTAGCCGGAGGATCTATCACTATAGTATCTTGATTGGGCAATTTGTCCATCTTCTCCACGAGGATTTCATGCGGCTTATTCTATAAGTTGTTCCTTAGGGATTCTTGTGCTCTTGGTTTCCCCGATAAGCTATAACCATTCTAACGGTGGAATCACTCTCGTTGAGTTATTCCCAGTTACCAGAATCATTCCCAGCATTTGCATTCGTTCCCAGCTTGCACCCGCCAACGTGCTATTCTGTCATGGGTCCCATCCATTTCCAGTGATAAGCAAAAATCATCCATTGCGTTGTCTTCAACAAGGTAGTCCACATCATCCATTCTAGTCCGAGTATGTCATTCTTTCGAACTCCTTCAAATGATCGATTGTGATTGCCTTAGGCTGGTATAAAGAGTTTCAATGAACTCTGAATCAAAATTAATTCTTTTGCCACTTAAGGGAATTTTTCTACGAGTCATCTTCCTTAAGATGTCTCGTTATGATATCATGGCAACTCAACTCCTCGCTGCGTTGACATCCGTTCACCACCCTCTTAAGTGTGGAATTGCTGTCTACCTAGTGAACCTTCGTCATCTGTTCCACTCCATCCCTCTGGATGTATGTTTCATGTCTCAGCTCGAGAGATGTTGCTATGTCTCACTTGATGAGTTGATCCTGAGTTGTTCGATCTTTGAGAAGATCGATCCTTCTGGAGTTTTCCCTTTCCTCTCATTGTCATGTTAGTTGGAGTTCTCAGAGCAAGACGTCGAGACAAAGATGGTGATCGAATCAACGTTCTTGTGAGATGCAACCTGGATCGTGAAGATTGCGTTAGTTGCGTTCCCCCTTCATCTTACCCTATGCTTGAATCTCGGGACGAGATTCTTGTTTAGTGGGGGTGAGTTATCACAGCCCCAGTTCAGGCCTTGCTTGTCTTTGCATTAGCTTCCATGCATCATGTTTAAATTTCTCTTAAATATGAAATGGGGATGACAGAACCCCCAGCACACCCCCCTTAAACCAATTAGGGTTTACTAAGACCTTTTTCAATGAACCTGAAATGCCCTTCTAAAATGTTCATCATCTTTGCCTTGGTCCAGAACCTCTGACAAAAATGGTGCACAATTTTCTAGGACAAATAAGGTCACTGAATTAAATCATATGCTATTTGCAATTGGGCATTCAAATGCTATATATTATTTTAAGTGCTCAATTAATTCTGAACTTAAGTGAGGGATGTTAGGAATAATCCAAACAGAGCCCACAATTATCTTCAGGATTTTTGAAAACGTTCTGGTATTTTTAATAAAGCCCAGAAGTTACAGAGAAATAGAAAAACTTTAAAAAAAGAGAGAGAGAATACCTATGCAACTTACCTGGCGCACACCAACCGGCCCAGCTCCCCCATGCTGGTCCAGCGCTGTGCGGCCCAGCCCACCACCGCCTCTTTCCCTGTCGTCTTCCTCCTCTGCCAGGAGGACGGGCGCGTGCCCGACGCGTGCGCACCGCCGTGCGCCACCTCCTGCTTGCCGCCGAGGGCATGGACGCCTCCATGATGCCACGCAGCCTCCCTGGTCTCTCTCTCACACTCCTCGTGCTTCTTTCCCCTCCTCTGTCTCTCTCACGCGCAACCGCCCGAACCCGCCTGTCGCGCCGCTCGCCGTTCCCGCGGCCACCAGCCACCCCACGCCTCACCGACGCGCCCAGAAGCTCCGCCACTTCGTCTTCGACCTCCTCACCGAGCCACGCCCCGCCGGACGCCCTCGAACGCCGGCCACGCCGTGTTCTTCAACCTCGGTCCGCCGAGATCGCCATCGCCGCCCCGCTTGCTCCGGCCCCTCCCCGAGATCGCCGACCAGCCCTACACGATGCCCGTGAGATTCTACACCGTATACCCCTTGTCTCCGCGACGTTTGCTAGATCTAGTCGCCATTTCACCGATGACCGAAACCCGCCGCCGCCTGTGACCGCCGCCGACGTGCCTCCTGCCACCTAGCGGCCCGGCCGTCGTGCTCATCTCCCTCCCCGTGCTGCGTAGAGCACGTAGGTGCCTCGCACGAGCTGCCCCGGCCTCCGTAGCGCCGACCCGAGCTCACCCGAGCTCCGGCGACCGCCAAGGTCGACGCCGGCGACGACTCAGGCCATCTCAGGCCCTGCCGCTGTCACTACTCGACGCGGACGAGCGCCCGCGTCACGTAGACACCCTCCGCCGGCCATTTGGTCGCCGGACGAGGAAACCCGCACCTCTCCGCCGTCCCTGGCCTTGCCGGCAACGAGCCCCGGGTCAACTCCGGCGAGTTTGACCCGGGTTGACCCAGTTGACCTCCCCTGGGTCCGGACAAGTGGGCCCAGAGCCCTGCTAATTTAGTTTAGTGCTAATTAACTTTTAGTTAACCAGCTAAGTCACTGACATGTGGGCCCACGCCCTAATTAACTTAGGTTAGCATTTAACTTAGCACTAATTAACTCCGATTAATTAGCTGTGACACTGACACGCAGACCCCACTGGTCAGATTTGACCTGGCCGATTCAGTTGACCGCTGACATCACCCTAACGCCAGGCTGATGCAGTAAATCCTTTTCTGGATTTATTCTTATTTAGAAATTCCAGAAAATAGTTCAAACTTCAAAAAATCATAGAAATTAATCTATAGCTCAGAATGAAATAAGTTATATATGAAAAATTATCAGAAAAATGCAAACTATCCATCTGTATCATTTTCATGCATGTTTGAGAAAGTTAACCTCACTGTTTAGGATGAAACATGATTAGGACAAATTTGATAATAGATTTGGAATTGGAATTTGATCTAGTTTTGAATTCCACTTCAATCAAAATGACTTTCTGTTGCATTAGCTCAAATCACAGCATATTGCCATGTCATGATCATGCATCATATTGTGCATTACATTGATCGTGTTTCTTCTCTGTTTGCTGGTGTTGTCCCCTCTCGATAGACGTGGTTTCGACGATGAACTCGATGACACTGATGAAGGGATATATTATCTTCGGAAGTGCCAGGCAAGCAAAACCCCCTGGTTCATTCCGATACAATCCTACTCTCTCGCCCCTGCTCTCTTTTATTGCATTAGGACAACAACGATTCATCTGTTACTTGCTGTGGTAGCTGAACCCCTTTATCCTCTGCATGACCTGTGATTGCCACAGTAAATAGATGAAACCCACTAGCATGAGTAGGAGTTGTTTGAGCCCTGTTGTGCCTACTCATTCATGCTTGTTTGTCATGCCTGCTACTGCTTAGAGTTGAGTCAAGCCTGATTCATCAGGGATGAATCGGAGGTGTGTGAACATGTCCTACTGTTGAGAGCTAAGTGTGTGAACACGATTTGGTAAAGGTATCGGTGAGAGGCCATGTAGGAGTACATGGTGGGTTATCTCATTGAAGCCGTCCCCAGGAACTGAGTTCTGTGTTTGTGATCCATGATACAACTATTACCATGCATTGGGCCCTGAAATATGACCCCGCTCGACTTCTTAATCACCCTTGTCCTCTGTCCAGGAGTTGCAAGTAGTTTCTCGTTTTTGTAGTATGCTGGAGGCCGTGGGCAGCGCTGACCCGAGGGGTGGGCTGTGATGCGGTAGGCACGTGGCCGGGTATATCGGGCACCCGTTAGGTGTCGCGGAACCCTGTACACATCGTTCAGGGCCGTGTGTGGGAACCTCGGCCGGACTCCCTGCGGATGGAACCTGAATAGGCGATAAACCTGGACTAGGGAGTTGAGTGTTTAGGTAGGTCGTGGTCTACACCCACGTCGGCTTTTGCTTGAAGTCTGCCGAGCACATGTCGTGTGCAGACGCTAAGTGGTGGAAACATGTATGAAGAAGTACACCCCTGCAGGGTTAACATCATCTATTCGAATAGCCGTGTCATGGTAAAGGACTTCGGGTTGCCTATAACAGTTCATAGACAAGTGGAAGTGGATACTCTAAAATGCGCAAGGTAAGCGTGAGTGCTATGGATGGCGTTCTCGTAGGGAGACGGGGGCGGATCCATAGTGGTGTATTGATATGGTGAATATGTGGACTCGTGTACGCCACCTCAAAAGAATTACTTGCAGTCGTAGTTTCGGATAGCCACCGAGTCAAAGCTGGCTTGCTGCAGTTAAACTCCACCACCCCCTTTGCTGATACCGATGCATATGTAGTTAGTTCTGGCGTAAGTCTTGCTAGGTACATTTGTACTCACGTTTTCTTAATTTATGTTTTGCAGAGAGACTTCAGTCTCGCTAGTAGTTCCGCATGGACTTCGAAGTTTAGCTTGTTACCTCAGCTACGATCTTGTGCCCTCGGCAGGGTCTGGTAGATAGTCAGGCTTCTAAGCCTTTTTCATTTGTAGATGTCTGTACTCAGACATGTGAAGCCTCCGCATGTGCTTGACTTGTATGCTCTGAATGTTGGGTCATGAGACCCATGTTTGTAATATCTCGCTCCTCGGAGCCTAATGAATAAATACTTGAGTCGTAGAGTTATGTTGTGATGCCATGTTGTATTTACACATATCGAGCATATTGTGTGTATGATTGAAATGCTTGGTATGTGTGGGATCCGACAACCTAGTTGTTTATCCTTGGTAGCCTATCTTATGGGGAAATGTAGTCTTGTGCTTCCATGAGCCATAGTAGTCCGCTTCTGACCGGTTCACCGGAGTCCTGCTAGCCCAGCACTATTGCTCCGGAACCCTTGACTGGCCGGCATGTGATTCACTTCATTCCTGTGTCTATCCCTTCGGGGAAATGTCACGCGGTGACATCCGGAGTCCTGCCTAGCCTGCTACAGCCCGGTTCCCGAGTCTGTTAGCCAGTGCTACAGCCGGATTCAAGACGGCTGACCGACATGCTCGATGTTGATTCATGCATGCTTGTCCCTATAAGTTAGTGCCACTTTGGGTTCACAACTAGTCATGTCGGCCGGGTTCTTCGCCATATGGATGCTAGCGACACTATCATATACGTGAGCCAAAAGGCATAAACGGTCCCGGGCCATGGTAAGGCGACACCCATGGGAATATCGTGCATGAGGCCGCAAAGTGATATGAGGTGTTACCGGCTAGATCGATGTGACTTGGAATCGGGGTCCTGATAGCTTTGGTATCAGAGCCTGACTGCCTGTTGGATTACCAAGCCAAACCGGTCGAAGTTATGTCTAGAAATGCTTTAGTTATGTAAGGGCATTGATTGTGGAAGGGAACGTAAGGCTCTTTTTTACTCCTTATACCTCATGGCCTTCTGATCTGAGTCAACCTCTTCTCTTCTACGGGGATTAAAAACTAGGCCTTCTCATCTATCTATCAGGATGACGTGTTACTAATCCATAGACTTATAGTGTTGTTGGTTTCAAGCCCCAGTTCAGTTTTACTACTTCTGTATGTTCATAGCTGGTCTCGGAACCTTGATATTGTGATGTTGAGTGGTCATGCCACTATTTTGCAGGATGTCTCAATTCTTTTTGAGCATTTACAGCCGTTATGCTGTCCGAGTCATCCCAGATTTCTAAATAGTCTGATGCATTTGCAAATCCCTTCTCTCCGTTTCTAATGTTCATTGGGCCAGATTAACCACACTAATTGCTGAGTTGAGGTACTCCACTACCTCGACATTTCTGTTGGAGCTATTATTATGACCCTAGGTGTTTTAGGGAGTCACCTAGTAATCTAGCCATGTTCTGTGTTCCCAGTGTGATGATTCTGGCCATTATTCTCGAAAGCATCCCGTGATGCCACTTAGTAGTAGGTATTCTATGACAGGTCTGCTATGCGTGACCTGAAGATGAAAGCGTTGAGCATCTCGAAGTTGATCAACAATCTTCAATTGTCAAAGATTAGCCGTTCGGCCAATAAGGTGGCAACTTAATCGCTAAGTATAGCTTTAACAATAGATTAGATGGTATTCTTGTAAATAACGCATCACTGTGTGGTGAATATTGTATCGAATGAGTGTACTGGTGTGGCTGGTTAATCAATATAAGTTGGTGTTCAAAAAAAGTATATATTTGGTCAAACACTTTGCAAACGGTTGACGGGAGTAAAAAGGACCAGAGCAAGTATCATGCATGCGGAGTAGGCAAAAGAAATTGCTCATTTATAGCCGGTCGAAGTCTCAAAGGGCGCGACCGCGCGAGGGAGGCGAAGGTCGTGGGAGGCGCGACGGTTGACGGAATTAAGCGAAGTTACATCCACGTGCCGGCATGGCGTGCGAACGGGCAGAAGCTATACCGTGAGGCCTACGATATGGGTCTAGTAGACATGACATCTAGTGGGTCCCGCATAGTTCTCGAGAACTCTTTGGGGGCTTGCAGCTGTTTATCCACCGGGCAAGCCAGCAACCCCACGCCGTTCGCCGCGCCCTACTCGCCCCGTCTTCTACCTCTCACAACAGTTCGCTCCCGGTCGTCCCGTCCTTTCACATTAGTTCGCTCCCAGTTTTTGCGGGGTACAACAGTTCCACTTCTCCTAACCCTCCTCCAAAATCCATGGCCTCCCAAATCTCCATGGTCGCTGCTGAGTACCAAGTTAGAGCCATCATCGGCGATCAGTTCATCGTTATCTACACACGTGGATCCTCGACGGTGAAACCATGGCTTGCTCGCTTCCTACGCATGTTCAACAGTTCAACGGATGAGTGGGTCGCTGGGCTAGATGTTGAGTACACCACAGTCCTGGGACAAGAGAAGGAACTAAAGGACGAAGAAAGGAAGAAGCCCGCCGTGATCCAGGTTTGCGTACATAACGTTTGCTTGGTCTACCACATATGCCATGCCGACGTTGAGTGCCAGGATTTTAAGAACTTCCTCAAGGAAAAAAGAGTGAAATTCGTTACTGTAGGCTTTAAGAACGACAGAGATGTCCTGCGTCGGATAGGTCTCGTTGTAGGCCAGCCCTTCGATCTCCAGAAGGCAAGCTTGGTGTCCTCCTCTCAACCTTCAATGCTGACCCTGGCAGCAGCCATGATTGATCCTTCGTACGCTAAACTGAAGAAACCTCATCACGAGTTTCATCATGCATGGGAGTCGAAGACATTAGATGAAGATCACATCACAGACGCAGCAATGGATGCCTACCTTTGTTTAAATATCTACATGGGTTGGATGAAGAAGCGAGCCGGTGTCGGTTCAAGCAAAGAAGCGTCGGCGAAGAGGAAGAGGAAGAGGGACGAGGACGAAGTCGAGGACGTGGACTCGGACTCGAGTAGGTGGCGATGCCGTCGCTCATGCTTGTTCTCACTGCGATGTCAAGCAGACTAGTTGCTTAGTTTATTTTCAAGGGTGTGTTGTCTTTGAGGCCCCAGCAGAACTATGTTTATGTTCTTTCTCGTTATTTGAACTCTTTAGTACGTACAGTAGTACTAGTACTATGTCTTACTACTGTTCTTCTTGCAGTTGGTACTACTGCTCGTATCTTCGTGTTCCTACTGTACTTAATACGTTCGTACTAGTAGTATAATTTGGGTCAGTCGATTTGTGAAAGAAGTTCGACGGAGCGAAGGAACAAGACGGCAGAAGAGGTGGAAGAAGCCCTTCTAGACATCCATGTTGCATCAAACGGCTCACATGAGTCGACTGACCCAAATTGCTCCTTCAGATTGCAGGATCCACATGGCATTCAAGGTCTCGAAGGTAGATTCCGCGTCCGCATCCAGTTTGCGAGCTTGACGCGCGCGCGACCGGCTTCCACCGCGCCAGCCACCATGCGCGCCTTCTCCGCACGGGCGGAGACAACAATGACATGCTAGTTCCTCCTCGCCGGCGTGCTGGAGCACGCGCTCCTCCTCCTCTTTGGCAGCGCGGCGGCATGGCAAGGAGGGACTGCAGACGACGTGAGCGGGCAAGCCTTCGGCTTCATGGCACAGGGATGGCGGTGACATGGCGGTGATGGGCGAGAAATTGTTGGCCGGAGCAGGCGGGCGCCGGCATGCGCAACGGCGGCGGCGGCATATTGATGAGTGTGCGTATGGGAGCCTACTTTAGTTTTATATAAGGTTGGTCAAACTTAAAAGAAAACCGTACTAGTACACGTAAACATTAGACTTAGGCAGCGCTTTTATTAATTTTTTTTAAGTTAGTACCACATCCACCATACGGAATCATGTGCAAGCGCGTGAACCGCGGCCGCGCGGTCGATCGAACGGTGTGTCACCGTGTCGCGCTCGAAGGACATCCACCGAACCTTTTTGTGTGTGTGAAAACAATCCTCGAATATTACTCAGACGCTGCAATATTTCCATATATTTGAATTTAGCTCCAGTTTGTGTTTATTTGGATTTGGACGTTTTAGGTGCGCCCTAGTTTTTTTAATACTTATTCTGTGTGTGTGTGAGAGAGAACGTGTGTATGTGTCCATATGTGTGTTGTGGCGGAAGGGCAATGTGGAGACGGTGTGCAGCGTGATCTGAGACATAGAGAGGTGTGATTGTTCTAATTATCATGCATGAGTGAGACATAGACAGATGCCGATACTTTGTCTATACATGAGAGAACGGTCTTCTAGTTTACTTGGGTGTGTGTGTGTGTGTGTGTGTGTGTGTGAGAGAGAGAGAGAGAGAGAGAGAGAGAGAGAGAGAGAGAGAGAGAGAGGAGCATCCGTAACACAACAACCATCTCTCTCGATTCGTCCATCCCTCGCACGATCGCATGCAACACATGCATCTACGCGCACATTTTGACACCCTCACTCGGCCCCTTCCCACCTCAAGGCCCGCACAATCTCTTCGTGAATACCCATTTCTCTCCTTAGGTTTGTTTTCGCTCAATATCTGACACACACACACACACGCACACGTAGCACAACACACACGCACACTCCCCCGAGCACACAATTCATCCCCATCCAAGGTTATACAGCGACCACTCTCGCTTGTGCTTCTTTGCACCCCAACATGCACAACACCTCAATCTTCAAAGAGGGCATCGAGCAGATCAAAGACGGCGACCACACCGCGCTAGAGAATGCGGGGTGATTTGGAACCAGGGTGATGTGACGACGGCTGACTGACTCCTCCCCCCACCCTCTCTCTCTTGCACAAAATTACCAATCCCTCTCTCCCCCGCACAAAATTGTCAATCCCTCAACCCATGAAATCCTTCCCCTCTCGTCCATGTTTTTCCAGCTCTCTCATCAAACATGTTGTCTCTTCTCCTTCCACGTATACAGAATCCGGATGCACACGCATCTCACGTATATTACATGTCTCCATCTTTCTCACAGACCTAACATCTTCCTCTCTCTTTCTCTATCTCTCTCTCTCCCTTTCTCTCTCTCTCTCTCTCTCTCTCTCTCTCTATATATATATATATATATATATATATCTGTCTCGTTAGGTTTGTCTCCTACTCTCTCGTCCACATACATACAATCTTTCCCGCCCTATCTGCTCCATCTTCAAAAGCTCTCTCTGCACGTTTCATTCACACAATGGGATATGTCAAAATGTTGCTTCTATAATGGCTGATGTAGAGTTTTGGTTGTTTTTGTTGCATCCTACAAAGTAATAACTATGAAATGCATTTAGATTCTCATTTGACTGGGATTATGTGAGTTTGAGCATGTTGTGAAGTACTATAGACCTTGTATACATCTTGGGATTCGACAATGATTGTAATTATTGAATTGTATAGACCATTACATTCGAAGTCAATAGCCTAATATATTTATTTCACAATTTCAACAAATGATTAGTTCACTACAAACTAAGAAAACAAATGTGTACTCCCTCAGTTTTTATTTAAGTCCGCGTATTAGCATTGGTCAAAGTCAAGTTTTGTAAACTCTCAGAAAGCTTATAACAAAAAATATTAACATATAAAATAACAAATAAATACCATTAGATTCATTATTGAATGTACTTCCACATCATACATATTTGTTATGGTAAATGTTTATATTTTTATATAAACTTGGTCAAACTTTAGGAAGTTTGACTTGATCAAACCTAATATGCAGAGTTTACTACTACTACTCGCTAGTTGCTTAGCCGAATCACTCAACACGCCCACACGGGAGTCCAAAGTGTCACAAAATTTTGAGGTCGGCGGAAAATCTCCCATGACCCTGATTCGAGCAGTGGGAAGTTACCATCATAGCCTTCGGAACAGGCCTACGGACGACGCTTGGTAGGGGACTGTTTTCGTAACTTCAGGTTCACCCTACCCAGCCAACCCCACCCCAGCACCCAGAGTAGTACACCTGAATACTCCCCATTTTCTATCCCCACCACAAAATAGACTTCTCCACGGCACCGCATCCTTCGTGCTCCTCCCCTTTACATCGGCACACTCGTCCGCCACAGTGCATCTGCCTCATCGACGACCAGACGCCAGACTGGATCCGGTCCACCGTCATTGCCGTGAGACGGAGCCTCTTCGGCATCGTCTTCCACGGTCTCGGATCTGCTTCCGGAAGTCGACGCCAAGCATGTAAATACCACCATCATGGACAATGAATCGACTCCTGTTGCCGACCATGACTCACAGAGGCCGCCGCGACCATCGTTCTCCTCCTCGATTGGTAATGTGTGTATTGAATCACTTAGTAGTACATGTGCAGTTCCAATTTTGTTCATACCTACCCTTCAATTTTCCTGGGTGCTATTGTTCCCGTAAAAGTAATTGGTTATAGCCTCCATTGTCCAAGAGAATATCAGCTGGTAATTGTGCGTCGCTCCTGTATCGCTTGTGCTTGGTAGGTTTTTCATCTGCAACCTGTAGTGTGGCAAATGATGGAAAGGTTTTTAGAAGTAGCAAGATGCCCATGCGTTGCACACATCAAGATGCATTTGTATGAGTAGTTTATCTTGTGGGAGAAAAGGATGAACGAGGGAAGGCCTTATTTGCAAATCTGGAGAGGGGTATGGGTATCTTTCTGCAAAATTCCCATTTGTTTCCTTCCTATCTGTCAGATATAAATCGGACGGCCTATATTGCAAGAAAAAAAGTATAGAGAAAAAAAAGTAGACAGTAAAGGAAGTAGAGATAAATATTAAATATTAAATATTAAATAAATATAACCGTAGAGAAGAGAGTAGAGATAGCAGAGACGTCGGGAAAGGATCGCGCGCGCGGGGGAAAAAGCGGTCGGGCGTGCGCTAGTTTTGGCGCGCGGCGTCCGGCGCGCTTTATAAAATCCAACGCCCTCCCACCGCTCTGTGCCTTGCCACCGCCTGCCTCGCCACCGCTCTCTCCCGCTCTTGCCTCGCCGCCGCGCCACCATGCCGCCGTCGCTGGAAACATGGGGATAACGGCGTCGCGCGCCCTCGCGGCTTCTCCGCCGAGATCCGGTTCATGGATGCACCTCGGCCTCGGCAATTTCGACATCGCTAACGAGGCCGCCACAAGATACAACGCGGGCGGGCGTGGCGCCCGGTGGCCTCATAGAAGATTGAACTTCCCGACGTGCCGACGCTGAGCGGGCGCAGGAGCTCGCGCCTCTGCCGCGGCTTAGCACCGACGAGGATCGTCGCGACAACTGGAGGCGGGAGCACCGTCTCGGCATCGCCGAGATGGATGAGGAAGCCATGGCGCTGTGGTGCCAACACTTCCCGCAGGACATCATCAACGAGCGCGAGTTCTACGCGCAAAGGAGGGCGGAGAGGGATAAGAGGAGGGCGGAGCGAGCCGCCTATCGCGAGGACAAGCGTAGGCGAAAAGCGGACGCTCAATTCAACATGAGGCTAGGAGCAGCGTCTCACAGGAATCCGGACGACGATCGGTATCTTCACGCCTCTGATCGGGGCGTCGGAGGAGGACATCACCGAGGAGGAGTCGGACGACGAGGAGTAGTTGAATTATATATTTTTATCTATCTATGCCGAGAACTATCCTCTACTCTCTAGTATCTACTTCTCGATCTCAACCTTTGTAAACACTTTTTAAAGCGCCCGCGTTGCGATTCTGTTGGAGATGCTCTAACATGGCGCATTTAGTGCTTTAATGTTGCCCACAAGATGCGCGAGTATTACTAGCAGTATTTTTCTTGCCATGTTGAGATTTTAAAACCACGAGTGTGAACATGCAGAGGAGTAATGAAGACCAAACACGGGATATTCGGGACATCTTCAAGGAGCGTGGCAAGTTAAAGAGGAGCTGCACTGAACCTGTAAAATGAGCTTTGGTAAGTAACACCCTTTCAATTACTTTCGTTTAGCCTCGTGTTCTTCGATGTGTATATGTTGTAGTTTCTGTTTCTCTTAAGCGTGGTGTTCTTCGATGTGTAATAAGAAGAGTCTTAATCGTCCTAATGCTTTCGTTTTAACTTGATGTAGGAAGTGGGTGTTCTCACCTTGTAGTCTGTTTTTATATTTCTTTTCCTTTTGAATTCACTTCTCCGAGTTCTGTTTATCTGGCTTCTACTAAATGGATCTCGGTTTCTCTGAGTATTGATCTAAAAAAGAAGTAACTTCATGTCAAGATGCAGTTCCTGCGAGGAGGGAAGTATGGTCAACCTCGAGATTATGTTTCCAAAATGAGGCTGGATTACACACAAGGTGCCAGTTCCCTAATGATGCTGGATTAGACACAAGGTGCAAATTCCCAGATGATGCTGGATTACACACAAGCCAGGTGGAGTCATTAGCTGTTCATGTCCTCGTGGCATTAGTAAAGGCTGAAAGAAAGCGTGCAGCAGCCCTTTAGAATGTAGCTGAGTTCCTGAAGAAGCGAAAATAGCAATCAGATGCTCTCTTCACCCAAGCCAAAGAAGAGATGGAAGAAGCCAGAAATAAGCTAGCAGAGGCAGAGTAGGCTAGGCGTCTCCTGCTATCTAAAATTGTTGTCAATACAAAATTTACTTCATAATAGCTAGGTTCAAATGTTTATCCAACAAGATGCCTGTTGTGATGTCTGTGCATCTACTGATGTGGCACAAAATGTTTTTTTCGGGTCATGTAATAACAGCAATTACTTTCCAAACAATAACAGATGAAGCATTGGACATGGTATAGTTCACGCTCAAGCCCGACATTCCAAGTTCAACTTCCACATCAAACTCATGTTCACAGATATCTGCACATTCATACATAATGTCCACAACCATGATTCAGTTGAAAGCCAAAAAAATGTGAGGAGAGTTATAAATAAAGAAAAACCTCTACTAGTTCCTGCTACCAGTGCGAGCACAACAAGACCATGCGTAAATTAATTACTCCCTCCGTCCCATAATATAAGACGCTTTTTGACACTAGTATAGTGACAAAAAACGTCTTACATTATGAGACGGAGGGAGTATATTTTAGTCATGTTTTCTGTTCTAAAATGCCTGCCGGCTCGCGGAAGGACGTGTTGCCAGACACGCCGCTGGATTCAATGAAGGCAGCAGGCAGTCTTAAGCTGGTTGCACGCGGCGAGGAGGTGTGCTCAGCCGGGCCTGCCGCGAGTGCGGCCCTCTTGGCCGGCGCGCCGATTCAATGCCTGCGCTATGATAGGTCGCGTCCGTGTCAGAGAAATCACTCCCTCCAGTCCTTTTTTGTATGGGTATAACAAAATCTCGTTTTCCATTCACATTTTACAAGTAAAATTCGTGGACAAACTTTGACCCGAAGTACGATGGGGACTAGTAAACCAGAATGGAGGTAGAAGTTTTTTTTAATCAAAGAAGGGTTTCCCCTTCCGATTACTGAAAACCAGCATCTAAATCTAAACCATAGTATTTGCCCTAGAACTACCAGGTTCAACATCTCGCAACATAAACCCATACAACCATACGCCAAGGAGGTACGTAGTACTATGAATTCCATTTTCGCTCCATACCAATCGTTCTAAAAACTACTTACTACTTATAACGTGCCATTGAAAATTGGAACTCTTAACCCCGCTAAAAAACGATATTTTAAACGTGGCTACTCGATCTGTGGTAACTGGCGAGCCACCGTGCTCCAAGTCGTTCACCTGTGGTCCCGACCATCAACTCCTACAAAGGTTCTCCACCACGTACCTGGTACCCGCGAATGCAGCAATCATGCGCCTAGGGTTTTAGGGTTTATTTGTTAACGTCGCCTTTACATAACACTCATGCGTGCGAGACAACGAGAGGCCGACTGCGTGCGTGCGCCTCTTCTCTTCGTATATGTACTCCACCGTTTGTCTGGTGTCCAAAACATTATAATAACTACTAGCAATGTGCCAATGCGTTGCCACACGATCAAAGTAGATTAATACATATTCACCGATTTGATAGAACAAAAAGTCTAGTTTTGAAATACGTATATCACTAAAAATATGTTATGTTTCACTCAAAATATATTCCTTTGGCGGTTTTGATGAGATAAGGGAGGAATGTTGTTGGTTTCAAGATTCGAGAAGTGGTATATGTCCAATTTCTACTCTTACTAGCAAGATGCCCGTGCGTTGCATGGAACATCAAGATCTTGTGGGAGAAAAGGATGAACGAGGGAAGGCCTTATCTGCAAATGTGGTGAAGAGTGCGAGTAAATTGCCATATTTTCCTTCCTATCCGTCAGATATAAATCAGACGACCTACATTGCAGGATGGCAGGCCCACCATCATCACCAACTCAATTTTTTATCCCTACTCTTATAAAAAGCATTGTCGGTGATGATCGTGTGCCTGCCATCCTGCAAAATAGGCCGTCCGATCTATATCTGACGGATAGGAAGGAAACTATGGCAATTTTGCAAAAAAGATACCCACACCCCTCTCCACATTTGCAAATAAGGCCTTCCCTCGTTCATCCTTTTCCCCCACAAGATAAACTACTCATACAAATGCATCTTGATGTTCCGTGCAACACATGGGCATCTTGCTAGTTGTTGCAAAAGGCCCATGTGTGTGTGAGAGAGAGGGAGAGTGGAGGAGGGCGGAGTGCATGTGTGACAAAGACACAAGTAGTGTGTGTGCGATAGGTAACAGCTTAAAATGAGGAGATAGTGTGTGTGTGCATGATCGAGAGGGCCTGTCTCAAGAAGGGAAGAAAAAGCTACATAGATACAAGGAGCGGGAGAGAGACATGTATGCGATGGTGGAAGCACGAGTGTGCGGGTGTATAAACCTATCTAGAGGCTAGCCAGTCGATAAATGTTTGTGAGAGAAATACGAGTAGGGGTGCGAAAGCGAGAGTTTTGTGTGTGTGTGAGAGAGAGAGAGACGGTAGTCGGGAAGGGGAGTGGAAGCAGGAGTTGTGTGTGTGTGTCTGTGAGAGAGAGAGAGGAGATGGTAGTCGGGGTTGTCTGATCGGTAAACAAATAAATAATGTCATTCTGGGATGGAGACGAAAAGGAGACCGCAACAAATGTTGTGTCTACAGGAGAGAGAGAGAGAGAGTAATTTTAGTGGTATGAGTCATATGTAGAGACATATAGGGTGTGTGAGAGAATCCCATAGAGAGAAAGACAAAGTGAAAGACGAGTGGAGACTGTGTGTGGCGGTGAAAAAGAAAGCTTAGGTACCGAGTGATACCAGAGAATAGTAGAGACGTGAGAGATAATGAAAACCGTGTAATGTATAATGATAGGGAGAGTGTGACACTTCTCAAGGGAGACGTCGAGAGACCATGTTTGCGAGGATAGGAGAAACATGAAATGAGCGTGCGGGTGAGCTGTAGAAAAGAGAGTGATAGCTACCTAAAGGAGCATGCATGCGAGAGAGATGGGCGTGAATGGAGTGAACAAAAAAGGGATTCAAATATTTGAATTTGAGATGATGATACATGTAATCCATACTCGAACCAAAATTGATCTATCAAACATGCATACTCATATGAATTCATGCACATCTATGTTATTTAATATGTAGATATTACTGATCCATACATTTTAGTAGAACATAATTTGGTTAAATTTTTTCAAATTCAACCTTAAGATTTCGAGATTGTTGTATTTGTAAATCATATTATACATATAAAGGAGAAGAATTCTTTGTTGTGCTTTTGAAAGTATATATAAAAAATGATTTATATAGAATGTAATTCCAATTGAAAATGATCCTTGAAAAAATAGTAGAATACAAACGGGATTCGAATTGAGTTGTACGGTAAAGTGCACTGTGCAAAATTTGAACGAAGCGGGGAAAGTCGCGATAACCCTTGAAACCAAAATCTGCGAGATGGAAATCACTATCGCCTATCCTCGCCACGCAAAGCCTATCTCGCTGGATTTCTATAGGTTTCGATAGGGGTAGGTTTGTAATTTCACCCAAACGTGACGTAACCGCCTCTCACCCAGATTCATACACGATGGGCGCCAAAACACAGTGTGCCCTCGGCCGAAATCGACTCCCTCCCCGATTCATATTCATACACGGTGGGCACCAAAAACAAACTCTCGTCGGCAAATATTCGGTGTATGCGAGATTACCGTCCTATCCCCAACCGACTAATGTTGCTGTGATGTAGTAGAAATTTGAAATGGGGGCTAAGTTTGTAAATTTCCTCGCATTTGAGACAAGCGCGCCCTGAATACATGGTCCCCCCCTTCCTCTCTACCAACCTTTTCCCCATTCGTACTCCGTGGGAGCCAAAACACCCTCTCCACCCCACCCTCCTCCGCCCGCCGCCGTCCGCCACCCCATCCACCGCCGTCCTCCTCCACCATGCCGGAGCTGATACCCCGACGACGTCGTCCATTACAAGAGATCGACCTCTCTCATCCACGCCTTGACCGGGATCCTTGCATCCCGTCCTCTCGCTTCATCCTCATTGCCGTCCACCTTGCCAGCGCCGCTCCTACGACAGCCTGCCCATCCTGGCCCCGCCGCCACCGTCTACCCTCCGAGACTGCTTCCACGCCACGGCGACCATCGCTATCGCAGCACCGTCAAATTCTCAAGAGATGCACTGCATCGCAGAGGCGGTACTCTTTCAGATATCTGCTCAACTTATTTATCGCAGCAAGAAAACAGATCGCCATGCTTTACTCTGATTTCTTGTCTTGGTTGTGAAGTTGCCTTTGTCCGGTTTGCACCTTCAGATCCGCCATGGCACGCTCAACACTATACTCCCAATGCTTATGGTTTTCGCTTTTATATTCCACACTAGTTAAATCACAAGAGACTAAATTTCAAAATTGGGTCAGTCAATTTTTCAGAGCTCGCCGGAGTTCACGGCATGCGATCCAAGGGGCTCGGGTGGTTGTGGGGCCTCACGAACGAAGAAAACTTCGACGCGGGTGGGGTGGGGTGGCGGAGGAACACATCGGTGGGGGCGGTGGTCGGCCCGGCTGACCCGTCTGTTCTGTATGGGAAGAATTAAGATACGAGGAAGAAGAAGGGTTAGAAGACGTAGGATCTTCATCCAACCGCCTGAAATGGTCGAGAGACAGCTGGGAGTTGCATTCTTAATGCGCTCTGGTTCATCTTGTGTGGGCACTGCGGAACCAACATTTTATTATCCAAAATCTGATTGCTCTTCTTTACCATGTTCCTCTTCCGTTCTTCTTTAATATGTACTCTCTCCGTTCCTAAATACAAGTCTTTGTATAGATTCCACCATGGACTACATATGGAGCAAAATGAGTGAATCTACACTCTAAAATGTATCTGGATACATATGTATGTGATCCATAGTGGAAATCTCTACCAAGGTTTATATTTTGGAACGGAGGGAGTATGCTAGTAGTACAGTATGTTCCTTGTACTGAAGATGGGCAGGGACATTTGCAGGGTAGAGGTCTATACGGTCAGTTGTGATGGACACTTTGAGCCTCTTTGATTCGTAGGATCTTGTAAACATAGGAATAGGATTTGTAGTGGCCTGCCCACTTGAATCCTATAAGAATAGCAAGGAAATGCGTGGAGCTGTGTCGCCTTTGAGAGTTATCTGATATTAATAGTACCGCACCTTCACTTGAAGAGAGCCGGTATCAAAGCCTTTCTAGCCATACCGGCAATACTAGCACATATATTCCAGCAAGTTCCACTTTGCTGATTTTACTCTGATTCTTAAGGTTTTCCCGTGATATCTACACTATGATCTGTGTAGCTGCTTTGTGTCGCACTAGCAGTAGTCCACTCTTGAAGCTAAACACTGCAATGACTTACAAAATTGGCACCAAGGCATTGAGTGACATTATGGATGCAATGAAACTCATACGCTCACCACTGCTGACTCTTGTTCAGAATATGATCCTAATGACTATTCTAACCTCGAGGAGTCAAAGGCAGATGGCTTGTCCTGTTCACCCATCAAGGTGCCTGTTCTAATTTGGCAATGTTTTATTGATTGCGGGTATCTTGCATATGTTGTCTTGCATTTCTTCTACTTTGTTGCACCGCCATCTTCTTAGTTTACTCATCATATATGTCGAGATGCCATGCCCATCCATTATCAATACATATTCCATACATCATCATACCATGTTTTTCACTCAAATGTTGTTCGTGTGCATCGGACATTAAAAAGGAAGAGGGTGATTGCGAACACGAAGGAGCACCGGCAAAGTCCTTGAAAAACATGGTGGTGCCGGAGAAATCGACAAAGACCCCAATTATATTGGCTGTATAACCAGTGACACAAAACGTAGGACCGACTCCAGCAGACTGTACCCATAATTCACTGGACACACCACTAGCCCCACCACACAGGACCTGCACTCCAGCAAAAGGTATACCGATTTCATTTGCCATAGCACCAGCTGTACCACAGAAAAATCCCACTCCAAAGAAAAAGTACAAAGAAGTCCACCGGCCGAAGACCTATCCCAAGCTGCAGAGATGGCCAATTCCTGCAGATTGGAACCCCATTCCATTTATTCCCAGTTTAAAAGACAATGCTTTCAATGTTGTTAGGGACTACGTGCATATATTCCCATCATGGGAAGATTATTGTGAAGACAAACACCATTTTGACATCTTCTGTCCAACTTACGTGTAAGTGCTATTATTCATGGTTATTATTTTCCTGTTTTCTGCTGATTGAACACATCAATGATTTACATTACATTGTTGTAACTAGGCGAGGGTCAATCTGGATAGTCATGACGAGCAAAGCTTGCTTGTGATTTTCAAGGAAGCATTGCAACAGTATCGGTGTTACCTGAGGAAATCACACTTTGGTGGCAAGTCTATAAACGAATTTCCGGTGAAGTCTCCTATGCTAAATTTAGAAGACATTGAATGGAAAAACCTTGTTATGCACTGGTCTCGTTCCTGTGATGAGGTACTGTCTATGAAATCACATGACAATTCGAACTTCTACTTTTCCGCATGTGCCTTACAGATCTTTTTTGCAGGAAATCTGCTCGATGAAGAATTCCGGTTTGAAAAGAACGATAGGATATCGCAAATATGCTGCTCGCTGATTTGCTCTTGTTAGTACCTGTTGTCCTGTATCAACGTACTTGCATACATACCTGGTTCATTATGTGACAGCAGTATGCATGATAGCTTGCTTATCAATTGTACGCTCCAAATTATCTGATCTGTATGAATGGTTACATTAGTGTAGAATATATCCAATGCCAATGTTTTTTAGCTCTGCATTGTTCTTGTAAGTACAAGCTGTCCTTTATCAGTGTACTTATAATGATGTAGTTGTTCATGTACCATCACTCTGCAGCTTATTTTCCTTTGCCCTCCATTTTCTACACATCAGATCTATATTTACTCTTACCATAAGGTTGGTACTGAAGAAGTTTAGCTATGCATTGCTCTTGGCTGTACCTTTTGCCTGTATTGCTGCACTTACATTTGCAGCTACTTGGTTATGTAGCGTCACTCTTCATCTTATCATAAATATTCTCCATTTTTTCGTATATTATCACATCTATATTTATCGTTAACAAAATGTAGAATAAAGGCAATGCTTTTGAAGAAGATTACGTGGTAAACTTCTTGAATTGCCCCCCATCCGGCATGGACAAGGCCTTTATAGAGCCTGTCTTCACCAATAATGTAAGTTTGTCCATCTCAAGCCTTCAAACTTTGTTGTATATATTTGGTTAGGCATGACTGCAATACTGTTTATTTTTGGTGTTTGCATCAAAGTGCTTATTTAAAGTTTCTTATGTAGTTCATAAAAAAATTTTGTCCTTCCTCAATTTCAGTTTTCAGTTGTCCAACCAAGTTCCTTCCTCATACCCTGTAAATTACACTATACCGAGCAAGTGATCTTCTTTTGCTTTGAATGTATGCTTCATTCTTCATCCGTAATCCAAAGGTGTGGTGAACGTACCTACTACTGACACAATGTCATATTCTGCAATGTCTTAACTATGAACAATGTCATATCATTCTACTATTATTTAAACCGTCTCTTTATTTGCCAATTTGAAATGGTATAAATTGACAAAGACACTAACCATTGATACTTATGAGTTCTTGATCCGTAATCCAAAGGTTGTCGTGAAGCTGCCAACTCCTTCACAATGTCATTTCCTGCCATGTCTAGACCTGAACAATACCATATTGTGTTAATGCAATTTTAAACTGTGTCACTTTATTCGTCAAGAAGAAATGTTATGAATTGTCAAGACCGATACTTTTACGTGCAAAACATGTCATCTGTCGCTTGTTTATCTTTCAGAGTGAGGAAGATATAAGTGTTGAACAAGCGCAATCTCATCATCTTGCTCACCGCTATACTGCAACTCCCAATGAGGGCTAACCTTTCTTGAACTCTATTGAAGTCTTTGTCGGTTTTGTATATTATTTTTTCGGCGTGTTTATTTGCCTTTGGTGGCGATCTTTGATGCCCGTGTATGTAATCATTCATGCTTATGCTTTATTATCATAGAGGCGAACTTTGATGCCCAGTGGATGTAATATGCCGTAGTTTCTTTATTGTATAGTCTAGGTTTTTTCTTATTCACGATGCTGCAGTTATTTTAATGTATATATATCCTATCTTCGCAGTAAACCGGCCAAACCGTAAAATTACGATACATAATCAGGCCGTCATGCAATCACGATGTAGGTTGGGCATGAAACGTGCCGAACAGCTCACAGGCCGGCAGCAGCCCGAAATGAACCCCGGCCCATGATTGTGCGAATCAAATCACGGGCTTTTAACAGGCCAAAATTGTCTCGGTCCTTGTTTGGCCCAATCAGATATCGGTCATGAAAGCGGGCGGATGCAAATCGGGCCATAGTTAGGCCCAACTATATGACGGCTTTTAATGGCTGAAATTAATATAGGGACGAAATGTTAAACGGGCCCTTAATGTGCCAAAACTAATATCGTGCCGAATTACTAAGTGGGCCTTTAGCAAGTGGGCCCAAAAGCATAGTGTCCGGTTGTCGGGTCAATTTGATATGGGCCATAATTGAGCCCAAAGCCTCTTAAAGGGTCGGACCTGATCCGGGCCGTGATTTGGCCCGTAACGTGGTAGGCTTATAACGGGTCGGATCTCATATGGGCCACTTTTAGGCCGAACGTGGCAGGCCATTAATGGACCAGACGAGATATGGGCGGCGTTTGGCCCAAAACATGGCAGCCGAGTTAATGGGCGGCCTACTAGGGTCCTCAAAATCTTGTGGGCCTTTTTGGGCCGCCCATTAATGTCGGAAAATCTCAGGGCCTTTTAGTCTGGCGGCCCATTATGATCCGCAAGAATCTTGTGGGCCTTTAAGCTGGGCCAGCCCATTATAGCACACAAAAATCTTGTGGGCCTTTAGCTGGCCGCCCATTATGGCCCGCATAAAATCTTGTGGGCCTTTACTGGCCGCCCATTATGGCCCGCAAAATCTTGTGGGCCTTTACCTGGGTCGGCCCATTATGGCTCGCAAAATCTTGTGGGCCTTTAGCTGGGCCGGCCCATTATGGTCCACAAAACTTGTGGGCCTTTAATTGGGCCGGCCCAATTAAACTTGTTGGGCCGTGCCACGTGTCGACGTATCATAGGCGCCTTCTGTCCAATGAGTGGATGACATCTGTCCCCAATGGTGAGCCGACATCGCGTTTTCCTCCAGCCAATGATGATTTTACACGTGGAAAATCCCCATTGGTCGGGGCTGTTAACGGGTTATCGGATCCAAAACCCGACCCGATAGCTTAACGGCATTCCGTTACGGTGGATGCCACGTGTTGGTCACCCTTGACGAAAGCACTTCTGTGACGCGTGATTTATCGTCATGGAAGTGGACACTTCCGTGATGATAATTTTCGTAATGTCATGGAACACTTCTACGACAAAGATGGTATGACTATCTTGATTCTGTCATAAATTTTTCATGGATGTACATGCATGACAAAAAACGTGACCTACTGTGACAAACACGTATCATCACGGAAGTGTATTTTTTTGTAGTGTTGTGTAGTAGACATCACCTGCTGCTAATATCTGCAGCGCTTTTTAGCAGGAAGCGCTACTAGTAAGGCAACGCTACTGCTAACTTTGTTCCCCTCTCTACTGCTAGTTTTATTAGTTTTTTTTGCATATTTGTTTTGTATTTGAATAGGCTTTATACAATAATCTTTAGCATATCACACACATATAAATGTAATCATAGCATACATACAAATAGTCTCATCAAATCATGTCATCATCATCATAATCATCACCAAACACAAAGTGGTCTCTTGTCATCATCTCGAAAATAGCGATACAAGTCTCGATTACTTGCAACTACATCATCATCCATCTAAACAATGATATACGCGAGAAGAGCTATCACTTTGAGTGAGAGCGGAACTATGCAGTACATGAGTTCATATCCCTCTCTTGCATTAGCGTGAACCTAAACTAACTACTGCCTGTCGCTCGGAAACCGGAAACCGGTACACTGAGCTCGACACTCCGCCACTCATCGTATATATACTCTGGCGTAGCACTTTTTTCGCCATCGATGATCTATGCACCTGCATCGTCACATGAGTCGATGATATGCAACATATATAGTTGAGCAACAGAAAGAGACAGACTTGACAAAAATAGAAGCAACATATCATAAGCATAAATAACAAAGTTGATCGTACCGGAAATGCCCTAACTAGAGTGATCGTCGCTAGTCGAGGAGGACAGTTTAATTACATCACAAATAATGTTTCATCATGCATAACTCAAAGTTTCGTCATACAGAAAGTATGGACTAAACGGACACATTGTCATATATCGACAATCACTCCAACATGTAGTGCCATCCATCCAAGTCAGGGAGATAGTCCCCAAGCCTAGTGAAAGGCTTCAGGTCGAGACGCTGAGCGGCTACCCGTGTTCGAACGTCTTCCCGCGACATTTGTCCTTCTTCGTAGAACATCCCTATTTTTTTGACGACCTCCTTCATGATGATTTGTGCAAGTTCGCGCTGGATGTGATAGAACTCAGCTCGAAGTCGATGATCCTCGATATCTCATACGTTCTTTGCCCATTGCAGAATATGGCATCACCGGATGTAGGTGACATGCGAAGGTTCTGGTGATCCCGTCTGTACTCCAGCATGTGGTGTAGGACATAGAATCCATCATTAAGAGAATCACTCGGTTGCTGGATGCAGCAGAAGTCGGTCTTATGGCCGAAGGCGGGCCTGCCGTCCCTTCTCTTCTTGTCCTTGACCTCTCCACCCCGTGCGTCATAGTAAAACATAGCACTGTCGAGAACATCCTTGAAGTGGGTGTAATCCTTTTTGTTAATGTTCTTCGACGAGTCCAAGTAAAGAGCGTGGGAGTATCGAGGGTAGAGGATGATGAGGACGGCACGCCCGCCGCTGCGGAAAATAAGTACACCTCATATTAATTAGCCTCCACCGTGCAAATGAATGATTGAAATCGAAGGAAGGAGATCCGCGCGGATGACTTACAGGGGATGATAAGGCACGAGAATCGCCTCCTTGTCCTTATTGGCAAGCATGAAATTGACGATGTATTCCCTCGCGTATTCACGGTGCTTTGCGCAGACTCCCAAAAAGCCCTCGTGCATGAAGTACGGGTCGGCGACACAAATCTGAGGTATCTGCTCAACCCCGATGATGTAGTTCATGTGCAAGGCATAAAGGCGGACAAACGTAAAATCTAGCTTCTTCACATGAAACATGTCGAATGTGTAATCGAATAGAAGGAATAACTTTTCCGCGGGGAATGTGTCGACGTACGACAATTGCCGCAGAACGTTAACCACGTATAGTGGGTATCCTGGATCTTTTGAGGCGATGCGACCTTTCTCTATCCGCATCACATCATAATGAAGTCTCCTTAGATCGCCAAATCTGGCCCCTAGTGCTGCTGCAGGTAGGATTGGTTGACCGGGGATATGCCATTTATCCGCACCGGGGATATCTATACGGTCTTGAACCCGAGGCTGTTGAGGCGGCTGGATCATAAAATCGGCTTTTTTTCCTTTCCTCGGTCTCTTCCTAGACTTGTTTACTACCGGAAGGTCGTCCATAATATGTTCAGCCTCCGGAGACGGCAATTCAGGCACCGAGTCATGACGCTCAAACCCTAAGTAGGTGCCAGTATTGACATATGCTACCTCTTGAGCACTGCGTTGGTTTTCCCTTGAAGAGGAAAGGGTGATGCAGTAAAGCAGCGTAAGTATTTCCCTCAGTTTTTGAGAACCAAGGTATCAATCTAGTAGGAGGCCATGCATGAGTCCCTTGCACCTACAAACAAATAAAATCCATGCAACCAACGCAATAAAGGGGTTGTCAATCTCTTCACGGTCACTTACGAAAGTGAGATCTGATAGATATGATAAGATAATATTTTTGGTATTTTTATAATAAAGATGCAAAGTAAAATAAAAGGCAATAAAATAGCTAAGTGTTGGGAGATTAATATGATGGAAAATAGACCCAGGGGCCATAGGTTTCACTAGTGGCTTCTCTCGAGAGCATAAGTATTACGGTGGGTAAACAAATTACTGTTGAGCAATTGATGTAATTGAGCATAGTTATGAGAATATCTAGGTATGATCATGTATATAGGCATCACGTCCAAGACAAGTAGACCGACTCCCGCCTGCATCTACTACTATTACTCCACACATCGACCGCTATCCAGCATGCATCTAGAGTATTAAGTTCAAAAGAACAGATTAACGCTTTAAGTAAGATGACATGATGTAGAGGGATAAACTCATGCAATGTGATGTAAACCCCATCTTGTTATCCTCGATGGCAACAATACAATACGTGCCTTGCTGCCCCATCACATCCTTTGGGAAAGGACACCGCAAGATTGAACCCAAAGCTAAGCACTTCTCCCATTGCAAGAAATATCAATCTAGTAGGCCAAACCAAACTAATAATTCAAGAGACTTGCAAAGATAACCAATCATACATAAAAGAATTCAGAGAAGATTCAAATATTGTTCATAGATAAACTTGATCATAAACCCACAATTCATCGGTCTCAACAAACACACCGCAAAAGAAGATTACATCGAATAGATCTCCACAACAGAGGGGAGAACATTGTATTGAGATCCAAAAAGAGAGAAGAAGCCATCTAGCTAATACTATGGACCCGAAGGTCTGAGGTAAACTACTCACACATCATCGGAGAGGCTATGGTGTTGATGTAGAAGCCCTCCGTGATCAATGCCCTCCGGTGGAGCTCCGAAAAGTCCCCAAGATGGGATCTCATGGGCATGAAGGTTACAGCGGTGGAATTAGGTTCTTGGCTCAGATTCGGTAGTTTGGGGGTACGTAGGTATATATAGGAGGAAGAAGTACGTCGGTGGAGCAACGTGGGGCCCACGAGGGTGGAGGGCGCGCCTGGGGGGGTAGGCGCGCCCCCTACCTCGTGCCTTCCTGGTTGATGTCTTGACGTAGGGTCCAAGTCCTCTGGATCACGTTCGTTCCGAAAATCACGTTCCCGAAGGTTTCATTCCGTTTGGACTCCGTTTGATATTCTTTTTCCATGAAACTCAAATAGGCAAAAAACAGCAATTTCGGGCTGGGCCTCCGGTTAATAGGTTAGTCCCAAAAATAATATAAAAGTGTATAATAAAGCCCAATAATGTCCAAAACAGAATATAATATAGCATGGAACAATAAAAAATTATAGATACGTTGGAGACGTATCAACATACTGTTGAGTGCCATCGTCATCCTCATCCTCATCTATGGCGACGTCACCAGCGACTAATGGAGCCTTTTCCTCACCCCCTCCGCTATCACCCAGCACGACAGTCGACGCTAATTGTCTAGGTGAGGTGTTGATGTTCATACCTAACTGCGTGCTCGTGGGTGTGCTCCCGCCACCTCCGCATTTAAGGCAGACTCTTTGGCCACAACAGACCCACCCATTGCAACAATCACCAAGCCGCCATGGGTCTCGTCATCATCCCCCACTAGTACCAGAGGAGCCAAATTCTCGTGGCCCGGTTTGACACTGGCCACGGAAACCTTGAAGACGTTCGGGGGGATCGGCCGGTTGTGGAACAATGGTTCCTTAGGCTTCATTATCGTCGCCTTCCCCACGTCCACCTTCTGGTCGCCGATGGTGTACAATATGGTGCATGGGGTTTTGTCGGCCTGCAAAGAAAAGTCTGCGACGTGAGACATCCAAAAGGCAACGAAAATGGGAGATTATACATTTATTAAGGGGGCCGGTGTGACAGATACCGTGAGGGCGTGGAGTTCAGCCAAAGACGAAGCACCGCCGAGCACGTCCCCAAGAAGTGCGGGAACCGGTGCGGGAGCAGGTCCAGCTGCAGGTGCTGGTGCAATGCTAGTCGAGTTGCTCCCCAAGAAGTCAGCAAGGGGAAAGTCCGCTGCATTTTTTCTGGATTTTGCCTGGTCCAATTGAAAATGGCCGGAACCAAGGAAGTAGACATATCTACAACCACCTGTTTTGCAGCTGGTCATTGCTATGCATCGCCCGAGATGATTTCTTCTCAACCGCAATCTCAACCTTCTTGTCGATGTTTTCTTCAGTTAACCTCCGTGTTTCCTTTCTCTCCTCCGTGGTCTCACGGTAGTATTTCTTCCACGTGGCACCATCTCCGACACCGTGCACGCGTCCATACGATGGTCGAGTCTCCACCAGGAGTCATTTCAATATGTTCAACGCCCGGTTGAATGGAGTGTCCCACTTGGGCCTCGCCAACGCCTCAGACGGCGAGTCGCTTTCGGCCGCAATCCTGTGCTGCTCTGTCTGCAAAAGGCACAAGGATCGTTTACAAATATGACTAACGTGTAGTCGAATTGATCAAAAACTAAAATTACCAGCAGTCTCATGAACTCCGTCGTGACCGCGTTCGTCTCGAAAATCTTCTTCACTGGGTCCCAACGGTGCCAGGCCCTGAGGACGTCACGCTCCTGCGGGACGGTGAACTCCGCCAAAGTGCAGGATGCCTGCACTCATGGCTTCCGCATCCTCCTTGGCCCATATGGACCTCTTCCCGCCATAACCACGGCTTCCGAAGTGGTGGCACCCAATGTTCCTCTGTTGAAGCCCCTTCATGTACTTCAACTTTTTTTGGCAGCTTCGGCCTCACAAGCCGCCTTGAATATTTCAAAGTGCTCTGCCGTGATTGTCGGATTATCCTTTACAATCTCGGAGTAGGGTTCCTTTTTGTCGATGATCCTTGCTTTCACCCTTGTTTTCCAGGCGGCCAACGCATCGCTAAACTTGGTCATGGCGTGTTTGTTTATCTTCTTCATTGTCGGGTCCTTATCTGGATCTTTATAATCCTTTTCATTCTGGCCTGGGAACAAGAATATCTGGTGCAGCTTCTTTAGGAGGGAGGGCCTCATATTATCTATCTTTTGTAGTTTCTCATCATTGATGGTGGCGGTTATCCATACGATGCAGCCTATTTGATTGCGGTAGCACGCAGGCTCTTCCTCGGGCACATTTGGCTCAAAATTGCCGTCGTCCACCTCCGTGACCACCAGTCTAGTAGTCCTGAGTTTGTTGGGAAGCCATTGCCTCTTTGCTTTCGGTTCTACACCGGCTCCGCTCCCCGAGGCAACGCCCGTCTCGATCTCGGCCGGTCTCGATGCGGTTCGAGTCTCGGCCGGTCTCAGTCTCAGCACCGGTCTGCGTGTCGGTCTCAGTCCCCAATGCGACCGGTGGGCCCAGCAACAACATCGGTTGATCGTCGGCAAGGCTCAAAAATTCGGCTGCCGCCAGGTAGGCGTCGTCGCAATCACTAGAACCCTGTCCTTCATCGTTGCTAGCCATGTTTCCTATGATTAAATCTAGTCAATTAATTCTAGACCTAATAAAATGAATAATGACATAAAAAGGCCTATGTTTTGCAGGAACGTTGACTCCTTCTCGGTGCGGCAAATCCGGGCACTCGATATGTCCTAGTTTGTAGCACAAGTCATGCCGAAATTCACGGAAAATTTCGCATGACCTTTGCTAAAAGTGGACAAATCGAGAACCTGAAATTTGCCGAACGGAAATGAATCAACATTCCGGCAAAACATAGGCCACTCAGCTTCATTCCCTGGAAACAGTGTTCAAATATCCATCTTCGACACCGCAACACATGTCTAAATATACACGAGCAACCACATGTCCAAATTTCACAAGCTAATTCAAAAACAAAGTGTAGAAGAAAATTCATTTAACTACTAATAGAACAAAATTCAGTTAACTTTAGTGCTCTGTAATGATGAAAGGAAAAAAATTTAGGTAACTACTAATTTCATTCATTTAGGTTATTCATTTAACTTCACCTAATTAACCTACTGTGCCACTACTACTAGCAGCACTACTAACCTAATTAACCTAGCAAAACTCATCAAGGCTAACTAAAAACATCTAATTAACATCTACTAGTACCACAGCTGCCCTAACCTAATTAACATCTACTAGTATCACTATATACTACAAGCGGCATCTACCCTAATTAAACCCTACTGCCCTAACTAACTTTTGCTGTAAACCAAATTTTTTGCTCTAAACTTATTTTTGCTCTAACATCTACTACTTCACATCTTTTGCTCTAAACTAATTTTTTTGCTATAAACTAACTTTTGCTCTACTAATTTTTGCTCTAAAATGCAGAGAGAGGGGTGGGGGGAGGGGTGGGGGACTTACAGAGAGGGGAGAGACGGTGGCGGGGAGCTGCTCGGTGACGGAGGCAGGGCGGAGAGGGCGGGCTCGGGCACGGGCAGCGGCGGTCCTGGGCGGGCTCGGGCGGCGGTGAGGTCGAGGGCGGTGAAGGTGAGGTCGAGGGTGGCCTTGGGCGTCGGCGGTGAGGCTGAGGGCGGCCTCGAGCGGCAGCGGTGAGGATGACGGCGGCCTCGGGGGGAGACGGTGAGGTTGCGGGCGTCCACGCCGGCAGGAGACAGCGGCGAAGTAGGGCGACGGAGAATTGGAGAGACGACGGCGAGGGTGAGGGATTTGGGGGAGAAGTGGTGGCCGGGGGAGGGAACCGCTGTTTAAGTGAAACGTAATGGTAGCGCGTTCCTGAAAACGTGCTATAGCTAAGTTAGCTACAGCGTGTTTCCTGAAATGCGCTACCGCTATTCCTTTCTCCTTGTTTCCCTTTTTTCAATTATTTTTCTTTACACTTTATTTTTTTCCTTTCTCCTTTTTCTATTTCTTTCATTTTCATTTACTTTTCTACTTGTTTTTCATTTCATTTTATTTTCGTTAGCAGTAGTGCCTTACACATAAACGCGTTGCTACAACAAAATTAGCGGCAGCGCTGTTTCTAAAAGAGCGCTACTATTCTGTGTAGCCGATCGGCTTAGTGGTGGGAATTTTTGTACTAGCGCTTTTACAATGGGACGCACTACTGCTATATACTAGTTGACCCGTTGTGCCAAATGTCGCAGAGACCCGCTGAAGCCATGTTGTCGATGAAAATAGTTTCATGCTGCAAGGACCATCCGCTAAACCATGCCACTTCAGGACCCATTGCGCCAAATGGCGCAGAGACCCACTGAATCCATGTTCAGCATGAAAAGAATTTTCATGTTTTAGTTGGTTTAGTAGTGGGCAAGCACATATGATAACAAATTTAACCCCTTTAATAAAAAAGAATGGAGGCTTGTTGTCTACAATGAGATATACCTACACATTTTAATTTGGTAGGAGAGTCCCATTTCAAGACCATGTCATGTTGAAAAAATGTGTATTTTTTAGAACACCATATGCGCTTTGAAAGTACTCCATTTATCAGTAGGTTTAGTTTTGAGCAAGCACGTATGGTAAATATTCTAACCACTCGATATAAACAAAATGAACGGAAGCTTGTATCAGGGTAACCAAAGTTCAAAAGAAAAATGTGTTGTGTGTGCTGGATTTCTTTGAACATATTACACGACTCGGCATCTTCTTGTAGGAAAGAACAAAGCAATAAAGAAGGATAAAATAAGAATAAAGCAATGAACAGAGCATCAAGGAATCAGTAGAACAATTTCAGCTCACCCATGTCGCGCCACCCCGCGGTTGACCTTCATGTTCAAATAACCAAGTATATCACATCATTTCTGGTTCATATACCCCTGGAAAACATAATGACATCAGTTAATGGCGTACACATATTTAAAAAAACTATGAGCATATTTTCACTAACAATACACACACCAACACCAAAATCAAAAGAAACAAAATTGAGAATATGGCAAGTGAACTTGGCACCCGATAAATTTGACAGGCCAATGTATGACAACTTGTCATGTCCATATGGCAAAATGCGATACTTGACACAAATTAATTTATCTGTAAAAATGACATAAGGAATGTACTCAATAAGCATGTTAAGATACAGTTAAGCGTCGAATGGGTTACTTCAATTCTGATATAGCAATTACACAAAAAATATAGTTCATAACAGCATGACAAGTGAGATGAAAGCATTGATATATCTGAACACTTCATCATTTTACTGAAAATTAATATTTGTATGCCTTTTCTACTTGTGAAATATTTGTATTGTTTGACCATGATGTATTTTGTCTAAGTAGACGATGATATACTGAACTTACTGACAAGTGTCAAATTCTTGATTTATTAGACATCTAACTAAGGAATATACAGGGACAGTTAACAACATTTACCGCTGCAATGCGCATGTACTGCATTTAGACAACAAGTGCCGATCATCAGTCCCAACATTGAAGATTCATTTCATTTTATCATCATTTTATCTAGAATAGATAAATGCAACAAATGATAGGAGTTGGGCATCGAATGGCGCCAAATGGCACAGTGTCCATGTCAAACAAAGAGTGAAAATAAATGCTTGGCAATTTGGCAATACCAATGATCCTTTTAGTAATGAAAATTGAAGGTTCAAACTATGCAATAGAGTTTTCAAAATGCGATCTTAAATTCTCTCTATACAATTTTCTGTGTTAGCTCAAAGTTAAAAAGGCCTATACTGATTTGATATATATATATACCCCTTTAATTAAAATAAGTAAGCTTGTTCTGTACAATAAGATGTAGATGCACATTTTAATTCAGTACCTCGCGTTGGTAATATATTTATTTTTCACTAAGCTTTTGATTGATATATCTTATTAAGGCGCAATGCCCAAATTCAATCCTGGAGTATTCTGAAACAGTTTGTGTTTCTTTAATATCTTTTCAGTTTTAGAAATTTAGGTGCTTGGTAAGAATTAGCTAAAAGCCCCCATTCGGACAGTTAGGAGAGGATGCTGCAATTTCCAAACTAAGTATAAATAGATATGTGATACACATGAAATAAATCATTATATCTCAGACCACACTAAAGTAGAACGAATCAAAGGTATGGACATAATAAAACTAAACTTCAGTTAAACAAATATGCATCAACACAGTAGCCATTCAGTTCATAGTTTACAGGGGAAAGGAATAAACAACTGCATTGCTTGCCGGTTCGCTAGTGTTGTACAATGACAAATGCCAATACCTTGTTCTCCAGGACCAGCAGCATGGTGGGGTCGGATGCACTCATCATCACTTCATGTGTGCGGAGCTCCCCAAGCCACACCCGTGGTCACCTCTCTTACCGCCTATCCAACTCGCTGCACCATGCTCCGTGCTCACCGGCGCTATCCATCGACCCGCTTTGGTCGAGGCACCACCAAGATGCTCGATTTCGCACGTGTCTCTGTTTCCTTGTCCCATCCAGAAGCTTCCCTACAGAGAAAGAAAGAGCATCACTGCTGTAGCTACCCAGGGTACTATAAATAGATGGATGGAAGCAAGACTAAAAATAAAAATAATAGAGCAGATAGTTCATTTAGTATAGCACTTTCCTTTTTCTTTTTGAAGGATTTAGAACAGCAGTTAGGACCAATAGAACTCCATTTTGCCGATCAGGTGTTAGCAAAAGGATAATCCCTCGAAATGCAATACATGTTGCAAAACAGTCAAGATCATCTGTAAAAATACGAAGAAAAAATACACATCTTACCCTCCTGCTTGCACTCCTCGACGGCCTGCTGCTTCTCCCTGTCATTGGCCGCCTCCCCTCCCCTGCAGCCACACCCCAGATCCGGAACATTAAAATGATCAGCAGACCAAGCACCATGATAGCACGCGCATAAACAATAATACGCATGTACCTAGGAATTAGAGCAGCTAACCTTGACGAGGAGAACAGAGATGCAACAGATTGAGAACCTGCAAAACAAATGGGAACGATCTGGTCAGAGCACAACCATGGTACAGTACATATAAGCAAAAGAACACTGCACAAATAAAGGACCAAAACTGGACATATAGAATCTCCGGAGGTGGCAGTCAGATTCTGGCACAAGAGAGAGATTTCATCGCCTCCAGCTTGAGCTTGCCTGCGGGCTCTCTTACATTGTGTCTGACTCAAAGGCAAGGTGAGGTGGAAGGGGAGGGGGAGCAAAAGGGTTGGGAGGAGGACCTGCGAGGGCGACGACGTCGTCCTTGCCTGCCTTGTAGGAGAGGACGCTTCTGGAAACTCATGCGTTGCGCTCACCGGCGCTCGCTGTCGCCCAGCCGACGAGTCTCCCCCAACCTCCGACCCCGCCCACATCTGGCGCTCCTTCAACCCATGCTGCTTCCGCCCGCAGCCGTCGTGCCCTTCATGACCTGCGGCCCTGCCCCCTCTTCCTCGGCCAGCTCTCATGTCTTCCATCGCGTCGTCGATCTGGGATGTCCGATGCATCATGGTCGTCATCGCGCCGTCCTCCTCGATTTATGGCCGCAGCGAGGATGCCAGATATGAGGTGGAGACGAGCGGCGCAAGAGGGCCGCGTGAGACGAGCGAGGACGATATTGGGTGCGGCTCACGTGGAGAGGATTTGGGCAGGGGCGGCGCGGATCTGGTGGATGGAGTAGCCCTCATCACCCACCTCCCCTGTCCATTCATCCCGCCACCGAGCTCGCAGGGGCGGCAAGGAATAGCAGGCGGCGGCGAGGCTCCGAGGGGAGGTCGTGGCGAGGCAAGGAGGAGGGATGGAGGAGGCGGGAGAGGCTGTGGGGATCGAGGGAAAGGGGGCTAGGGTTTGGGTAGTGGCTGGTACGGGAGTGGGACGAGGCGAGGATGGATTGGCTGCGGGATGCGCGGTGCGAGGTGCAGATTGGCCAAAACCTCATGCAGGCGGCCACCGCCAACCCAGCCAACAAGCGCGCGAGACGAGCCCACTCGTCATTGGCCGGTCAAAACAACTGCGAGGTGAAAATCGTGTTTGACCGTGAGGTGAAGATCTGACGGCCCAGACACGCCAGAAAGCCAGATCCGACGACTGACGAAGACCGAATCGAGGGAGCCTCCTGGGAGCGAGTTGGATAGCCTCTCCTTTGTTTTAAATGTATCTGCAGCGCGGTTATTTCACGCGCTACTGCTGTCTAGCAGTAGTGCCCTTTTTTAACATGCACTACTGCTAAAGTTCTATGTATAGACTTTTCCCTAGTAGCGAAGGTCTCGTGTTCAATTTCCCACAACAGCAAAAAAAATCTGCCTGGTCTCATGTGAGCCGCCTTCATTAGGCCACATCGGAGGCTAGCATTTTTTTCCTTGCCTTATATGGGTCGGATTCGCTTTGTTGGGCTCGCTAGCTATCACAAGTGGGACATTAATCAATAAGGGAAGACCTCTATTCTAACAAAACCGAGCGCTAGCTCTACTGGTTGCACCCTTATGATTAAAAAAAAGTGAAGGCTATAGATTTGATCCTCAACTGGAGCAATACTTTTTTTTTGGTCGAACCTTTTTTACTATAAAAAATAGGACTACAGGTTGAGTATCAAAAAGGCCAGGGGGCTTTGTGCATAATAGCGCTATGGACCAAGAATATCAATTCTGTTTATTAGTAGGTATAGATATTAGATCATCTACAAGCGGATACACCTGATCCAGTCCGTCAAACGTCCGCGGACGCATCCGGGTATGTCCTTGTGCATTACCGGGAATCCCTCATTTTCTGCATCTGCAGTTGTGTACCTCATATCCATGCAACCCATGCAAGATAAAAAAATAAATCTATGTAGATCAACAAACTAGCAAAAGGCAGACTTAAATCGGGCGTAATTCGCATTGTAGCAGTCATCGGACAACTTTGCATTGGCCGTATAGTACTTAAACATTAGAAAAACTAGATTAAACGGAGAAGGGCGGAGGTAATCACCATTTTCTCGTCGGCCCCCCTTCCAGTCGTCGGCGCGGCTATACCTCTCCGTGTAGGCGTCGACGGCCAGATGGGTGCCATCGTTGGAGTTGGAGCCGTCGATGATGTCCGAGTCATTGTCGAAAGAGATTTGACCGGTGGTCAGCCTCCAGAGTAGGCGCTCCTACTCATTGGCATGCCAGTCCGCCTTTGCCTTGGTTGATGCCTTTTTCATCACCTCACGCTATGAAATTTTGATGGCGAGCCGGAGCACATTGGCATTTTTGCGACAGGGCCATCGCGCATTCATCTCCTCCGACGTGAGGGAGCAGTGGAGGATCGACGTGAGTGAGCAGCGAAGGACCGATGCAAGAACCTCCTCCCCCCGTCGCCCTTGCCCTCGTCCCGTGTTACTCGCGGCGGGCTGCGTGTGTGTCCTCATCTGTGTCAACTGTACCGCTGGCATGAGGACCCAACGGTGCCTGAGTACGCCATCCGGAGTAGATTGAGCTTGCGGGTATGGTCTGCGGCGTACCTGGATGGGCGCGAAGCAATCAGAGCTACGTGAAAGGGTGTGAGGGTCCGATGATGTCGTTGGCACTGCGTCGCTGGACGATGAGGGATGGCACGGAATCGGAGCTTCCGTAGCCACCCTTGACCAAGACGGACCGGCACAGCGTGATGCGGAGGGCGAGCTCCTCCACGTCGTCGTCCGTGCCGGATCCGCCACCTGGATGCACTTAGGGTCTTTAGTGCAGAGTTAGATTTTTGTGTCTATTATTGTTACTTGCACGTGTAGATTCACGTATGTAGGAAAAATAGTCCAACAATAAAAGCCAATAATAGTACAAACAAATAAGTATTTGAATTTGCCTATTTGGGATTGCTCGGCTCCTTGAAATCCAGCTCCGCTCTAAAACGCAAGCCAAACGGGGTAGCTTCATGATATGTCACTCCGCAAAAAAACTAGAATCTAGGATACAACTCCATATTTTTTATGAAGCTTTTTAGGGGTGCTTCAAAAAACTATAGAAGGTGAAGTTGAAATTAAATTACCCACAATTGCCATCAGTAAGTGGATGCCCCTTTATTTCTCCCCACCCATCCAATCAAATAGATCTTTTCCATCAAATTTTCTAGTCTTGAAGTTAGAGATGGATGAAAGCCAAACATTCTCTTTGGTAGAGCCGCAACTTATGTATGGAACTACTCTAAAGTGGATTTGAATAGCGGAGCAGTTTCAAGCAAACCCTTAGAAAATTTATAATTAAGAAAACCTACTTTGTAATGTACCTAAGCACTTATGCACAAAGTCAAGGAATTTAACTTCACTAGTAAATGCGACATGCGGCGCATGTTATTATTTAGGCAATATATTAACTGCATGCGGATATTAGGTATGCTATTATTTATGTGTTAATTATATGATTAGTGCAATATTTGGTATGATATTAATTACACGTTAAACATGTTAAACGCTCGCCATTGGATCAGTCTAGGCCGTTAGATTGACTTAGTTTGATGGCCGAGATCAGTTGGATCTGCCCCTTTGGGGTCTTTTTATATTGGTATAGATATAGATGACTTCAGACTTATAAACAGACCCTTTAACAAACTCCACGCTCTCAATGGCGGAGGTATCCATAAGTTTAATGGGGCCCTCATCACCCTCATCACCAACTAGCCGGATACTGCTACGCTCTTGGTACCCGACCAACAATCTTCACGGATATTGAAGCAGGGAGGAGTGCCACGTCACGTTTTTAGATCGTTTGATCTAACCAGGCCTCGACTTGAACCCCAGCCTACTGAAATGGAACGCTGATACGTCTTTAAGGTATCTATAATTTTTTATTGTTCCATGTTGTTACATTATAAATCTTGAATGTTTTACAATTATTTTATAGCAACTTTATATCATTTTATGGAACTAACCTATTGACATAGTGTCCAATGCCAGTTGCTATTTTTTTCTTAGTTTTTACTTCGCAGAAAATCAATACCAAAGGGAGTCCAAATGTAGCGAAACTTTTTGGAGATTTTTCTGGACCAGAAGATACGCGATGGGCAAAGGAAGTACCAGAGGGGGGCTCCGAGGGGAGCACAACCCGCCTGGACGCGCCTGGGGGCCCAAGCGCGCCCTAGTGGGTTGTGCCCACCTCGGCCGCCTCCCGCACCGCCTCTTTTCACTATAAATACCCGAATATTCCAAAAACCCTAGGGGAGTAGACGAAACACAATTCCAGCCGCTGCAAGTTCCAGAAACCACATATCCAATCTATATACCATCACAAAAGGGTTCATCATCCTCATTGGTGCCTCTCCGATGATGCATGAGTAGTTCATTGTATACCTTCGGGTCCGTAGTTAGTAGCTAGATGGCTTCCTCTCTCTCTTTTGATTCTCAATACAATGGTCTCTTTGAGATCTATTTGATGTAACTCTTTTTGCGGTGTGTTTGTTGGGATCCGATGAACTTTGAATTTATTATCAGATTTATTTTATCCATGAAAGTTATTTGAGTTTTGATCTCTTATATGCATGATTTCTTGTAGCCTCGTATTTCTTGTTTGAATCTTTGGCTTAGTTAGGCCAACTAGATCGATTTTTTTTTGCCATGGGAAGAGGTGCTTTGTGATGGGTTCGATCTTACGGTGCTCAATCCCAGTGACAGAAGGGGACATGACACGTATGTATCGTTGCTATTAAGGATAACAAGATGGGGTACATTCCTACATGAATAGATCTTGTCTACATCATGTCATCGTTCTTATTGCATTACTCCGTTTCTCCATGAGCTTAATACACTAGATGCATGCTGGATAGCGGTCGATGTGTGGAGTAATAGTAGTAGATGCAGGCAGGAGTCGGTCTACTAATCTTGGACGTGATGCCTATATAATGATCATTGCCTGGATATTGTCATAATTATTTGAAGTTCTATCAGTTGCCCAACAGTAATTTGTTTACCCGTCGTATGCTATTTTTCTCGAGAGAAGCCACTAGTAAAATCTACGGCCCCAGGTCTCTTCTTTATCATATTTGCCTTCAAAATATATTTTTATTTGGTTTTATTTTCAGATCTATTAATCCAAAAGCCCAAAATACCTTGTTGCAATTTTTTGTTATTTATTTTATCTCGCCTTCCCGCTAGATCTATTTATCCAATGTACTACAATTTTATCTATCTTTTTACCTAGGAGGGATTGACAACCCCTCTTTTATGTCGGGTTGCAAGTACTTGTTCTTTGTGTGCAGGGACTGTTCATGTAGTGTTGCGTGGTTCTCCTACTGGTTTGATAACTTTGGTCTCATCAATAAGGGAAATACCTACCGTAGTTGTGCTGCATCATCCCTTCCTCTTTGAGGAAATAACGACGTAGTTTAAGCCGCATAAACGCCCCCACCCAGTCATCACTCGCATCTCACCTCTGTCCCCTCTAACATAGTCTTATCTAACCGTCGCTCCAACGCGACCCAGCTACCGCCGCCGGCAGGACTCTGGCATCACCGCCCTCTTTGCTCCTATTCTTCTCCATCTTCCTTGTGTTCCCCTAGAGTATTTGCTCTTGGTGTCGGGCATTTTATCCCGCTGCGTCTGTGCAGCAAGCCCATCGTTGGATCCCACTGCATCAAGACCAACGCCGATGAGCCATGTCCTCGTGCTCCAGTCGCCTCGTCTATCAGAGACCATCTGTATCATCAACAAGCCGCAGGCTCGCCAGACCGCCGTTGTGTGAGTATGTTGAGTCATCCTCGTGGGTCAAGGTCGATGAGGAGGAGATCCTCGCCGATGTCCCGTGCTAGGTGCACACCATGAGATGTCCGCCCTGCTCCGCGTCCTTGCATGCCTCGGCCCCGTACGTTTCTGGGCTCTGCCACCATCTTGTCCCGATGGGGATCTGCCACGCGACAGTGGCGCCGCCCTGGGGGATTTTGAGTGTGTCGGGCCCTAGGGTAGCTGGAGTACAAGCTTGGCAGCGAAGCATAGCTAGTCCTCTGACTGCGGCAGCAACACAATGAGTTTCGCTGCTGATTTTTTTCACTAGCTCCCAATATTTTTTGTAATTTTCTGTGAGATGTCAGCAGTTTAGTGTTGTGTAATTATTGTGCAGGAACTTGTTTTTGTAGTAGATGAGATGCTCATTGATCAGATCTATAGTTCACGACCCCCAAAATGTGTACTTCATGGCAATCAAATTGCTTTTTTGCCATCGTAACTCAAAATTTATATTAGTTGCCATGGCAAAAAAAACTAGGACACATAATTATGTTCCCCTTTGAAAATGAAAATACTGTTCCATGTCTCAACTTCCGCGCCATTTTGTCAAATTAAACCATGTTTTCGCTCCTATAGTTCAAGAGAATCAACTTTAATATGTCGTGACATAGGGAAAGCATTTGTGCCATATCATTTTGCTTACAATCAACCAGTTTTTCCATAGCAAAACATGGCATGTATGGCCCCGATGAAAGGTTTCATGTTTTGTTTGCTTGCATGGAAAATTATTTTTCTGTCTGATGGTAAATTTACTTCAAGCACCATGGCGATTTCAATTTTAATACGATGGCAAATTTAATTCTTCGACCATGGTTAATTCTTTATCCGTATTATGGAATGCTACTTCATGGGACCATGGCAGCTTTACTAAAGAATCATTTCTATATTATTTCTTTCCTTTATCTAATACGACAAACTTACTTTATGGACCATAGTAAACTTAATATATGAACCATTCAATTTTAATTTTAATAGGATGACAAATTTCTTGTTTCGTATCATGCAAAATCATTTTACAGACATGGCATTTTTTCTTATACAAAGCTTGACAATGAGACCAAAAATGTAACAGCAAATTTTAATATACGGCAAAGAAAATCATATTTTTTAATATGTCCCTGCAACTTATATTTCATTGAGCATTTCATGGCAAAAAAATTGCGTGAATTGGCCGTATGGAAAATTCTTTGAAAAAGTGTGTCTCATACATCATAATAAAATTTAAAACATTTTTTTGGAATACTCAAATGACAAATATATGAAAAATTGACATTCATACCATTTTAACTTATTCAAAACATTGCAAAGTGTACTCTTTCTCGCCATGGCAATTGTTTTTATTTTCCATGGAAATTTTACTTTTTTCGCCATGGCAATATTACCTTTATTGCCATGACAATTTTACTTTTAACATACACGGAAAATTACTTTTTATTTTGTCATGGCAAAACAATTTGCTTCTTCAAACCATAGCAAATTTATTCTTTTATTGCCATGGCAATTTTACTTTTATTTGGCATGGCAAATTTTAATTTATTTGCTATCGGACGGCTCCGGTTTAGAATAGACTTTAGGTGGGTTTGATGGGTTGCGTTAGAGAGCTTTGGGCTTAGGATAAAGAGAAAAGAAAATGCCCGGTTAGACGTTTTATATAGGAAAAAACATCTGCAATTTTAATCCGACTATAGTGCCTTGCGCTTAACGGTTTGGACATCAAACGACCTCTGAGTCAGATGAAATTTGACAAACGGTCTAGTTAGAATATAATACAACTGCTCGCAAACTTTCAGAGAAAATCCCCACTTATATAAAACAATTTTAAAATGGACTCACGGTCTGTGCAAGTGTCCATTTGGTTTGATAAAAAGGGTCAACACAGACAAAAGGTAAAGTTCACCTCTTTTGGAGAAGCAACAAACACAAACGGCGGCAACAAATTGCTGGTGCAACGCGAATGATGCCGCGATGAATGCAACGAATAAATAATTACCGTGATATAGTAATTATATTACGGAAAGAATCTAGAGAACTGATCTCGGGCTATTACATGGCCTTTTTCGTCCAGCCAACGTCTCTCCGGCATTGAACATGCGCTGACATCGGGGGCACTCTCGGCCGGCGATCCGCTTCAATGTCGGCGCCAGTGAGAGGTCACGTCCGCTCTTGGTTGGTGTCAATGCGGAGCGGTCTCTCTAATGCGGGCACTTGGCTTCCGGGGGGGCATGGCGCAAGCGAAAATGAGGTTTTTGTGTGGACCAGAGGAGTCAGAAGCATGTGTGACAGCGGTCCGGACACGGTTGCTTCTAGTTTGAGGAAAAAAGACGTCCGAACCGCCAAGGACCAATATATGACCGCGTTGGATGACAAAATATGTTTGGACCACGCGGTTCAGATGGTCATGTTGGATGGCAAAACATGTCCGAAACAGACGTTTCAGACGGTTATGGACGATGGTACGAGAGTCTGCAGTGGAGAAGCCTTCAGTCGTACCGTCTTCAAAATTGGCTTAGTGGCCACTTGATCCGATTTTGCTACTTCAAGTTCAGGGTTATTGCGAACCAATATGTGACTAGTAGAATGCCCGTGCGTTGCCATGGACTTTTGAAATATTTTGCCATAACGCATGTTACATTTTACATGTTAATGTTAGTTGGTATTTTTAAAACATCATTCAAACCCATAACTTCTTATCTCTGACGAACGAAAGTGGAATAAATTTTATACTACATTATATAAGTATATATTGTATAGTATATAAAAACAAATGTGAGACTAACACAACTGCATTTATTTGCAAAAAAACTGGGTGCCCCTATTTACATACAAATATATAAACATATATAAATGATATTTTATACAAATAAACATGAGAAAAATAAATTATTTTTTACCTACCCAATTGTTTTTAGCTTACCTACCATGTCGTATCACCTCGGCCACTCTCTCACCACATGCACCCCTCGCTCTCTCACCCTCCCACTCATTCTCTCTACCACGACGTCGCCCCCGCCATCACTCTCCGCTACGGCGTCCCCTCCATGCTCACCGGCCCCTCCCAACCCTCAGCCGTGTCGTCAATCTGGCCATCCCAGGGCAATTTCTAGCACCAACGGTGACTTCCAGGATGATTTGTACATCAGGCGAGTCACGCCGTCGATCTGCCATCCTAGGCCGATTTTTGGTGCCGAGGGCGTCGGGTTCCCCCTCCAAGCTTCACGACGACATGGCTCTTTGCCATCCACTGGCTACCACTCACCGCTTCGAGCAGTAAGCGCCGACGCTGAAAGAGAGTCCGGTTGGGCTTCTACTGTAGCAGACAGGTTCACACAAATTTCTTGCAATAGATTAAATGCTTATATTGTTTTTCAAGTAGGCATTCGATTGTTAGCTTAAGCATGTGCGTTGCCATGGGTTAAAAACTTCAAATTATGCAAACATTTCATTTTGTTGTCGATAAGAAAAGTAAGATACATAGGTACACTATTTATCATTGGTATATCTCTCGTTCTTCAAGACCAACGCAACAAGAATACAAACCTTGGTCTATTAGTGCTCCCCACCACTCCAACCATTAAAATAATGCTCCTTGTTATCTTGGTTTTTAACGTTCCTTACCAAATCTGGTGGTGTTATATCGGATCTTGCACATCCACCTCCCACCGGCTCGTCTCCAACCGATGAGAGGCATAGCCGCATTGGTAGTTGGTCACGTTCTGGCTGATTATCTGGTCGTTGGCCGCGATGGGTTTCATCCCTTGTGCCTGATGCATGTTCCCCATTGATATGTCTCCAACGTATTTATAATTTTTGATTGTTCCATGCTATTATATTATCAATCTTGGATGTTTTATAATCATTTTATAATCATTTCATATCATTTTTTTGGTACTAACCTATTGACATAGTGCCAAGTGCCAGTTGTTGTTTTTTGCATTTTTTTTACATCGCAGATAATCAATACCAAACGGATCCAAAGGCAGCGAAACTTTTTGTGGATTTTTTTGGACCAGAAGACAACCAATGGGCCGAAGAAGCACCTGGGGGCTGCTCCGAGGGGAGCACAACCCACCAGGGAGCGCCTGAAGGCCCAGGCGTGCCCTGGTGGGTTGTGCCCACCTCGGGTGCCCCCCAGACCGCCTCTTTACTCTATAAATATCCTAATATTCGAGAAACCCTAGAGGAGTCGACAAAAATCAATTCCAGCCGCCGCAGAGTCCAGAACCACCAAATCCAATCTAGACACCATCATGGAGGGGTTCACCACTTCCATTGGTGCCTCTCCGATGATGCGTGAGTAGTTCTTTGTAGACCTTCGGGTCCGTAGTTAGTAGCTAGATGGCTTCCTCTCTCTCTCTTGTTTGATTCTCAATAAAATGGTCTCTTGGAGATCCATATGATGTAACTCTTTTGTGGTGTGTTTGTTGGGATCCGATGAACTTTGAGTTCATGATCAGATCTATCTTTTTTTATCCATGAAAGTTATTTGAGTTTCTTTGATCTCTTATATGCATGATTGCTTATAGCCTCGTATTTCTTCTCCGATATTTGGGTTTTGTTTGGCCAACTTGATCTATTTATCTTGCAATGGGAAGAGGTGCTTTGTAGTGGGTTCGATCTTACGGTGCTTGATCCCAGTGACAGAAGGGGAACCGACACGTATGTATCGTTTCTACTAAGGATAAAACGATGGGGTCTATTTCTACATAAATAGATCTTGTCTACATCATGTCATCGTTCTTATTGCATTACTCCATTTCTCCATGAACTTAATACACTAGATGCATGCTGGATGGCGGTCGATGTGTGGAGTAATAGTAGTAGATGCAGGCAGGAGTCGGTCTACTAATCTTGGACATGATGCCTATATAATGATCATTGCCTGGATATCGTCATGAGTATTTGAAGTTCTACCAATTGCCCAATAGTAATTTGTTTACCCGCCATTTGCTATTTTTCTCGAGAGAAGCCACTAGTGAAACCTACGGCCCCCGGGTCTCTTTCTCATATTATTTGCCTTTGCGATCGGTTTTCCTTTGCTTTTATTTTCAGATCTATTAAACCAAAAATACCTTGCTGCAATTTACCCTCATTTATTTTATTTGGCATTCGATCTATCAATCTACTACAATTTATTCACGTCCGTTTGCCAATTTCTGGCGTCATTACCCGAAAGGGATTGACAACCCCTTTAATACGTCAGGTTGTGAGTATTTGTTATTTGTGTGCAGGTGTTGTTTACGTGTTGTTGCTTGGTCCTCCTACTGGTTTGATAATCTTGGTTTTATCATTGAGTTAAATACCTATTGTCGCTGTGCTGCATCATCCCTTCCTCTTTGGGTAAATACCAATGTAGCTTCAGGTCGCTATCAAAAGGAATTTCTGGCGCCGTTGCCAGGGAGGATCATCTACATATACCAGGTTCCTAATCACAAATCTCATCTCCTCGCAATTTATATTATTTGCCATTTGCCTCTCGTTTTCCTCTCCCCCACTTCACAAAAATTTGCCATTTTTTCGCCCTCTTTTTTGTTTGTCGTTTTCTTGCCGGATCTGTTTTTCAGTGCAATCTTGTTGTGTAGTCATCATGGCTCAAGAGAACACCAAGTTGTGTGATTTCTCAAATACCAACAACAATGATTTTATTGGCACTCTGATTGCTCCCATCACTAGTGTGGAGCCTTGTGATGTTAATACTGCTTTACTGAATCTTGTTATGAAAGATCAATTCTCCGATACTCCTAATGAGGATGCCGCGTCCCATCTTAATACCTTCGTGGAATTATGCATATGCAAACGAAAAAAGATGTGGACAATGATATTGTGAAGATGAAATTATTTCCGTTTTCTTTGCGTGATTCTGCAAAAAAAATGGTTTTCTTCTTTGCCTCGCAATAGTATCAATTCTTGGAATAAGTGCAAAGATGCTTTTATCACTTAGTACTTTCCGCCCGCAAAAAATATTTCCCTTAGAACCCAGATCATGAATTTCAAGCAACTTGAACATGAGCATGTTGCACAATCTTGGGAAAGGATGGAAAGGATGCTAAGGAATTGCCCAACTCATGGGTTAAATCTTTGGATGATCATACAAAAGTTTTATGCGAGGTTGAATTTTGTTTCTCGTAATCTTTTAGATTACGCCGCGGGTGGCACTTTTATGGAAATTACCTTGGGTGAAGCTACCAAATTGCTTGATAATATTATGGCAAATTATTCACAATGGCATACCAAAAGAGCTCCTACTAGTAAAAAAGTTAATTCGGTTGAAGAAATTTCTTCTTTGAGTGAAAAAGTTGATGCTCTTATGAAATTGGTTGCTAGTAAAAGTGCTCCTATTGATTTCAATGATATGCCTTTGTATACTTTGATTGAGAAAAATAGTGATGCCGTAGATGTGAATTTTATCTCTCGAAATAATTTCAATAACAATGCTTATAGAGGTAATTTTAATCCTAGGTATTTTCCTAGTAATTCCTCTAATAATTATGGTAATTCCTATGGGAATCCTTCTTATAATAATAATAGGAACACCTCTGATCTTGAGAATAATATTAAATAATTTATCAACATGCAAAAAGTATTCAAAAATACCATAGAAGAAAAGTTCCCCTTCTTTCCTTTGCCTTTTTTCTTAAAACTAGTGGTCTTGTTAACCATCAACACTTGATGCTCCTTCTTGATTTCTACCTCCGCAGCGTTGAGCATTGCGAAGAGCTCGGAAATCGTCTTGTTCATCCCTTGCATATTATAGTTCATCACGAAGCCTTTATAGCTTGGTGGCAGTGATTGAAGAACTTTTTCAATAACACTATCATCCAAAATATTAACTCCCAGCTGAGTCAAGTGGTTATGGTACCCAGACATTCTGAGTATGTGTTCACTGACTGAACTGTTCTCCTCCATCTTGTAGCTATAGAACTTGTTGGAGACTTCATATCTCTCAACTCGGGCATTTGCTTGGAATATTAACTTCAACTCCTGAAACATCTCATATGCTCCATGACGTTCAAAACGTCTTTGAAGTCCCAATTCTAAGTCGTAAAGCATGGCGCGCTAAACTATCAAGTAGTCATCGGATTTAGTTTGCCAGACGTTCACAACGTCTGTAGTTTCTCCTGCAGCAGGCCTTGCACCTAGCCGTGCATCAAGGACGTAATTCTTCTGTGCAGCAATGAGGATAATCCTCAAGTTAAGGACTCAGTCCGTGAAGTTGCTTGATGTCTACTATGCAACTTTATTCTTGTAGACACGTGTTGGGCCTCCAAGCGCAGAGTTTTGTAGACAGTAGCAATTTTCCCTCAAGTGGATGACCTAAGGTTTATCAATCCGTGGGAGGTGTGGGATGAAGATGGTCTCTCTCAAACGACCCTGCAAGCAAATACAAGAAATCTCTTGTGTCCCCAACACACCCAATACAATGACAAATTGTATAGGTGCACTAGCTCGGTGAAGAGATGGTGATAAAAGTGTAATATGGATGGTAGAAATATATTTTTATAATCTGAATAAATAAAAACAGCAAGGTAGAAAATAGTAAACGGGCACAAAAACGGTGTTGCAATGCTTAATAATGAGGCCCAGGGTCTGTACTTTCACTAGTGCAACCTCTCAACAATGCTAACATAGTTGGATCATATGATTATCCCTCAAAGTGAAATAAAGAATCACTCCCGAGTTCCTATTAGTGGAGAACAAAAGATAGGAATTGTTTGTAGGGCACGAAATCACCTCAAAGCTATTCTTTCCGTTCGATATATACAAGAGTTCGTACTAAAATAACACAAAGCTATTTTTTCCGTTCGATCTATCCTAGAGTTTGTACTAGAATAACACCAAAGCAAATTCATATTCATAATACTCAATCCACACAAAGAACTATAAAGAGACCCCAAAGTTTCCGTCAGAGAAAAGATAATAAAAAACGTGCATCGACCCCTCTGCATAGATTACCCCAATATCACCGCGGGAATCCACGAGTTGAATGCCAAAACACATATCAAGTGAATCAATAGGATACCTCATTGTCACCTCAAGTATTCATACTGCAAGACATATATCATGTGTTCTCATATCTGAATATGCAATCCGACAAGACAAAACTTGGAAGGGTAAAGATTCAATTCATCATAACACAAGTATAGAGGGGAGAAACATCATATGATCCGACTATATTAACAAAGCCCATGATATAGATCACGAGAGAGAGAGAGAGAGAGAGAGAGAGAGAGAGAGATCAAACAAATAGCTACTGGTACAAACCCTCAGCCCCGAGGGTGGACTACTCCCTCCTCATCGTGGTGGCCACCGGGATGATGAAGATGGCCACCGGAGATGATTCCCCCCTCCGGTAGGGTGCCTAAACGGGGTCTAGATTGGTTTTCATGGATACAGAGACCTTGCGGTGGTGGAACTTCTGATCTAGGTTTTCCCCGAAGGGTTTCGGAATATTTGGGAATTTATAGTGCAAAGAGGGGGTGCGGGAGGCCACCGAGGTGGGCACAACCCACCGGGGTGCGCCAGGGGGCCCTGGCGCACACTGGAGGGTTGTGCCCTCCGCACACACCGGTGCACTTCAGCCCATTGGGTTCCTTCTGGTCCAGAAAAAATCTCCATAAAGTTTCATTGTGTTTGGACTCCGTTTGATATTGATTTCCTGCGATGTAAAAAACAAGCAAAAAACAGCAACTGGCACTGGGTCAATAGGTTAGTCCCAAAAAATGATATAAAGTTGCCATAAAATGATTGTAAAACACCCAAGAATGATAAAATAACAGCATGAATACTTCATAATTTATAGATACGTTGGAGACGTATCATTGCTACCATCATCTTTCAACTTAACTTTCTCTAGGAACGCATTAAAATTCAAGGGAACGGTAGCATGGGCCATTGATCTACAACATAGATATGCAAAAACTATCAGGACTAAGTTCATGATAAATTAAGTTCAATTAATCATATTACTTAAGAACTCCCACTTAGATAGACATCCCACAAGTCATCTAAATGATCACGTGATCCATATCAACTAAACCATGTCCGGTCATCACGTGAGATGGAGTAGTTTTCAATGGTGAACATCTCTATGTTGATCATATCCACTATATGATTCACGTTTGACCTTTCGGTCTCTAGTGTTCTGAGGCCATGTCTGTACATGCTAGGCTTGTCAAGTTTAACCCAAGTATTACGCACGTGCAAAACTGTCTTGCACCCGTTGTATGTGAGTGTAGAGCTTATCACACCCGATCATCACGTGGTGTCTTGATAACCCACAAGTATAGGGGATCGCAACAGTTTTCAAGGGTAGAGTATTCAACCCAAATTTATTGATTCGACACAAGGGGAGCCAAAGAATATTCTCAAGTATTAGCAGTTGAGTTGTCAATTCAACCACACCTGGATAACTTAGTATCTGCAGAAAAGTATTTAGTAGCAAAGTAATATGGAAGTAACGGTAACGGTAGCTGTCGGTGTCAAAACCGGCGGATCTCGGGTAGGGGGTCCCGAACTGTGCGTCTAGGCGGATGGTAACAGGAGACAAGGGACACGATGTTTTACCCAGGTTCGGGCCCTCTTGATGGAGGTAAAACCCTACGTCCTACTTGATTAATATTGATGATGTGTGTTACAAGAGTGGATCTACCACGAGATCAAAGAAGCTAAACCCTAGAAGCTAGCCTATGGTATGATTGTTGTTCGTCCTATGGACTAAAGCCATCCGGTTTTTATATAGGCACCGGAGAGGGCTAGGGTTACACAAAGTCGGTTACAAAGGTAGGATATCTACATATCCAGACGCCAAGCTTGCCTTCCACGCCAAGGAAAGTCCCATCCGGACACGGACGAAGTCTTCAATCTTCTATCTTCATAGTCTTGGAGTCCGGCCGATGATGATAGTTCGGCTATCCGGACACCCCCTAGTCCGGAACTCCTCAAGAGCCCCTAAACCAGGCTTCAATGACGACGAGTCCGGGCGCGCATATTGTCTTCGGCATTGCAAGGCGGGTTCTTCCTCGAATAATTTATAGAAGATTGTGAACACCGGGATAGTGTCCGGCTCGCAAAACAAGTTCCACATAACGTCAGAGAGAGAATAATTTATCGCAGATCTGCTGACGTATTCCGCGGGCGTGATACCACACCTCGGCCAGCTTTTATATGAATCGTTTTTATTGCCCCACCTCGCGTTTAGCGAGGCGGTTTCCTTGGCACGCCTCTTATCAAAGCGTAGATCGTGCCCCGTATTCGGGATTCTCATCAATACGGACATGGTAACCAACCGTGCCCGTCGGCCTGCCTTCTCTATCAAAGGCGAGTCCTAATCGACCACGGGGTGGGCTCTTGGTATTCAACCTCTTTATAATGAGACCAAGGCCCTCTTCTTTTTACACCCTCCATCGAGTTCGCCTCACGCTTCGAGTTCCAACACCCAAAGCTTTAGACGATGTCCGGCTCCAATCAGCACGGCCGATGGATGTCTTCCTCCGTCACAGAAGAGGATGTGCTAAAGCTGCGAGACGCCAGGTATCTAACCGGCGTGATCTCGTATAGGCTGCCTGCTCCACGGCAGGTCATTCCCACTCCTGAGCCCGGCGAGAACGTGGTATTCGTGTCCCACTTCCTTCGGGGTTTAGGCTTCCCGACGGATCCCTTTGTGCGGGGGCTCATGTTTTATTATGGGCTTGATTTCCATGACTTGAATCCAGAGTCCATCCTCCATATCTCGTCATTCATTGTCGTATGTGAGGCCTTCCTCCATATTACCCCCACTTTGGATTGTGGCTCAAGACCTTCAAGGTGGAGCCAAAGATGATCGAGGGACAACAAGCGAGAATGCGGAGGGTGGTCATAAGCAAATGTGCCGATGCTCCATGGCCCGAGGGCTCTTTTCAAGAGGAGCTTGGTTGGCAACGGGAGTGGTTTTATATCACCGCCTCCTGTGGGCACCAAATGGGTGGCGCTCCTCGCTTCCGCTCAGGTCCACCACAGCGGCCGGCATCATGGGTCAACAAGGGGCTCGACTGGGGTCCGCCCAAGGACGTTCCTCGCTGCAGGGCCGCATTCGAGATCTCCAGAAAGAGGGATCAATCTGGTTGCGATGGGCGCAGGTTATGGTGATCCGGCGCCTTCAGCCTCGCAAACGCCGCCTCCGCCTTTGTGGGAATTCAATCAAGAGAGACCACGAGCTCTCCAAAATTTTATGGGCACGACGCCCGTGGAGATGTATAAACTGTTCTTCGGATCACAAGAGAAGTGTCCGGTCTTGACCGAGGACGCAGGACTAAGCTGCAATCGCCCGAATACTCAAGTGAGTAGTCCCAGAATCGACAAGCTATTCATTCATATATTATATATATATATATATATATATATATATATATATATATATATATATATATATATATATATGCCCTTTAAAGGAGCCGTTTCTTGAACAGGAGTGGATAGCCAAGGCAAAGTTGATAAGGTGTCCGGCTCCCCTCCCAGAGACCACGCCGGATCCCATGTTGACCAAGATGTTGAAGGTCGTGCCTTTCGAAGAAGGCGAAGGGGGGAGCGGGGAAGCAACTGCCCCCATGAAGGAGGCTATCAAGGAAGGAGGGATTAAAAGTCCCGTCTTTCGAGGAGGGAAGAGGACTGCCTCGAAAGATCCGGAGGTCAAGGCCTCAAAGAGGGGAAGGGAATCTTCGTCGGAGAGTCCGGCGCTGGGAAGTAACCCAGCCGCACTATTTCCCCAAGGGAATCAGTCCTCCAGCGAGCCATAAGTAAAAAAGAAGGGGTCTTGTAAATAAGGAACATCCCTGTATTTATTTATGAAGATAACTGAAATTGTACCTTGTAGTTCGGACCTCAGCCCTTCTCAGCAGAGCTCGTCTTCGGGGGATCTTCTTCCGGGGTTGATGGAGAGCGAAACGCCTCCACCTGTCGCACCCTCATGTGAAGCGGACGACCCGGAGGTGTCGTCTCGGAGGGTTCCCCCAAGTCCGGCGGGGGCGGAAGGTCCGGCGCCAAGTGGTGTGCGATCGGAGGAGCTGAAGGATCTGCTCGGGCGAGCGGCTATCTCAGAAGATCACCGTGCTCTAATAGGTACGGTAATTGAAAGAATTGCATCCGCAGAGAGCGGATTGCACAAAGCCATCAGAAGCTTACTGACGGGGTTTGAGGTACGCAAAAAATAATGTACCTTCTGACAGTTATGCATATAAAATACGCCATGTATAGATAGTAGCCCCTGAGACTCGGTATGTTGTCAAAATTGACAATGTGCCGCGGATCAAATTCTCAGTTATAACATATCACCGCTCCTGAACAGGTGGCGGGGCGTCCGGAGGCCAGCCGGACTGCTGAATATGCCGAACTAAAGCGGCAACTTGACGAGGCGGATGCGGACATCGTGCTGGTCAATAAACGGTTTGACGAGTCACAAGGTATGCGACCTCGAGGCGGACACCTTGTAAGGGATCTTGACGCCCATGTCTTACTGTTTGTATGCTCAATACAGATGGTGCCGCTACCGTGGAGGAGCTGCTGGCAGAACACGCCCGAGCGAAAGAGCAAGCCAGAATTAATGCGTCACCGTAAAAGGCGGCCAAGAGCTAGAAGCTGAACGGGCTGCTCACCGCCAAGCAAAGAGGAGATGGCCGATATGGCCAAAAAGTTAAGGAATACTACCGATCATCGCGCGGTTCTTGAAGAGGAACGCTAAGCGGAACAAGAGGGCCTAAAGAAGGCCGCCCGAATCCAAGAATGCCCAATCGGCTTTGAGAGCTGCCAAGGAGGAGCTGAGTCGCCGGGTGATTGCGGCTGAAAACCGCTTCGCTACGGAGGAAATATACAGATCCAAAGTATGCTCGCTTGGATAAATTGTGGAGTTTAGAGGATGCTTATCTGCATTTTGGCGGCGAAGCGCCGTGGACGCTGTTGAGCACTTCCGGGGCCGTAAGGGCACGAAGGGAAGAGCTATATTGGTCGCAATTCCATAGTCCGGAGCTTCCTCTGCCGCTGACCGATCGGTTGGACGAATGGGCCGAGCTGAATCGATTGTCCGGATTTGCCATGAAGCATGTCTTGACTCACTTGTGGCCGAGCGGACCCCAGCTGAAGAGCTATTTTAGTTTAGTGCAGCAGTTTCTTGAGTGCGGTGCCGTATCGACACAATGAAGCGATAGGCGTGTATTGAGGAGCGGATGGCTCTTGCCCGTGTCAAGACATACCTTGGCGAGATGAAGGCCACTAACATTGCATCCTGTGATTCGGACGGAGGCCGAGTACCGCCGAGCACTACTTTGAAGAAGTCCGCCGGGCGCTGCTTTAATAGAGACGCAGTGCTCAAGGATATAATGTTTAAATGACATGTATGATTTGTGAAAACAATGTTTCAATGTAATATAAGTGCTTTTTATACTTGTGCGTTCAAGTAGTAAACTACTCCTGTATGCCGCTTATGTATATGTGTATATAACCCGAAAGATGGCAGTCCTTGGCTTTCAGCCCCCACGCGATAGTGCGGGGTGTTTGCAAAAACGCTTTTTCACACTTAATCCAACGTCTTGGTCCTGTTAAGGAGGTGATAGCGTAGCAAACCAGGCAACCGGACTATAATGCTTTATCACTTTCACTTAGCCATAGGAGTTCGAGGGTGGGGCTACTATATAGCCCCTGGGGGCACCGCACTCTCTGCCAGGACCCCGATTCCAAGTCACATCGACCTAGCCGGTAACACCTCATATCACTTTGCGGCCTCACGCACGGTATTCCCACGGGTGTCGCCTTACCATGGCCCGGGACCGTTTGCGCCTTTTGGCTCACGTATATGATAGTGTCGCTAGCATCCATATGACAGAACCCAGGCCGACATGGCTAGTCGTGGAACCCAAAGCGGCACTAACCCATGGGGACAGGCATACATGAATCACATCGAGCATGTCGGTCATCAACGTGTGAATCCGGGCTGTAGCACCGGGCTAACAGGAATCTGGTATCCCGGTCATGTAGAGTGCTAGGCAGGACTCCGGATGTCACCGCGTGACATTTCCTCAAGGGATGACAGAACGGCAAGTGAAACACATGCCGCCGATCAAGTGTCCCGAACAGTAGTCTTTGGGCTAGCAGGACTCGGTGAACTGGCAGAAGCGGACTACTATGGCTCAAGGAAGCACTAGACTACATTTCCCCATAAGAGAGGCTGCCAAGGATAAACAACTAGATTGTCGAATCCCACACATACCAAGCATTTCAAATCATACACACAATATGCTCGATATGTGTAAATACAACATGGCATCACAACATAACTCTACGACTCAAAGTATTTATTCAATAGGCTCCGAGGAGCGAGATATTACAAACATGGGTCTCATGACCCAACAAACAGAGCATACAAGCAACAAGCACATGCGAAGCTTATCATGTCCGAAGTACAGACATCTACAAATGAAAAAGGCTTGAGAAGCCCGGGCTATCCACTAGATCTCGCCGAGGGCACAAGATCGTGTTGAGGTAACAAGCTAAACGTCAAGTCCAAGCGGAACTACTAGCGTAGACCGACGCCTCTCGCAAAACATAAAATAAGCAAACGTGAGTACAAACGCATTACTCAGAAGACTTACATCGTAACTAACTACATATGCATCATTATCAACAAAGGGGTGGTGGAGTTTGACCGCAGCAAGCCAGCTTTGACTCGGTGGCTATCTGAACTACAACCGCAAGTAACTCTTTTGAGGTGGCGCACACGAGTCCACATATTCACCATATCAATACACCACTATGGACCCGCTCCCGCCTCCCCACGAGAACGCCATCCATAGCACTCACTCTTATCTTGCGCATTTTAGAGTATCCACTTTCACTTGTCTATGAACTGATATAGGCAACCTGAAGTCCTTTATCATGGACACGGCTATTCGAATAGATCATATTAACCTGCAGGGTGTACTTCTTCACACACACTCACCACTTACCGCCGTTTACGACATGTACTCGGCAACCTTCAAGCGGAAGCCCAGCGAGGGTGTCGGCCACGACCTACCTAAACACTCAAGTCTCTAGTCCAGGTTTATCGCCTATTCAGGTTCCATCCGCAGGAGTCCGCCGAGGTTTCCAAAGAACGGCCCCGAACGATGTGTGCAGGTTCCCGAGACACCAAACGCAGCGACCCAGACACCGGCCACGGTGTATCTACCGCATCATAGCCCACCCCTAGGGTCAGCGCTACGCACGACCTCCAACACATATCCTACAAACACCAGAAACTAGTTGCAACTACTGGACAGAGAACAAGGGTGGTTAAGAAGCCGAGAGGTTCGTTTCGGGCCCAATGCATGGTAGTAACTGTTTCATGGATCACAAACACAGAACTCAGTTCCTAAGGACGGCTGCAATGAGACAACCCACCATGTACTCCTACATGGCCTCTCACCGCTACCTTTACCAAATCGTGTTCACACACTTAGCTCACACACAAGAGGACATGTTCACACACCTCCGATTCATCCTCGATGAATCAGACCGACTCAACTCTAAGCAAGAGTGTGCATGACAAACAAGCATGAATGAGTAGGCACAACAGGCTCAAACAACTCCTACTCATGCTAGTGGGTTTCATCTAATTCTTGTGGAATGACAGTCATGCAGAGGATAAAGGGGTTCAGCTACCGCAGCAAGTAACAGATGAATCGTTGTTGTCCTAATGCAGTAAAAGAGAGCAGGAGCGAGAGAGTGGGATTGTATTGGAATGAACAAGGGGGTTTCGCTTGCCTGGCACTTCTGAAGATAGTATAGTTCTTCATCGGTGTCATCGATCACAAAGATCGAACAACGTCTCACCGAGGGGGAACAACACCGCAACAGAGAAAGAACTCAATCAATGTAATGCAAAATATGATGCATGATCATGACATGTCAATATGCTGTGATTTGAGCTAATGCAGCTAGCAATGATTTAAATGGAGTTGGTTTGAACGCAAGATTCAAATTCAAACTCCACATAAGGCATTTCCAATGCCATTAATTCAAATTTTCATATACAGTAGCTTTAGGTTGCTCAAAAATGCATGAAAATGCCATAAACAGATTCTTTGGATTTTTCTGATAATTTTTCATATATAAATCATTTCAATCTGAGTTACGGTTGAATTTATATGAATTTTGGAAGTTTATAACATTTTCTGGAATTTCCTGGCTATTTAAGAATTAAACTAATTCCAGAAGAGAGTTTATCAGCGTCAAGATGACATCATGATGACGTCAAGAGGTCAACAGGCGACCCAGTCAAAATGACAGGTGGGTCCCCCGTGTCAGTGATTAACCTAACTAACTTGGTTAATTGGCATTTAACTTAAACTAACCAGGGTTAATTAGGCGGGCTGGGCCCGCATGTTACAGAGCCAGGGGAGGTCAAACCCCTGGTCAGCGAGGTCAGACTCGCCGGCGGCTCGACGCCGGCGACTACAGGCGCGGTCGAGGAGCCCTGAAGACACCCACAGGGCTCGGTTTTGAACGCGGATTGCAGCTACGGGACGCGGGGACTCGCGCGCGTTCGACAGTGTAAGCGGCTTCACCGAAGGTGGCCGGAGTTGACGGCGGCGTCCAGGTTAGCGGTGGCCGGAGCCACGGGTTTGAGCGGCACGGGGCTACGGAGCCAGGGGTGCCCATATGAGGGGGTCTACGGCTCCTCGGGGTCACCAGGAGCACGGAGGGCGGCAGAGCAGCGGCAGGAGCTCGACAAAGAAGGTGGCAGCGGCCATGGCGGATTTGTGCCGTGCACACGGCGAGGGTGCAACAAAGACGGAACGAAAGCGTAACGAGGGAGGGAAATGGGCAGGAGCTCACAGGACCCGGAAGAACAGCTCGAGCCTCGGGACGGGCGTGGCGACGATTTAATCCATCGACGGCGTTCAGCGGCAGAGGTTGAAGACGACGCCGATGGAGGCTCCACAGAGGCGTCCCGGAGACGCACGGCTTGGCGGGAGGACGAGGGCTACAGCATGAGCTTTTGGACTCGTCAGAGAGGCGTGCGGGTAGCTGTGGCCGTGGTGGTGACGTGCAGCGACGGCGAGCTCCGCTCGGGGAAGGAAGCAGAGGAGCAAGGGGAAGAGAGATCCAGAGAGCAAGGGAGAAGCAAAGGAGGTCTAGGGGGGTCCAGAGCGGCGCCGAGGAGGGGCTTCGAGGCGCCTTGGTGAGGCAGGCGAGCAGGGAGGAGGCGTGGCGCCTTGCGCGTGCGTGCACTGTCTCCCTCCTCTGCCTACTGGCAGAGGTAGGTGATGACTGGCACGGGCCAGGTGGTGGGCTGGGCCGGCTATAGGGGTTTGGCTAGGTAAGTGGGCTGCCAGGTAAACCCTCTCTCTCTCTTCATTTCCTTTTTTCTATTTTCTGTAATTGTGTTTGGCTTTATTAAAAATGCCAGGGCATTTCCAAAAATCACGGAACTGCTCAATGTCACTGTTTGGAATATTTCCAACAGCAAACATTTCAGTTTATGATTATTTGAGCATTTAAAATATTAATTAGAATTTAAATGCCCAAATGCAAATATCATATGATTTAATTCAAAAATCCAGAATGGCCTGGAAAAATGTGCACCATTTCTGGGAGAGGTTCTAGACCAATTCAAAAATGATGAACTTTTGTGAAGGGCATTTTGGGTTCATTGAAATGTTTTTTCAGTTGAACCTGGTATTTTCAGGGTGGTGCTAGGGTTTGTTGATCCCCATTTCAGGTTTAAGAGAAATTTAAACATGATGCAACACAAGACTAGCTAACCCAGAGCAGACCAGAACTAGGGATGTGACAACTCACCCCCACTAAGCAAGAATCTCGTCCCGAGATTCAAGACGTGAGGTAAGATGTCAATGGGGAACACAGACTAACACAATCTTCATGATCCAGGTGGCACTCCACAAGAACGTTGAATCGATCACCATCTTTGTCTCGATGCGTTGCTCTGAGAACTCCAACCCACATGACAACGAGAGGAAAGGGGGGATTTTAGAGGAATCGATCTTCTTGAGGTTCGATCAATTTAGGATCACCATAATGATCACAAGATCAACTCACGGAATGAGACATAGAAACTTCTCTGGAGCTGAGACATGAAACATACATCCGGAGGGATGGAGTGTAACAGATGACGAAGATTCACTAGGTAGGCATCAATTCCACACATAAGAAGGTGGTGAACGGTTGCCAATGTAGCGAGGAGTTGAGTTGCCATGATACCACAATGAGACATCCTAAGGAAGGTGACTCGCAGAAATATTCCCTTAAGTGGCAAAAAGAATTACTTTTGATTCAGAGATCATTGGAACTCTTTATACCAGCCTAAGTGTAACGCCCTCGATGCGGCTATATCTCCCACGTGTCGAAGCACGACTTAGAGGCATAACCGCATTGAAAGCATTGTCACAAGGGAGGTAATCTTCACACAACCCATGTAATACATAAGGGAAAGAGATACATAGTTGGCTTACAGTCGCCACTTCACACAATACATAAATAAACATCCATCATCCAGAATACACTCAAGGTCCGACTACGGAACCAAAATAAAAGAAGATACCCCAAATGCTACAGATCCCCGATCATCCCAACTGGGCTCCACTCATCGATCATCAGGATAAAACACATAGTAACGACCACGTTCCTCATCGAACTCCCACTTGAGCTCGGATGCGCCACCGTGACCGCATCGTCGGCACTGCAACTGTTTTGGTAGAATCTGTGAGTCACGGGGACTCGGCAATCTCACACCCGCGAGATCAAGACTATTTAAGCTTATAGGAAGGACAGAGTTGTGAGGTGGAGCTGCAGCAAGCGACTAGCATATATGGTGGCTACGTTCGCAAAAGAGAGCGACAAGAGGAGCAAAGCACGGTCGTGAAGCTAGTAGCGATCAAGAAGTGATCTGAACTACTTACGCCGGACATAACTCCAACACCGTGTTCACTTCCCGGACTCCGAGAAGAGACCATCACGGTTACACACGCGTTGATGTGTATTTTAATTGAGGTCAACTTCGGGTTTTCTACAACCGACATTAACAAATTCCCATCTCGCCTCATAACCGCGGGCACGACTTTCGAAAGATAATACCTCGCAGGGTGTCCCAACTTAGCCCATTATAAGCTCTCACGGTCAACGAAGGATATTCCTTCTACCGGAAGACCCGATCAATCTCGGAATCCCGGACTACAAGACATTTCGACAAAGAATAAAACAAGACCAGCAAAGCCGCCTGATTGTGCCGACAAATCCCGATAGGAGCTGCACATATCTCGTTCTCGTGGCACATCCGGATGAGACATCCTACGAGTAAAACCAAACCTCGAGTTTCCCGTGGTGGCCCCTGATGCTGCGTTTGGGGCCAGCACTCGAAGGAGCACCGTCCGGGGGTTAAAAATAAAGATGACCCTCGGGCTCATGAAACCCGGGGAAAAAGGCTTAGGTGGCAAATGGTAAAACCAATGTTGGGCCTTCTTTGGAGGAGTCTTATTCAAAGCGAACTGTCAAGGGGGTCCCATAAATCACCCAACCGTAAGGAACGCGAAATCAAGGAACATAACACCGGTATGACGGAAACTAGGGCGACAAGAGTGGAACAAAACACTGTGCATAAGGTCGAGCCTTCCACCCTTTACCAAGTATATAGATGCATTAATTATAGCAGATATATTGTGATATCCCCAACAAGTAAACATGTTCCAATAAGGAACAACATCTCCATGTTCCAACAAGGAACAAACTTCATCTTCACCGCAACTAGCAATGCTATAAGAGGGCCGAGTAAAGCGGTAACATAGCCAATCAACGGTTTGCTAGGAAAAGGATGGTTAGGGGCTGACATGGCAATATGGGTGGCATGATAAGAAAGTGATAGGCATCGTAGCATGGGCATAGCAAAAGAGCGAGCATCTAGCATAGCAAAGATAGAAGTGATTTCGAGGGTATGGTCATCTTGCCTGCAAAGTTCTCAGAGTTGTCGAAAGCTTGATCCTCGTAAGCGTTCTCAACAGGTTCCTCGTTCACGTACTCGTCTCCCGGCTCTACCCAAAGCAAGAACACAAGCAAAGGAACCACAATAAATCACGGTGCAATGCACAAGCAACATGATGCAATATAAGGCATGATATGCGGGATGTGATATGCAATGCGTATGCGTGCTCCGGAAGGAAAATGATGAACCGGGCATCAACTTGGCAAACCAAGTATGCCGCTGGAAAGGTGAGATGATTTCGGTTGAAATCGATATAAAGATCACCGGAATCGGATGCACGGTTTGCAAATGACAAGCAAAACAAGAATGGCACAAATCTGCCATTAACAGCATGATACCACATAGCAAGCAACAAGAAATTAAGCTACTTCACCCAAACATACCAGAAATGCATATGGCAGTGCTCTACTCAAGATGCTTGACAAAAGATGAACACTGAGCTACGGCTAAATCACACCATAACAGGTTCAAACAAGCATGGCAAAAGTGCAAAACATGTCAGCTTCACAGACTTGGTGAAATTACTGAACATGGCAAAAACAGCATCAGGTAGCAATGTTCGGAGCAAGAAAACTACATGCTACAGGAACTTATAATAGCAAAACAAGGCATGGCATGAATCTACACAAAGCATAGAACAAAAGTCCCTTACTGACCATAATCCAAAAAGGATAATAAAATATAGTAACACCCATGTCAATATAGCAAGTTTCGTTAACAGATTCAGCAACAGGGCATGACAAAAACAGATAACAAGTAGGCATGTTTAAGAGCTCTATGCACTCACTACAGAGCATCTCATGATAAACTAAGAATTAATCCATCAAGAAGACATGGCATAGAAGATATACATGGCAAGAACAACATCATAGCATACACGGATCAACTACAACTACCTTGGCAAAATTGAATAACATGTAAAGAATCTGCCAGGAAACATTTTATAGCAAAAGTAGAGCTCGATTGACTCAAGCTATGGCACTCCATAATTGCAAAAAAAGGCATGGTTAGATACAGCATAACCATATGTTCAAAACATCCTTACTGAAGTATCTCAAAATATGCATGGATCTCTCGGTAGCATCAAGTTAACATGGCATGAAAATATCAGCGAAACTGGGGCTGAAATCAGCAACATCATGAAGCCTAGTTTGCATGCTTGTGCTAGTCACCACATAGATAACAAAAATACATGGCATACACCGCTGAAAAGATGGCCTGGCATATTACAAAACACATGTAGGAATCAAATTCATAGGGTGCACACATCAATCATAGCAAAAATAACAAAAGTGCATGTTCTGTTAAGAAACAGAAACTAACATCACATAGCCCTCTTCCAACAGCATTGCGGGCATCAAGATGAGCTCCAATGAAAATTATGCAATGCGACTAAATGATCAACTCTTTGAAATGAACATTTTGACATATTACACGCACGAAACGGAGCTACAGGTGCAAAGTTATGATGCGTTGAAAATGCCACAAATCAATCACCGAGATAAAAACTTGGACGATTTGGGGGGGAAGAAAGTTAACCCTCGGGTCCCGATCTAGATCCGATCGGACCCGCTGCGGTGGGCGAGCAGCTCACGGAGTCGCCTGGGCCGGAGGAGAGGAGGGGGCGGCCGACCGAGGAGGAGGCGACGGCGACCGTGAGGCGGCGGGAGGGCGCCGGGCGCCCGGAGACGGGTTGCGGGCGGGCGGGCGGGCTGCCGGGCCCGTGTGGCGGCGGTGAGGTCCGGAGCGGCGCGGCCGGGAGCAAAGCGACGCTGGCCGGGAGGCGGAGCGCGGGGCCGGCGACGGGTCATGGCTCACGGGCTCGCTGGCAGCGGGCGGGCGGTGGTACGTGTCGCGCGGTTGCTCGCCAGGCGGCGCGGCGCTGGCGGGCGGACGCGTCCGACGTCTGGGTTTTAGTCCGGTGGCGCGGGGATGAAGATGGCTAGGGTTTGGACCCGGATTTGGTCGGGGGAGGTGTTTAAATAGGCATAGAGGGAGCTAGGAGAGTCCAAATGAGGTGTAGTTTTCGCCCACACGATCGTGATCGAACGACGGAGAGCATGGAAGTGACTTAGATGGGTTATTGGGCTGTTTTGAAAGGATGTTGGGCTGCAACTTAAAAGAGGCCTTTGCGAGAGTGCGGTTAACCGTTGGAGTACCAAACGAGCTCCAAATGACCCGAAACTTGACAGTGGTCTACGGTGGTATACCAAGGCCACTTGACAAACCTCGGTCCATTCGAGAACGTTTAGTACCGCTCACGGAAAAACGTAAAAGGGGACGCCGGGGACATAGGAGTGCCGGATTGCAAAACGGACAACGGGAAAATGCTCGGAATCATGAGGCGAACACGTATGCAAATGCGATGCACATGATGACATGATATGAGATGCATGACACGGACAAAATGCAAAATGAAGAAAAACCCAACCACGGAGGGAATATCATATCACAATGCCGAAAATGGCAAGAGTTGGAGTTACAAATATGGAAAAATTACATCCGGGGTGTTACAACACTCCACCACTACAAGAGGATCTCGTCCCGAGATCTAGGACTGAAAGAACTCCGGATATTTGGAACGGAGGTGATCCTCGCGCCCTGTGTGGCTTCTCGGTCGGAATGGTGTGACCACTTCACTTTCAGGAATTTGATTGACTTGTTGCGAGTCTTGCGCCGGTTTCTTCAAGAATAGCAACGGGTGCTCATGATAAGAGAGATCTTCTTGAAGGTCAATTTCTTGAAGTTGATAGTGCGTTCAGGAGTCTTGAAGCACTTGCGAAGCTGTGACACGTGAAACACATCGCACGCGTTTGCGAAGTTGGAGGAAGCTCAAGTTGATAGGCGAGATCGCCTCTTTTGCCAATGATCTTGAAAGGACCCACGATATAGGGGCAAGCTTCCCTTTGATACCGGCGACGAGTGCCTTTCATTGGAGAGACGCGGAGGTAGACATGGTCTCCGATTTCAAAAGCCACATCACGGTGCTTGTCATCATAATAGCTCTTCCGCGCGATTGCGCGGCTTTGAGATTCTCACGAATGACTTTGCACATATCTTCGCTTCGTGATCAAATCGTTGCCAAGAAGTTGGCGTTCACCTGTCTCGGACCAATTGAGAGGAGTACGACACTTTCTGCCATAGACAATTTCGAATGGGGCCTTGCCCGAACTCGCTTGGAAGTTGTTGTTATAGGAGAACTCGGCATATGGAAGACAATCTTCCCACTTCATACCGAAAGAAATGACACAAGCCCTGAGCATATCTTCAAGGATTTGATTAACTCGCTCAACTTGGCCACTTGTTTGAGGATGGAAAGGCTGTCTTTGAAACGAATGTTGGTGCCCATGGCCTTCGAAAAGAATCCCAAAACTTGGAGGTAAAGATGCCGCCAGTGCGAAGAGATCACTTGTGGAATGCCATGCAAGGAGACAATCCTCGGAGGTGTATAGCTCGCCAACCGAGCTGCTGTGATAGATTCTTTGATAGGAAGAAAATGAGCCACTTTAGTAAGCTTGTCAATGACAACGAAGATAGCATCATTTCCACGCTTGGACTTTGGAAATCCAGTCCACGAAGTCCATTTCAAGATGGTCAAACTTCCATTCTGGAATAGCAAGAGGTTGGAGGAGACCAGCTGGTCTTTGGTGTTCTGCTTTCACTCTTCTGCAGACATCACACTCATTCACGAATTGAGCAATTTCTCGCTTAATTTGAGTCCACCAATATGACTGCTTGAGGTCATGGTACATCTTCGTACTTCCAGGTTGAATGGATAGAAGCAAATTGTGCGCCTCGTTCATAATGACTTTTCGTAGATCACCCTTTGGAACCACAACCCGGTCCTCAAAGAAAAGAGTATCTTTGTCATCAATGTGGAAGCACTTGTACTTGGAAATGCCCTTGTCGATACCACGTTTCACCTTTTTCACCATGGTATCCAGGAGTTGAGCCTCACGAATTTGATCTTCCAAAGTAGGAGAGACTATGAGGTTGGCAAGAAAGCCTTGAGGAACAACTTGAAGATTCAGCTATGGAAAGCTTCACAGAGATCCGGTTGGAAGGGCTTGAGGATTAAACTGTTGCAGTAAGCCTTCTTGCTCAAAGCATCTGCAATGACATTGGCCTTGCCCGGAGTATATTCAATACTTGGGTTGTACTCTTGAATCATTTCGACCCATCGAGTTTGCCTGAGGTTGAGGTTGGGCTGAGTGAAGATATACTTGAGGCTCTTGTGATCGGTGAAAATGTCCACTTTCCTTCCCAACAAGAGATGTCTCCATGTTATCAATGCATGGACAACTGCCGCCAACTCAAGATCGTGAGTGGGGTAGTTCTTTTCGTTGGGCTTCAGCTGACGAGAGGTATAAGCCACAACTCTCTTCTCTTGCATTAACACAGCACCGAGACCTTGAAGAGAAGCATCACAGAAAACTTCGAATGGCTTGGATTCATCAGGAGGAATCAAGACATGAGCTGTGACGAGTTTCTCTTTGAGAGCATTGAAAGCAACGTCACACTCAGGAGACCAGACATACTTCACATGCTTCTGGAGAAGGTTGGAAAGAGGCTTTGCAATCTTGGAGAAGTTCTCAACGAATCTTCGGCAATTGCTTGCAAGACCAAGAAAACTGCGGAGCTGTTTGACATTCTGAGGAGGTTCCCAATTCACAATTGCGGACACCTTCTCGGGATTAACAGCGATGCCCTTGGCGGGGATGATATGACCAAGATAAAGCACTTCATCAAGCCAAAATTCACATTTGGAAAACTTCGCATAGAATTGATACTCTCTGAGCTTGTCTAGCACCAATCGCAAATGTTTGGCATGATCCTTCTTATTCTTGGAGAAGACCAAAATATCATCAAGATAGACCAAGACGAATTCATTGGTGTAGGGATTGAAAATGAAGTTCATCATTCGAGAGAATGTTGGAGGAGCATTGACAAGGCCGAAAGACATGACAAGATATTCATAAGAACCAAAGCTTGTTACGAATCGTCTTGGGAATATCTTGTTCACGAATGCGAATCTGATGATAACCCATACGAAGGTCAAGCTTGGAGAACACTTTAGCACCTTTGAGTTGCTCGAAAAGCTCATTGATGTTGGGAAGTGGATACTTGTTCTTGATAGTCTTCTTATTCAATGGACGGTAATCGACGCAAAGTCGGTCTGCGCCATCCTTCTTCCGGACAAAAGAACACCACAACCCCAAGGAGATGAACTCGGTGCGATCAAACCCAGACGCTCTTGTTCATCGAGCTGCTTCTTCAATTCCTTCAGCTCATTAGGTCCAAGCTTGTATGGACGCTTGCAAACGGGTTGATGCGGGCTCAAGATCGATAACGAACTCAATCGGCGGTGAGGAGGCATTCCTAGAAGCTCTTCCGGAAAGACATCTTGGTACTCTGGCTTATTGGAATCGAGAGATAGCATCCAATTCGCCCTTCTCATTGAGAGAAAACAACCGAATGGTTTCATCACGAAGCGGCATAGATGATCACATCATTACAAGAGTGAGTCAATTGAATTTCCGGCAGCACAATCAAGCTGAGATTTGTGCCGAGAAAGCGATCCATCCCGAGAATAAGATCAATACCCGAGTCACCGAGAACAATTGGATTAGCCGTAAATCTATAGTTGCCCATCTTGATAGAAACATCGAGCAAACAAACTAGAAGTCATAAGCTTTCCGGGAGAAACAACTTGCATAACTTTGGACAAAATCTACGTGTCAACATTGTGCTTCGATGCAAAAGGATATGACATGAAAGAATGCGATGCACCAAAGATCAAATAAGACTTTTGCGGGAATATCATTAATCGAGAGATTACCCATTATCACATCGGAAGAAACCTCCGCTTGAGCTGCATTCATCATATTCACCTTTGCGGACTTGGGATTATGCTTGACCACTTTGCATTGCCGGAAGATTTCACAGAGGAGGAGGCGGAAGGCGCCTTTGGTTGAAGCACTTGTTCGCATAGTGACCTTTCTGGCGACATTTGTTGCAAGTCACCTCTGAGAGCGGACGGTGATAAGGAGCATTTGACCTTGGAGCTTGAGAATTAGACTTGTTACGATAGCCTGGGTTGGGCGGTGGGAAGATCCATGACCACCTGAGTTCTTCACGATAAGGCCGACGGAGCGGAGGAGGAGGAAGGTAGAACTTCGGTGCTTAGCTGCCACTTGAGAGGAAGAAGAAGACTGAACGCATCCTGATTCTCTTCTTAGAAGCCTCACATTTGAGCTGGGCAGCTTCTTGCTTCAAAGGCCATGTTGTAGAATTCATCATACTTATCTGGCTCAAAAGCACAAGAGCTAATTGCAGATCTTCTCTCGAGACCACCTCTGAATTGATAGATCATACTCTTTTCATCAGTGCACGCCTTGCTTAGCAAAACGAGCGAAGTTTCTGGAACTGGATATTGTATTGATACAGGACATGTTGCCTTGCTTGAGATTGCGGAACTCCTCACGCTTGCTCTCAACAACACTTTTCGGAATGTGGTGAGCTCTGAAGTCTCTGCGAACTCATCCTGTGTAATGACACGACCTCCTCTGGAATCTTTGTATTCTGGAACCACTCAGCAGCTTGGTCCTTGAGTTGAAACGAAGCAAACTTGACAAAGTCCTCGTGTCCGACATTGCTACATTCAAAATGTTTGCAGATGTCCACAAGCCAATCGTCGGTGTCTGTGGCCTCGACTACGTAAACCGAAGACTTGGCTGATTAGCGAGGAACTGATTGAGGGTAGCAAAGTGCGGCTGGTTGTTGCCTTGACCTTGATTGCCTTGATTGCCTTGCCCTTGGGTACAGCTCTTGCAAGAGCTGCAAAATCATCTCGAGCATTGGCATTGGTGGCTGCCATGATAGCTTGCCGTGCCTCCGAAGGCGGGGTGGAGGTGGAGGGTTCGTCGACTCTCATCATTGCGATCCGGATTCAGAGCGTTGGCGGAGCCATCCTCAAGAGGGTGACATCCGTTAGCACTTTGATAGACAGATAGACAAGTTGAATCAACGGATAGAAATTGCAACATATAGTCTTCACAATAAACATTCGAACAAGGATGAACGAATGAATTCCAAAGTTAACATCACACGTCCATTAAGGTGAGAAGCCACTTAGATAAAGATATGGAAACACCATACGCCTTTGAAACAATTCAATATCACAACTGAAAACAAAAGATTGGCTTCTAGAATAAGCGGAACAAACACATGATAGAGATTTACGCCCAAAGTGTTACGTGGTGGGGCCCACACGGACACGACGTATAGCGGCCGTCACGAATGACAAACAAGACGTCCTCGAATCAGCATAGCCAAGGATTCTTTAAGACGCCTCGCGACCATCGTGAATCGACCGTGAATGGGCGGACCACTAGACGTTGGACCCCAATCTCAAATCATACATCCATCGGAAAGATATCCTCGTAAGCTACTAGAATTCCACCTATAAACTCCCCGAAACTTTCTGGTTATGCAATCTGGTGTTGGGGATCAGGGACACAAAATATATCACCCAAACTAACAATACCTAGATCCAAATTGTATCCATCCGTCAACACATAACCAAGAAACCTTCGGAAATCGTGGTACCTCGACCTTGAAAAGCATCCGATTATCTGAAGTCATGGCAATACTCTCGAGCTCGCCCAAGATCTGGGTTATCGGGTTATCTCACCAACAACTGTACAAAAGAGATTTCGATGTCGGCAAAACTCAGGTATTCCAATCTGCAACGATAAAATTGTGACGACAACACCTCGGAGCTCAACTCCCGGGACACCGCCACAACCCCTAAATGTCGAGGCACCAAGAACAATGTTCTCATCACAAAACCATCGAACGATCCCAAGATACCAGCGTGATCCTAAAAAAATTTAGTGAAATTTGAGGAGAGGAGAGTCAAAACTTCTACGTCGGGGAGACCTCACGAATGACGAAGGGAATTTGGGGAGTAAAAAGAATCCTACTCTCGATACATATAATCCTAAGACTCAAAAAATTCCGTTCTAGACTCAACAACGCCAAAGAAACAATCAAGTAGGGGGCTCCTAAGTCGGGAAGGCTCGATTACCAACTTGTAACGCCCTCGATGCGGCTATATCTCCCACGTGTCGAAGCACGACTTAGAGGCATAACCGCATTGAAAGCAATGTCGCAAGTGAGGTAATCTTCACACAACCCATGTAATACATAAGGGAAAGAGATACATAGTTGGCTTACAAATGCCACTTCACACAATACATAAATAAACATCCATCATCCAGAATACACTCAAGGTCCGACTACGGAACCAAAATAAAAGAAGATACCCCAAATGCTACGGATCCCCGATCGTCCCCAACTGGGCTCCACTCATGATCATCAGGATAAAACACATAGTAACGACCACGTTCCTCATCGAACTCCCACTTGAGCTCGGATCGTCACCTGCAGACCGGCATCGTCGGCACTGCAATCGTTTTGGTAGAATCTGTGAGTCACGGGGACTCAGCAATCTCACCCCCGCGAGATCAAGACTATTTAAGCTTATAGGAAGGACAGAGTTGTGAGGTGGAGCTGCAGCAGGCGACTAGCATATATGGTGGCTACATTCGCAAAAGAGAGCGACAAGAGGAGCAAAGCACGGTCGTGAAGCTAGTAGCGATCAAGAAGTGATCCTGAACTACTTACGCCGACATAACTCCAACACCGTGTTCACTTCCCGGACTCCGCCGAAGAGACCATCACAGTTACACCTTGGTTGATGTGTATTTTAATTGAGGTCAACTTCGGGTTTTCTACAACCGACATTAACAAATTCCCATCTGCCTCATAACCGCGGGCACGACTTTCGAAAGATAATACCCTGCAGGGTGTCCCAACTTAGCCCATTATAAGCTCTCACGGTCAACGAAGGATATTCCTTCTACCGGAAGACCTGATCAGTCTCGGAATCCCGGACTACAAGACATTTCGACAGCAATAAAACAAGACCAGAAAAGCCGCCCGATTGTGCCGACAAATCCCGATAGGAGCTGCACATATCTCGTTCTCAGGGCACATCCGGATGAGACATCCTACGAGTAAAACCAAACCTCGAGTTTCCCCGTGGTGGCCCCGCAGTCTGCTCGTTTCGGGCCAGCACTCGAAGGAGCACTGGTCCGGGGGGGTTAAAATAAAGATGACCCTCGGGCTCGCGAAAACCCGGGGGAAAAGGCTTAGGTGGCAAATGGTAAAACCAATGTTGGGCCTTCTTTGGAGGAGTCTTATTCAAAGCGAATCATCAAGGGGTCCCATAAATCACCCAACCGTAAGGAACGCGAAATCAAGGAACATAACACCGGTATGACGGAAACTAGGGCGGCAAGAGTGGAACAAAACACTGTGCATAAGGCTGAGCCTTCCACCCTTTACCAAGTATATAGATGCATTAATTATAGCAGATATATTGTGATATCCCCAACAAGTAAACATGTTCCAATAAGGAACAACATCTCCATGTTCCAACGAGGAACAAACTTCATCTTCACCTGCAACTAGCAATGCTAGAAGAGGGGCTGAGCAAAGCGGTAACATAGCCAATCAACGGTTTGCTAGGAAAAGGATGGTTAGGGGCTGACATGGCAATATGGGTGGCATGATAAGCAAGTGATAGGCATCGTAGCATGGGCATAGCAAAAGAGCGAGCATCTAGCATAGCAAAGATAGAAGTGATTCCGAGGGTATGGTCATCTTGCACGCAAAGTTCTCGAGTTGTCGAAAGCTTGATCCTCGTAAGCGTTCTCAACAGGTTCCTCGTTCACGTACTCGTCTCCCGGCTCTACCCAAAGCAAGAACACAAGCAAAGGAACCACAATAAATCACGGTGCAATGCACAAGCAACATGATGCAATATAAGGCATGATATGCGGGATGTGATATGCAATGCGTATGCGTGCTCCAGAAGGAAAATGATGAACCAGGCATCAACTTGGCAAACCAAGTATGCCGCTGGAAAGGTGAGATGATTTCGGTTGAAATCGATATAAAGATCACCGGAATCGGATGCACGGTTTGCAAATGACAAGCAAAACAAGAATGGCACAAATCTGCCATTAACAGCATGATACCACATAGCAAGCAACAAGAAATTAAACTACTGCACCCAAACGTACCAGAAATGCATATGGCAGTGATCTACTCAAGATGCTTGACAAAAGATGAACACTGAGCTACGGCTAAATCACACCATAACAGGTTCAAACAAGCATGGCAAAAGTGCAAAACATGCCAGCTTCACAGACTTAGTGAAATTACTGAACATGGCAAAAACAGCATCAGGTAGCAATGTTCGGAGCAAGAAAACTACATGCTACAGGAACTTATAATAGCAAAATAAGGCATGGCATGAATATACACAAAGCATAGAACAAAAGTCCCTTACTGACCATAATCCAAAAAGGATAAGAAAATATAGTAACACCCATGTCAATATAGCAAGTTTCGTTAACAGATTCAGCAACAGGGCATGACAAAAACAGATAACAAGTAGGCATGTTTAAGAGCTCGATGCACTCACTACAGAGCATCTCATGATAAACTAAGCATACATCCATCAAGAAGACATGGCATAGAAGATATACATGGCAAGAACAACATCATAGCATACACGGAACAACTACAACAACCTTGGCAAAATTGAATAACATGTAAAGAATCTGCCAGGAAACATTTTATAGCAAAAGTAGAGCTCGATTGACTCAAGCTATGGCACTCCATAATTGCAAAAAAGGCATGGTTGGATACAGCATAACCATATGTTCAAAACATCCTTACTGAAGTATCTCAAAATATGCATGGATCTCTCGGTAGCATCAAGTTAACATGGCATGAAAATATCAGCGAAACTGGGGCTGAAATCAGCAACATCATGAAGCCTAGTTTGCATGCTTGTGCTAGTCACCACATAGATCACAAAAATACATGGCATACACTCCTAGAAAGACGGCATGGCATGTTACAAAACACATGTAGGACTCAAATTCATAGGGTGCACACATCAATCATAGCAAAAATAACAAAAGTGCATGTTCTGTTAAGAAACAGAAACTAACATCACATAGCCCTCTTCCAACAGCATTTCGGGCATCAAGATGAGCTCAAATGAAAATGATGCAATGATATGAAATGATCTACTCTTCGAGGTGAACATTTTGACATATTACACGCACGAAACGGAGCTACAGGTGCAAAGTTATGATGCGTTGAAAATGCCACAAATCAATCACCGAGATAAAAACTTAGACGATTTGGGGGGGGGGGAAGAAAGTCAACCCTCGGGTCCCGATCTAGATCCGATCGGACCCGATGCGGTGGCGCGGACAGCAGCCCGCCGGAGCTCGCCCGCGGCCGGTGGAGCGGAGGGGGGCCGGGGCGGCCGACCGGAGGAGGAGGCGACGGCGGCGACCACGGCGAGGCAATGAGGGATCCGGGCGCCGGAGACGGGCCCGGGGCGGCGGCGGGGCCGGCCGGGGCCCGGTGGCGGCGGCGCGAAACCGGGCGCCGGCGGCGGCCGGTCCGGGAGCGGGCGACGCTGGCCGGAGGCGGAGGCCAAGGCGACGACGGGTCATGGGGCTCGCTGCTGGCTCTACTGCCGGGGCGGGCGGTGGGTGGTACGTGTCGCGCTTCGGTTCGCTTCTGGCGGCGGCGGGCGGGGCGGACGCTGTCTGCATCGTCGGGATTTTAGTCCGGTGGCGCGGGGATGAAGATGGCTAGGGTTTGGACCCGGATTTGGACGGGGGAGGTGTTTAAATAGGCATAGAGGGAGCTAGGAGAGTCCAAATGAGGTGTAGTTTTCGCCCACACGATCGTGATCGAACGACGGAGAGCATGGAAGTGACTTAGATGGGTTATTGGGCTGTTTTGAAAGGATGTTGGGCTGCAACTTAAAAGAGGCCTTTGCGAGAGTCACGGTTAACTGTTGGAGTACCAAACGAGCTCCAAATGACCCGAAACTTGACAGTGGTCTACGGTGGTATACCAAGGCCACTTGACAAACCTCGGTCCATTCTCGAGAACGTTTAGTACCCGCTCACGGAAAAACGTAAAAGGGGACGCCGGGGACATAGGAGTGCGGATTGCAAAAGCGGACAACGGGGAAAATGCTCGGAATCATGAGGCGAACACACGTATGCAAATGCGATGCACATGATGACATGATATGAGATGCATGACACGGACAAAATGCAAAATGAAGAAAAACCCAACCACGGAGGGAATATCATATCACAATGCCGAAAATGGCAAGAGTTGGAGTTACAAATATGGAAAAATTACATCTGGGGTGTTACACTAAGGCAATCACAATCGATCATTTGAAGGAGTTTGAAAGAATGACATACTCGGACTAGAATGGATGATGTGGACTACCTTGTTGAAGACAACGCAATGGATGATTTTGCTTATCATCGGAAATGGATGGGACCCATGGTAGGACCGCTTTTGAAGATGATCCCGGGCAACAATTGCTCGGGTGCAAGCCGGAAACATATTGCAAATGCCGGAATGTTTCAACCATCATATCTGCACGAGATTCAGATCTGGTTGGTAACGGGACATTTCGCATAAAGATGTCCGAAAAGGAAAGGTTGCAACACAAATCGACAAGATGACGCTATGAGATTCTCGAAATGAACTACGATAGCAAGCTCCAAAACATGAGCCGGTTCTGCTACATACATGTGAGCATGTTGTCCAAGACAAGAATGACCACATAGTAGTCTTACAATAAAATACTATCGAATTCTGGTTGGGAACCATCAACGAGGATATCGAAGTCCTTGCATAAGTCATATGATTAGCTCTTATGAAGAAACTTCTTGTCCCTGAACAAATCAGCCAGTGGCTTGGTGTGCTAGGAACACATATAGGACGAAGGTTGCAAGTCTCCGAACTACAGAATACTTCGCACGTATGCATGACTGATTTGGGATGATTCCAACAGAAGCAACATTGACTTTCTCGAATCCAACGCGGCAACTTGCATCAGATGCACATGAATTAGAGGAAGTCACTACTTTCATCCAAACATATGCTTCATGAACGAAACACGAAGAAATGCTTACACAAGTTTCCAACACTAGGTTGATGTTCAACATGACTCATGGGGGAGACAAAATTCTGCTGATGGGCTCAACAACAACTCATCGGAATTTCCATATCACTTTGGACTTCCACCATCATGTGAACACGGTGATAGCATTGGTCAGACCAAAAGATGTAATGGTATATGCTCGAGGGATCAACCACGAGTAAGACAACATTACGAGCATCGTTGGTACTGATTTGATTTGATGATAGCCCACACTCAAATCAAAGGATTGATAAGACAATAGGTCCAACTGATCCATCAGGGACCAATCGATGAAGATATCATCTTTCTTCAACACACACTACACAAGAATATCCCTTTGGAACGAACTAAGTTAGGCACGCTTTTATCTTCCAACTCTCCAAGTTGTTGTCTAGCTTAACCAATCAGTTCAGGGTATCCAACACAGATTCTTGGAGAAGGGGTGGTTTACAAGAAACCAACTTGATCACGAACTTAACATAGCGGTCAGGCGACAACCTGGTAGCACTTCCAAGAAGATATTTGGAAAGTCACGAACCACCGATACGTTATTAAGCTCGAGAACAATATTGCTTTTCAGGCAAGACGATATGATCAAATAAGCAAGAGATTGAATAATCCTAACTCATTGCTCGAAGGGTGCACCAGAAATAAGGACTAGGTAGCATGATTAATCCTAGGATGATGATTCAATAACCAACACGCTAAGAATGAGAATATTGTCCATTTACTACCAGGCAACGAGGTTGCTAGGGTATCGATTTCACACATCACAGTTCACTTGTCGGCATTCCGGTTACAACAACACGGGACCGAGGAATGAATAATGATAGCGAGAAGTATCACTACGTCAAGAATTCATGAGAAATGGTGCAATTATCATGACAATCCTGACATAAAGAGGGCAATACTTCGGGGTGGAACAGAATCAGAAGCTGGATTGGCATTTTGATCTGTGGAATACAACTGCTTTGACCCAATCCTAGATATGGATGAGGTAGTGGAGTTTGTTTCTCCAAGTCATTCCGGATAGAATGGGTTGACGGACCACAAGAGTAATAGGCATCGATAAACAAATGCACGCATACCCTTGACTATCAATTGATAGACGGGGGTCAGGATACAACTGGAGAGGGACAACTCAAAGGAACATATAATTTTCTGAATTGTGGATTCACAGATTAGTATGTCGAGCAAAGCTCAACATTTCTTCCGGATAATCCATGCAGAGAAGGTAGAACTGGCAGAGTCACAATATAGAATGGGGAACTCATCGAAAGCACTCTTGTTGTGACCTTTTGGTTCAAAGGAACTCCTGCCAAGGATGGTTCATGGTATGTGGAAGAATGAGATACCACGGACCTCGAGGACTGTCGCAAGGTTACTAATATCCTAAAGGAACTAGCAAATACTAACAACATGAAGTAGGGTGAATATCGGGTTCAAGAACCCAGGAATAGAATGCCTACTAACTAATAACATCACGGGATGCTTTCGAGAATAATGGCCAGAATCACCACACTAGGAATATAAAGCATGGCGAGATTACTAGATGATCCTCTAAGACACCTATGGTCATAATAATAGTTCCAACATATATGTCGAGGCAACAGAGTACCTCAACCTACCGATTAGTGTGGTTAATCTGGCCCAAAGGGACATCAAAATGGGAGGAAGGGATTTTGCAAATGCTTCAGATTGTATTAGAAACACAGGATGACTCGGACAAAGATAACGGTCAGTAAATGCTCAAAATGATTTGAGACATCCTGCAAAGATGGTGGCATAACCACTCAACATCACAATATCAAGGTTCCGCGATCAATGCTTATCATACGTAAATAGTAGGAACTGAATCGGGGCTTAAAACCAACAATCTTAAAGGTCTATGGATTAGTAACACGTCATCTCGATAGATAGATGAGAAGCCTAGTTCTTAATCCCGTAGAAGAGAAGAGGATGACTCAGATCGAAGGCCATGAGGTATAAGGAGTAAAAAGAGCCTTACGTTCCCTTCCACAATCAATTCCCTTACATAACTAAAGCATTTCTAGACACAACCCGACCGGTTTGGCTTGGTAATCCCACAGCGATCACGCTCTGATACCAACGCTGTCAGGACCCTGATTCCAAGTCACATCGACCTAGCCGGTAACACCTCATATCACTTTGCGGCCTCACGCACGGTATTCCCACGGGTGTCGCCTTACCATGGCCCGGGACCGTTTGCGCCTTTTGGATCACGTATATGATAGTGTCGCTAGCATCCATATGACAGAGAACCCGGGCCGACATGGCTAGTCGTGAACCCAAAGCGGCACTAACCCATGGGGACAGGCATACATGAATCACATCGAGCATGTCGGTCAGCAACGTGTGAATCGGGCTGTAACTGAGGCTATGAGGACTCCGGTATCCGGGCTCCTAGCGAGCTAAGCGGGACTCAGGAAGTCACCGCGTGACATTTCCCGAAGGGATGTATACAGAACGAAGTGAAACACATGTCGGCCACCAAGTGTCACGAGAGTAGTCTTTGGGCTAGCAGGACTCCGGTGAACCGGGCTGTAGCGGACTACTATGGCTCAAGGAAGCACTAGACTACATTTCCCCATAAGAGAGGCTGCCAAGGATAAACAACTAGATTGTCGAATCCCACACATACCAAGCATTTCAAATCATACACACAATATGCTCGATATGTGTAAATACAACATGGCATCACAACATAACTCACGACTCAAAGTATTTATTCAATAGGCTCGAGGAGCGAGATATTACAAACATGGGTCTCATGACCCAACAAACGAGAGCATACAAGCAACAAGCACATGCGGAAGCTTATCATGTCTCGAGTACGTACATCTACAAATGAAAAGGCTTGAGAAGCACGGCTATCCACTAGATCTCCGCCGAGGGCACAAGATCGTAGCCGAGGTAACAGGCTAAACGTCAAGTCCAAGCGGAACTACTAGCGAGACCGACGTCTCTCGCAAAACATAAAATAAGCAAACGTGAGTACAAACGTACTCAAAGAAGACTTACATCAGAACTAACTACATATGCATCATTATCAACAAAGGGGTGGTGGAGTTTGACTGCAGCAAGCCAGCTTTGACTCGGTGGCTATCCCGAACTACAACCGCAAGTAACTCTTTTGAGGTGGCGCTACGAGTCCACATATTCACCATATCAATACACCACTATGGACCCGCTCCTGCCTCCCTACGAGAACGCCATCCATAGCACTCACGCTTATCTTGCGCATTTTAGAGTATCCACTTTCACTTGTCTATGAACCGATATAGGCAACCCAAAAGTCCTTTACATGACACGGCTATTCGAATAGATCATATTAACCCCGCAGGGGTGTACTTCTTCACACACGCTCTCACCACTTACCGCCGTTTACACGACATGTACTCGGCAACCTTCAAGCGGAAGCCCAGCGAGGGTGTCGGCCACGACCTACCTAAACACTCAAGTCTCTAGTCCAGGTTTATCGCCTATTCGGGTTCCATCCGCAGGGAGTCCGGCCGAGGTTTCCACTAACGGCCCCGAACGATGTGTGCAGGGTTCCTGAGACACCAAACGGGCGAATCGGTACACTGGGCCATGGTGTATCTACCGCATCATAGGCCACCCCTAGGGTCAGCGCTACGCACGGCCTCCAACACATATCCTACAAACACCAGAAACTAGTTGCAACTACTGGACATAGAACAAGGGTGGTTAAGAAGCCGAGAGGTTCCATTGGTTTCGGGCCCAATGCATGGTAGTAACTGTTTCATGGATCACAAACACAGAACTCAGTTCCTGGGGACGGCTGCAATGAGACAACCCACCATGTACTCCTACATGTCCTCTCACCGCTACCTTTACCAAATCGTGTTCACACACTTAGCTCACACACGTGGGACATGTTCACACACCTCCGATTCATCCACGATGAATCGACCGACTCAACTCTAAGCAAGTGAGGCATGACAAACAAGCATGTATGATTAGGCACAACAGGGCTCAAACAACTCCTACTCATGCTAGTGGGTTTCATCTAATTACTGTGGAATGACAGGTCATGCAGAGGATAAAGGGGTTCAGCTACCGCAGCAAGTAATAGATGAATCGTTGTCCTAATGCAGTAAAAGAGAGCAGGAGCGAGAGAGTGGGATTGTATCGGAATGAACAAGGGGGTTTCGCTTGCCTGGCACTTCTGAAGATAGTATAGTTCTTCATCAGTGTCATCGATCACAGCATCGGAACAACGTCTACCGAGGGGGAACAACACCGGCAACAGAGAAAGAACTCAATCAATGCAATGCACAATATGATGCATGATCATGACATGTCAATATGTCGTGATTTGAGCTAATGCAGCTAGCAATGATTTAAATGGAGTTGGTTTGAACGCAAGATTCAAATTCAAACTCCACATAAGGCATTTCAAATGCCATTAATTCAAATTTTCATATCTGAGCTTTAGGTTGCTCAATGCATGAAAATGCCATAAACAGATTCTTTGGATTTTTCTGATAATTTTTCATATATAAATCATTTCAATCTGAGTTACGGTTGAATTTATATGAATTTTGGAAGTTTATAACATTTTCTGGAATTTCCTGGCTATTTAAGAATTAAACTAATTCCGGAAGCGAGTTTATCGCGTCAAGATGACATCATGATGACGTCAAGAGTCAACGGCGACCCAGTCAAAATGATGTGTGGGTCCCCGTGTCAGTGATTAACCTAACTAACTTGGTTAATTGGCATTTAACTTAAACTAACCAGGGTTAATTAGGCGGGTTGGGCCCGCATGTTACAGAGCCAGTGGAGGTCAAACCCCTGGTCAGCGAGGTCAGACTCGCCGGCGGCTCGACGTCGGCGACTACAGGCGCGGTCGAGGAGCCCTGAAGACACCCACAGGGCTCGGTTTTGAACGCGGATTGCAGCTACGGGACGCGGGGACTCGCGCGCGTTCGACAGTGTAAGCGGCTTCACCGAAGGTGGCCGGAGTTGATGGCGCGGCCTGTGTTAGCGGTGCCGGAGCCACGGGTTTGAGCGGCACGGGGCTACGGAGCCAGGGGTGCCCATATGAGGGGGTCTACGGCTCCCTGGGGTCACCAGGAGCACGGAGGGCGACAGAGCAGAGCGGGAGGAGCTCGACAGCAAGCAGGGCAGCGGCCATGGCGGACGGCTGTGCTCGGGCACATGGGCGAGGGTGCAACAGCACGGGAACGAGCAGAACGAGGGAGGGGAAACGGGCAGGAGCTCACAGGGACCCGGAAGAACAGCTCGGGAGCCTCGGGGACGGCGTGGCGACGACGAATCCATCGACGGGGTTCCGCGGCAGGAGGTTGAAGACGACGCCGATGGAGGCTCCACAGGGCGTCCGGAGACACATGGCTTGGCGGGGAGGACGAGGGCTACGGCGCGGAGCTTTTGGACTCGTCAAAGAGGCGTGCGGGTAGCTGTGGCCATGGTGGTGACGTGCAGCGACGGCGAGCTCCGCTCGGGGAAGGAAGCAGAGGAGCAAGGGGAAGAGAGATCCAGAGAGCGAGGGAGAAGCAGAGGGGGGTCCAGGGGGGTCCAGAGCGGCGCCAAGGAGGGGCTTCGAGCCGCCTTGGTGAGGCAAAGTAGCAGGAGGAGGCGTGGCGCCTTGCAGCGTCGTGCTGTCTCCCTCCTCCGCCATCTTTGAGGTAGGTGATGACTGGCACGGGCCAGGTGGTGGGCTGGGCCGGCTACAGGGGTTTGGCTAGGTTAGTGGGCTGCCAGGTAAACCCTCTCTCTCTCTCTTTATTTCCTTTTTTCTATTTTCTGTAATTGTGTTTGGCTTTATTAAAAATGCCAGGGCATTTCCAAAAATCACGGAACTGCTCAATGTCACTGTTTGGAATATTTCCAACAGCAAACATTTTAGTTTGTGATTATTTGAGCATTTAAAATATTAATTAGAATTTAAATGCCCAAATGCAAATATCATATGATTTAATTCAAAAATCCAGAATGGCCTAGAAAATGTGCACCATTTTTGGGAGAGGTTCTAGACCAATTCAAAAATGATGAACTTTTGTGAAGGGCATTTTGGGTTCATTGAAATGTTTTTCAGTTGAACCTGGTATTTTCAGGGTGGTGCTAGGGTTTGTTGATCCCCATTTCAGGTTTAAGAGAAATTTAAACATGATGCAACACAAGACTAGCTAACCCAGAGCAGACCAGAACTAGGGATGTGACACTCTCCCGAATTCGGGGTGCGTTTGTGCCTGACCGAAAACCGGTCCTTCGTTAATGCGGAGGAATCCTAAACATTCCTGTTAGTCATCGAGTGGTTGACCAGTCTCTTGCTATATCATGACAGTCAGTTTTCGGCTTTCTCTCGAGGTGCTCGCCGAACCGGGCACAATCGCAGATAGTTCTCCGGTGCCGCGTTAGCCGTGAAAAGCGGAACGTAAGGCAGCAAAACACGTGAGCCGCAACCCAACATTTGACCAAAGACATGATTCGGAGCTGATGCATATAAGGCCTAACTCGAGACGCCGAATACTCCCTAAGGTATTCGGTCTTTATGAAGATGGGCAGAATAATGCCCTAAGCCCTTTGTGTCCAGGTACGCGCAAAAATTCTGGTGCGGCCAATGCCAAAGCACCAGCCTCCTCCTCGATTATATTTAAGGAACTGGGGAATGTATATCAACAAGAGATGTGAAAAAAGGTTTACGCAGGTCTTAATCTGAAAAGAATCCTTGCGACGGGTCCCTGCTGCACGTCTGCGCCTGTGTCTCCGTTGTGCCGTATCCTGGACGGGTGTAGCACGTTGTTCATCTGTAAAAGAGAGGAACTTAGTTTGAAAGAAAAAGGATCGTGCGAAAGATGTACTTAATATTAAATGAACAGAGTACGGTTCAAAGAAGTGAATAAAATTGAGCTTTATTGTCTCTTGTTATACATGCATGCGGCCCCTCGTATGGGGGTATGCCGCTAGTAGGCGCCGGACTCGTCTAGCCGTGTCCGGGGTTTGAATGACCAATTCAGATTTTTTGCCTAGCAGAGCCGGATAGCTGTGGGGCTGTCAAGGCAGTTTCCCGTTCTCCCGTGCTCGAGTAACACTTAATACTTCCTTTTAACGAGATGATGCCGCGTGGACCGGGCATTTTAGTGTTAGAGATGCATAATGCAGTATTGCGTTAAAGCGGGCGAAAGCTTCGCGTCCCAATAGTGCTTGATGGCTACTTTTAAACGGGGCGACATGGAAGAGTAACCTTTCGCGATGGAAGTTGTCGGATGAATCAAACACAACTTCTAGCGATATGGAGCCCGGCAGAGGCGAGACTCCTTTAAAGGAGGTGTTGCTACGGCGAATTTTGGTTGGGTTTATCCCCATCCTGCGGATTGTGTCCTCGATATATCAGGTTTATGTCATCGCTGCCATCCATGAGGACATGTGTAAATTGGAATCCATCGATTATAGGATCCAATATCAAGGCAGTCCATCCTGCGTTAGGATATTATCAAAATAGTCCCGATGGTCGAAGGTGATTGGTTTTGATAATTAGCAGCGGCGCACCTTTTAGAAGCGCCGCTTTGTTTTTCCTTTTGATCACGTGAAGTGAGTTTACTGTTTTAACCTCCTGTGGGAAAGTTTTTTGTTTTCCGGGGTTCTGCTTGTGGTGCTCGTCGTCATCTTTACTTGGCGTGTCGAGCCCCTTGTGTTCGGCGTTCAGTCTGCCGGACTGTTTGAAGACCCAACAATCTCTGTGGGTATGATTTGCAGGCTTCCCGGAGGTACCATGTATTTGATCTGATCTATCCGTAATCTTGTTTAGGTTGGATAGCTCGTCGTTATCCTTTAGGGGCGGTGTTTTGTTGTTCGGGAGCTTTTGAATCCGGCGTTGACCGCCGTACTATTTGGGCCATTTTCCTTATTCCGCGCCGATATTTTACGTGTCATGATTTCCCATTTCCATCCCTGATTTCGGATGTACTCGGGTCGCTGGTGCTGCATCTAGCCAGCCAACTGTCCTCTCCCGCGCTAAAGCGGGTCATGAGGCTTGTTAATGCGGCCATTGTTCTTGGCTTTTCTTGGCCGAGGTGTCTGGCGAGCCATTCGTCTCGGACGTTGTGTTTGAAAGCTGCTAAGGCTTCGGCGTCCAGACAATCGACTATTTGGTTCTTTTTAGTAAGGAACCTGTTCCAGAATTTCCGGGCTGACTCTCTGGGCTGTTGAGTTATGTGACTTAGATCGTCTGCATCCGTAGGGCGGACATAAGTCCCCTGAAAATTTGCCCGAAATGCATCCTCGAGCTCTCCCGGCTTCCAATGGTATTTTCGGGAGGCTTTTAAGCCAATGCCGAGCTGGCCCTTTGAGTTTAAGGTGTAAGTATTTTATGGCATGGAGATCGTCTCCTCTAGCCATGTGTATGTGGAGGATGTAATCCTCGATCCGCACTCGAGGTCTGCATTGTTCCGTCAGATGCCTCTATGTTTACGGGTTTGAATCCCCCGGAAATTCATGATCCACACCTCATCGGTGAAACATAGGGGTGCGGCGCCCCTATATTGGGTGTGCCGTGATCTTGAATTTTGGCGTATTGCATTGCTTTGTGAGCTCGCTTTCTTGGCCCATAGACGGACCTAACTGGGCCATCCTCTTGATGTGAATCCTTATGCGGATCGCATATTGGCTTGTGTGTGGCGCCATTCACCGCTCTCTTTTTGCCGTGGGGTCGTCCATCCGACCGGGTGGCCTTCTTACTTTTTAATTGTGAGGGCTCTAAGGCCTCCTCGTCGAATTCGGGCAGTAGCTTTCTTTTCGGGTAGCTCCTTGTTCGGCGACTGTCGCCGTACTTGTCTGCGGTGCTGAATACTTTACTCCATCTAATCTTGAGTGCATCTTCCGCTGTTTTGAGCTTCCGCTTCTACTTTTTCAGGCTACGCGCAGTGGCGACGAGCCTTTTCCGGAGGTCATTTTGTTCCAATGGTTTGTCCGGCGTGAGATCGTCCGGACTGTTGTCTTCGCCGGGGACAGATTGTTTATCCAAGTTGTCTTGTTCGGACAATTGCTCGATAGCTTGTTCATTGTCCACCGGTTCGCCCTGCCCTATGGCTGGGTCTTTGTTGAGGCGGGACTTTGTTCGGCGTTTATGTTGCCGTTTGGACTGCTTTTCGAGGGATTTATCCTTCGTGGCGTCCCGTTGTTCCTCGTCTTCATTTCCTTTACGTGTATCTACCATGTATACATCATGGGATGAGGTTGTCCAGTATCCTATAGGTGTTGGTTCATTGTTGTCTCCTACATCGTCGTCTATACCGTCGATGTCTTCGGAGTCGAAATCGAGCACGTCGTGTAAGCTTTTGACAGTGGCTATGAAGTGGGTGGTGGGTGGGGATTGAGTTTCTTCATCGTCCGCATCCCAACCTTCCTGTCCGTAGTCCGGCCAGGGCTCTCCGGATAAAGAGAGAGACTTTAGTGAATTCGGGATATCGCCGAAGGGCGAGTGCTGAAAGATGTCCGCGGTCGTGAACTCCATAACGGGCGCCCGATCGGATTCAATTGGCAAGGGCGCGGAGGGTTCGGTGTCCGGAGAGGAGTCCGGCACCCTGGAGTCGAGGTCTTCGCAGCGATGTGGATAGAGTTCGGCTCGATCGTCAGAGAGATTAAAGCCCCGAGGCGGTGTCCAACCACTGCGTCCTCGATCGGGGAATCCGGCCCGGATTAAGGGTCGGAGCGGATTACTGGTTTTGGCTCGCAGGCCTTGTTAAATTGCAGAGCTAGATCATGCCCATCGAGACAAAGGCGGCGCGCTTGGCTGCGGCTCGAATCCGTCAAAGATCAAGTCTCCGCGGATATCGGCCGTATAGTTTAGACTTCCAAATCTGACCTGACGGCCAGGGGCGTAGCTTTCGATCTGCTCCAGATGGCCAAGCGAATTGGCCCGTAGTGCAAAGCCACCGAACACGAAGATCTGTCCGGGGAGAAAAGTCTCACCCTGGACCGCGTCGTTGTTGATGATCGAAGAAGCCATCGGGCCTATCGGTGACGACACAAAAAAACTCTCAATGAAAGCACCAATGTCGGTGTCAAAACCGGCGGATCTCGGGTAGGGGGTCCCGAACTGTGCGTCTAGGCGGATGGTAACAGGAGACAAGGGACACGATGTTTTACCTGTGTTCGGGCCCTCTTGATGGAGGTAAAACCCTACGTCCCGCTTGATTAATATTGATGATGTGTGTTACAAGAGTGGATCTACCACGAGATCAAAGAGGTTAAACCCTAGAAGCTAGCCTATGGTATGATTGTTGTTCGTCCTATGGACTAAAGCCATCCGGTTTATATAGGCACCGGAGAGGGCTAGGGTTACACAAAGTCGGTTACAAAGGTAGGAGATCAACATATCCGTATCGCCAAGCTTGCCTTCCACGCCAAGGAAAGTCCCATCCGGACACGGGACGAAGTCTTCAATCTTCTATCTTCATAGTCTTGGAGTCCGGCCGATGATGATAGTTCGGCTATCCGGACACCCCCTAGTCCGGAACTCCCTCAGTAGCAAAAGTAATATTTTTGGGTTTTGTAGTGATTGTAACAATAGAAACTGAAAAGTAAATAAGCGAAGAACAATATGTGAAAAGCTCGTAGGCATTGGATCGGTGATGGAGAATTATGCCGGATGCGGTTCATCATGTAACAGTCATAACATAGGGTGACACAGAACTAGCTCCAATTCATCAATGTAATGTAGGCTTGTATTCCGAATATAGTCATACGTGCTTATGGAAAAGAACTTGTATGACATCCTTTATCCTACCCTCCCGTGGCAGCGGGGTCCTAACGGAAACTAAGGGATATTAAGGCCTCCTTTTAATAGAGTACCGGACCAAAGCATTAACGCATAGTGAATACATGAACTCCTCAAACTACGGTCATCACCGGGAGTGGTCCCGATTATTGTCCCCTCGGGGTTGCCAGATCATAACACATAGTAGGTGACTATAGACTTGCAAGATAGGATCAAGAACTCACATATATTCATGAAAACATAATAGGTTCAGATCTGAAATCATGGCACTCGGGCCCTAGTGACAAGCATTAAGCATAGCAAAGTCATAGCAACATCAATCTCAGAACATAGGGGATACTAGGGATCAAACCCTAACAAAACTAACTCGATTACATGATAAATCTCATCCAACCCATCACCGTCCAGCAAGCCTACGATGGAATTACTCACGCACGGCGGTAAGCATCATGAAATTGGTGATGGAGGATGGTTGATGATGACGATGGCGACGGATTCCCCTCTCCAGAGCCCCGAACGGACTCCAGATCAGCCCTCCCGAGAGGTTTTAGGGCTTGGCGGCGGCTCCGTATCATAAAACGCGATGAATCCTTCTCTTTGATTTTTTTCTCCCCGAACACGAATATATGGAGCTGGAGTTGAGGTCGGTGGAGCCTCAGGGGGGCCACGAGGCAGGGGGCGCGCCCATGAAAGTGCTAGTTATCGACTAGAGGGGGGTGAATAGGCGATTTTTATGAAAGTCTTCAAAACATGAGAGTTTCGAAGACGAACACGAAAACTGGACCTATAAACATGCAGCGGAAGATGAACTGCACTAGACAAGCCATAGTCAAACAAGTATGAAGCTAAAGCATGATGACTAACAGCAGCTAGGTAGTAGGATCAGGATGGAAGATAGTATGAAGCCAATCAGAACAAGTAGTCACACAATGAAGTCAAAAAGGCATAGCAATGAGACAATGACTTCACAATGACAAACAGTAAGTAAGGAGAGTAAGAGATAGAACCAGTGTGTTGTGAAGGCAAGGACTTGTTCGACCAGTTCCAGTTGTTGTGACAATTGTACGTCTGGTTAGGGAGGCTGAGATTGAACTCAGAAGACCGTGTCTTCACCTTATTCCCCTTGAGCTAAGGACACACAGTCCTCGCCCAATCACTCTGGTAAGTCTTCAAGGTAGACTTCAAACCTTCACAGACTTCGTTCACCGGCGATCCACAATTACTCTTGGATGCTCAGAATGCGACGCCTAACCTTTGGAGGATTCACAGTCCTCAAGTGTAACAAGTCTTCAGATCACGCGGACAGAAAGACTTCAGTGATGCCAAACACTCTTTGGGCTCTGGGTGTTTTGGGCTTTGTCCTCACAAGGATTTCTCTCTCAAACTCTTCGGAGGTGGGTTGCTCTCAACGACCAATGCCGTGCACTAACTCTGAGCAGCCACCAATTTATGGTGTAGGGGGTGGGCTATTTATAGCCACTGGGCAACCCGACCTGATTTGTCCGAAATGACCCGGGTCACTAAGGAACTGACACGTGTCACAACGGTCAGATTTCAAACACATGCGGCAGCTTGACTTGGGCTACAAGTAAAGCTGACTTATCCGACTCTGGATAAGATTTGCTCACATTGTCTTCGCTCGAAGACATAGGATTTTGGTTGAGCATCACTTCAGTCACTCTGACTTTGTTCACTTGGACCCGACTTAACAGTGTGGTGGTTCCTATGACTCAACAAAGAAGAAAAGAAACAACAAAACTACTAAGTCTTCGCGCTCCATAGTCTTCACTCAATGTCTTCTTACATCATAGTCTTCAATGTGAATATCTTCACGTACCACCATTATCCTCAATGTCTTCATACATTTTAAGGGTCATCTCCGGTAGGTAAACCGAATCATGGAGGGACTACTACTGTGTTATCCTGCAATTCTCACAAACACATTAGTCCTCAACCACGTTTGTCATCAATACTCCAAAACCAAACTAGGGTGGCACTAGATGCACTTACAATCTCCCCCTTTTTGGTGATTGATGACAAACTGGTTGAAGTTTTCAACGGGGATATAAGTATGTGAAATTGTAAAGGATGAGGTATTGTCTTCGTAACTAGCAAAAGGCTCCCCCTGAAGATGTGCATATGAATAATTTTCTTTTGGAATGCAAATGCACATGGCAGGTTTTACTTGTGGAGATCGTCTTCAACTTATGAAGACAATTCATCATGCATGATCTGATGTAACGAAGATAATGACATGCATAATGAAAAATGGACGTCTGCGAAATGATTTAAGTGCGGAAGTTATCATCGCACATGCGGAATTTATCATCGCATCACAAAATAGCAAATAAGTAGCAGACGACCATCGAGTTTAAGTGTTACAACTCAGAGAACCAAATGTATCAAAGCAAGAGTTGTAAACACTAGGCAAAATATAATGCAACCGCCCATATGAACCCGCTTGAAGACTATCAACTCATAGCTTCTCCCCCTTTTGTCAGTAAGGACCAAAAAGGGTTGAAGACATTGAGCCTCTCACTACAAAAAAAAGACACATCCGTGACATTTTGGGCCGAACGAAAAAAAAAATTGTCATACATATGACACTTCTATGACGATAATTGTGACAAAACCCGGTATCATCATAGATGTGGTGGGCTCCTACTTCTATGACAAAAAATCATGATGTAAAATGGGCTTTTCGTCACTGGCGGGCCGGAGACGCAGCTGCATGACATTCTTTGGGTCATCCATGACGGAAAAAACCGTGGTAGAAGCAAGGGGAGGAAAATTTCGGGAGTTGCAGTTACGGTGGGAGAGCGGCGCTGCTTTCTCAGACAGTACGCACGTGTGCGAGGCGTTGGTTGTAATGGCGAAGCGAGGCGTTGGGCTCTAATCGAACCCGGCGACAGACCGCAGTTACGTGTTATCGAACCCAAGCGATCGATCGATGGTCGTTAATCGAACCCGATGGAGCGATTCTTCGCCATCGCTGCTAATCGAAGCCGATCGATGCTGCCTACAGGATGAACAAAGGAGCGCTATGGGAGGGGGGTTTGGATGAACAGTGAGCGGTGGCGTTGCCTCTGTATGAACAGGAACCCGTGGTGTGGAGGGCTGGATGAACAGTAGACGGTGGAGGGGTGGTTGAACAGGTCCCCGTGGTGTGGAGGGCTGGATGAGCGATGAGACGATGGAGGGGTGCCCAGAGAGGGTGGTTGAACGATGGCCGGTGGAGTAGCGCGCGGTGGAGCCTGGATGAACAGGAGCCCGTGGAGGCTGGAGGAGGTCGACGGTAGCCCGTGGAGGCTGGAGGAGGTCGACGGTGGAGATGAATAGTATCCCATGGAGTCCCGTTTTGCGGTACGCCACACCCCTCCCGCCCCTGCGTGTAGACCGTGAAGCGCTCCAACACAAGTCCGTTCGTCTGCTTTGCGGTACGCCACACCCTCCCGATGAACAGGACCCCGTTTCGATCGTAGCACTCCAACACAAGTCCGTTGCCCTTTTTGCGATCGCCACACCCTCCCGATCAACAGGACCCCGTTTCGACCGTAGGGAGGTCCGCTTCTCCGCTTTTGCAGACGCCAGGCCCCTCCCGATCAACAGGACCCGCTTCAACGTGGCTGGTCGAACACAAGGCCGCTTCTCCGCCAGCGGCACGCCAGCCTCGCTTCCATCGCCTGTTCCGCCCAAGCCCTCCCGATGAACACGACCATGCATTCTGTTCGACCCACCGGGTTGGCTCCCCATGAACACGACGACGGCGTTGTTTCTCCGTTCCGACCCAGCCATGTACGTATGCACGATAGGCATTAGAGACCCTGCCGTATGTACGACGCGGGTCAGATTTTCTTTCTTGCACCCTCGCGGCTGTAAATGCGTGTACATGCTACGTGCGGCGCCTCTACATCTACGACACGCAGCGCCTCTACATCGACCAAGATGTACGCATACACGTTATCGACCAGAATGACAACGCTACGTACGCTTCGACCAGGTGGGTCCCGACTGTCAGGCAGTTCCTTGCGTGCGAAAATGTAGCTGGTGGGTCCCAGCAGTCAGAGGGGCGAATCGTTTTTTTGCCCGGACGCACTTCCATTGCGTGCGAAGATGTAGCTGGTGGGTCCCAGCAGTCAGGGGGGCGAATCGTTTTTTTTGCCCGGACGCACTTCCTTGCGTGCGAAGATGTAGCTGGTGGGTCCCAGCAGTCAGGGGGAAACTTTTTTTCATGAAATACGGTGGTCCGTCCGGTGTGTCCCTCCTGTCAGGTGGAGGAATCATTATTTTCCGCGTAATAAGGAGGCACTTCCTTGCTGCGGCCGTGGACCCGGTATCGGCCTCTCCACGCATCCCACGTCCGATGGAAGTCGTTCCTTGACCATGTTGACCACGCCGCCGAGAGCACCACGGCGGTGGACGACGGCGAGGCCTAGGAAGGGGACGACTGAGTCGGGAAGACGCGGCGATGGATGCCCACGGAAGAGGAGTATGAGGGTTCACCGGTTCGTCATGGTGTGAGGCTGTTGTCGCCGTAGATTAACAGGGGGTGTGGGTGAGTAGAGGGATGGCCTGGCCAGCGGTGGGAGTAGTAGGGGGCGGTGAGGCCTCCGCGGCATCACAGCCGGCCACGGGAGGCAGGAACACGCGGCGCGACCGGCGCTGGTTTGGGTGGCTGGAGCAAGAATACCAGAGGTTGAAGAAGCACTACAACCATTGGATGAACATTGTACGGTAACAGGAGCTAGAATCGTTCATATTGACTAAGTTGACAAAGCCCTCCGTCCCCGTCAACTTGGTAGGCCCACAAGTCAGCCTCCCGATATCGGGTTCCACCGGTGGGGGAGTATTCTTTTTTTTGTGCGTAATAAGGAGGCACTTCCTTGCGTGCGAAGATAGCTGGTGGGTCTGACAAGTCAGCGGGGGGCATGTTTTTTTCGCGAAATACAAAGGCCCTTCCGGTGCGTCCCAGATGTCAGGTGGAGGAATCATTATTTTGCGTGTAATAAGGAGGCATTTCCTTGTGTGCGGCTGTGGACCCAGCTATCAGCCTCTCCACGCACAGCCTACTTCCAATGGTGTCGTTCGTTGACCACGTTGACCACGCCGCGCTGAGCGCATCCAAGGTGGTGGACGACGGCGAAGCCCCGGACAGCAACGAGCCGGAGATGGGAAGACGCGGGATTTGAGTCACAGACGGAGAGGTGTACGAGGGTTAACTTGTTCTAGTGCGGTGTGGTTCGGCAGTCGGTGGAGAAGAACAGGAGGTGTGGAGGGTTGGAGGGATGGACTGGCCAACGGTGGAGTAGCGCTTCATAGCGAAGCGTGCTAAGCAGAGCTGCTAGCAGCAGGAGGCGGGAGGTGGTCCCGGCGGCGCTGGAGGAAGAAGACGAGAGATTGAAGATGGATGCCGGCCGCTGGATGTAAATCCAACGGCTAACATGTCAAAATCATTTGTTGACTAAATTTAAAACGACTTGCGTTGGCTTCGACCTATTGACCCACATTTCAGCCTCCAAAAATGTGGCATGTATTCAATCCATTTTTCATAATTTACAGTCTTTTTTTGCGCCGTAGAATTTACAGTCAATTTGATCTTCTTTTTTTTGAATTACAACCATTAGCTGGGCTGGGTGAACAATTAATGTAGCTTTCATGCGGCCCATTTATTTTATTTCCTAAAAAATTACAGGCCATTTGCACTTTATCTAGATACACGGTTTCTTTGGGCTGATTCTAATTATAATGTTGGGTTGGGCCAGCAATGTTATCAAAAAATAAAAAGGGCTGAGCATTTTGTTATAAATATATTTACATAATAAGTGATATTATTACATTCGTCCTTAAATCTTACCAAGCTTTTGTACACAATCACTAGGATTTTCGTGCCAAAACAATCTAGGATTTTATTTGTTAAGAAATTATTTTTATAAGTTAATAAGATGTGGGATATTGTTTTCTTACATATGTAAGTATCTGTTAAATATATGATGATAATAAAAATAATATATAAAAACATATAAAATAATTTAAATATATATAATATAGTTAAAAGGGAAACATAAGTTGTACACATGCGTTCCTATTCTTATATAGAAAAATAGAATGCATCATGCTTTTCTTCAAAAAATACATAAATTGGGCTGCCAAAATAAAACCTCGGATGGGTGGTCCATTGGACGGTCGATACATGACGGCCCTAAGAAAGTACAAACAGGCCCTCCCATCCGAGGTCGTGGGCTGCACATGTTAAAAATGAAAGCCTAGACGGGGCAGCCCAAAACCACGTCCAACACTTGCCAAAACTCCGTCCCTCGCTTTTCTTCGTGGTTTCGCACACTCAACATTGTGTGGGCATTTTGACTTGTGCATCATATGAAGATGTGCTATGCATGAATGTTGATCAGCATGATGTTAACTGGCTGGTAGTTCCATTTTCGACCACGAATAAAACTTCCAACATGATGTTAACCCTGTTTGAAAAGGCCGTGTTAATATAAATGCTCAGCCTCTGAAAGTTGCAGTTTCTTATCTGAATCTGAACTTGCGCTTTCTTATCTGAAACTGAAACTTGTAGTTTCTTCTCGTCTGCACTTTTATACTCCTATGAAACTACATTTTTTAAGTGCTAAAAATAGATCTCTAGAATTCATAAAATTCTTCATATGCTCAATACTGCAAATCTGAAATTCAAAAGAGATTCATATCTGAAAGTACTCTCAAAATACACAGCACAAAACACAATTCACAACCTGCAAATACTGACAACCCTAAGCTCCTCCTGACAATTCACTACCTGCCTGCCTGCCGTGAGACGTTGTGAACAGCGAGGGAGACGATGGCGGGGAAGCGTCATCGGGCCAACTGCTTTTCTCCTCTTGCAGTTGGATTCGGTCGACGAAGACTCCACCGGCTCGCTCTGGCAGGACACCCTCACAAACGGCACCCTGTAGATGCTCGATCCTTCAATCTCTGGTGGATGCTCCATCTGGGATCGATACTTCCACCACCGCTCCCTCACGATCGGATTCGGTGAATCTGTTTGCTCCATGGCCCAGAGGAGCAGCTCTATGTACTCGGCGACTCCTCCGGGAGTATCGCCGCCTTTTCGCCTGCTGCAGATATTTGGCCATGGATGTCATCGTCGCCGCTTAGTTGGTCCTTGTTGTCAAACCAAGACTGTATCTCCAACATCCTAGCTAGCTTCACAGGTCGCCGTCTGCGATCCTCACGTGTCGGTTGTACTCCTACATCGATCTACTTCTCCACAAAGACCTTCGCCGGGCGGTGGTTTTTGAATGGAAGAGGAGAGGAGCGGCGCTGGTTTTGGATTAGAACGGGAGAGGAGCGACGCTGGTTTTGGACTGGAACAGGAGAGGAGGGGCAATGGTTTTGAAATGGAAGAGGAGAGGAGCGGCGCTGGATTTATATTGGAACAGGAGAGGAGCGGCGGTGGATTTAGATTGGAACAGGAGAAGAGCGGAAGAGCGGCGCTGGTCTTGGAAGTATTTTTTTTTGTTTTGCGTATTTTGGGTCAAAGTTTGACCACGTACTGTATGTGACAAGCAAAATGTGAATGCATGTCACCAAAAATTGTATCGTTTGGTTCATATCTGAATGTACTTTCAAATTATATTATTTTTGCAACGTATAACATATATTTTATGTGTGAAAATCATGGTCAATTATGACCCAGAATAAAAGGGAGACTAGTTAATGTGGGGTCGCTTTCTTAATTGAAGGGTAAATTGATTTTGATTTTGATCCGATCCACAGCATGACCCTCTCGCCCAATCCTAAATCGCTGCCAAGACGCTCCTCTCCCTCTTCTCCATTGCAAAACCACCTCCTCTCCTCTCCATCATCTCCATTCCAAAACCACCGTCTCGCCTCTCCCTCTTCCTCGATCTTCTCCATTGCAAAACCACCTCCTCTCCTCTCCATCATCTCCATTCCAAAACCACCGTCTCGCCTCTCCCTCTTCTGATCTTCTCCATTGCAAAACCACCTCCTCTCCTCTCCATCATCTCCATTCCAAAACCACCATCTCGCCTCTCCCTTTTCTGATCTTCTCCATTGCAAAACCACCTCCTCTCCTCTCCATCATCTCCATTCGAAAACCACCTCCTCTCCTATCCATCATCTCCATTCCAAAACCACCGTCTCGCCTCTCCCTCTTCTGATCTTCTCTCCATTGCAAAACCACCTCCTCTCCTCTCCATCATCTCCATACCAAAACCACCACCTCTACTCACACTCTTCTCTCTTGCCAAGACCACCGTCTCTCCTCCCATCTTCCAAAGCTAGCACGGACCACTTAGAGCGACATCTATGGAGAGGATGCAATGAATCAGGCAGATCGCCGGCGGCGACCAGGCAAAGTTAGCCAGGTTGAAGGAGATCCTTAGTTGGTTTGACAATGAGTGGGAGATTTCGAGGACGGTGCATGCCATGTGGAAATGTATGCGAAAGAGCGAGACGACGGCGATGAGGGCGGCGATGTACATGTACTCCTCGGCGGTAGTCACGCCGCAGTCCTCCGAGTTCATCGAGTATCTCCTATGGGCGATGGAGCAGACAGATTCGCCCGGGGCTACTGATCGAGCGGAGGTGGTGGGCGTACAGGTCGAAGGTCGAGCACCCAGAGGATAACGAATCGATCGAGTATGGTGTGTCGTTCGTGAGGGTGGAGAGCCAGCCGGAGTCACAGGAGTATTCGTTCTCCCACCACAAGAGGAGGCCGGATGGCGCGACGTCGCTTCCCCGACGTTCTCCACGGTTCCCTCGACGCTCGCCTCGTTTCAACGGCAGCGGTAGGGTTTAAGGTAAGCCAGACTAACCTAATCTTCCACTGCTCATGCTTACAATCAGTGTGACAGCTAATGAAAATCATGCTTACAATCGGTCTCCGAGTACTACGCCAATCACCCTAAAATAGCTCTGGACCTTTGAGTCAAAGTTGTGACACAAAGTGTACAAATAAAGAAAAATAGATTGGTGCTTCTTTCGTAAAAAGAGTACTCCCTAGAAAACTGCCAATATAAGCTACTAGTATTTGGTTAGAGGATTTGCTGCCGAGAAAGATCTGTCCACAGAGAGCGCCACACATCCCAATCGGGTTGTGGTGGATGCCAATGCGTGCATGCAGCATGGTTGGTGTCGGTAATTTTACTTGGCACACCTACTTTTCTGCATATATGCCGGTTCCCTACGTACATTTGTGCAGTTCCACCAAAATGCAGCTGAATAACCCTGTTTGCACAGATAATGAAAAAGTGTGATTACATTATATTGATGAAACACACAAAATAAATAGAAGAAAATATTGCCATAGTATCATAGTATGCCATGCTGCGAGGGCGAGATGGGCCATGCGACGCCTCATACAGTACGCCTCATACTGGACATCGTCCCGTCTCCCAGATACACCTATACGCCAAAGGTGATGAACATCGGTGTACAGCAAAGAGTACAAGGAGGCGCCTTGAGACATTCAAATCTCTATTTTTATACATATCAACTAAAATTAAGCACCCAGTTTGCAGAAACGCTTAAACATTAACAATGGGACTAGTTGATGAAACATACTTTAACAAAGAGAAGCACTTTCTTTATCTACATTGGAAATGAAATGATAGAGATGACACTCGCTCTATTTTAATTGTATTATTACTTCATTTTATCAGTGACACTAGGGTCGGCGGTGTGGCAAACGAGGTGTATCGTAAGGCCGCAAGGATGGAGGCCGGGGTGCTTAGGCGGGATGTCAAGTTGGCTCTTTCAGGTCACCAACATGGATGATTCAATTCATGGGACCTTTTGGTGCAGTTCACCTAAAATGAAGCAATGTCCCGTGAGCTAGCAGCTTCTTCTTCAAAAAATTTAAGAAAAGGGCTCCAGCCCGGTTCCATTTCCATCAGAAAATGAAACCCACAGAGCTTCTTCTTCATTAGTTGCAATAAAATTGAGCAACATCAAGGTTGGTTGTGAAGCTCCTGGAATGCTCACTATAATTTGGATATCATTTGTGCAGTTCAACTAAGATCGAGCGTGAAATGTATATCTCTGTTTGCACAAAAAAGGTGGAAAGGAAGGTGACTAACAAGTAACAAGTGATGAAACATGCATCAAATGAAAAGAAGCATGTTCCTTATCTGAATGGGAATCCTACAAGGACAGTAGCAATTTCTAAAGCAGTGGCATTGCTAGATATTAGTGTGGGCATCATGATTAACTATGACAATCGTTAAATACGACATTACTTTGGGCACGGGAGAGTAGGCGGACTAGGACAGTTGCATTTCTAACGAAAAGAACCAACTTATCTTAATGGGAAATTTTAGCAGGACATGTAAAGAAGTGCCACTGATTCATATTACTGGAGGCATTACATTGAAAACAACATTGGTTTAACATGTCCTTATTTTTAATAAAGGCGACCGCTACATTTTACCAAAGTGGCATTACATAAGAGTGGCTCGGGGCAACAAACATCGAGCAGGATATCCGGGTTGGTCCCATTTTTGTTCGGTATAGCCACCTTATCTTCGTGTGAGGCTAGCAAATCTAGTCTTTGGACTTACTCTGTTGACTTGTCCCCAGTCCCCACTTTCTTTCCTTTTTCAACCAATAGATCGGGTTTATATTGAGTTTGTACTGCGTTTCCCTTTATTTCCCTATTAGACCTAGAGACCAGTTGGATAGCCAGTCTCTGCTACTTTTCGCCCCCATTATTTCCTCTTTTGACCAAGTCCTGGATTCAGGTAACAAATCCTCCCCCACCCCCTTACCCCTTTCTTCCTTGTTTGAACCAATTAGTACTATATTCGAGTGCATGAACTAGTTTTTACCTCTTAAACGTAAAAAAATTAGGTGGTTTTCGAACAGCCGATCGATCCTATCTACGAGGGGGCCTGAGAAATAGTAAAAGTTGCAAATGCAGCGACGTCAGGAGCTCGGGAAGTAGAGCAAGGCCGGTTTTGAAGGAAGTTATACTTGATGGTCATCGGGATGTCGCTAGGTGGGCGGCGGGAGGCCGGATCTGCCCACACTACGGCAACGAGGAAGAAGAGGTCGGAGGCCCTCCCTCGCCAGCGGTGCTTGGGAGAGAACGGCAAGGCAGGCTGATCGGGACGCGCCCAGCAGTGGGTAAGAGCCGTCGCCGAGGACGACCGCGTGAACGTTGCACCTTCTCACCTTCCCCGGCGGAGAGGATCCGGCTGGATCTGTGACCAGTGGTTAGCAGAGAGAGAGAGAGTGTGGCCACCGTTGTCGTGTTTAGATCTGGAGAGGCCGAGATGGTGTGAAGAGAGCAACACTAGCAAGCAAGCGCGAAGGCTCCTGCCTATATAGTGGAGTAGTACTTAGTTTTCTTTTGTCTACCGGAGTCGGCTTGACCTCGTCAATGACTATCGAGAAGTCTTCATGCACGTGGCCCGGAGGCGCAGTTGTCGTCATTTTGATCTGAAGCGCCGGATTATAACATATAACATGAAAAATGCCACATGACAAGAAATCATAACCTCACTGCCCAAAGGAGACAACATGAATCCCGACGGACAAACTAGACGAGGAACAAAGCTCAAATTAAAGATAAACTTCGTAGAAAAGGGATGCATCGATAGATGTCCTAATTAACATAGCCGGCTTGACCTAGATGGCAGCCGAGTAGTCACCGTTCGTGCATGTGCCCCCAATGACTAGCCCAACTCGGTTGTCGTTGTTTAACCCTCGCGGTGATCCAAAGCACATGACACATAATTTTGCGAGATGACAAGAAACCTTTTTAGATTTCTCACCACAACTACAGCCATGTACAACACAGCACCGCACGATATGTAGGCGATAGCCAATCCAGCGTGTCTGCCGGAGTCTGGTCACATGCATGGACGAATTGATCTTCCGTGTCTTGCGAGGGATCGTCCGAGCACCAACGTAGTACAACACTTCTCTAGTACTATCGCTCGTCTCCCTCTTCTATTAAGTCACCCGACTTGCGGGGCCGGGGAGTGTGCCTATGGTCGGTTCTCAATTGCCGTCCCACATGTGTGTGCGAACGCAATATGACACGCGTTCCATTCGGAGAGCAGCGTGCCAGACCGACCGACCGTCTGGGGTGCGACGCGAACGCGACGTGCGTGTTGTATACTCCGTACATGTGTACCGCCGTTTTCTAGACGCTTTGCTCCATGGCGCGGGTGCAATCCATGGATACAAAATTAGTATATTGTATACTATTTAAAAGTCGAGGGCGGGGCTTTCCCTGCCCGGTAGGCGGCGGGACAGTTCCGCCTAGTCGGTTCGACAGAGACGCGAGAAGACAAGGGAGTAGGCTGTTGCAAACGTAGGGCTGTGTGATTTGACAATGAAGTTCTTCTTTGGACAGGTGGGGCCCCATGATTTGACTTGCCATTATCATTTTAAGCTGGCGGCGCTACGATCGGCGTGAGTCTCCCGATTCCTGACCACCTCCATACAGGTGCCTCTCCCAATGCTCCACCATGTAGTAGTAGAGGTTGGCTCTTGCATGAGAGCCCACTTCTCCACTTTTTCCTTGCCTCTCTTTCCTCCACATATGCAAAAATGCCATGTAAAGAGGCAAAGCGCATTATTGTACTTACTTGCTCCTACAGGTGCTTAAGCTTGCCACATAGGCATAAAGTCTGATGTGGCAAGTTAATCAAGAAGAGAGAGACTAGTTTGGTGACCCAAGGAAGAAACGGTGCTAAGCGCGTGTACCTAGGTGAAAAGACCATTTTGAGTCTATAGCTAATTAAATGAAGCAAACTTAGCAACACCATTTCATTGGAAGAGGTCACTCCTTGGCAAATGCAATAAATACTAGTACTCCACATGTCCCATAATATAAGAACGTTTTGGCACTACACTAGTGTCAAAAATGTTCTTATATTATGGGACGGAGGGAAAATCTGAAAAAGATAGAGAGGAGTAAAAATACACTTATAGCCAACCTTATAGCCAACCTTGTTGTAGTATGAGTGACTAAGTGATGACTATGTATGACATGCAAACATCGGATAGCCCTAACGCACCGTGTTAAATCTCCAAGGGCGCGATCATGGCGGCATGACGATTAAGTGGTAGACGCGGCCGCCATGATGCAGACTCTTGGCAGCCTTGGATCTGAGATCAAACGGTCGCATGCTAAGTTGCTGAAAATTTGCAGAATAACCCTCAGGATAGGATATTCACCCATTGGTCTAGAATCATGACATGCAACCGTTCGATCTCCGATCCAAGGGCTCTCGGAAGCCCGTATCATGGGAGAATGGAAAGCCACTACCCTGCCGTTCACGCCGTGGCAGTTCGCTCCTACTGCTCTCAAGACGTCCTTTAATACGACGGCGGTTTGCTCCTAGTCGTCCCGTCCATTCACATTACGGTAGTTCCACTAATCCTAACCCTCCTCCCAAATCCATGGCGTCCCAAATCTCCCCGATCGGCGGTGAGTACAAGGTTAGAACCATCGCCGGCGATGAGTTCGACGTCATCTACACCCGTTCTTCCACGACGGTGAAAGGATGCCTTTCTCGCTTCAGGCGCATGTTCTAAGACTCACATGATGAGTGGGTCGCCGGGCTAGATGTTGAGTACACCACAGTCGTGGGACGAGAGAAGGATCTAAAGGACGAAGAGAGGAAGAAGCCCACCGTGATCCAGGTTTGCGTGCATGACTTATGCTTGGTCTACCACATATGCCATGCCGACGTTGAGTGCCAGGATTTTAAGGACTTCCTCGAGAGCAACCTAGTCAAATTTGTTATCAGAGACTTTGGTAACGATAAAGAAGTCACGCATCGGATAGGCCTCGTTGTAGGCAACACCTTTGACCTCCAAAAGAATCTTGGTGTCCTCTCGTCGACCTTCAATGCCGACCTGGCAGGAGCCATGGTTCATCCTTCGTGATGCAGAACTGGAGAAACCTCCATACACGTTTCATCGTCATGCATGGCGGAGGAATGTACTAGATATAGACCACATCGATGACGATGCAATGGATGGCTACCTTTGTTTCAATATCTACAAGGGTTGGATGAAGAGCAACAGCCAAGTTGGCGGTTCAAGCAAAGAAGTATCGGCCAAGAGGAAGAGGAACAAGGACGAAGTCGAGGACATGGACGAGGACTCGAGTAAGGTGGCGATGTCATTGCTCATGGTGGTTCTAATGCGGTGTCACCGGAATAGTTGCAAAGTTTAATTTCAGGTGTGCTTAATTTAATTTAAGGGGTGTGTTGTCTTTGAGCCCCAATGAGAACTATGTTATGTTTCTTCTTGTTACTTTAACTCTTGATGAAGTACATACTAGTATTTCTTACATTTCATCTTTTAGTTGGTATAGTACTACCACTCGTTTATTCACATTATATACATACAATATATATGGCCAACATCATATAGCCAGCAGTTTAGTTGTCAAAGAATTTCGGGGTGCTTAGTTTTGTCAAAGAATTCCGGGGTGCTTAGTTTTATTTGAGGGTGGGTTGTCTGGACACCATTATTGTGACTAGCCTTTTAATAGTACTATATGCATAACTTGGCGGCGAGCACTCTCTATATGTACCATCTTTTTTAATTTCAAGTTTTGCTCCATGGCGCAATCCATCGATACTACTGCTTTGTACAAAAGTATACATTTTTAAAAGGCTAGAGGCGGGCAGTCTAGCTTGGTCGGTTTCACGGGAGGCGAGGGCCTTTGTGATTTGACGTCTCATTACTGCTTTGGAAGGCGGGGCCTTTTGATTTGACTGCTTTCGGATAAATGCGCCCATGACGACCTGATCGAGGAGGAGCAAAGAACCGTGAGGTATACTCAAGTTCTCCACCGGAGTAATCGCTGACGGAGGAGCCCGAAACACGGCAGCCCAGTGCCATATGGCGATAAAAATGATCTAATGCTAGTCATCTCATTGTTAGCATTGTTCTACTCATTCCCTCAAAAAACAAAAACCATTGTTCTATTCATGCCTCGCAGAGAACGTGACACGTGCGGCGAAACACCCGAAGCAAAAGATGAAACACAACAGCAAAAGAAGAAGGAAGATTATCACCCCAAATGATCTAATTCGCCGCGGAGTCGTAACTGCTTCTTCATCGCCTCCACGACCTCCATCTCCTTGCGCGTCTCCTCCGCCATCTTCTTCATTCTATCCATGACGCGGGATTTCTCGACGCGAGCCTTCATCATTTGTTCCACGGTCGCATTACGTACCTTGACAGCAGCCGGGTGCTTGACGCGGAGCTTCGCCAACTCCTCCTTCTGTTCCATGACGAGGGCCTGCAGCATCTTCATCGAGAAACTACTATTCTCATGCAGCTTCTTCCAGCCGGCGTTCTTCTCCTTCAACAGGTCGATCTCGTGGCAGAGCTTCGCCTTGTCCTCCTGAAGTCGCAGGATTTCGCGTCGCCTTCTTCTCCGAGGCAATGCTCTTCTTGATAGCATCACCAAGCCGGGCGGTCAACTCCCTCGCTGATTGAGCTCGGCGGGCATGTCGTCGAGGCTCTCCTTCAAGAACTCCGTCAAGCCTTGGATGAACTCCTTCGCTTATTGAGGTGCTTATTTAGCTGATCGGGCATGCCGTCGAGGGATAACGACTCCAGCTCCGCCGGCTCGGCATGTTCGCCTCAGCGGCTAGGGCGCCTCACAGGAGCCATCGCTTTGCCGTGAGAGATCTTTCGAGGTCTCTGCATGGCGGCGAGCCCTCTCTTTTTTTCCGCAGCCTTGGTTGTCGCTCCCTTGTTACGAGTAGTTCTCGACCTAGAGCTCCGCTCACCGGCCATGGCAACGACGGACGAAGAAGAAGCACTTATGAGGAGGAAAGGTAGAGTGATTTTCGGTTAGGTAGTTCCCCTTTGTATCCTAAGTACTAGCACTAGTAGTACTAATACACGCATAGTGGGAACACGTTCAGGTTTGATGCGTAGTACTAGTAGGTGTGAGCAGAGCTTTCGAATGTGATGGGAACAAGGTAAAGATTAATTGATGGTTTTGGTTTCGACGCTAAACGGCTCCCGATGAGTTTAGTGGAACATAAATTTCAAGTAGACTACTTTGCTCAAATGCGTAAATATTATGTTCTTGTCAAAATTGGCACAAAATACGAAGGAGACCAATGGAAGTACTACTAGCAACCCACGATTTAACTACTTGCATGCGCCTTGATGGAGTAATAATGTCTTTCTTCCGCCCTCACGTCCACTCAATTTGCATGCGTTGTATTAATTGACCATCAATGAAGTGAATGACTTTACACGCGTCAAATTATCACATGGGGTGGATCTTGGTACAAAATTGCGTCCGCCCGTGTACCCGCGTGTGCGTGCGAGGGAATGAGTGCGTGCGTGGCGTGCATGCACATCTTCGCCGTGCATGTACCACCGGTATGGCTCGGGGAGGACGAGTACATTCTTACGGAACCAAAGAAGACGTCATCGTGATCAATCCACGCAAGGAGGTCGCGACAACGCCTCCACATGTGCCACGTGGCTTCATGAACTGTAAGAGAGACACCGTGTAGCGTGCCATTGGTATTCTAATTTACGTGTTTTGCACATACTCGAAGTACTAGTAATTTACACGTGCATTGCACGCATCAGATTTTGCAACCAAATTATGAATAAATACCACACTATAGCATGTAAGCTCTTAGTCATATATGCGTGATGTAGCCCTTCGTTTAATTCTTATAGTTCATCTCATTCAAAATCAAATTAGTTTTTATAAAAAAGCTAAGAACGGCTGAATAGGAAAAACATGGGATTATAGTGGAATGTTGTATTGAATCCTCTGAGTTGTACGAGTGTTTGATTGTGCATAGAAAAAACACAGAATTCTTTCAAAGAGGTTTGAGTGGATGGGATGTTTCCTATGAAATCTAGTGCAAATGAATCGTATGGAAAAATTCCTATGGTTTACAATCCTACGAATCAAACAGCCAAGATAGGAAAAATTCCTAATGATTAGAATCCTCCAAAATTCCTTTGAGAATCCTTTGAATCAAAGAAGCCCTTAATCTATTTTATGATTCATGGAATTGTGCGCTGTAAAGCATAAAGTAAAAACAAATAATGGCAATTCAACTAGAAAAAAAGTTTGGGCAGTTATGATACGGAAGATTCTAGCACTACAATAAATATGTCAACTTGTGACCTTGACTATTGGTCACTGAAAGGTCATAGTTTTTCATTTGCGACCTTTTTGTGACCAAAAAGAGAAGGTCAAAAGCTGGCGGTCGTTAACCGACTATAGCGACCTTTCTTCTGGAATGGTCTAAGACTTTTATGAACAAAATATGTCCCTTTGTGGCGTTTTGGTCACTAGCAACCTCCCTGTGCCACGCAGCATCCGGCGTGGCAGTGTCGATGTGGCACAAGATTCAGCACGGTCCAATTCAGTTTTCTACACGGGCCTAGCCCATTAATTCAGCCTTTCTATATTTTTTTCTATCAATTTTTGGTCGACTTCATGGGCCTGGCCCAACATTGCAGCCTTTTTTATTATTGGGCCTTGGCCTTTTCGTCTAAATAATTTTAATTTCCTTTTTTTATTAAATGGGTCCACCGGTCGAGATGGGTCCCGGTTTGTCGGGTTTGGGTGCAGTAAGTGAGTCCCATCTATCGTGCTCATATTCTTCATATTTCAACTAGTATTTAACTTGGCGGACAAAAGCACACATGATACTTCAAACAAGAGCAACCAGATCACGTTGCCAATACATATGACCATGTGTGTCTGATGCTTTACAAGATCTACATGTGTAACGAGCTCTACAAGTGTGATACAATCTTGCTTTACAAGAAAATAACGACATGCGGGACTCATTTGGACAACCATAGTCAAGGCTGGGAACAAACAAAACGGCAACATGGCTTCCTCTGTCGGGGCCGCGGGTCTTTCTGCTTCCCTTGCCGCCCATACAGTGAATTTCCTACACAAGTGAAATTGGACTGAATCTGTAAACTTGTTTATACTCTGGACTGTGTTTGGAACGAATTTGGAGTACAAGGAAACCAAAACAATATCTGGACTGTGTTTGGACTAAATTTGGAGTACTCCTGGACTGAATTTGGACTGAATTTAACTGAAACAATGACCAAGACAATGAATAGTACACAAAACAGGATAGTCCAGAACCATATGTGACGGACGGTACCCCAAAAATAAAGGACTTGGGTGGGTGCTGCAAGCAGAATCAAAACAGTTACATATATCCCTAAGTATTGTTATATGTTAAAAAACTGCCAACATGACCTGTTAGGCTATTCCATTGTTTTCCAATTGGTTTCAACAAAGTGTTGTGATGTATGTGTCTTAACATAACTCCTAAGAAATGTTCACAACCTGAATTAACTAAGTTTTTCTCATTGAAGTGAACACAGCAGCAGTTTAATCAACAAAACCATACTTTACTATAGAATGTATCTTCTGAATGCATAAAAGGATATGTAGAGAGAGAGAGAGAGAGATCGCCTTGGCAACAACAGGATGGTGCGCATCCTCGGGGACCGGAGCAGCTTGTCCTGGCCCTCCCCACGGGATGGTACCAAACTGCACACACACCAAGCAAGAGAGCACGCATCGAGATCATATGAGAAAATGAACAAAAAATAGAAACGCATAAATTTTAAGCTCACATTTCTTGCACAAATCAAGCATAGGCAGTAGTGCTGCTAGTGTTTCTTTCTGTTGGTTGTGTTGGACATGCAACTCAATTTCTGTTTGTTTCAGACTAGCAGACCAACATGGTATCCATCTAAAGTCTATAGATTGATGGAACCACATAACGTAAGCAGGAAAGCAGCAAAGTAGATCTGCCCGCTATCCGCCTAAGCAAACACAGAAGCACAATGCTTGAGATACATGTATGCACCAAGAAAAACAGGCAATGTGAACAATAACTCTGGGAGTAAAAAGAACATAAATAATACAACAATCTCTGAACACCTAGGTAGTAAATAGAATGGTTGCTTGCTGTTCATAGTAACTAGAATAGTTGCAAACACGGGACAGTGTGCATGCATGAGCAGGTGCAGGACCGAATGAACCATGGCGGCAGCAGCAGTGATTATGGGTGTTGAAGGGAAGGCAGAGTGGGTAGCAGCAGTGATTACCGGGAGGTTGTGGTAGGCACGCATACAGGCTCCCACGAGATGACCTCCATCCACTGCGCACCGCGCTTGCCCAGCCCCTCGCTGCACCCACCCACGAGAATATGGTATGCAAGATGCCTACAACACATTCATACATGACAATCATTAGGAACACAGTAAAGAGAACTACACTACAAAGAAAAGCAGACGCGTTTGTTATAACTGGTCCATTTGAAGACTAATTGTAGAAAGGAATGCAAGCAATTGCTTCAGTTTTTCTTTTCGCACAAGTGCAAATGTCAACATGAAACAAGGAGCTCAAGGAATTAATCCCCAACACATCAGTACAGCAGTTGCAACTAATCAGACCACGGCATAAATAACGGGTCACGATATACTAGTAAATTGAACTACTACACTCTTTTCGTCAAAGACATCAGTATCAAAGAGTGGATGTCGGCTACCATATATACATGTACTAATAAACTACTGTACTAGTAAAAGAGAGAACACAAAAGGCAAAAATTGGAATAGCAAAGCAGAAGCATGGAAGAGGGACAGTTGATCTCTTGGCTAACAGCTAACAGCTAAAATCCTCTGGGCTACGACTTCAACCAGGACAGTTGATCTCTTGGCTAACAGCTAACAACAAAGAAGTGCCCATACAGCCAATTTACTGCCCTATAATGATTATAAGAACTAGAAATAAAAGATATATCATAGTACTGAACAGTTGAGCAGTTGCAGATCCATCTAATCATGTGGAAAGTCAGTGAGCAGTTGCAGATCCACCATTGCCACCATCTAGTCACGAGGATTGGAGTCCTCCTCAGTCTTGACACTGAGCTTTTGCTTCCCCATGACCTGCAGATTGGTCACCAACATAAACCATTTGAAATGATTAAACAAGTGCCTTTGGAAGCAGTCTAGATCAAAGATACAAACATCCATCTTCGGCAACACTTGAGCGTAACTACTAAAACAATTATGAACCTGAGATAAGTCGAAGAATCTTACAAGGATAAAATAAGTTACATAAATTCATCAAAATAAAACACTACATCTCTGTTTCTAAACCAGAGAGCCAAGAGAAGAACTATAACAGATGTAGTTCTCTGCCTCAACATGCTGTAATAATATTATCTCTGTTGATTCATGTCCATACAGGTTAATATGAAATGTAAAAAATTGAATGAGCCAACTTGGTACATCATTACAAATGATTACTTGCTAAGAGAAACAAGTCGAGAAAACAAAGCTGCATATAACCACCTAAATATTATGGTCAAGTACTAATTATCAAACTGGCATATCCACTTGTCTGCTACTCCCTATATAATCAAATGCAAGACATTTTAGGTCACTTCACAGATTTAGTAGTTTGTAAGTAGAAGAATAGAAATTTGAAGAAAAAAAATGGTGGATACGCACTGAGATCACGGCACATAACAGGTGTTCAAATCAATGGAAAGCAAATGTATTTTGGAGATGGTACCATCCCTCTCTCAGAATAATCAGAGCCCAAAATTCCACATGTTGATCGATTGATATGCCAAACAGGGGGGTCGACTGAGGGGCTCACCGTGATGCGGATGACGAGCTCGGGGAGGCCGGAGACGTCGGAGCAGCGAGGGCGACACGGATCGACGGGGGAAGGCGCGCGGCGGCCAACGGGGAAGAAGCTCGGATCCGGCGATGTGGGGGCGCCCAGCTTGAACTGGTGGACGTAGTCGATGCAGAGGGGAGATGCGGAGCTCGTGGACACCTTCCCATGTCGCGGATCCTGCGATGTGGTGGGTGAGGAGGTGCGGATCGACGAGATCCACCCATCATCATCACCCTTCTCGAGGTTCTTGACGCTTGGGTGATGCGGATGCGGTGCTGCGCCTCCTGCGGTGACGCGGATGCGGTCTTTGCGCCTCCTGCGGGCCCTCGGCCGGCCTTGCCGGCCTTCATCGACGGGCGGGCCCTTGGAGGGAGGGACCTCTAGCCGGGGAGGGAGGGAGGGAGGAGGAGGTGGCACCGTGGCGGAGTGGATGCGGTCGCCAGCGGGAGGAGGTGGCCGTGGAGGAGGTGGTCGCCGCGCTCGAATGGATCCGGGATGTAGGGAGAGGGGAGAAGGAGAGGGTAGGGGCGCCGGCTGTGGAGTAGAGGGCGGCAGGGGCGGTGGGGGCGGCGGGTCGTCAATGGTGGCGGTGGGGGCGGCGACAGATTGAGATCGGGGAGGGGGCGGCGGCAAGGAGATGGGGACGAGGGACGAAGGGGGCGACGGGGGATCTGAGCTAGGTTTTGGCCTGTGGGTGGGGGTATCTCCTTTTCTTTTCTTTTCTTTTTTCTTTTTTCTGTAGATAGATGGATGGATGGATGTGGGATGGAGATATGGATGGATGGATGGATGGACGCCATGTCATCGATCCGTGGACAGAGTTACGATTGGTTGAAAATCAGTGATGTAAAATAGTTTTCAAATACTAAAAATAGAGGGATTTTATGAAGTAGCTATCAAATATATTTTGCAAAAGGGCACCACACAAACTTTCACTAGAGTTAGACCACATTTTATGGATTGGGACCAATTTGTATGCATTTTTCATATTTCTAGCTATTTTTAATCATTTTTTGAGTGGCAAAATGTTTTTTTGTGAAGAACCAACCAAATAATTGTTGCAAAATTGGACCAAATCAATTTTATAAAATACTAGGACATATTTAATGCACAATTGACAAAATGGTTGGGTGCAAAAAGTTTTGATACACCTCTTGTGAAAAAGACAAATTCCACGGCTCAAATTTGGAAGCGGGTCAAATTTGAACTGCAGCTGCCTCATAGTTTGCTATTTATTTTTTCCAAAAATCATTTCTAGTTACATAAGTACCTATTTAATCAGATAAACACCAAAAAGTTTCCAAGATTCAACCACTAGCTAGGAACGGTCATTCCCGCCGTTTTGACCGCATTTTGAAACGGGCATAAAAAATTCAAAAAAAATCAAAAAATTGGGAAACCTTCGCATTGTGTCATTATATGTGGCCAAGTTCCTAGGAAAAATAACAAACTTGTAATACGGCAATTATTTTAAAAAAGTGTTCTCAGAAATGAGCTATCATCTCTCAAGATTCATGGCTTTCAAGCCAAATGATCAATCTTATGGCCACATTCGTGGCATAGTTTGTTCAAATGATCTCATATTGTGCACAAGGGTGCATATTGGAATGGCAAACAATGTTGCCTAAGGAAGTTTTCATTTTCTTTGCACGGAAAATTCATTTTTCATTTTCCAAGTGCCTGAAATGAGTTTTTTTTATGAAGGACCTACCATATATTTGTTGCAAAATTGGACCAAATCAATTTTATAAAATACTAGGCCATATTTAATTCACAATTGACAAAATGGTTGGGTGTCAAAAGTTTTGATCCACCTCTCGTGAAAAAGACAAATTTCCACCGATTCAGCTGGAAGCGGGTCAAATTTGAACTTGACTGCCTCATAGTTTGCTATTTATTTTTCAAAAATCATTTCTAGTTACATAAGTACCTATTTATTCATAAATACATGGTTTGGTGGCGATACGTCGAGGTTTGGGCGGTGGCCGAGGGGCCCAACTCTAGAGCGCGTAAACTCGCATGCCCGCCGCATGGTCACTGCGTGACCGTGGCGTTGCCATGTGTTCTGGACGGCCTAGGCAGGTCTAGTGGGTTGGGCACTCCCAGGTAGGTGCAAGTAAGAAAATCACAACATAAGATTCTCACGAGGAGACCGATCGATGCTCAAACATGAATAAGCGACCAAGTGTTTGATTTGCAGTGCAGGAAATGCACATGGCTAATGGGCGTGAGTTTTGGCTGAGGATGATCGGTTACTAAGACGACCGTCTTCACAAAGACTCAGCTCAAAAGGAGGAGCATATGTGGTACTTGCTTTGCAAACTACCACACTGGACAAAAATACGAATGTTGTAGCTCGGCTCAAAATATTGAATGGATTGAGCTGGCATTTGGTGGAGGATGGTTATTTGGGCATAGAATAGCACTGTTGATAATGGATACTATTTGGATATGCCAAAATAGTACTTCCTTCACAAAGCTGTTATTACGAGCAGAATAGGAAAATGAATATTTTTGAATTATTTTTGAACTTGGCAAGGAAGGTTTTTACATATTTGACGAAGATATGACCCAAAGAATTTATGAGATTTATTTGGGAATTTTGGGAATGACAGAAATATAGGTTGCTTCACAACTTAGGGCAAAAACTGCCACATGGACATGACACATAGGCAAAACTGATGAGGTGGCGCCTAGTCATAGCAACCCACCACAATTTACAAGGCTATGACCATCTATATTGGTCGTTAACAACTAGAAATAAGGCAATGGACTAAGCTATTTGTTTGCTTTATGACCTTTTCGTGTAAGGAAATTACGACCTTCCTTACCAAAATGGTCGCAATGGCTTAGGGTTTGGAGCCCCTCGAACAGCTTTTGACCAATTGGTCTGAAATGGTCATAGATCTATGACCAATTCTTCCAGGGTCACTGACAGAAGGTCACTAGTTGACATATTTCTTGTAGTGTAGAACAAAAGAGAACCACTGTTGTTTTGAGGTTTGTGCATTATGCTTAAGTTCAACCATGGAGTCTGCTAGATTGCACATGTGGCAAAATTCGGTGGGGGGCTAGAAGATGGTGTGAGGGGCCGAGTGGAGGGAGACTATGAAGGAATGCACAAGTGCGAGATCGATATTTAGAGAGAGGGCGAACACGTCTTGTTTGTTGCCTGTGATGGCGGAGCCATGAAAAATAAATGAGCTAGGGGGCCAAGCATTGCTAATCCTTTACGAGGAGGGTCAATTCATGAAATTAAACCTTTTTTAGCAGCAATTGTCTAATGATCACATTCATATTAGCCTCGATATATAGTGATGTTAGGGGGGGGGGGCAGGGCCCTTACTGCCCCCTGTCTTCGCCATTGTGCACGCATCTGAGAGATGAAGCGGAAGGCATGGATGATGAGAGGGGGATGTTGGATATATAATTAATGTGGGTGTATTAGCTATTTATGTTAATCCTATATAGAGAGGTACAGATTGATCGATGTGGACGTGGGAGAGGTATAGATTGATCGATGTGGACGTGGGAAAGAGGGTGAGACCTCACTGGATATATCGATTGATCGGTTTGTGTGGAAAACTATGAAAGACCTAGCTATATACACACATACATAGAGGAACAACGATCGTTGCGCATGCACGCGTGAGAGATAAAGAATGCCCAGTATGAGGGAGAGGGGGATGTGTGTGGGTGTGTGCCTTCATGGGAGACCGACCTGAAGAAAAAGATTGCATGCGTGCGATAGATAATGCCGACTGGTAATGTGTGTGCATGCATGCACGAGAGAAAGTTAGTGGTACAATTATAAAGAGAAGACTACTGTGTGGGTGTAAAAGAATAGGTGAGGTCATAATCAATGTAAAGTTGAATTCAAATATTTGAATAAGATATCATGATGTTTGTAACCCATGCATGCATGAATATAACGGAGATCTGCACGGTGTGCTTTGGAAACGAGCATGTTGTAATGTATACACATTGAACAAGGTCAGACTGATTTGAATTTGAGATACCGATGGCAGACATCATTTGCCCATGTCGCATCCGTGCATGTAATTGGAGATTATGGGCGGATTTCGCATCACATATCTATATCTATACCCCTATATATATTATATTATATATTTTTTTATATTATGAGCAGGTAACTTTAACTTTGAAAGATGGTCGTTGGATGAGGCGAATCCGAAGGTCCAAAGATGGCAAATTTGAGCACTATTGGCCGTTGGATATCATCTAGATTCCACCAGATTTCGCCACATGTATAATCTAGAAGACTCCATGGTTGAACTTAAGCATAATGCACAAACATCAAAACACAAGCACTTCTTATTTGTTCTAGAATCTTCCGTGTCACAATTGCCCAAATGTTTTTCTACATGATTTGCCATTATTTGTTTTTACTTTATGTCTTACAACGCACAATTCCATGAATCTTAAAATAGATTAGCTTTCTTATAAAAAATAGATGATTTTGAATGAAATGAACTATAAGAATTAAACGAACATCTACATCATGCATATATGACTCAAAGCTTGCATGCTATAATGTGGTATTTATTCATAATTTAGTTGCCAAATCTCATGCGTGCAATGCACGTGTACCTTACTCTAGTATAAATGGTGTTTGTGTGTGTGTTGTGCGTGTTGAGGTGCAAATTGTCTTTTTTTTTGGGTACACGTTAATCTTGTTCTTCCGAAATTTCAAGCCGCGCCTTGTTATGCCAAAAATTGAAGCTAGCGTCTCTGTCTATCGTCTTTTGAAACTCCCGCCTCTTCAACCCGCGCCTTTGTTAGCCCGAAATATTTAAGATATATCTTTGTATCGTTGTGCTCGACAACTCCCTCCATCCCAACCAGCGCCTTGCTATTCCGAAATTACAACGCGCGTGAAAACTCCCACCTCCTGTGAAATCCCGAGACGCGAAATGCCCGTGGTACCCCAGAACCGAAAGAACCGCCTCAAATCGGTGGGGGTACTTTTGTAACTTACCCTGCATTTCGGACAAGCGCGTCTCTAAGCCATGGTTCCCCACTGCCATCCCATCCGCCCACCCATTCGTACACCGAGGCCGCGAAAACCCGCGACGAAACCCCACAACCTGCTCCGTTCGCCACCCAGCCGGAGCTTCTTCCCCGACGACGACGTCCACAGCAACACCTCGACGTCCCTCATCCACCGTACCGGATGAGGATCCGTCGTTGATCTCATTGTCCCGCCGGTTCAGCCACCCCGTCCTCCACCTCCAAGGAGCTGCCCCGACGTTCCCCTCATCTTTCACGCCACCTCCATTCCCACACCGTTGTCTTCACCTGCACCACCGGAAGATCGTCATCATCACCGTTTCCTCGGATGAAGCTGCGGCCTAATCGGCGCCACCAAAAAGGTTGTACACTAATCGCCGCATTTTCTTCTTGATTCGATCTCACGGCTGCCGGGCGCCGGTCCCGAGCCGACACGACGCGGCTCCAACCACGGGCGGCGTCGCGCCGCCACTTCCTCCACGGTGTCGCTCCCTCGGCGGTGGCGTCCACATCAAGAGGAGTTCTTGCTGCTTTAGCTCTCGCTCGCGCTGCTCTGCTCTTGCTCTCGGTCCCCGCCTGGTCTGCTCTTGCTATTGCTCTTGCTTTCATTCTTGCTCTCGCTCTTGCTCTTGCTTGTGATGCTTTGCTCCGATTTGGCTACACTTGATTGGTGAATCGACTTTTGGGTCAGTCGATTTTCAAGGGGTGGGCTCACCGGGGTGAAGGAAGAACCAGCCGCAGCGGGGAGGGGGGCTCCCGGAGAGGTACCCCACTATCTATCTTAGGGTTCAGGATGGGGCGGTGGTCGCCGGCGGTGGCGGGCGTTATGGCGGTGGCGGGCGGTGGCGTGGGGATCACGGAGAAAAATCTCGGCACGAGGGAGGGGGCTAGAGGGATGGCGGGCGGCGGTGGACTGGCGGTGGGGAGTGTTTTGGGCGGGTGGCGGCGACCGCCGGCATGGGCGGCAGGGGCTGCTTGTTTGGCCGGTGGTGGCTTATGCTCGTGGGGTGGAGGTTGAAGATGAACCGCAGCCCTTGATTTCGTATCCAACGGCTGCAAAATCGACCGACCAGAGATGAAAAAGTCGGTCGACCGACATGTAGCCTCACCTTGCTAGTGCGTTCGGTTTAAAGACAAAATTCAGTTTCGACAGCAAAATTCAGTTTGGACAGTTAGGTTCAGTTTCGATAGTTAAGTTCAGTTTCGACAGTTAAGTTCAGAGATGAGCGGCTGATGTATTTTACATCTAGCACTTTGTGGTTATGTATTTTACGTCATGTATTGGAGATGCTATTAGAATTCCACTCAAGTTAAGGTTGTTTGTTGTCTCTCTTGTCTTGCTTGACCTCGGCGTCGTACAACTCACCGGAGCTGCTCCAACGATGAAATCCTCCATCACAGTGAGCGATACCTCGGGCTCCATCTCCAGACGCCTAAGATCTTCTTCCCCTCCTCCGACAGCAAAAGTCGGCCGGAGCATCCTCACCGCCAACCCAATCACGCTGAGATCGACATGGCTTCGCCAAAGAGGTTGTACACTTGTTGCATCTCTTTTTACTCTACATGTTATATATATTGTCCACTTTGAGCACTTTCGTAGTAATGGGAAATACGATTATTTTATCCTACTATATGACAAGCGGTGAGGTACCAGCAACTTAGCTATCCGTGATGGACTCTCTTGAACGCCATCATTATTTATCTCTGTAGCGTTTGAGCTGTGCATTTGTCGATGGGCACAGGAGTTGAGCTAGTATGGCGGTGGCCTGGGTCCAAAGTAATAGAAGTAGCACAAAAACATTTTTTAGTGTAGGATTTTCCTTGCTCAAGCCTGCCTACTAGAATCGCCAGGTGCTTGAAAGGAAAAGTGAATGAAAAACATAGGAATTGGAAAGTTTCCTATGGTACTACTTTTCATGAATTTGGTGCAAAGGAATGGAGCAAAGGAAAACTGTAGGATTTGTTCCTTTAGTGTCTCCTTGAAAGAAAAACCGTAGGGGAATTCTAATTTCCAATTCTCCTCCTTTTCATATTCCTATTCATCAAACACAAGACTAAGAAATAGTAGCATAATAGCATTATAACCGTACATTTTCTTGTGGTTTGACTTAATCTCACCATGCTTTTTTGCATCCTGTGATCTTCCAATTGTTGTGAATCAAACACCCAGTTGGCGAGAAATCTGTGTTTTTAAATTCTACATTTTGCACGTGCATTCCTATCCTATTCCTGTCTATTTCCTATCCCTACATTGTTAGAATCCTCAAATTCAAACAAGCCCTTACTCATTTACTTCTTTTACATATATGTTTCAAAGAAAACCTTGTGTGGTTTGTCCTGCTCCTGCTGTTGTGTTACACCCAGCTCAATTTGCACCAATGATGGAAGGGTTCACCTGAGGATCCGCTCTCGGTATCTTTCGCCGCCTGGATCTTCTTCCCTTGGCAGCCACAACTGCATTACCATCATCAATCGAGCAAATGACCTTGAGGACTACGGGTCCGCAAGAGAGGTCGCACTCTTCCGTGTTCCGCTTCGTTATGTGTCGCTTAATATGATGACATGCTACACTATCGTCGTGTTCACCTATTAGACTCCGAGTCAGGTCCAAACTAATGTTGAAACTTGAGTTTTAAATGGTTGTGGGGTACATATTGGGGCAGCAATCAGTACTATTTGTCTACTATCTGGTTAATCTCCGGTGTCTACTATGAGTTTCATGTTGGGTGCAAACAAACATTAAAGGAGCCATTATCTGTATTTTTTAACAAAGCTATTATCTGCCTGCTATCATTGGTTTTGGGCCTATCCACAGTTTGCTACCATCACTCTGTATTTGTGCATGCACTCCTTAAATAATCTCACTATGTTTTATTCCTATGCATGCCAGTTATTGTACACAATGGAACTGATCATGTAGAGCAAAAGAGACGAGCCTTGCGTGGCAATAAAATTTCATGCAGACGTTGTTCCATGGTGGGCGCAAAGGAGCCCCCCCTCCACCCATTTCGGATCGTAATCAGGAGGAAGATAACTGTTCTGAGGGGGATTCAGAAGGAGAAGACCACTCCTATTTACCCCATGAGGTCTTCGCTCTAACTTGGCATGTTGATGTTGGTAATATCATGCATATGGTGCCTTGCATTGCTTACTTTATACATTAAATATGTCATCTGCTTAGTTTAGACATGCTTTGTGTCAATGTCATCTGTTCTGTTTCTTTATCGTATATGTGAATCATGCAATGCCATCTTGTCTAGCCAGGCATCATATATGTGAATTTTGCAATGCCACCCTGGTTAGCCAGTCATCTTATATGTGAATTATATCATGCCATCATTTTTTTATTATGTGTTAAATTTGTCAACAATTTTAGTACATTCAATTACTCTTCCTACGCATCAGCCATTCGGCACGGTCATGGAAAAATCTGGAGTGGAAACAAGGTCTTTAGAGCAGACAATGCTATCTGACGAAGTGCATGTCTTGCAGGTTACCGATAGCTCCTCAGAGGAGGATTCAGAGACAGATGACCAGTCATATTTCCCCCCTGAGGTGCATGCCCTAACTTGGCAGGGTTATGTTACTCATATCGTGCATATGGTATCTTGCATTGCTATGTCATTTGCTTAGTTTAGACATGCTTTGTGTGAATGCCACCTGTTTAGTGTCTAATTACCATATATCTGAATTATGCAATGCCATCTTGTTGCAAGACATTATATATGTGAATTATGCAATGTTATCTTGTTGCAAGGCATTGTGTATGTGAATTATGCAATGCCATGCTGTTTAGGCAAGCGTCATATATGTGAATTATATCATGCCGTCCTTTTTCTGTATTTCTCATTGCTTTTGTCGACAATGTTTGTATATTCAACTGCTCTTCCTATGCATCAGCCATTTGAATTGGTGATGGAGAAATCTGGAGTGAAAACAAGGTCTTCAGAGCAGACAATGCTACCTGTTGAAGCAGATATCTTGCTGGTTACAAATAGCTCTTCAGAGGAGGATTCACAGGCAGATGACCAGTCCTATTATCCCCCTGAGGTGTATGCTCAAACTTGGCAGGGTTATATTACTCATATAATGCATATGTTGTATTGCAGTGCTTATTTTTTACATCATATACACAATATTGAATGCCATCTCCTTAGTTGACACATCATATATACAATTGCCCTCTGCTCACTTCCTTAGTATATAAATCATATATTTGAATTATGTCATGCCATGATGTTTACATAGACAGCATGTATCTGAATTATGGCATGCCAACCCATTTTCTAAAGACATAATATAGTTATATCATCTCATCTTGTTTACATAGTCATCATATTTTAAATTATGTCATTCTATCCGTGAATTATATCATGCCATCATGTTTCCATCGGCGGCATGTTTGTGATTTATGGCATGCCAACCACTTTGATAGACACATCGTATAGTTATATCATGTCATCCTGTTTACATAGTCATCATATTTTGAAGTATGTCATTCTATCCTGTTTAGTTAGCCATCATACATGTGAAATTGTGTCATGCTATCCTGTTTAATTAGCCATCATATATGTGAAATAATGTCATTCTATTACGTTTGCTTAGACAACATAAATGTGAATTATTTCATCCACTGTTTTCTTCCCTACTATCAATTGCACTGTCTATCTTACAATGTCCGTACATTCAATTACTTTTCTTGTTTATCAGCCATTTCAATTGGAGGAGTGATGGCGATATCTGTGGGAGTAAAACACGGTCTTGAGAAAAGATCGTGCTACACGTCGATGCAGATAGAACCACGGTTGTACTTGCCCAAGAATCAGCCCCACCACACATAACCCACACTCATGCAGATTGTACCCCTACCCGGTTGGACAGAGAACCAGCTACACCCCTTCTAACCCCAACCCCAGCAGATAGACACCCAGTTCCCGTTGACACAGCACCATCTCCACCACAGCACCCAAACACGAGCAGTTAGTAAGCAACTGCAGTGCCCAAATCACGAGGACCACCACTCCGAACCCAAAGTCAACGCTTAAAGCAGAAGAAGAACTGTTCTTAGGTCAGGTTCCATAGCTATGGTTCATACTACTTTGCTCTTGCATCACTTGTATTCTTGATACCAATCAATTTCAAATTTGAAGGATGCAATTGAAACTCCAATGGCGCAATGGTATGTTTTAAACCTGTTTCTTCAACGTGTTTGGCTGTTTCTTTGTTGTAACTTGCTCTATGTTGATTTCAGTTTCAATTGAATAAAAAGTTATGTTCTCATGCCATGCACATTACAAGTGTTATTATTGCTTTGTAGTTTCACACACTTATATTCTGTCTATGTTGCTTTGTCTTAAATAGATATGATTCAATTGTATCTATCTTGATTTGGCAACATAAACTAGAATGATATAGACCATACTGATGACCATACTACATAGATATATGTTTGTTTCATGTTGTTATCCTGTCCACCTTACTACAGAACTGGTTTACCAAAATGAGTTTCATATACTACATTGTAAACCTGAGATGTGTTTGTTTGTTTCCCTTTTAGAACGCGGATAAAATATTGGAGAAGAGTTGCAATGGTAAAGGAAGTAATGCAGATAAGGTTCAAGATAGTGAGACATCCTGTTGGTCTCCAAGAAAGCTGATAAAAACTATATTGAGGACACCGAGACAACCCCAAAGTCCTGTCTTGATGTAGTGTTCGAAGTTCTTGGCTACCACTTCTTGGCACCAGCTCTTGAACTCGTTGCTTGAATCAGTTCGGCTTCTTGAGTCTCAACTTCAAGTTGAAAGACATCGATCGAGATGTTATGCGACAGAAGTCAAGGACTGAGGAAGTCCTCGCAGAATTCAGATGCATACTTTTCGTGCAACAATGGTATTTGGAGGACTTAAGAGCCAAACAAGAGAAAGTTAATAAGCTTGCTAAGCATCTTGCCCGACATTATGGGTACCAGGATATTGTTTCTTGAGCTCTTGAAGTGGTTTGATTCGGACTTGTTTTCTTTGCGGCGTTTATATCTTTGTTGTGTTCCCTATATTTGCACCGGTAGCGAACTTTGATGCCTAGTGGATGTAATATGTGTAATAGCCGTGATAGCCTAGTGTAAGTTGCTTGCTTATTTATTTCCTTGTTGTCTAGTTTATTTGTTTGCTTGTAGTCAGTGCAGTTCTTTTTCTGCGGTTTGCTAGTGGCTGCAACAACCTATTTTTTAAAACTAGGCCACAATAACCATGGGCTAATATTTCTTTGTAGTGACACTTTGCACCTACGGGCCGTCAGAAAGCGATGGGCCTTCTACGGGCCGTAGAAACGGTGGGCCTTCCACGGGCCGTAGAAACAATGGGCCTTCTATGGGCCGCAGAAACAATGGGCCTTCTACGGGTCGTATCATCAATGGGCCTTATACGGGCAGTATGATCGATTGGCCAAACATGGGCCAATAACAGGCCGCATTATGGTCGTAAACGGGCTAGAGTTGGAATTGTCCATTCATGGGCCGACCATAACGGACCATCATTAATAGGCCGTATTTCATGACGCTATGAAAACGGCCCAACGTGTTAACGGACCACAAACGGGCCGACTGTAACCACGGGCTGAATTTGGCCCATAAGCAGAAAATGACAAGAACGGGCCGTAAGTAAACGAATCTTTGAAATGAGCCCAAGAATAAATGGGCTCGAGAAGGCCGAAAGATAACATGGGCTGGAAAGCATTAGCGGAATAACGGGCCCTTAATGGGTATAAAGTGATACCTTTGTTCATTACGGGCCGATTTCACCACAGCCGTTAATGGGTGTAAAGTAATACATTGTTCATTACGGGCCAGTTTCACCATGGGTCGTTAATGGGTGTAAAGTAATACCTTTGTTCATTACGGGCGGTTCACCACGGGCCGTTAATAGGCCAAGAGTTACATAGGGCCTCATATGGGCCGAAGACGCGTCATGGGCCATACATGGGCCGTGAAAACAGTGGAATCATATTGGATGGCCCAGATGACGCTACTGGGCCTAATTCGGATAGGTCATAACGGGCCCTGGGTTAGCGGGCTGTAAATGGGCTATATGCAAACATGCCGTTAACAGGCTTTCCGTGGGCCGGCCCGCCACCTTTTGACCAAGTCAAATGGGTCGGCCTTTTCACAGGAATGGGCCTCTGTTAGGCCGTGCCACGTGTCGACGTATCATAGGCGCCTTAAGTCCAATGAGTGGATGACATCTGTCCCAACGGTGAGCCGACACGTGTTTCCTCCAGCCAATGATGATTTTACACATGGAAAATCCCCATTGGTCGGGGTTGTTAACGGGTTATCGGATCCAAAACCCGACCCGATAGCTTAACGGCGTTCCGTTACGGTGGATGCCACATGTCGGTCACCCTTGACGAAATCACTTCTGTGACGCGCGATTTATCGTCATGGAAGTGGACACTTCCGTGATGATAATTTTGGTAATGTCATGGATCCCTTCTATGACGGACACGGTATGACTATCTTGATTCTGTCATAAATTTTTCATGGATGTACATGCATGACAAAAAAACGCGACCTACTATGACAAACACGTATCATCACGGAAGTGTATTTTTTTGTAGTGTCTACTCGTTCCCAGAAGGAGTAGGAGAAGATGCAAGGTTGGTGTCGAGGTTTGGCGGTGCAGACGAACTTGGCGCAATGTCGATACGCGTTGGAGGTGGCGAAGTAGCATCATCTTGATCATCGATCACACGTGCATTCACAGTTGCAGCAGAAGAGGATTATTCTGAGTCTTCAAGAGATGGAGTGCTTGTGAACAACATTTACGGGCGGAGTGGAATCAAACTTGAATCTTTACGAGAAGCCATCGTCCTGAAGATCTTCCTCAGCACACATAAGCGTCAGCCCTTTCCATGTGAATCGACAGGTTTCATGCGCGACAAAGGCATTCTTGGTTGCAAGGTTGCGAATGCGATTGACGTCAGTCATGATGCTCTGAATTTGGCGCTTGAGCCAATCATGATGCCTATCATGTTTCTGATGCAGGCCAACGAGAAGCTCTCGGTCATTGAGAACATGAGATCGCTTTTGAGGCCGTTGAGCAATTGTGCTGTTAGTGGCTTCGGTTGGGGCACGGTGAGGTGCACGAGTAGTACCAGCCAACGGATAGACTCAAGTGGCAGCCAGCACACCTTCAATGGGCTGAGTGAAGCTCTGACGATCAACGTTATGAACATAAAGTGGCTCTTTGTCAGGCTCTGGATAGATGGCATCAACAGGCATATCAACATCTGGCAAGAAGACAATGTGGTTGCGTGCAGATGGCTGATAGTTGAAAGCAGTGTGAAGCTTGATCAGACGCATGATCCATGGAGCATAGAACTTCAAGCCAAAAATGTCATATCTGATGCGACAAGTTGGCGGATGAAGAAATCTTGTGCATTGAAGCTTTTGCCATGAAGAATATGGAAGACCAATGTCTTCATTGCACCTTCTAGCTTAGCCTTTGGAGAATGTCCTTTGATAGGCCAGAGAGTTCGCCTTATGATGTGATAGATAGTGCGTGGCAGATACTCAAGGTCTTCAACAACGAACTCCTTAGGATATTCTGCATCTGGAGGCAATGGCTTCATCATACTTAGCATCTGGCTCATGTTGGGTTCTGGCTTGTGAAAGATGCTTTCCAAAGCTGCAGTGTGAAGCTGACAACCAGGCTCATAGAGATCCCACAGGTGGGCAGGCCAAGAAGCTCAATGACATCAAATGCTTTGGCTTCATGATGGACATTTCCTGTCATCCACTCAAGTACCCAAGTCTTAGGATCCTGTAGTAGCCTACGATATGAAGAGTGGCATAGAATTGAAGCGACAACTCTTCATTCCGGTGCTCCTTATCGATGACAAAGTGCGATAAGCCAGCCTCTCTGAAGCAATCGAGAGCTTCTTCTAAGCGAGGCGGGCCAGCTATGGCCCGGTATCAAGGCGCATATGCGGAAATATGCGGCCTTGGTTGTCTGAGAATGCATGAATAATAGCTTGCTTGCTGATAACTCCAGAACCGATCAGATGAAATCTTGGGCCTAGTGTAGGGGTTCTTTTCTCTATCGAAGAAGGTATTGTGTGCAATGAAGCCGTTGACATTGAAAGATCCTGGCGAAGTGGCAGTACCTGGAAATCTGGGCAGTCTTGGCTTTGGCTTCTGAACCTGAGGCCTGTGCTCGACATGGTAATCAAATTGAGGACCAGCAGCAGGTGGAGGAATCAGAATAGGCCATCTGACAGTGACAAGCTGGCCATAGTTGTATGCTTGCTCGATAGTGTAAGTGCATCTAGTGCCACCCCTAGTTGGTTTTGGAGTATTGACGACAAATGTGGTTGAGGGACTAATGCGTTTGTGAGAATTGCAGGATAACTTGGTAGTGTCCCTCATTGATTCGATTTACCCTCTGAGAGCGACCCTAAAAATGTATGAAGACATTGAAGACAATGGTGGTATGTGAAGATATTCACATTGAAGACTATGACATGAGAAGACATTGAGTGAAGACTATGGAGCCTTGAAGATCGTGTTGTTTCGTTGTTTCCTTTTCTTCTTTGTTGAGTCGTAGGAACCACCGTCTTTGTTAAGTGGGGTCCAAGTGATCATAGTCGAGAATGATCAAGTGATGCTCAACCCAAATCCTATGTCTTCGAGCGAAGACAATGAGAGCAAAACTTATCCAGAGCTGGATGAGTCAGCTTTGCTTGTAGCCCAAGTAAAGTTGCCGTGAGTGTTTGAAATCTGACCGTTGGAACACGTGTCAGTTCCTTAGTGACCCAGGGTCATTTTGGACATAACAGGTTGGGTTTCCTAGTGGCTATAAATAGCCCACCCCCTACACCATAAATTGGTGGCTGCTCAGAGTTAGTGCACGGCTTTTGTCGTTTGAGAGCAACCCACCTCGAAGCCTTTGAGAGAGAGAAATCCTTGCGAGGACAAAGCCCAAAACACCCAGAGCCAAAGAGTGTTAGGCATCACTGAAGTCTTTCTGTCTATGTGACTCAAGACTTATTACACTTGAGGATTGTGAATCCTCCAGCCGGTTAGGCGTCGCGTTCTGAGCATCCAAGAGTCATTGTGGATTGCCGGTGAACGTCGTCTGTGAAGGTTCGGAAGTCTACCTTGAAGACTTACCAGAGTGATTGGGCGAGGACTGTGTGTCCTTAGCTCAAGGGGAATAAGGTGAAGACGCGGTCTTCTGAGTTGAATCTCAGCCTCCCTAACCCGGATGTACAGTTGTCACGACAAGCTGGAACTGGTCCAACAAATCTTGTGTCTTCAACTAGTGACCGGGTTCTATCCCTTCCCTCCTTTACCCTAAGTTTGTCTTCATGAAGTCATTGCTTATATGTCTTATCTATTTGACTTCACTGCTTGACTTCTATTGTTGTTTGGCTTCATACTATCTTCCATCCTGATCCTTACTACATAGCTGCTATTAGTCTTGTCCGTTCACATTATTGCATACTTGACTATGGCTTGCTTGTTGTAGTTATCTTCATTGCATATCAACTAGGTCATTTACATTGTTTGTCTTCAAACATCCGTGTTTTGAAGACTTACATAAAATCACCTATTCACCCCCTCTAGTCGATAACTAGCACTTTCAATTGGTATCGAGCAAGGTACTCCCTTGTTACGTGTGATTCGGTTTAACCACCTGGAGTCTTAGCTATGTCGATTGCAGGGATAATCAAGGTCTCCGCTGCTTGCCCCGTGTTCGATGGAACTGACTATCCCTACTGGAAGAATAAGATGCGCATGCATCTTGAAGCCATTGATGTCGACCTCTGGTATGTCATCAAGAACGGCGTTCCTAAATCTGGTGAAGGTGTCACCTCTGCTGATGTCAAGAAGTTCATTCAACTGGACTCCACTGCAAAGAACATCATCTGTGGTCATCTGACCAAAGGACGATATGGCCGTGTGAGTGCTTCGAAACGCCGAAGCTAGTCAGGAACTGGCTATCCAAGGTCAACGAAGGCGTCTCAACCCGGAGGGATCAAAGAATCGGTGTTCTTCGCAACCTCTTCAACCGCTTCAAGAGAAACGACAATGAAAATGTCCAGCTCACGTTTGATCGCCTCACTGACATCACAAATGAGCTTCATGCTCTCGGCGCCACTGAGGTCACCAAGCATGAAATCGTCAAGACACTACTAAGAGCACTTGACAGCTCTTTTGACACCCTTGCCCTCATGATACAAGAACGTCCTGACTTCAAGACACTCGATCCGTCTGATATACTTGAGAGGCTCAATACACATGAGTTCCAGCTATCCGAGAAAAGAGATATCTATGGTCCAAACTATGGCCGAACTTCGCGCTTTGAAGGCAAAAGTTGTTTCCTCATCCGAAGAAGAATCATTGCGGTTACGATGATCCGAAGACATTGGAAAGGAACTTGCTATGCTTGTGAAGAAGTTCCGAAGTTCACTAGGAAGAAAGGCTTGAAAGTCTTCACGATCCATCTCAAGAAATGATGAAGCTTCCACTCAAGACTACAAGAAGAGAACACATCACAAGTGCAAGAAAAGCTGGACACTATATCTCTGAGTGTCCACAGTGGGACAATGAGAAGCAGAAGAAGAAGGGCAAGGAATATGATTCTGATGACAAGAAAAAGAAGAAATATTCAAAGTCTTCTTCCAAGTCTTCATCAAAGTCTTCATCGCATAAGAAGAGCTCATCTGGCAAGGCTCGTGCTTTTGTTGGCAAGGAAATGGATTCAGAGGAGTCCGCTTCGAGGAAGTGGAGGTGAAATCAAGAGGAGTCCGACCAGGCGTTGCAAGTCCGGCTTTAGCCACGACCTATGTTGCCAAGTCCATCTTCAACATCAAGACAATGACTTCTACACCAACGTCAAGGCGATGACAAGGACGACCTGCTCCCACCTATCGCTTCATGGCACGCGGTGCCAAGGTAAAATCACGTGATGCTTACTTTCAAACATCAAGTGAAGATGACTCTGATTGTTAATCCAAACCCAGCTACAAAACACTTGCTAAAATTTCAAATGAACAACAAAGAGCTATGGAACATACTCAAAAACTGTTAGACAAAAGCAATGACCTGTTGGACGCGGAAATGACACGTTCACAGTCCTTAGTTGAAGACATTAAAAATCTTCATGCTAAGTACCAAGAACTTGAAATTCGTCATGAAACGCTATCAACTACTCATGAAAGGCTCTCCTATGATTATCTTCAAAGGAAGCAAGAGCTTGAGAAATTGAGAGCGGCTCATGAAGATCTTCAAAAGAGAATGAGTCACTTAGCTCAATGTGATCAGTTCCGCTCAGGATGGATTTGAACCACCATGTCTAAAATGTCTTGAGCGTGATATCACTACCTCATTGTTGAATGTTCAACTGCTACTCTTGTTGCATTGTCTTCAACTACCAATGTGGTTACTAACCCCTCTGCGGAGGATACCACCGCCATTCTTGATGAAAATGCTAGGTTGAAGACATTGCTTGAAACGAGGATGTATAAAAGTCCGAAAGGGCATCAAACACTTTGCGATGTCCTCAAAAGCAGATTCTGAACCGAAACCCTAGGAAAGAGGGTGTTGGGTTCGAGAGGAAAATGAATGTTGATGGTTCCCTCTTGGAAGCTTTGAAAGCGGTATCCCAAAACCACATGGGTTGTCGCAAAGGGACCTTGATGGATCCATCCACCTTATCCGGCTTTACCTGTGCTAACCCTATTATCATTGATGAATCCTTTGATGCAAACTATAAGATGTTCAAGAATCGTAATGGTGAAGTGTTTGCCAGGTATATTGGTACTAACTGCAGGAATGGACCGCCTATGAAAAAGATCTGGGTTCCCAAAAGCTGTCTTGAGAATCTTCCAGTGAATGTCATCATGACACCACCTGGGAAGAAGACAAACCCCATACCAAAGGCGTCATATGGTCCAAAGGCTTCATACAGACAGAGGACTCACTTGAGTCACCCTAACGCCAATGTTTTGCAGGGAAACAGTACTCAAATTTATGAATATGAGCGTGTGTCCTCAAACCGCTATGTTCACAGAACTCAGAACTTTTCAGCTTATTCATATGAGTATCACTCATCTCCTGCAAGGCTATTTGCTAGGGCTCCAAAGCCGAAATTCTCAGATGTTGCACTTAGACTCATTGATTCTAAGCCACCCCTGAAGATGTGGGTGGTTAAGAAGAATTAACTCTCTTTTGCAGGAAAGGGTCTCCACCGAAAATCAAAGGCGCTCGATGCTATTCTTTGGGGACCTAAAACATCTTGTAGGGCACAAGATCAAATGCCCAAATGGTCTCACTATGTATTTTGTTCTGAATCGTTTGCCATTCATCCCATTAGTCCTAATCTTGATTTAAGCTTCAATAATCCACTTGCCCGTCAAATGTTTATGCTTCACAATGCTCTTGGTGAAGCCTATCCCCTAACTGCATCAAGGGTATGACACCTCATGCTTCGTAATGGATTATGGACGGTGGATGCACTAATCATATGATTGGTGATCGAAGTCTTCTCATGGACTCAACCTTACGTCCATCGGACAAGAGTCACATCACATTTGACGACACTTTGGTAAAAGCAAGGTATTGGGTCTAGGTAGAGTTGCAATATCAAAGGATCAACACATGGACAAAGTGATGCTTGTTGAGTCCCTTGGTTTCAACTTAATGTACATCTCAATGCTTTGTGACTTGAACATGATTGTGATATTCGAAAAATATCATTGCCTTGTACTAATGGAATCTGACAAGTCTCCAGTCTTTGAAGGGTATAGGAAAGATGGTCTATACATGGTAGATTTCTCAGCAGGTCCACAGCTTGCCGTATGTCTTCTTGCAAAAGCTTCAGAATCTTGGCTCGGCATCGGAGGTGGGGCATCTTTGGAATGAGGAACTTACACACACTCGCCAAGAAGAAGCATGTCATAGGCATCAAAGGTGTCAAGTTCAAGAAGGATCATTTGTGTGGTGCCTGAAGGTTGGAAAGATGACTAGGGCAAAGCACCCCTCGAAGACAATCATGATGACATATCAACCCTTCGAGCTGCTTCACATGGATTTGTTTGGCCCTACTCATTACTCTACCCTCACAACAACTGCTTGTCTCTATGGCTTCATCATTATTGATGACTACTCAAGATACACATGGGTGCACATAATTCTCTACAAGACTGAAGTGCAAGATGTCTTCAGACGATTCGCCAATCGAGCAATGAACAATTATGGCATCAAGATCAAGCATATCAGAAGTGATAACGGCACTGAATTCAAGAACACCGGACTTGATCTTTATCTGGATACCATGGGAATCACTCATGAGTTCTCTGCTCCTTACACACCCGAGCAAAATGGCATCGTGGAGCGCAAGAACAGAACCCTCATTGAGATGGCTCGAACAATGCTCGACGAGTACAAGACAGCAAGAAAGTTACGGCACGAAGCCATTGATACGACTTGTCACGTCATCAACCGTGTTTATATCCATAAGCTTCGAACAAAACATCCTATGAGCTTCTTCTTGGCAAGAAGCCAAATGTCGATTACTTGAGTATTTGGGGCTAAGTCTTTGGATCAAGGATACTCATCACAAGTCAAAATTTGAACCCAAAGCTCACGAAGGCTTCATGCTCGATTCACGGAAAGGACTCACACTCTTACAGAGTCTTCAATCTCTATCTCTACAAAATCGTCGAAAGCTGTAGATGTGCGATTTGATGAAACCAATGGTTCACAAAGAGAGTTCTGCCAAGCACACTAGACGAAGCTCCACCCAAATGAATCTATCAAGCTAATGGGAACCGGTGAAATCATGCCTTCAAGCACTGACTGAAGAGGAACTTATCATTTCGCACCTAACCAACTTTGAAGACAATGCTTAGCACGAAGACAATCCTTCCAATGACGACAACGATCGGCATGAGCAAAGTCTTCGTCCGATTCATCCTCGAGTTGCAAATGAAGTACAGATTGAGAATATAATCGATAGCATCAACGCACTTTGGTCCGCTTACTCGCTCAAGAGCAACACAGCTAGCAAATTTCTATGGGCACTTTTCCTTTGTATCAATATCGTAACCCAAGAAAGTTGCCGAAACTTTTATGGAACGAGAATGGATTCAAGCTATGCAAGAAGAACTTCAACAGTTCAAGCTGAATAATGTTTGGGAACTTGTCAAGCGCCCCGACCCTCATAAGCATAACATTATTGGCACCAAATGGATATATCGAAACAAGCAAGATGAGCTTGGTCAAGTCGAGAAACAAAGCAAGGCTTGTGGCTCAAGGATATACTCAAGTTGAAGGAATTGACTTCGATGAAACATTTGCTCCTCGTAGCTAGGCTTGAAGCTATTCGCATACTACTAGCCTATGCTAACCACCACAACATCTTGCTCTATCAAATGGATGTGAAGAGTGCATTTCTCAACGGCAAGATTGAAGAAGAAGTATATGTCGCTCAACCACCGGCTTTGAAGATCCAAAACATCCCGATATGGTGTACAAGCTAAATAAAGCCTTTGTATGGCCTCAAACAAGCTCCTCGCGCTGGTATGATACAATCAAAGACTTCACGAAGAAAAGGCTTCAAACCTGGATCCCTTGATCTCACACTCTTCACGAAGACATATGATGGTGAACTGTTTGTATGCCAAAAATATGTGGATGACATTATCTTCTACCGCACCAACCGTAAGTATAGTGATGAGTTTGGATACATGATGCAAGAGCAATATTAGATGTCCATGACGGGAGAGCTCAAGTTCTTCCTTGGTCTTCAAATTAAATCGACAAAGAAATGGCATCTTTATATCTCAAGAAAAATACCTCCAAGATTGTGCGAAGAAGTTTGGAATGCAAGAATGCAAAGGATACACGACGCCAATGCCACCTAAACACCACTTGGGTCCCGACGACAATGGTAAAGAGTTCGATCAAAAGGTATACCGCTCCATGATTGGTTCCTTACTTTACCTATGTGCATCTAGGCCAGATATTATGCTTAGTGTTTGCATGTGTGCTCGATTCCAAGCGGCACCAAAGGAATCGCATCACTTAGCTGTGAAGCGAATTCTTCAATATTTGGCTCACACCCCAACACTCGGATTATGGTATCCAAAGGGCTCAAAATTTGATTTACTTGGATTTTCGGATGCTGATTATGCTGGTGACAAAGTGGATCACAAGTCTACATCAGGCACATGTCACTTTCTGGGATGATCACTTTCGTCTATTGGTCTTCAAAGAAGCGTAACTGTGTCACTCTCAAGCTGCAGAATCTGAATACATTCTTTGGATCTTCTTTGTTCTCAGCTTCTATGGATGAAGCAAACTCTCAAGGACTATGGCATCAATCGACACAAGTACCTCTTTTCTGTGACAACGAAAGCGCCATCAAGATTGCCAACAATCGATCCCAAAGACTCGAAGACAAAGCACATTGAAATTCGTCATCATTTTCTCGGGGATCATGTCATGAAGAAAGATATTGACATCATTCACGTCAACACTTGAAGAGCAATGGCGGATATCTTCACAAAGCCCTTGGATGAGAAAAGGTTTTGCAAGTTACGGTGTGAGCTAAATATCTTGGAATCCTCAAATGTCCTGTGATCAAGCACACATCCTAACACTTATGCATGTTGATGACTTAGATATGCAACACACGAAGTAACATATATCTTCAATCAGTGAAGACTTACATTCTATGTGTGAATACATTAACGTGGAATTTGACTTCGGAGCGCCACGATAATTGTGTGCCGTGTCTGGGTCTAATACTTCCTATACGGTGGGTAACGCCACCACCAAATTTCTTTGTTTGAAGTGTTTCACTCATGGCGTTATCTCTTGAATCTATTCGCATTTGATTTGACTTCAACTTCAACCTATTTTCATGATTTTTTTCACTATGATGATTTGGTTCTTTGTCGATATATATTTACATCCTCTACAACATTCACTTATAGCTATGTCTTCAAGTTGAATCTTTTGAACTAAGTGAATGTGATCGGACCCCAATCTCTCTATGCTTTCTATCTCAAACTCTATCTGTCCAAATCATATGCATTCTATTGAAACTGTCGAACATCTTCTCTGCGTCCTTGTCAGCAGAAGACACATAGACAAACTTTAAGTCTGTTTTAAATAAGTCATCATTACTGTTGAACTCCGGAGAAGCCGGAACGACCATCCGACAAACCTGGCGGGCGTGGGAACGTGGGATAACTCACAGTATGTTGCATGCGTGCCACGTGCCCCTCAGATGTGAACCGCCAGGGGCACTCACAGAATTGCGCATACCGCACACCTCGTTATAAATACCTGTCCCCTGCGGTAAAGAAAATCTTCTTCCACCTCTCCACCTCGTCAAAACCCTAGCGCCACCGCTAGCTCTCGACAACGCCGGCGACGAAGCGCTTAGCTGCCACGACTTCTCCGACGCCGTCCTCACGCCGGCCGCGAACATCTTCATCTCCGCCGCCGCCGTAGGTGTCCTCCGTCACCAAGTTAGGGCACGATGGAATGAACTGCTCGGCCTCCTTTCCTTCCGTCTAGCAGTTCTTAGAAGCGGTAAATATATCTCTATTTTTACCATCTTTTTGATCTTCAAGATTCATCCTACTTGCCAAAAATGGTTTCTGCCCATACAAAGTTAGATCTATTCATGCGCATCTCGTCTTTGCTTAGTATATTCACTTAAGCTTCACAACTAGTTAGATTCCTCACTTGTACTTATTCACGGATTCGTACAAATCTGGAACCAACTCTCGGCGTATAAGTGAATGTCTTCACATCATGAGGTCAATGTCTTCAAACCGATTTATCTTCAAAATCTTACGAGAATGCATATGACCTCTTCCCCTTCCTCGCATCTCTAATGTCATCACGGTACATGTCCGTGGGAGAATCCCTTGGTTCTCATAGTGCGCATTCGTTTGCGAAATTCTTACGACATCAAACCAACTCTCCGAAGCGGTTCCTGTCACAACCAAACGCAAGCCTTTGAAGCCTTTGATTGTGAAGCCATTCAGTTTGAAGCTCATGGCTACAGATAAATCAGTCAGGAAGGGCGGCAGACAGCGTCGTGAGGGGACCTCAAAAGATCTGCCTGATGACCTCGTAGAGCTGTACAAGACAGATCCTAAAGAGACTTATAATCAGCGCAAGACACGAATCCAATGGATTCGACGCTATTGGGCTGAACAGTGGTTCAAGTACAATTTCGTCACACAAGAATATGCCAAGAAGAATGCCATCGAAGCCCTTGGGGTGATATTCTATTCGAGGCCTCCCTCCCAAGAGCATGGTGAAGCTATTGCACAAGGTTTCTATCCTTGCATGGTCCGTGGACCTCGACTGAAAATGCCGACCCGACGTCTTTGCTCACGGTGTCGCGATGACAATCTCTTCAAGCGCAACTTCCAAAGACGCAAAGGCTTCTGCAAAGGAAAACAAGAAATCATTGGGATTAGACTTCAACCCTGGTCCCTCTGCTCCCCGTGCTGACGGCTCACGTGACGCTGAACCCAATGTCATCGGTCCATTTTCAAACCTTGATGGTCTCATCACTTATATTTTGGTCCAAGGTGCCAAAGTGGATCACTCTGATGACAATGATGACTCGGATGAAGCCCCAGCTCCAGCTCCTGCTCCTGCTCCAAAGCCGCAGAAGCTTAAGAAAGTCAAGGCTCCAAAGTCAGCTGCTCCTCCAAAAGCTTCTCGTGTGAAGCCATCGCCATTGCACCTCTGAAGCCGATTACGGTCGAGGATCAATCCGCATCTCCAAGAAGACGGAGAAGAGAAAGAAAAGTGTCAAGAATCTTGAATCGACATCGACCCTCGCTGCAATTCTGCGTGAAGAGCACATTGATCTGTCAAGTGATGACGATCTTGCAGATGATGCTCTTGAGCAGCTTATCAAGAGCAAAGAAGAAGCATAAATCTTCAACAACTTTCCTCTCTTTGATGTGGCAATCATCCATCACTTCATTGATGAATGCTTTGACACACCAAACATCGCCTTCAAGATCTGCAACTTCCAATTGGCCTCGGCGTCTCTTTCAACGGCGCCATTGCTTCGAGCTAGCTCTAGCTCGGATTGTTGAACTGAAGCACAAAATTGACTATGAGAAGGCTCAGTTCAAGAAGCATATGGCTGCACTTTCGATGTGCAAGACATCAAAAACTTCAAGGTCATGCTTGACGACCTCAAAGAAAACTTTGTCAAGAAGCGTGAAGAAGCGAGAGGTTCTTGTGAGCGCATGAAGGCTCTGGTGACAAGTGTGTGCTTGCCTACAATGAAATTTGAGAAGCGCAAGGCACTTGGCCGCCCCGGCATCGACCAGGATGGCTGCAAAGAAGAAGAAGTCTTCACCAACCAAGCTGCACCTTCAAGGCAGGAAGAGCCCCGCATAGTCTTCCCAAGCAGCATGACTGGCTCGAAGACAAAGGTACGGTCAACTGCTTCTGAACAGAAAAAGACGAGGGCTGCCGAGGCTGAAGCGAGAAAAAGGAAAAATCATGACGCCTCTAATGCTGCTCCCTCCAAGAAGAAGCTAAAGACCAAGAAGAATCGGGCTGCTCCTACAGAGCCCTTGATTGTTGAACCCATTTATGTGGTTCGTCCCGCGTCTGCAACCCAAGAACTTCGAATGACTGTTCATGAGCCTGCTTCCATAGAGGCTCCTGAAGCTGAAGAGATTCCAGCAGCAGATCCCCCCACTGCTGAAGACATTGGTCACCATGACAATGTTAAAGATGATGAAGTTCTTCCTCAAATCGAGTACAATGTGGTATCATCGCCTGTTAAATTTAACAACGAACTCATCGACATTGGTCGATCCTCCGACGCCAATTGCTCAGATGCTTCATGGGCTGATCGCCCGCAACAACAAGACTCCCCAGTACTCCCCAACACCAAGTCACTCCCCAACAAAGCAACACCAAGAAGAAGAGGAAGACTTTGAGGCCCAGCAACCCCATCTCCAAAGGCGCCGCGACATTTCGCAGCTTCGCAAAGGTCAAAGGCCTCAAGTGCCTCTTTCGAAGCGTTCAGAAGGAGAAGTGCACCACCAACCTGTTGCCGTCAAGTGTTTTCGAAGCCACTCCAACTGTGGAATGTCTACGAGTCCGAAGCTAAAGCTGCGAAGACAATCCATTGCATCACCACGACACCCAAGAAGAAGAAGAAGAACGTGTTCCTACACCCCCAAAGAATTGAAGAAGTGATCCCCGATATCAACGTACAAAGGCCCGACCCTCCAGCCTCCTCAAGTGGAGGTTGAAAACAATGAGGCTGCCACCTCCAACACCAATGAAGCCAATGACGTGGTCATGGCTGAAGCCAATGTGGAGCCTGTCCCAAGCTGCTCCTGAAGCCAATGAAGGAAGGCGTACTGAAGCCAATGAGGCAAGCTGCTCCCGAAGCATCTGTGCGACTGAAGCCTCGATTCTTGCCATTGCTCATTCCGCCACCAAGGCCCTACACAATCGAGCAAGCATTCAACTATGGCGAGCTAGTCACGATAAGATGTCCTGCTCGTCCCTCCGCCTCATGCCTCTGGTCCTCAATTCGACTATCATATTGCGCATAGGCCTCTCGTCCGTAAGCCGGGCCAAGATCGCCAAGGTTTCCGTGCATCGCCACCTCAATCGGTTCTTTCAATGCAAATGGCTTCAAAGCCCACAATACTTTCTTTGACAGTGCAAAGAACCCATACAAAAGGCCAAGGGTCTCATCTGACCGATTCTGGAGCTATCAGCAAAGAAGCTATTACTCATGTGTTATGTATGACCAAGGCCGCATGTTCCCTCATATGCGCCTCGACATCAAGCCATTGCCGAACCGCCGTGCTTAGAAGAAGCACTTGATTGCTTTCATGATGCAGGTCCGCTTGGCTTCAGAATGCATAAAGAGCATTGGAATGAAGAATTAGTGCTTCAATTCTATGCCACACTCCACATCATGGCTACAACAAAGATACGAAGACATGGGTTCTCGAGTGGATGATCGGAAATGTCCATCATGAAGCCAAAGCTCTTGACATCATTGAGCTCACAGGCCTACCCACTCCGGAGAGCTGTTTGAACTGGATGTCAACTCCACCGCGATGCCTTGGAAAGCATATTTCATAAGCCGTAACCCGACATGAGTCGACATCGAGCATGATGAAGCCATCGCCACATGACGCTGAATACCCTCAACACTTCTTTGTTGATGACCTTGAGTATCTGCCTCGTACCATATATCACATCATACGGCGAACTCTATGGCCAATAAAAGGGCATTCATCGTCTGCAAAGCTTGAAGGAGCAATGAATACATTGGTCTTCTACATCCTCAATGGCATCAGCTTCAACACGCAAGATTTCTTCATCCGACAATTGGCTGCCTCTGGATCTGATCTGTTTGGTCTGAAGTTCTATGCTCCATGGGTCATGCGCCTCATCAAGATGCACTCTGCTATCAACTATTAACCCTCCGCCGCGATCATCCGATCTTTCTACGAGAGGTTGATATGTCCGCTGAAGCCATATACCCTGAGCCTGCCAAAACGCCACTAAGTCTTCAGAACGCAGATCACCACAGCTTCTCTCAACCTATGGAAGGCGTCCAAGCGGTATCTCGTATCTATCCCCTGGATGGGAACACACGTCTGCCTCATCGTGCACGGACTGAAGCCACTCAGAGCACAATTGGCCAAAGGCCTCGGAAGCGCTCTCGAGTCCTCAACGATCGAGAACTTCTTGTGGCGCTGCATCAAAAGAAAGATAAGCATCACTCCTGGCTAAAGCGTCAAATGCAAAGCCTCTTGGTGGACGCCAATCGCATTCGTAACCTTGCCACCAAGAATGCTTTTGTCACTCCACGAGACTTGTCGGCGATCGCGGAAGAGTTTGACCACCTTTCGATCTTTGAAGCTGATCTTCAAGACGATGGCTTCACCGAATGTTTCAAGTTTGACTCCACTCCTCCACGGAATGCAGTCCCACGGCAAACTCCATCTCTTGAAGACTCGACTATTCTTCCTCCGACAACGGTCAATGCCAGAGTGATCGATGATGAAGTCGATGCTACTTCACCGCCCCTACTTACGCAAGAATCGACTGCGCCCGGCTAAATGCGCACCGCCAACCAACAACGACAACCTGTTGCATCATCTTCTTGAGAAGAGGACGAGTAGATGCTCTATGTCTTCAAACCTTTTTGGTCCTTCTTGAAAAAAGGGGAGAAGCATATGGGTTTGATAGTCTTCAAGCCGGGTTCATAAGGGCGGTTGCACTATATTTTGCCTAGTGTTTACAACTCTCTTTTGAAACATTTGGTTCTTATGAGTTGTAACACTTAAACTCGATGGTCGTCTGCTACTTATTTGCTTTACCACAGTGCGATGATAAATTCCGCGTAATGCGGCGATAACTTCCGCACTTAGATCATTCTGCAGACGTCCATTTTTCATTATGCATGTCATTCTATTAGCTATATCATTTCATGCATGATGAATTATCTTCATAAGTTGAAGAGGATCTCCACAAGTACAACCTGCCATGTGCATTTGCATTCCAAAAGCAAACTACTTATATGCACATCTTGAGGGGAGCCTTTGCCACTTATGAAGACAATTTCGTCCTTTACAATTTCACATATTTTATCCCGTTGAAAACTTCAACCAGTTTGTCATCAATCACCAAAAGGGGAGATTGTAAGTGCATCTAGTGCCACCCCTAGTTGGTTTTGGAGTATTGACGACAAATGTGGTTGAGGGACTAATGCGTTTGTGAGAATTGCAGGATAACGCAGGTAGTGTCCCTCATTGATTCGGTTTACCTACTGGAGACGACCCCTAAAAATGTATATGTGAAGATATTCACATTGAAGACTATGACATGAGAAGACATTGAGTGAAGACTATGGAGCGTGAAGACTGTGTTGTTTCGTTGTTTCCTTTTCTTCTTTGTTGAGTCGTAGGAACCACTGCACTGTTAAGAGGGGTCCAAGTGATCATAGTCGTAATGATCAAGTGATGCTCAACCCAAATCCTATGTCTTCGAGCGAAGACAATGAGAGCAAAACTTATCCAGAGCTGGATGAGTCGACTTTGCTTGTAGCCCAAGTAAAGTTGCCGTGAGTGTTTGAAATCGACCGTTGGAACACGTGTCGGTTCCTTAGTGACCTGTGGTCATTTCGGACATAACGAGTTGGGTTGCCTAGTGGCTATAAATAGCCCACCCCTACACCATAAATTGGTGGCTGCTCAGAGTTAGTGCACGGCTTTTGTCGTTTGAGAGCAACCCACCTCGAAGCCTTTGAGAGAGAGAAATCCTTGCGAGGACAAAGCCCAAAACACCCAGAGCCAAAGAGTGTTAGGCATCAATGAAGTTTTCTGTCTGTGTGACTCAAGACTTATTACACTTGAGCACCGTGGAATCCTCCGGCCCGGTTAGGCGTCGCGTTCGAGCATCCAAGAGTCATTGTGGATTGCCGGTGAACGTCGTCTGTGAAGGTTCGGAAGTCTACCTTGAAGACTTACCAGAGTGATTGGGCGAGGACTGTGTGTCCTTAGCTCAAGGGGAATAAGGTGAAGACGCGGTCTTGAGTTGAATCTCAGCCTCCCTAACCAGATGTACAGTTGTCACAAAGAATCGAACTGGTCCAACAAATCCTGTGTCTTCAACTAGTGACCGGTTCTATCCCTTCCCTCCTTTACCCTAAGTTTGTCTTCGTGAAGTCATTGCTTATATGTCTTATCTATTTGACTTCACTGCTTGACTTCTATTGTTGTTTGGCTTCATACTATCTTCCATCCTGATCCTTACTACATAGCTGCTATTAGTCTTGTCCGTTCACATTATTGCATACTTGACTATGGCTTGCTTGTTGTAGTTATCTTCCGCTGCATATCAACTAGGTCATTTCTGTTGTTTGTCTTTGAAACATCCGTGTTTTGAAGACTTTCATAAAAGTCGCCTATTCACCCCCACCTCTAGTCGATAACTAGCACTTTCAGATAGTATGTGGCCTTGGAGGCGGAACAGGAGCAGAGGCATTGACTTCGGACTGCAGATTTGTGTCAGGTGCGGCATTAACTTCATCTGCTTCATGGGCTTCATTGGCTTCATTAGCCACTGGTGCATTGGCCACTGTAGGCTCCACATTGGCTTCGTCCATGACAACGTCATTGGCTTCAGGAATGTCATTTGTGGCAGCCTCAGGATTCTCACCCTCCACTTGAGTAGCTGGAGGTTCTGGCATAGACTGGTTCTCTTCATGCACTTCTTCTTGAGTTATGGGGGGAGTAGCGACACGCTCTTCTTCTTGTGTTGCTCCTACCGATAAATGGAGCGTCTTCAAAGACATTGGCTTCTGCATACGTGGACCATCACAGAAGGATTGTCTTCAGGGAACACTTGACGTGCCACTGAACTTGACAAGTTGGAGCCCTCTTCTGTGATGGTGGTCATGGAGGCAGATGGCCTCAGGCCTTTGCGAAGCCGTTGGAATACGGGCGACGCCTTTGGTGATGGTGATGTCTCCATGTAGTTGTCATCATTGGACATGGGGCTGATGACGGGCACAGATGACGGTTGGGGAGTACTTGGTGAGTCTTGATGTGGGGTAGCTTGCTGGGGTTGATCAGCCCATGATGCATCTTGTGAGATTGGCGTCAAAGGACGACCAATACTGATAAGCTCACTGTTCGTTTGAACAGGCGATGATACCGTTGGGCGCTCGATCTGAGGAAGAACTACATCATCTTGAACAATGTCTTCAGTCTTGATGGGGTCGACGACTGGAACTTCTTGAGCTTCAGGAGCCTCTGTGGAAGCAGGCTCATGAACAATCATCCAACGCTCTTGGTTTGCAGATGGAGGGGGAACAAAGGCAAGGGGTTCAACAACAAGGGGCTCTGTACGAGCAGCCCGATCTCTTCTCTTGGTTTTTCTCTTCTTAGGGGGTGGTGCTTCATCAGTGGTGTGCTTGTTTTTCGCTTCCTGGCTTCGGCTTCGGCTGCCTTGGTTTTCTTCTATTCAGAAGCCACTGAAGGAGCCATGGGCTTCAAGCCGCGCATGCTGGCAGGGAAGACAATGTGTGGTTCTTCCTGTCGTGGTGCTTCAGTGTTGGCTTCAGATGACTTCTTTTTCTTGGCAGCCATTGAGGGGTCAATGCTAGGGCGGCCAAGTGCCTTGCGCTTTTCAGCTTCATTGTAGGCTTGAACGCATTTGTCAGCTAGTGCTTTCATGCGCTCTCTTGAGCCTTTGGCTTCCTCGCGTTTCTTCCGAAACGACTCCTTGAGGTCATTAAGCATCACCTTGAACTTTTGCACATCAGCCACATTCAGCCCTGGCTACATGCTTCTTGAACTGTTCCTTCTCGAAGTCTATCTTTCGCTTCAGTTCAACTATCTACCGAGCCAAAGCAAGCTTCGGGAGCAATGGCGCTTTGAAAGCAACGCTGACGCCAATGGGAAGTTGAAGGTCATCAAAACTGAGATCTTGATTATCAAACCACTCATCAATGAAATTCTTCAGAATGTTTACATCAAAGAGGGGCAGATCGTTGAAGATCTCCGCCTCTTGCTTGCTCTTGATCAGCTGTTCCAGAGCATCTTCACCAAATTCTTCATCTGAAGACAAATCAATGGTTTCAGATTCATTTCTCAGAATGGCAGCAGGTGTCAGTGCATGACTCAGTTGCTGAACTGGTGTCTTCTGTGTCTTCTCACGCTTCTTGGAGATGCGAGAGAGATCTTCAGAGTTATTGCTTGGAGCAGAAGGGGCAGTTGCCAATGGCTTCGGTCTCGAAGCTTTTGGGGCAGTAGCTGACTTTGAAGCTTTAGTCTTCTTCTGCTTCTTAGGCTTTGGAGCAGGAGGTGGAGCTTCGTCAGTGTCAGCATCATCATCATCAGAATGATCCACTTTGGCACCTCGAACGGTAATCTGAGTGATGAGGCCAGCAAGTTTGTAGAAGGGGCCAATCATGTTTTCATTGGCTTCACGGGTGCCATTGTCCCGAGGTGAGGAGGGACCAGGGTTGAAGTCAAGCCCCAGATCCTTCTTGTTCGTAGCAGCTGAGTTTTTGGCAAACTGGTAGTTGCGCTTGAACAGGCTGTCTTCACGACACCAGAGTAGTGAAGACGGGTCAGCATTCTTAGGATGTGGTCCGCGCACCATGCAAGGATAGAAGCCTTGCTCAATAGCTTCAGCCTGAGTCCTGGGTGGAAGATTTTTGTACAGAATATCACCCCAGGGTGCCTTGATGGCATTCTTCTCTGCATACTCTTTGGTGATGAAGCGATATCTGAACCATTCTTACGCTTAATATCTTCGAATCCATTGGATTTGATTCTTGCGTTCAGTATAGGTTTCTTCTGGATCAGTTTTGTACATCTCGTGCAAATCAGGAGGTAAATCCTTGGAAGTGTCACCACGACGCTGTCTGCCTCCCTTTCTTGCAGACTTTCCAGTTGCCATGAAGTGTAAACTGAAAGGCTTCAGTACGTGCAATAGCTTCAAACGGCTGGACTGACAGGAACTCGCTCCAGGTGAGTTGATGTGACTCTGCAAGAACTCTGCAAATGAATGCAGACTATGAGAACCAAGGGATTCTCCCACGGACATGTACCTATGATAGCATTAAAGGTGCGAGGGAAGGGGAAGAGGTCATATGCATTCTCAGAAGATTTTGAAGATAAATCAGTTTGAAGACATTGACCTCATAACGCGAAGACATTCACTTATATGATGAGAGTTGGTTCCAGAGTTGTACAAATCCAAGAATAAGTACAAGTGATAAATCTAACTTGTGAAGAAGCATAAGTGAATATACTAGGCAGGATATGAGATGCAGAAAGAGATAGATCCATGTTCGAAGATCTAGAAACCACTTTTGGTGGGAAGGGATGAATCTATCAGATCAAAAAGACAGTAAAAGGTAAACTTTTATTACCACACGAAGAACTGCTAGACAGAGCGAAGATGGATGCCGAGCAGTTCGATCTCCCGTGCCCTAACTTGGCGACGTAAGACACTTACGGCGACGGCAGAGAAGACGAGGTCCGCGGCCGACGTGGGGACGGCGTCGAGGAGGTCGCGGCAGCTAAGCGCTCCGTCGTCGGCGTCGTCGAGAGCTAGCGGAGACGCTAGGGTTTGCGAAAGATGGCGAAGGAGGAAGAAGGATTTTTGACCGAGGCGAGACAGGTATTTATAAGGACAGAGACAAGACAATTATTACGCAGGTGCCCCTGGCGGTTCACATCTGAAAGACACGTGGCTAACATGCAACTCACTGAGAGTTGTTCCATGTTCCCACGCGCGCCTGGATTGTCGGGGTGGTAGTTCCGAATTCTCCGGGTTTCAGGCAAAAATGATGTCATTAAAACCAGATATAAATGTTTGTCTTTATATCTTCTGCTGACAAACGCAGAGAAGACATTCGACAGTTTCAACGGAATGCATATGATTTGGATAGATAGAGCTTGAGGTGAAAAGCATGGAAAGGTTAGGGTCGGATCACACTCACTTAATTCAGAAGATTCAAACAAGAAAACTTAGCCATAAGTGAATGCTGTAGAGGACAGAATACAGTATATATATATATATATATATATATATATATATATATATATATAACAGAGTAAAGCCAAATCAGTAATCACGAAATCTCTACTCCTATGTCTCAGTTGGTAGGTCGCGTCCCGGGTTTTATTTTCGTCCCACCTCACCTGGTCTTTTTTGATACTTTTTGGTACTTCCTCCCACCTCCCTCCCAGCTGCGAAAAATTAAGAAAAACCTCGCGATCGAGTCCCGCACCCACCCAACCTCCCATCCTGGAAGAAAACCTACGAAAAAAAACCAGAACTCGCACGCACGAGCGAGACTGCCCTCTCGATCCCCTCGACCTACGATCTGTGACTGCAGACGCACCAGATCGCCGCCGGGGACCTCGCAGGGAAGACGCGGACGAGATCCCAAGCCGCTGCTCCTCCTCTCCCGGGATGCAGCCGCCGCCGCCGAACCAGGGAGACGCCGGTGACCGTCACCGCCGTCGTGGATCACCAGGACGCCGCCGCCTGCACCGCCACCACCGAGCCTCGGATACGTCGCTGTGAGGCGGATCCCTGGGAGCGGGAGGAGGTAGGGGTCAGCCGCGTCGACAGCGGCGAGGTGGAGCCCTGGGGCTGGGAGTGGGTATGGGAGGAGGTGGGGGGCAGCTGCGAGCGCAACGGGGTGAGGGGCGTCGATGAGATGCTCCTGGTGCCTCCCTCCGAGTGGGAGGGGGAGAGGGGCGTCAGCGGCGAGCCGGACGGGGCGAGGGGCGTCGATGAGATGCCCCCGGCGCTTCCCTCCGGGCGGGAGGAGGAGAGGGGCGTCGGCGACAAGGCGGGTGTCGGCGGCGAGATGGTCTCTGACGGGCGTGATGAGGCGGGCAGCTTAGGCGTGAGGCGTGCGTTCGTGGAGGTATTCGCCAGGGCGCTCTTCTATCCGACGGTGATGCTCAACTACGGCCGCAGCTTGATCGAGCCCGAGTTCCACTGGTGGGATCGCATCGACAAGGTCAGTTCACGTCTGTATTCTTCTTCTTCATTCACGGGGAGAATTTTGCGAGAGAATAGCAAGGGAAGGTACCGGATCATGAAATGGAACTGTTCTGTTTTCCGGAACACAAGTAGTGAGCACGGTAGATTCTCTGTACGTTCGCAGAAATCGTCATTGCTACTAATTACAGCAGTAATTACATCGAGATGGCTACGGTTAACTCCGTTTGAACTTATCTGGGTCCAAGACATATTGAGCACTTGAGCAGTACCTTGCCGAATACATTCATTAGCTAGACATACTCAGTTAATTCACTTTGGTTTGTTAGAAACCTTGTTTGTTGAATCTGTATTGATATTTACTGTATTTTCAGCTGTATGGATGTTGCTGTTTGAGGAATACTGAATGTTGTTCATCTGTATACATTGGACTAATTTTAATTTGTATCGATCCAGGATATTTGGATAGGGGCAGTTCCTCACCAACCAATGTCATAATTTATCACCTCCGCAAATGATTTTTGGACTGTAGTTTGGATTGTTCTGCCGAGCGTATAACAACGCATGCTATCTATCAAAGCTTCGACTCATTTGTTTTGCTGCTCCGAAATATTGAGACGAGAAGAATGGCCTTGATGCTGGAGGTACAAAGAGGCACAAATAAACTTTCACTCATTACACTAGCACTGTTTTACCATTGATGGAGCATTGTGAATATGTTAACAGACTACTTGGGTGTTCTGATATCAAAATATGTACATAATATAAGTATATACCATGACATGCACTGTTGCTTCTAATTAGATACAATAGCTTCTCTCTTTTTTATTGTACAGCTGAGATCTTCATTACATTACAACCTTATGTTTTGCTTATTTGTTTACTGAAATTGGTGTTCTGTCTCTAGGTTAATGGATCACCCTGGGAACGATTTTGAGGACATTATGCCGGCTACTTTGATGGCAATGGATTATGGAATGGCAAACTAACAGGGCACATCGCACAACTGGTATAAATGTGTTGATATGTTGCAATTTCAAGGCAGTTTCGCTCATAAATACTACAAAGGTTTACAAAATGTTCACACAGTATTTGGTTCATATCACCATTGTTTCATGTTCGATTGACTGGTGCGGTTCTCTTACATAGTTTGAATCATTTAGCATTTGGGACCACGAGGATTCCGATTGGGAGAACGACGTCGTCCATAGATTAATGGTGAGACTTTGGTGCTTTGATTAATTTCCAGGACCATTGTTTCCTGTCCAGTGATGCAATCTGAAAATCATGCAAAAATTTGTCATGTTTGGGCATTGTCAGTATGGGAACACCGCGCCAACCCACTTTACAGGACAGGAGGGTTGACCGCTGGGCGATGCGCTGCACGAGTAGGCCAGGAGGAACAAGAGTAGAAGAGGACTGTAGCCTGTAGGTGAGAGAAGATGATGCCATTGCCATCTTGACTGAAGGTTGGGCATCTAAAGATGCTTGGCAATCAGAACTCTGAAGGTATATGGTGTGATATTTACTAAAATTATATTGACCAAGCACAACATATCCAATCATCTGGAACATGTCCTCTTCTTTTCTGGAACTAGCGGAAACCACCGTTCTTTGACTGATTGTTACAGAGTTTATCTGGTTTTGAAAATTAATATTCTCTGAAATTTTTTTGCTAGCTAAACACCACTTGAAGGTACCTGGAAATACATTACTTGCTGAAGCTGCACATCCTACGCCCCAGGAGGAGGCCAAATGCATATTCCGATCATGTGATCTAAATACTAAAGCTTCCTTGCTGGATCTAAGGTTTAATTTCTCTGCCCCAATGCTGGTTCTTAGGGTAATACAAGTTCTACTCCATATTTTTGATGCCCTCCACATAAATCCATCACTCTCTTGTTGCCTTGAAGCATACTTCCGTAGCAGCCGGAGCTGAACATTTAGAGAGACCATACTGTAGCAAGCTTGCTTTCCAGGGACCTGGTGTTTCTGCAAACCCAACGATAGGTGTGTTTGAAAAAAAAGGTTAGTTCGTGTTGCAATTTCATGAAAACTTGCTTATGCGGTGTTATTGCACTGGTAAAAAAATGTCATGGTCTTTTTCTTCCTGTTTAGATCGCCACCTACCTATGAATTACGACTCTGGGCATGGGAGAATGTCACCATAATTTTTGTTCAGCAACTAGATTTCATCCCAAGACGTGCCATCTCTCTAATTTGACTCTGAGCATGTAATACAGCTAGTTAATCATGTGGGTTGGTCTTGTGTCTTCCAGCTGCAATTGAATTAGTCTAAGCAATCGAGGTCCTACTAATTAGTTAAGCTGGCTATTTGCTTGCTTCTTGTACCTACGGCATGCTCTCTGATTTTTTTTATCGCAGTATGCAAGCTTCTAAGCGCCGGATTGATGTCGTACTAACAAATTAAGGTGGTTGATTACTTTCTTTTTTTCTCAGTATTGCAAGCTTTACTGTGAATTAAAAGGAATTAAAAGGATGGAGCCAGTATGCCTACAGTTGATTCACTTATGTTCAAATTAACTGCAGTAGCTTATTTTTCCTACAACTTCATTGAAAGTTCCTTTGCCGTATCTAATTATCTAAAGTTTTCCTTGTACCATTTTCCATGAGATTAATGTAATTGGGAATACCAGTGCTTGCTTGAATCATTTAGTTAATTAATTTTGTAGATAAAACTTGTATTTGTATGTTTTAGAATTACTATTATCCTGGTAAAATGACCACAAGTGAAAGGGTTGTAAAGATTAATTATTCTTTGTGGAAGCATTATTGGTCTAATTAATAGATGTACATGCATCAATAATGTTGTTGAGCTTTAGTTGATTCTATAGTGTCGTACTATTCGCAAAGTTCTATTTTGAGAAAAAATAGCAAATTCAATATTGTGGCAGTTAAATGGCGCGCCCGCTGTAGCAAGTGAGTGCCCATCGAAATCACCCTGAGCATATTTACGCTGATTTTCATGATTGCTCTTCTGCCAGCAACAATGTTCCTCGCACTTCGACCACACAACTGTATGTTCATGTTCCAGAGTCCTTATTCATAGTTAATTTCAATCACAAAGTGACAAATGCCAGTCTATTAGTTAACATGTGTATCTCCGCTTTCTTATAAGTTTCAATCGACCTACTCTGAAGTTGTTCCTAAGACAGTGCCTCAAGCAAAGGGAATGAGCCTCAGTTAGTGTATCTAGCGAGTTCGCGATCCTTTGTTGGGATAAACATTTGTGCAAGAGCAAGTCTCGTCACTGTTGGTTGTTAGTATTGTTGCTTGATAATTCTAATTTCGACTGCAGTTCATAAGGCCATGTAGTTATGCTTGACGCACGATATGAAGACTGCCATTTTGCCTTTTGACATTGGTTTCTTCCTCCAGTAAGTAAATGCACATAGTTCTTTTCTAAATTAGAGCATATGACTTGTTGATCAATCTCTGAGCTCAGTAATAATATTAAGCCTTAATCTGTTTATTGTGCAGACAAGATGAGAAAGAAATGCTACCCAAGAATATGTACTTTATAAACATTTCAACTGTAATCTGGAATAAAATTAAATAAATAAGGAAACAGTACATTCATATATCTTTTTGTAATTTGATGGTTTCACACCACAAGTTCCTAGATGGTAATTGTGCTGCATATGTCTGCTCTCTTACTTTGTTTTTCTGAACAGGTAGGTTCCGGAAGATGTCATGAAGAATTTCTTTGAGAGAATTTGCGTGAGGTGTGTCTAAATGATTTTTATCTTCTGAACATATTCTTGTATGACTAACTGAATTCATTTTCTCAAAACATTGGTACTTTTCCTTTTTCATTTATGTTGCTCGACTGAGTCTCTCTCGGATCATGTACACTCCACATGCTAGCTGATCTGTAGCAGTGCGGAAGGTGAGCTTGGCTGCCGGCAGCAGCTCCTTTGGCTGATCTGCGGCGATGCAGAAGTTGGGTTGGAAAAAAGCACGACCGGCTGCTCTGAAGTGGGTCGTAGGGAGAGCTTCGTAAGAGATAGGGAGGGAGCTCTATTGGCCCGTGCATGACATCCAACCCAATGGCATCATGCCCTGGTAAGCTTCTTATCTGTTCCAATTCTTGCACTTGGTCTTTTTCTTTCTAACCCTGAAAATAGAGTTTGCCTTGATTCCTAATCATGCTTTAAAAGCTGATATCCACCTCGTTTATCTTGCTACTGGTGGTAATGTGTGCAAGTATGATTTTGTGATAATGCCAGATGTTGTGTGCCTTCTTTATTCATGGTATGAGTACTCTAACCTGGCTCGTATGATAATGTATCCCTGCTACAGAGCACAAACGACGTGTTTTTAATTATATTTTAGTTGACATGGATTTCATTTATCTTGTGAATTGTATAGTCAGATCATGAATTTTAATGATTGATTGATTTTCATGGTCACGGGTAGGCATGGTTGCATGGCCACGGGGAGGATGGAGCAAGTAGCGTGTGAGGAGTTTAAGAAATGGGGACAAGGGATAGTTTAGTTAATTAAGTCTATGTTAGTTTCAAGTTTTATCCTTGTTGCGGTAAAAAATTAAGGTTGGATTAACCACCATGTACATCTTTAATTACTTTTAAATAAGAAATATAATCAAAATATTCTTTTGAAATCATAAAATTTATATAATTTGTAAAGTACATGAAGGTGGAACAGGAGGAAGGGTGGGAGAAGATTAGGCCCCGTTTGGTAACAAAGTATTTTCTATGTATTCCCATAATACTGCAGTTTTTTATAATACTGTAGTTTTTATTATAAAGGGTTGTTTGGCTGTCTCTAAAAATTGTAATTTTAATACTGCAGTTTTTGGCAAACCACAGTATTTTCTCTGCATCAAAAAAAGAACCACATACCTCTTTTTTTTAAACTGAGCTCGCTGAGAAAAGAGAGTCCCTCGCTCATACCTTCTTCTCAACATGCCTCATGTCCACGACCGTTATATTAGGATCTTCTGCTTGGTGATTTAGTTAGCTCGCTTCCGTTTGTTGCTCCAAATTACAGCCAAGCACAAAATCGTTCTGAAGACGTTGTTGCCGTCCGGATAGCCAGTTAGAATATGTGTCTTCTACGCCGTGTGCATGGCCGTTCTTGGTGCATGGCCGAGTAGTTGCATAAAATGGCTAGCTAACTAGAAAAGCACGTGTGTCTGCAACTGCTAATGGTTTTAGCTAGCTAATTTTGTGTCGCTGAAAACGGGATAGCCAAACAGGTTGTCTGTATTATCAATACTATAAAATATTCTGTTATGTTAAAACTGTGGTATTTCACACCTGTAGGCTAAATTACTGTAGTTTTTGATACTTAGGTTTTCGGGATACTTAGGTTTTTGTATTATTGGATACTTAGATATCGTTTCATTTTCTTGCAAGGAGAGGATGGTTACGAAGAAATAACAAGAAATGGAGAGAGAATCAGTTTTATTACTGTATGGATGGAAACCACATGCCAGCTTGTCCAATGTATTTCTACATTGAGTCAATTATTCGACCGCTATGTTTTTTTTTATTCCATGGCAATGCATGGTCATTCAACTATTCAAATTTACAGGCTGTTCATCCACTTTTTTCAAGCTATTTACATATTTGTCACTTGTCAGCAAGTTTGCATATGATGCTAGGAAGTGAACATAAGGACACATAAACGTTGCATTTTGAATATGAAATAAACTCAACATCCAAATAACAAATTTGTTGCTCCGTCCCATCGGTGAGCAGGAAATGTAAGCATCCTTTTAAATAAGATATTACCTATCTTGAAGCTGGAAATGCAAGAATTCTTCTAAGTAAGATATTAGTTATCTTCATGATGGAAATGCAAGCATCCAAAATTTACAACAATATTTCTAAAAACTGAAAACAATCTTTCAATCTTGATATAAGAATGAAACATAAGCAACATCACAGAGTTTGCTATTTCTTTTGAAACACAATTACCAACAAGTGATATACAGGTGAACTTACAGTTTATTCAAATTGGAATGCGGCTCACTCTACTAAAAAGGACGATGTCACCCACTTCGAGTAAAAACGGTCATCTACTCGCATTTAGCATCTGACCAATGAATATATATTGTATATGAGTTTTCTATTTATTTAATATTGTTTATATGTTTACTTTTGTAGATCAAAGATCAAAACTGATGGCTTTTTATTGACAAAGCTTTATGGTGAACCAGACTGAAAAATCATCGGGTTTTACACAATCAGAAGAGATGCATACAAATAATTGTTCTTTATATATTTGTTGTGCATGATAGTACAAGAGGTATGTTTCTATACATATTTATTTTTGTAGAGTATGAAAGAGATGGAGATGGATTATGTCAACGTTCAAAAAGAATCCATCGACAAGGGTGTTGAGGCGATGTCATTGAAGGGCCCAAAAATTCGTTAAGATTTATACAACAAAAGGCCCGTGGCAACGCACGGGCATTGTACTAGTCAAATTAATGTTGAAGTTAAATCACTTGCGAAGACTTTGTAAATATGGTGCCATGAGGAAACACTTCATAAGAGTTTGGTAGTAGTGTTACCCACCGTATAGGAAGTATTAGACCCAGACACGGCACACAATTATCGTGGCGCTCTGAAGTCAATTTTCACGTTAATGTATTCACACTTAGAGTGTAAATGAAGATATACATTACTTCATGTGTTGCACATCTAAGTCATCAAACTGCATAAGTGTTAGGATGTGTGCCTAATCACAGGACATTCGAGGATTCCAAGATATTTAGCTCACACCGCAACTTGCAAAATCTTTTCTCATCCAAGGGCTTAGTGAAGATATCAGCCAACTGTTCTTCTGTCTTGACGTGAATGATATCAATATCTTCTTTCATAACATGATCTCTGAGGAAGTGATGACGAATTCCAATGTGCTTTGTCTTCGAAAGTGCGAATCGGGTTATTGGCAATCTTGATAGCGCTTTCATTATCACAAGAGAGTGGCACATGCTTCAGATGGATTCCATAGTACTTAAGAGTTTGCTTCATCCACGTAAGTCGAGCATAGCAAGATCCAAAGACAATGTATTGATTCAGTAGCTTGAGAGTGATATACGCTCGCTTCTTTGAAGACCAATGCAGACAAGAGATCGACCCGTAAAGTGACATGTGCACGATGTAGACTTCCGATCCACCTTGTCACCAAAGATAATCAAGATCCAAAAATCCAACCAGATCAAACTCTGAGCCCTTTGGATACCATAATCCTAGTGTTGGGTTGTAAGTCAAATATCGAAGAATTCGCTTCACAGCTAAGTGATGCGACTCCTTTGGTGCCACTTGGAATCGGGCACACATGCAAACGCTAAGCATGATATCTGGCCTAGATGCACATAAGTAAAGTAAAGAGTCAATCATGGAGCGGTATACCTTTTGATCGAAATCTTTACCATTATCGTCGGGGCTTAGATGACTTTTGGATGGCATTGGCGTCGTGTATCCTTTGCAGTCTTGCATTCCAAACTTCTTCAGGCAATCTTTGAGATATTTTTCTTGTGATATGAAGATGTCGCTATGCTGTCGACGGATTTGAAGACCGAGAAAGAACTTCAGCTCTCCCAGCATGGACATTTGATACTGTTCTTGCATCATGTAACCAAATTCATCACTGTATTTCTTGTTGGTGCAACCGAAGATAATGTCATCCACATAGATTTTTCACACAAACAGTTCACCATCATATGTCTTTGTGAAGAGAGTGGGATCTAGAGAACCAGGTTTGAAGCCTTTGCTCTTCAGGAAGTCTTTGAGTGTGTCATACCAAGCACGAGGGGCTTGTTTGAGGCCATCTGATGCCTTGTTGAGCTTGTATACCATATCAGGATGTTCTGGGTCTTCAAAGCCAGGAGGTTGTGCAACATACACTTGTTCTTCAATCTTTCCATTGAGAAAGGCATTCTTCACATCCATTTGATACAGAAGGATGTTATGATGATTTGCGTAAGCTAGCAGTATGCGAATGGCTTCGAGCCTAGCCACTGGAGAAAATGTTTCATCGAAGTCAATTCCTTCAACTTGTGTATATCCTTGAGCAACAAGCCATGCTTTGTTTCTGACTACTTGACCATGCTCGTCTTGTTTGTTGCGATATATCCATTTTGTATCAATTATGTTGTGCTTGCGAGGATCAGGACACTTGACAAGTTCCCATACATTATTCAGTTCAAACTATTGAAGCTCGTCTTGCATAGATTGAATCCATTCAGGTTCCATGAAGGCTTCAGCAACTTTCTTGGGTTCAGAGATTGAGACAAATGCAAAGTGCCCACAAAAATTTGCTAGCTGTGTTGCTTTTGAACGAGTGAGTGGACCAGGTGCATTGATGCTATCGATTATCTTCGCAATTTGTACTTCAGTTGCAACACGAGGATGAATCGACGAAGATTTTGCTCTTCTTGAACATTGTCATCATTTGGAGGATTGTCTTCAGTCGAGCAATGTCTTCAGTTGATCAAAAGTGTAAATAATGAGTTCCTCTTCATTTGGGCATCCGATGGTATGATCTCTCCTATTCCCATTAGCTTGATTGATTCAATGGCGTGTACTTCATCTAGCACATTTGGCGTGTGCTCTCTTTGCGAGCCGTTAGTTTCATCGAATCGCACATCCACGCTTTCAACCACTTTATAGTGAAAGAGGTTGAAGACTGTAGAGGAGTGCGAGTCCTTTCCATAACCAAGCATAAAACCCTCATGTGCTTTCGGTGCAAATTTTGAAGTGTGATGTGGATCCTTGATCCAAATACTTAGCACCAAATACTCTAAAGTAGCTTACGTTTGACCTCTTACCAGTTAGAAGCTCATAGGATGTTTTCTTCAGAAGCTTGTGAAGATAAACACGGTTGATGACATGGCATGCAGTATCAATGGCTTCAGGCCAGAATTTTCTTGGAGTCTTGTATTCTTCAAGCATCGTCCGAGCCATCTCAATAAGGGTTCTGTTCTTGCGCTCCACGATGCCATTCTGCTGAGGTGTGTAAGGAGCAGAAAACTCATGAGTGATGCCTAAGGTGTCAAGATAGAGGTCGAGGCCTGTGTTCTTGAATTTTGTGCCGTTGTCACTCCTAATGTGCTTGATCTTGATGCCATAATTGTTCATGGCGCGGTTGGCGAAACGTCTGAAGACATCATGCACTTCAGTCTTGAAGAGAATTATGTGCACCCAAGTGTATCTTGAATAATCATCAACAATAACGAAGCCATAGAGACAAGCAGTTGCAGTGAGAGTAGAGTAGTGAGTGGGACCAAACAAGTCCATGTGGAGCAACTCAAAAGGTCGAGATGTAGTCATGATTGTCTTCGAGGGATGCTTGGCCCTTGTCATCTTCCTAGCTTCACAAGCACCACATAGATGATCTTTCTTGAACTACGTCTTCGATGCCTATGACGTGCTTCTTCTTGGCGAGAGTGTGTAGGTTCCTCATGCCAGCATGCCCTAGCCTCCGATGCCGTGAGCCAAAGACTCGTAAGACTTGGCTAGAAGGCATACGACCATCTGTGGTCCTGCTGAGAAGTCTACCATGTACAGATCATCTTTCTTGTACCCTTCGAAGACTAGAGACTTGTCAGATTCCATTAGTACAAGGCAACGATATTTTCCAAATAGCACAATCATGTTTAAGTCACAAAGCATTGAGATAGACATTAAGTTGAAACCAAGGGATTCAACAAGCATCACTTTGTCCATGTGTTGATCCCTTGAGATTGCAACTCTACCTAGGCCCAATACCTTGCTTTTACCAGTGTCAGCGAATGTGATGTGACTTTTATCACATGGACATAAGGTTGAGTCCATGAGAAGACTTCGATCACCAGTCATGTGGTTAGTGCATCCGCTGTCCATAATCCATTCTGAAGCACGAGGTGTCGTACCCTACAGTGCAGTTAGGATGATAGGCTTCACAAAGAGTATTGTGAAGCGTAAACATTTGTTGTACAAGAGGATTATCAAAGCTTAGATCAAGATTAGGACTGTTAGTATGACTGGCAAGCGATTCAAATATGAAATACACAGTAAGATCATTTGGGCATTTTATCTTGCGTCCCGTAATGTGTTTTAGGTCCCCAGCAATAGCATCGGACGCCTTTGATTTCAGGCTGGAGACCTTTCTCTGCAAAAGAAAGTTAATTCTTCTTCACCACCCACATCTTCAGGGGTGGTTTAGAAGCAATGAGTCTAAGTGCAGCATCTGAGAATTTCGGCTTTGAAGCCCTAGCAAATAGCCTTGCAGGAGAAGAACGATACTCATATGAATAAGCAGAAAAGTTCTTAGTTCTATGAACATAGCGGTTTGAAGGCACACGCTCATATTCATAAGTCTGAGTATGGTTTCCCTGCAAAATGTTGGTGTTAGGGTGACTCAGGTGAGTCATGTATCTGTATGAAGCCTTTGGACCATATGAAGCCATAGGTCTGGGGTTTGTCTTCTTCCTTGGTGGTGTCATGATGACATTCACAGGAAGATTCTCAATAGACTGCTTAGGTGCCCAGATCTTCTTCATAGGTGGTCCATTCCTGCAGTTAGTACCAATATACCTGGCAAACACTTCACCATTCTGATCCTTAAACAGTTTATAGTTTGCATCGAAGGATTCATCAATGATAATAGGGTTAGCACAAGTGAAACCAGATAAGGTGGATGGATCTACTGAAGGTTCCTTTGCAGCAACCCATGTGGTTTTGGGGTACTGCTTTCGGGCTTCCAAAGACGAACCATCAACATTCATTTTCCTCTCAAACCCAATACCCTCTTTTCTAGGGTTTCGGTTCAGAATCTGCTTTTTGAGGACATCACACAATGTCTGATGCCCCTTGAGGCTTTTGTACATCCTGTCTCAATCAGTGTCTTCAACCTGGCATTCTCATCAGCAATAGTAGTGGTATTCTCAACAGAGGGGTTAGTTACCACATCAGCAGTTGGAGATATTGCAACAGGAGCAGTAGAACATCCATCAACAGAAACAGTGTTATCACGCTCAATGCATTTTAAACATGGTGGTTCAAATCCTTAGGGCGGGATTGATACATTGAGCTAAGTGACTTCGTTCTCCTTTTGAAGATCTTCAGGATCCGATCCCAATTTCTCAAGTTCCTGCTTCCTTTGAAGATGATCGTAGGAAAGCTTTTCATGAGATGTTGAGAGGGTTTCATGACGACCTTCAAGTTCCTGGTACTTAACATGAAGATTTTTTTATGTCTTCAATTAAGGACTGAGTCTTAGTCATTTCCGCGTACAACAGGTCATCGCTTTTGTCTAACAGTTTTTGAATATGTTCCATAGCTTTACATGTTGTTCGGTTGCAATTTTAGCAAGTTTTTTGTAGCTAGGTTTGGATTCACAATCAGAGTCATCTTCACTTGATGTTTTAAAGTAAGCATCGCGTGAGTTTACCTTGGCACCGCGTGCCATGAAACAGTAAGTGGGAGTGGAGTCGTCCTTGTCACTAGCATCAACGTTGGTGATGGATACATTGTCTTCAGTGTTGAAGATGGACTTGGCAACGTAGGCTGAAGCTAAGGCCAGACTTGCAACGCCAGAGTCAGACTCCTCCTCAGACTCCACACCTTACGCCTCCTCGAGCGGACTCCTCCTCTGAATCCATTTCCTTGCCAACAAAAGCACGAGCCTTGCTGCATTTAACTTTTCTTGTGTGATGAAGACTTGGAAGAGGACTTGGAAGAAGATTTTGAGTATTTCTTCTTCTTCTTGTCATCAGAATCATATTCCTTGCTCTTCTTCTTTTTCTTCTCATTGTCCCACTGTGGACACTCAGAGATGTAGTGGCCAGGTTTCTTGCACTTGTGACAGGTTCTCTTCTTGTGGTCTTGGGAAGAAGCTTCATTATTTCTTGAGCTGGATCGTGAAGACTTTCTGAAGCCTTTCTTCTTAGTGAACTTCTGGAACTTCTTCACAAGCATAGCAAGCTCCTTTCCAAGGTCTTCAGCTTCACCATAACTGCAATGATTCTTCTTGGATGAGGAAATGACCTTTGCCTTCAAAGCGCGAGTTCGGCCATAGTTGGGACCATAGATATCTCTTTTCTCGAGATAGCTGGAACTCATGTGTGTTGAGCCTCTCAAGTATGTCAGATGGATCGAGTGTCTTGAAGTCAGGTCGTTCTTGAATCATAAGAGCTAGAGTGTCAAATGAGCTGTCAAGAGATCTCAGAAGTGTCTTGACGATTTCATGCTTGGTGATCTCAGTGGCGCCGAGAGCCTGAAGCTCGTTTGTGATGTCAGTGAGACGATCAAACGTGAGCTAGACATTTTCATTGTCATTTCTCTTGAAGCGGTTGAAGAGGTTGCGTAGGACACTGATTCTTTGATCTCTTTGAGTTGAAACGCCTTCATTGACCTTGGAGAGCCAATCCCAGACTAGCTTCGACATTTCCAAAGCACTCACACGGCCATACTGCCCTTTGGTCAGATGACCACAAATGATGTTTTTCGCAGTAGAATCGAGTCGAACGAACTTCTTGACATTAGTAGGGGTGACACCTTCACCAGCCTTGGGAATGTCGTTCTTGACGACATACCACAGATCGACATCAATGGCTTCAAGATGCATACTGAGGGAGTCCCGGATTAGGGGGTGTCCGGATAGCCGAACTATCATCTTTGGCCGGACTCCTGGACTATGAAGATACAAGATTGAAGACTTCGTCCCATGTCCGGATGGGACTTTCCTTGGCGTGGAAGGCAAGCTTGGCGATACGGATATGTAGATCTCCTACCATTGTAACCGACTCTGTGTAACCCTAACCCTCTTTGGTGTCTATATAAACCGGAGGGTTTTAGTCCGTAGGACGAACAACAATCATACCATAGGCTAGCTTCTAGGGTTTAGCCTCTATGATCTCGTGGTAGATCTACTCTTGTACTACCCATATCATCAATATTAATCAAGCGGAGTAGGGTTTTACCTCCATCGAGAGGGCCCGAACACAGGTAAAACATCGTGTCCCTTGTCTCCTGTTACCATCCGCCTAGACGCACAGTTCGGGACCCCCTACCCGAGATCCGCGGTTTTGACACCGACATTGGTGCTTTCATTGAGAGTTCCTCTGTGTCGTCGCCATCAGGAAGGATGCCTCATCCCGTCTTTAAAGACGGCATCGTTGCTAAAGGAGCTTTGGCCACCGGCCAAACTCTCCGGCTAGGCGGCTTTCTCATGACCGCCTGTTCGGCCGCCGCGCCGACGATGACTTCTGGGTCATCGAAAGCAATCTTCACGTTAACTCGGAAATCGCCGAGCAGCTAGATCCGATGGAGCTCTCCTCCTTAAACGAGCTCTTGGATCGCATCGCCGCCCTGGGAGTCGCTACAGACTACGATCAGATCGGGCCTAAAACCGATCCGAGAGAGATCAACTCTCCTGTGCTACCCACCACGCTTTGTGGTAGAGGAACAATACGGCAACCCTTCTTCTATCTTAAGGACTAGCTATGTCCGGATTCCCGACCCCTCCATGCCGGATTCCCGCGGAGGGACGGACGTCACTCAAGTCCTGAACCTAAAGTCAGGCAGCGGGCTAGATTCATTGGACAACATCCAAAAACCCAAGCTTCCAAGTTCGGAAACTTCTTGGCCTGAGTCTTAGATTGGACGGGTTCAATTTAATTCCACCCGCCCACCCAAACATAAGCGATCTATCCCAAATCGTGCAAGAGCCCGCTGAAACAAGACACCATTATCGGGCGATTCCTCCGGTTATGGACGGGATAAAGGACTACCACGAGGAGGACGCAATTTCATACTTCGCAATAATTGCACGGACAAGGGAATCCTAAACGCCATAAGTCATCGTGAAATTACACGCTTTGGTCGACTTGGCATCCATAGTAATGAAAATCTTGCGATGGAGAGCGCTGGTAAACCGAAATTAAATTTTGGGATAATCCGGCCCTGAATACAACCCTAGTCCAAAATAAAAGGGTGCATCATCACCAGGCACCTGGGTTAAATACCAAAAAGCAAAAACCCTCTAAAGGGCATGGAACCGTCTTTGGAGGGATGGCTCAATGGACCCTGCAAAATTCATAGTACAGAGGGCGCCACTCCAACTCATAGCCTTAGAGCATGTTGGATACTACGGCATGTGGCCAAAAGTGGCGAAGAGCTTCTAGCTCCAGAGCACCAGCCCAGCAATACCAGTACGGTATTAACAGTCTTCGAGACTTTCGCATCAAATAATATGCGGAAACGAACACTCCATGACCTTGCGAAGTCTACAAGGTAGCAACAATAAACCCATGGAGTGACACGACTATTACCTTTAACGCCAAAGGATGAACCTAAATTCGAACAGCCCGAGCACCGGCCGCATTGGTCCTCGGTCCAATAGTGGACGGCTTTCTCCTTACCAAGGTACTCATGGACGGTGGCAGCGGATTGAACCTCATTTACGAGGAAACCCTCCAAAAATGGAAATAGACCGAGCCGCATTGAGCGAAGCGGCACAACCTTTAGAGGAATAATCCCGGTCGGGAAGCATGCTGTACAGGAAAAATCACACTGGATGTGGTGTTCGGCTCGCCGGATAATTACAGGTCCGAGGAGGTCACGTTCCAAGTGGCCCCATTCAGCAGCGGATATCACGCTTTATTAGGGTGAGAGGCATTCACAATTTTTCAAGCTATACCCCATTACGGGTACATGAAGCTCAAAATGCCCGGGCCCAACGGAATCATCACTCTCGCTAGTGACTGGACATAGCACTCCGCCAAAAATAAGACAGCCAAGACCGGTCCTTGAGGCATTATCAAAGCCCTAGCGGACGAGGAACTCATCACAACAAGGCTCCATGGTGAACAGGGACGATGTGATACTCAATAAGAGATCCAAGTCCACCTCTTTTAAACCGACGGACAAAATAGTCAAATTCCAAGTCCATCCAACGGACCCTACAAAAACGGCCTCCATTGGGGCACAATTAAACCCTGATGTAGACGCCGCACTACGAGAATTCCTATGCGAAAATTGGGACATTTTTGCCTGGCACCCTTCAGACATGCCAGAAATCCCACGGTGGCCGAAAGCACACCCTAAATATCCTAAAAGGATTCAAGCTACCAGTCAACAGGCTCTTGGCGTTTCTCAACCCAAGAGATAGGCCATGGGAGAGGAGCTAGCCAAACTATTGGAGGCCGGATTCATCGAGATATAAAACATCCGGATGGCTAGCAAACCCGGTGATGGTACCAAAGAAGGACAAATCTCGGCGCCTATGTGTCAATTTCAAGGACCTTAACAAGGCTTGCCCAAAGGATCCTTCCCTCCCCGCATCGATCAAATTATCGACGCTACCGCAGGACACGATTCATTGTGTTTCCTCGACGCTACTCCGGCTACCACCAAATTAAGATGGCAGAGCTAGACCAAGCCGCAACGACATTCATCACTCCATACGGCCCATTCTGCTTCAACACAATGCCCTTTGGGCTCAAAAATGCCGGCGCAACATATCAGCGCATGATTCAGACATGTCTGGCAAACCAGATCGGCAAAACAGTGGAGGCATACGTAGACGATGTGGCCGTCAAATCCAAACATGTCGAAACTCTGGTAGACGACTTGAGGCTCACGTTCGATAATCTCCGAACATATGACTTTAAGCTCAACCCGGAAAAATGCGTTTTCGGCGTACCAGCCGGAAAGCTCTTGGGCTTCATTGTATCCGGTAGAGGAAATGAAGCAAACCCAGCCAAGATCCGAGCTCTGCCACAATTGGATATCCCAAAAGACCTCAAACAAATACAAAAATTGACTGCATGCGTGGCGGCTCTAAGCCGCTTTATCTCCCGTTTGGGAGAAAAGGCATTACCCCTTTATCGCCTCCTCCGGCAAGACCGAACACTTCGAGTGGACGGATGCATACCAATGGGACTCGAAGAAATAAAAGCCATATTGGCAACAAATCCGGTCCTGGCCGCACCCAACATGGGTGAACCAATGCTATTATATATCGCGGCAACCCATCAAGTTGTAAGCGCAGTACTCGTTGTCGAATGAGAAACGGATGGACACAAGTTCCCCCTTCAAAAACCAGTTTACTACGTGTCCACTGTCCTAACTCCATGCAAGTCACGGTATCCGCATTATCAAAAGATAAGCGACGCGGTGTTCATGGCATCCCGGAAGCTGCGACACTACTTCCAAGAGTGTTCCATAACAGTAGCCTCCGAAGTACCTCTTAATGACATTATAAACAACCGTGACGCGACGGGCCGGATTGCCAAATGGGCCATTGATCTCCTCCCGTTCGACATAACCTATAAGCCACGGCGAGCTATTAAGTCGCAGGTTCTGGCCGACTTCGTCGCCTAATGGACTGAAGCCGAACTCCCTAAAGAGTACGGCGCGTATTCCAACTGGATTATGCACTTCGACGGCTTGAAGATGTTGGTGGCACGGGAAGGCGTTGCTCGACGTCCCCAACCGTAGATATGATTCAATACGTACTCCAGATAATGTATACGGACTCCAACAATGCAGCCGAATACGAGGCCCTTCTACATGTCTCCGGATGGTAGTCTCCATGGGCATTCAACACCTAGAGGTGCGCGGGGATTCGAACCTCGCGATATCCCAAATAAATGGAGACTTCGATGCCAAGGATCCGAAAATGGCAGCTTATCGCAACGCCGTCCTAAAAATGTCAGCTCGGTTGAAGGGCTCGAATTTCACCATATAGCCCGGGATAATAACCAGGCAGCAGACGTATTGGCACGCATTGGCGCAAAGCGCAATGCCGTCCCTCCCAACATCTTCCTAGAGAGGTTGTTCAAGCCATCCGTACTATGGGAGGGGGATTCCGGAAATAACAACCCGGACCCAACCGCACTGCCCGGCACCGAACACTCTGACACAATTGGTGGTTCTGCCAACGAAGTAACATCTTCATCCCACGTAATAATGTCAGTCATTGCCCCGTGGACGGAACCATTCCTAGCCTACCTAACTAGGCAGGAACTTCCCGAAGACCAAAACGAGGCCCACTTCATAGTACGACGATCTAAAGCCTATAAGGTCCATGAGGGAGAGCTTTATAAGAAAAGCACAACCGGAGTCCTTCAAAGGTGTATCTCCGAAGTGTTGGGAAACGTAGTAATTTCAAAAAATTTCCTACGCACACGCAAGATCATGGTGATGCATAGCAACGAGAGGGGAGAGTGTTGTCTACGTACCCTCGTAGACCGAAGCGGAAGCAATCACAACGTAGAGGAAGTAGTCGTACGTTCTCCTCGCGATCCAACCGATCCAAGCGATCCAGCAAAGCTCCGGGGAGAGAGAGTTCCGTCAGCACGACGGCGTGGTGACGATCTTGATGTTCTACCAACGCAGGGCTTCGCCTAAGCACTGCTACGATTTGACCGAGGTGGAATATGGTGGAGGGGGCACCGCACACGGCTAAGGACCGATCTCAAGGATCAACTTGTGTGTCCATGGGGTGCCCCCGCCTCAGATATAAAGGAGTCCGCCCTAGTAGGGCGGCCATGGGAGTCCTACTCCCACCGAGTAGGATTCCCCTTTCCTAGTCCAACTAGGAGTCCTTCCATGTATTAGGAGTAGGAGACAAGGAAGGGGAAGAGAGAAGGGAGGAAGGAGGGGGTGCGGCCTCCCCTAGTCCAATTCGGACTAGGCCATGGGGCGCGCGGCACGCCCTAGGCAGCCTCTCTCTTTCAGGGCCCAATAAGGCCCAATACTTCTCCCCGTAATTCCCATAACTCTCAAAAATACCGAATCATTCGGAACCTTTCGAACTCCGAATATAGTCGTCCAATATATCGATCTTTACGCCTCGACCATTTCGAGACTCCTCGTCATGTCCCCGATCTCATCCGGACTCCAAACTCCTTCGTACATCAAAACTCATAAACTCATAATATAAGCATCATCGAAACCTTAGCGTGCACGGACCCTACGGTTCGAGAACAATGTAGACATGACCGAGACACGTCTCGGGTCAATAACCAATAGCGGGACACGGATGCCCATATTGGCTCCTACATATTCTACGAAGATCTTTATCGGTCGAGACCGCATAACAACATACGTTGTTCCCTTTGTCATCTGTATGTTACTTGCAGAGATTCGATCGTCGGTATCCAATACCTAGTTCAATCTCGTTCTTGGCAAGTCTCTTTACTCGTTAAGTAATGTATCATTCCGTAACTAACTCATTAGCTACATTGCTTGCAAGGCTTATAGTGATGTGCATTACCGAGATGGCCCAGAGATACCTCTCCAGGCAATCGGAGTGACAAAACCTAATCTCGAAATACGCCAACCCAACATGTACCTTTGGAGACACCGTAGTACTCCTTTATAATCACCCGATTACGTTGTGACGCTTTGGTAGCACCAAAGTGTTCCTCCCAGAACGGGAGTTGCATAATCTCATAGTTATAGGAACATGCATAAGTCATGAAGAAAGCAATAGCAACATACTAAACGATCAAGTGCTAGGCTAACGAAATGGGTCATGTCAATCAGATCATTCTCCTAATGATGTGATCCCGTTAATCAAATGACAACTCATGTCTATGGTTAGGAAACATAACCATCTTCGATTAACGAGCTAGTCAAGTAGAGGCATACTAGTGACACTGCTTGTCTATATATTCACACATGTATTATGTTTCCGGTTAATACAATTCTAGCATGAATAATAAACATTTATCATGATGTAAGGAAATAAATAATAACTTTATTATTGCCTCTAGGGCATATTTCCTTCACGAAGAGGAAGGGTGAAATCTTCTGGCTGAAATTCATGCCGGACTCGGTGGGCACCACGCCGCAGCCCGGGCCCTTGTAGGCAAGGCCTTCCGTACATGATTTTATTGGCCGACGGCCCGGGCAGATGCTCAGGACTTAGTCCAACGATGCATCGGTTGCCAGCTCTTTGCCAATCAAAGCCACATGCCACCCACCACCCTCAAAACTATACCCATCACCTGGCCGTCATGGGTCTGGGGCTTGACATGGTTGGACCCCTTAAAGGAGGAACCCACAAGCAAAAATACCTATTGGTCATGGTGGATAAATTCACCAAATGGATAGAGGCCAAGCTCGTTAAGACGAATCAATCCGGACCGGTGATAGACTTCATATCGGGGTAGTACACCGTTACTGGCGTCCCCATAGCATCATCACCGATAACGGCACGAACTTCACGGCCGACGAGGTCAAACTACGGTGCAAAAACATGGGCATCAAGCTCGACTACGCTTCAATCTATCACCCTCAAACTAACGGTCCAAGTCGAGCGAGCAAATGGTCTAATCATGAGCGGCATTAAAGCGGACTAGTGCGGTCCTCAAGGAATCTAACACGACCGGGTAGAGGAGCTCGACTCCGTACTCTAGGGGCTGCGGACCACGCCGAATCGCACTACCGGATTCACACCATTTTTATGGTATCTGGCGCAGAGGCGATTACGCCTGCGACATAATTCATGATTCACCTCGCGTGCGCGTGTATGAAGAAAGAGAAGCCGAGCTCGATCGGCAGGACAGTTTGGACGCCTTGGAGGAGGAGCGCGACATGGCAAAAGCTCGTTCCACATTCTATCACCAACAGGCTCGAAGATATCAAAGCAGAGAAGTACGGGCCAAAGCTTACAATGTTGGCGAATTAGTTCTACACCTGCCGGACAAGAAAAAGGACAAACTCAAGCCCAAATGGGAAGGTCCCTTCATCATCGACCAAGTCCTGACCGGGCGGAGCGCACTGCCATCTGCTAAACGCATCGGATAATCGACTCGAGCCGAACCCATGGAACGCAGCCCGCCTCTCAAGATTCTACGCCTAGCGCCGGATTCTCGAGTTCGTCTCCTTCCTCCGCCCACATTTTATACTTTAGCTGTCTTTTATTTCTCTCCTTCTCCTCCTTTTTCTTGAAGCCTTTGGAGGCCTGCTTATGCATTGTTACACACTTGACGCTAAGCATACCGCTCATTATACCTAGGGGCTTCTTTAACAGAAGCTTATTTATACGGGCTTTATGCCCAAAACATGTGCACACTTCCGCATGTACCTTTTATTCACCATTATATGCATCGATATGATTTAAGTTTTGGCCAAGCTGGGTTGCCTGGCTCCTGTGCTTACCCCTACGTTCCCGATTGTTCGACTAGGTGGTAAAGGGAGCACCTCTGCAATTGTTCTTGCCGGTCACCGGATGTGTACCTCAGACTGGGTGAAGCCGAAAGCTAGCGTTCTTAAGGGAATATTCGGTCGGTGAACTAAAAGACTATTTCTTACCTATGTATTTATCTGCCCCCAGATGCTTTTCTGCTTTTTTCGCAGTCCGGACATGCACTTTAGGGCATGCCTCCCAGGGAAAGGAACCCCTAATGGAACTATTCTCCCTGGAAGATGTTTCTTACTAACCATGTAATATAACATAACTAGTTGGGCACTTATGCGATAAAGCACTAATGACCCCTACGCCTGGTCTCCACGCATGCCACGGTTTTTATATAACCGCGAGGGTATTCGGACACACTCCGGACTATTGGGTCCCGAGGTTGAAGCGAAAAGGTCCGCTATGACAAACGATCTACAATCCGGCTAGAAGGCATTTTACATGTCATCGTTAATTACATAGTCAACCTGACTGATTGTATTCCTCTTCAATGCCATCTAATAGGCTGTCTAGTTCTGATCTGCTGGGAATATTTTGCGCCAATTCTACTTGGCCGTACACTAAGCTCACAGGGATCTCCTTCCCATCGGGCCCCACAGTCCGACCTCGGCCATGTGGTTTGGAGTCAGCAACCGTGTCTGCGTCTTCACCATGGCCCAGGCCTCCCTGGCGCCTTGACGGCAGGCCGATATCTTCCATAATCGGAAGCGCCGCCGTGCTCCCTGAAGCCTCTCTGCAAGCTCTCCAAGGCCTTCGGGCAGGGAGATAGATGGCCATAAGGCCTGGGCGACGCCTTTCATCACCTGCCGAACTCGTTCGTGCAGTTGTAGCAGCTCGGGAAGAAGGTCACCCGTAGAACCGGGCATTTCCTCTGCAGACGACTTCGTGAGCATACCTACACATATATCTCGTTAGTCAACTTCCTCGCCGAACAATTTTTCAAAGTTCGTTCAAGCACTTACTAAAAATGCCACGACGAAGCCGCCGATTCTCCTTAACGGAGTCAGACAGCTGGGCACGAACATCCTTTAGTTCCTCCCCCAGCTGGGTGTTGGCATCTTGGAGATTATTTTTCTCTTGCCTCACCCTTGTAAGCACATTCTCGCCGACCTTTAACCGGCGCAGGAGCTGTTGCTTGTCCGGATCTATCCCGACGCCATCTGCAATATTATGGTCAGACTTATACACACGCAGCACTTCACAAACTACTTATCTTTTGAAGCATATATTACCAGAGGGGGTCTCTGTGGCTTCCTCGTCATGCTAGTGCGGCCTCAAGTTGGGCCTTGCACTCTTGAAGCTCCCCGGGACAGTCGGGTATTCTTTTCTCAGAAGATCCTCAGATAACAAATGATCCTTAAATCAGTTATTCTAACTATTTTAAGTCTCGGGGGCTACTGGCATATACAACTGTCAAAATCCTTCACCCGTATGTCTTTTACATACTGCTCCGTGGCTCTGGCTAGACCATCTTGAGCGGCTCGGAGGTGCGCATCTGCCGAACTGAAGGCATTCAATGCCTCTTGGGAGAAACATGCGTCACGAAGAACTGTCCGGCGGCGCCTGTGATTCATGGCACTCTCCACCTCGGAGTTGGTGGCGGACAATCTGTCGCATCCTCTGTCGGAGGAGCATCCGACGACGCCCGTGTTCGCCTCCGCTCGGACTGGCTTTGGAGCCCGGCCGGCGGAGGCTCGATTATAACCTCTCCGGACACGGTCCGTGGCGCTCTTTTTCTGAAAAGATCACAAGCGTTAGTATGCCTTCCAGAATCAAACCTTGAAACACGGTGGCACGCCATACCGCTATGGCGGCGTTCGATCCGGACCGCACTTCTTTTTAGCTTTCTTTGGACCGAAGCTGCCTTGTTGTTGGCCGCCGCGGGCTCGGCTTCCCGCCTTAAAGGCACCCCCTGCGAAACACCATTGGTATACGGTGATCAGAAATAAGCACGGATGGGTCATGGTATTGGGACTTGGTCGCGATTACTGTGAGGCTGGAAATATTCTAGGGTAATCGGCCGTAATGGCGACCAAAGCATTGTCGATGCTAAGTTGGTGAAATACCCCATCGATCAGCTCCACCTTTATGTCCGGATCCTCTTGGGAAGCCGGATCGAGGGACCGTTCCGGATCCTCGGGTTGTGGAGGCGGGTTGTTTATATCTTTTACGGCCCGGCGCAGTTCCTGCGTCGAAATCACAAAATGAGATACTTTACCATGGGAATATGGATCGGATGGGCAAAAAGAAATGTCCGCTTACCCAGCTTTGAGGATTGTTCATAAAAAATCCGTTCACTGGACTGACACGGAGAAAATCCTCCTCTTCCCCTTTGTACAAAGCGGACAAGATCTTCACCAGATCGGCGACCGATCCCGGCCCCTTACGGCCATGACGGGTGGCGTCATCCTCCCCGTTGAAATCCCACATGGGGTGGCCCCTATCTGGAGCTACCGCACTTCGCATAATGCATGTGGCCATGACCACGATCATGGTCATCCGAATGAGGCAACAACCTTATTCGGCTCATCGTAAAGGGCGTCCTGTCATTTTCCCTCCGAGGGCTCATGACGCCAACTTAGGCGCTTTCTTCAAGGGAGCATTCTTGAACTCCGGAGGCCGATCCGAACAGGATCCGCAGCGGACGTCTTCCATATAAAACCATTAGAAGGCCGGTCTTTGGACGCCTTCTTCGGGTTCGGATAGATATCCGGTCCCATGACGCGCCATAGTTCGGCTCCGCCCACTTGATATATTGACCCCTCATGAGAACGGGGTACAAGGCGTAACAATCTCTTCCACGGTAGCGAAATGAGCCTCGATGCCCAAAAACAGCTCGCAAAGGGCCACGAAGCCCGCAATATGCAAAATGGAGGCAAAGGCGAAGGTTGTGCAACTGGAGGTCAGAGAACTCTGTGAGCCCCGGAGAAACAGATGAATTGGAAATCCGAGCCCTCTTATCAGATAAGAGACGAAGCATACCCGCTCTCCTTTGGCGGGATCGGGGACGCTTTCCGCCCTTATAGGTGGCGAGTCCGGCTCAAACAGGAACCATGAAGGCTGGGGGAAGAAATCCCTTGGTTTGGAGCGTCACTAGCTCGCTATGCGGGACTGAGCATCTCTCCCAATCTCCAGGCTGAGGGCTGGGAGCACGAGAGGAGGAGCCGTGTCGACTGTCCATGATGGAATGGATTTTTGTCAGAGGCGCTTCGATGAATGCTCGCGGAGGGAGGATGGTGTGATTCGGATCTAGATCCTCGTCTCTTTTATAGGCGGCTCATTTGGCGCAGACTAGGGGTAAATGTAAAAATACCCTGGCTTTTCACATTCATTCAGCACGTGGAAGATGGCCATTATTGGGCGTGGAAGCTGAGGAGCGTGATATTTACTAGAAGCCGGACACTATTCAACAGGTACACAGGATTTGGAGAAGAACCCGCCTTGCAATGCCGAAGACAATCAACGCGCCGGACTCGTCATCATTGAAGCCTGGTTCGGGGCTACCGAGGAGTCCGGATTAGGGGTGTCCGGATAGCGAACTATCATCTTTGGCGGACTCTGGACTATGAAGATACAAGATTGAAGACTTCGTCCGGTGTCCCGATGGGACTTTCCTTGGCGTGGAAGGCAAGCTTGGCGATATGGATATGTAGATCTCCTACCATTGTAACCGACTATGTGTAACCCTAACCCTCTTCGGTGTCTATATAAAGCGGAGGGTTTTAGTCCGTAGGACGAACAACAATCATACCATAGGCTAGCTTCTAGGGTTTAGCCTCTCTGATCTCGTGGTAGATCTACTCTTGTACTACCCATATCATCAATATTAATCAAGCAGAGTAGGGTTTTACCTCCATCGAGAGGGCCCAAACCTGGGTAAAAACATCGTGTCCCTTGTCTCCTGTTACCATCCGCCTAGACGCACAGTTCAGGACCCCCTACCCGAGATCCGCCGGTTTTGACACCGACACATACGCATCTTATTCTTCCAGTATGGATATTCAGTGCCATCGAAGACAGGGCACGCAGCGGAGACTTTGATTATTCCTGCAGTCGACATAGCTAAAACTCCAGGTGGTTAAACCGAATCACACAGAACAAGGGAGTACCTTGCTCTGATACCAATTGAAAGTGCTAGTTATCGACTAGAGGGGAGGTGAATAGGCGATTTTTATGAAAGTCTTCAAAACATGAGAGTTTCGAAGACGAACACGAAAAATGGACCTATAAGCATGCAGCGGAAGATGAACTACACTAGACAAGCCATAGTCAAACAAGTATGAAGCTAAAGCATGATGACTAACAGCAGCTAGGTAGTAGGATCAGGATGGAAGATAGTATGAAGCCAATCAGAACAAGTAATCACACAATGAAGTCAAACAGGCATAGCAATCAGGCAATGACTTCACAATGACAAACAGTAAGTAAGGAGAGTAAGAGATAGAACCAGTGTGTTGTGAAGGCAAGGATTTGTTCGACCAGTTCCAGTTGCTGTGACAACTATACGTCTGGTTAGGGAGGCTGAGATTGAACTCAGAAGACCGTGTCTTCACCTTATTCCCCTTGAGCTAAGGACACACAGTCCCCGCCCAATCACTTTGGTAAGTCTTCAAGGTAGACTTCCAAACCTTCACAGACTTCGTTCACCGGCGATCCACAATTACTCTTGGATGCTTAGAACGCGACGCCTAATCCTACCGGAGGACTCACAGTCCTCAAGTGTAACAAGTCTTCAGATCACGCGGACAGAAAGACTTCAGTGATGCCAAACACTCTTTGGGCTCTGGGTGTTTTGGGCTTTGTCCTCACAAGGATTTCTCTCTCAAACTCTTCGGAGGTGGGTTGCTCTCAACGACAAAAGCCGTGCACTAACTCTGAGCAGCCACCAATTTATGGTGTAGGGGTGGGCTATTTATAGACACCGGGCAACCCGACCTGATTTGTCCGAAATGACCACAGGTCACTAAGGAACCGACACGTGTCACAACGGTCGATTTCAAACACACGCGGCTTGACTTGGGCTACAAGTAAAGCTGACTTATCCGACTGGATAAGATTTGCTCACATTGTCTTCGCTTGAAGACATAGGATTTTAGTTGAGCATCATTTGATCCACTCGACTTTGTTCACTTGGACCCCACTTATCAGTGCGGTGGTTCCTATGACTCAACAAAGAAGAAAAGAAACAACGAAACTACTAAGTCTTGCTCCGTAGTCTTCACTCAATGTCTTCTTCGTCATAGTCTTCAATGTGAATATCTTCACGTACCACCATTATCTTCAATGTCTTCATACATTTTTAGGGGTCATCTCCGGTAGGTAAACCGAATCAAGGAGGGACTACTACCTGTGTTATCCTGCAATTCTCACAAACACATTAGTCCCTCAACCACGTTTGTCGCCGATACTCCAAAACCAAACTAGGGGTGGCACTAGATGCACTTACAGCCCAGGGGGCAGGCGCGCCCTCCACCCTCGTGGACAGGGTGTGGGCCCCCTGACGTGGATTTTTCTTCCAGTATTTTAATATTTTCCAAAAATATGTTCCGTGGAGTTTCAGGTCATTCCGAGAACTTTTGTTTCTGCACATAAATAACACCATGGCAATGCTGCTGAAAACAATGTCAGTCCGGGTTAGTTCCATTCAAATCATGCAAGTTAGAGTTCAAAACAAGGGCAAAAGTGTTTGGAAAAGTAGATACGACGGAGACGTATCAACTCCCCCAAGCTTAAACCTTTGCTTGTCCTCAAGCAATTCAGTTGAAAACCGAAAGTGATAAAGAAAAACTTTTACAAACTCTGTTTGCTCTTGTTGTTGTAAATATGTAAAGCCGACATTCAGGTTTTCAAAGAAAGATTATGACTAACCATATTCACAATAACATTTAGGTCTCATGTTTACTCATATCAATGGCATAATCAACTAGCGAGCAATAATAATAAATCTCGGATGACAACACTTCCTCAAAACAATCATGATATGATATAACAAGATGGTATCTCGCTAGCCCTTTCTGAGACCACAAAACATAAATGCAGAGCACCTTTAAAGATCAAGGACTGACTAAACATTGTAATTCATGGTAAAAGAGATCCAGTCATAGTCATACCCAATATAAATTAATAGTAATGAATGCAAATGACAGCGGTGCTGTGACGCCCCCGATTCAATCGTACACTAATCATGCACGCAAATGTGTACGATCAAGATCAGGGACTCATAGGAAGATATCACAACACAACTCTAAAACATAAATAAGTCATACAAGCATCATAATACAAGCCAGGGGCCTCGAGGGCTCGAATACAAGTGCTCGATCATAGACGAAGTCAGCGGAAGCAACAATATCTCGAGTACAAACATAAGTTAAACAAGTTTGCCTTAAGAAGGCTAGCACAAACCGGGATACTGAGATCGAAGAGGCGCAGGCCTCCCGCACAGGATCCTCCTAAACTACTCACCGGTAAATCGCCGGGCTGCACGTAGTAGTAGGCACCTCCGGTAGTAGTAGGAGGTAAATCGACGATGGCGTCGCTCACAGGGCTCCATCGTTTGGTTGCAGCAATCGGGTAAAGAAAGGGGGAAAAGGGGGAACAAGGCAACCGTGAGTACTCATCCAAAGTACTCGCAAGCAAGGAGCTACACTACACATGCATGTATATATGTGTCAAGGGCCATATCAGTGGAATGAACTGCAGAATGCCAGAATAAGAGGGGGATAGCTAATCCCGTCAAGACTACGCTTCGCGACCTCCGTCTTGCAACATGTAGAAGAGAGTAGATCAAGTCCTCCAAGTAGCATCGCATAGCATAATCCTACCCGTGATCCCTCCTCGTAACCACGATAGAGAGCGCCACCGGGTTGTATCCGCACTTGGAAGGGTGTGTTTTATTAAGTATCCGGTTCTAGTTGTCATAAGGTCAAGGTACAACTCCAAGTCGCTCACATCAAGATCACGACTATTCAAATAGATTAACTTCCTGCAGGGTGCACCACATAACCCAACACGCTTGATCCCATTTGGCCGGACACACTTTCCTCGGTCATGCCCGCCGCTGAAGATCAACACGCCGCAGCCCCACCTAGGCTCAACAGAGAGGTCAAAGACGCCGGTCTAAACCTAAGCGCACAATGATCCGGGCCCATCGCCCTTAGCACACTGTATGTTGCGCGGCCGGAAGGCAGACCTAGCCTAACAGTGTTCGATCCAATCCGCACGCGCCGCTCGATCGGCCGACGCCACGAAGTGCCGGTTGATCCACGACGCCGAGTGCCCATAACTATTCCCGTAGTTGGTTAGTGCGTATAGACCAAATGGCGGACTCAGATCAAATACCAAGATCTCGTTAAGCGTGTTAAGTATCCGCGAACGCCGACCAGGCCAGCCCACCTCTCTCCTAGGTGGTCTCAACTCCGCCTGTCGCTCCGCCACAAAAGTAACGATCGGGGGCCGGGGAACCTGTGCCCACCTCTACCGGGATGGAGCCACCGTCCTTTCAAATTTCCCCATCTCCTAACAAAGATCACTGGTAATGTAATAGTGTAAAGTATATAGTATATGCCCGTGATCACCTCGAAGTGATCACACCAAAGAGTATAGCATGGCAGACGGACAAGAGTGTAGGGCCACCGATGGAACACTAGCATCCCATACTAAGCAAGAGGATAGCGGTGTAAAGGTAACAACAAGAGTAGCAAGGACAAAGGCTATGCAAAGAAGATAGGATTAATCAAAGCAAGAACATGCTACACTACTCTAATGCAACTAGTATAGAGAAGAATAGGCGATATCTGGTGATCGGGGGGCTTGCTTGGTTGCTCACGGCAAGAGAGGGGTCGTCAACACCGTAGTCGTACTGGGTAGCAGCGGCGTCGGTCTCGGTGTCTAGCGAGAGAAGAGGGGGAAGAACAATAAATACTTAAGCAAACAAATGCATAGCGACGCATGACATGACAAGTATCGGTGCTAGGGGTGCCCTAACGCGGTATGAGGTGATACCGGTGAAGGGGGGAAACATCCGGGAAAGTATCCCCGGTGTTTAGCGTTTTCGCAGAGGAGCCAAAGGGGAAAGTTGCGAGTTTGATATGATAGGGTGTGTGGCGGACGAATGGGTTATGATCTGGAATCGCCTCGCTGCTCGAGCAACTTTCATGTACAAAGTATTTTCATCTGAGCTACGGTTTAATTTATATTAATTTTTAAAGTTTTAAATCATTTTCTAATTTATTAATTATTAATTAAATAACATTATTCAGAATAGTGTTTGCTGACGTCAGCATGACATCAGCATGACGTCGGCAGTCAACAGAGGTTGACTAGGTCAAACTGATGTGTGGGTCCCGCATGTCATTGACTGATTAATATAATTAGGGTTTAATTAAATTAACATGTTAATTAGATTAATTAATTAGGATTAATTAACTTAATTAATTTAGTTAATTAATTAATTAATTAATTAAATTTATTTTATTATTTTGTTTTAATTTCGTTTTAACCAAAAGGCGTGGGCCCTCTGGCAAGGGGGGCCTATGAAGCGGGCAGAAGGCGTCTTGAGCGCCCGGCCAACGGCCAAGCGATTAGGGCGCCGCTTGAGGAGGAAGCGACGACGGCGATGTGGGCGAAGCGAGCCGGGCGCGGCCGCATGCGGCCATGCGAGGAACGAGCAGGCGGCGGCGTCAGGCAAGAAGGTCGCGACGAGTGGGGAAGGTGCGGACGAGTCGTGCCGGCGCGACCAGCTGCCACCACTGGGCTCCCGCAGGGAGCCGCAGGAGGAGGCGATGGTGGCGCGACCACGGTCATGGCGCGGCGGTGGCCATGCGGCGTGGGCAGCCGAGGCCGTCTGTGAAACAGGGAGGGGAGAGGTGCGCGGTGGCCAAGAATGGCGCCGGAGCGCGTCGGCCATGGGCGAGGGCGGTCACCGTGGCGACCTAGGGAGAGGGGGCAAAGGGGAGCTCACTGGGCGGTAGGGTTTGGGGCAGCGTTGCATGGGGAGGAAGACGGGACAGACGAGATGCGGGAGGCAGTCCGACGAGGAGGTCCGTCGAGGAGGAGGGCGGCGAGGCGTTCCGGCCGACGGATCCGGGGCGAAGGTCGGCCTCCCCGATCCATATGGGATCGAGAGGAGAGGGGGAGGAGTGGAGGAAGGCGAGGCGTCCGACAATCTTGGGGCGGCGGGCGGCGTTCGACGGGGCCGGGGCAACTGCCCCGATCCAGATCCCATCGAGGAGAGGGAAGAGGCGTGGGGAATCAAGGGAGGAGTGGAGTAGTGGGCTAGGGTTTCGGGTGCGTGGGGCGTTATACAACCGGGTTGGGCCGGCTGGGTCACGTGGGTGGCCAGCTGGGCCTATTGGCCGAGTTGGCCGGGGGGTCCCCTTTGTTTTTGTTTTTGTTTGTTCTTTTTTTTATGTTTTCCTTTTCTTAATTTTCTTTTCTTTCTTATCTGTTTTATTTTAGTTTAAAAAAAATACAAAAGTGGCACCTAAAATAGTGTTACAATTTATGCCGCTGCCACAAACAGTTTAGCACAAAAATAAAATAGTTTTGAAATTTGCTTATTATTTTAAAAGCATTTGAATAATTGTTTTGTCACAGTTTAATTATTATGGTGCATTTAAACACTTTATAAAAGTGTGGTTTCTCCACCAATATTACATATGATTTATTTGTCACATTAGAATATTTTAGTTTTGACATTTGAATACTTTTATTGTTTGCCTTTAATTAAATTTTGAACTTGTTTCGGTTTTGAACTATTGAGAGTTTATCAACAGTAACTGAGGTGACGTGGCATCATTAGCGGGGGATCACTATAGCTTAACTATCCAGGCGTCACAGGTGCTCTCCAGCTGGTGCTTTTTAATAAAAGGGTGATGACTCGACATAAAAGTAAATAGATAGGCCCTTCGCAGAGGGAAGCAGGGATTTGTAGAGGTGCCAGAGCTCAGTTTTAAAGCAGAGATAAATAATATTTTGAGCGGCATACTTTCATTGTCAACATAACAACCAAGAGATGGCGATATCTTCCATGCTACACACATTATAGGGGTTCCCATTACAGAATGGTAAAGTTTATACTCCCTCCACCAGGTACAACTCAATCCATTACATTGCAATCCACGGCTATTGCTAAAACAACGTGTGCCTCCATACTTAACCGCTGTGGGGAGTTTTGTTTGCAATTTTGATTTGATTTGCATAGAGCATGGAGATCCTGGGCATCCGTCGCAGCCCGACCAGGCTTTTTCGTGGTGAGGAGCAAAGTCCACTCCTCTGAGAATAACCCGCCTAGCATGGAAGATACAGACCTGGCCTAGTTGATACATGAGCTATCTAACAAAATGCGACTTTCATTTGAAGATTTAGAGTTGTCAGTACATATAAATTTACCGTGTAGTTGGTTAGATACCGTATAGGAAGGTATGGTGGACTCATATGGAATAACTCGTTGGGTTTAAGGGATTGGATGCAGAGGCGATTCTGCCACCTCTCTCTAAGTGAAGGCTCAGCAAAGACCTGAAGCGACCAACTAGAGAGCTACAGGTCATGAACATGCATTAAAATTAATAAACATTGAGTGCGAGCATGAGTAGGATATAATCCACCATGAACATAAATATCGTGGAAGGCTATGTTGATTTGTTTCAACTACATGTGTAAACATGTGCCAAGTATAGCCAGTCACTTAAATCATTCAAAGGAGGATACCACCCCACTATACCACATCACAACCATTTTAATAGCATGTTGGCGTAAAAAGGTAAACCATTATAAGCTCCTAGATAATCAAGCATGGCATAAGCGGTAACTATTGAAAAGATCAAGGATGTAAGCCTAGAGGGGTGAATAGGCGCTTTAAAATACTACAGGTTTAGGCTTGAACAATGCGGAATAAAACCTAGCGTTAATTTGTCAAGCACAAAACCTACAACAACTAGGTCTCACCTATGCACCAACAACTTATGCTAAGCAAGATAGAAACCATGTGATAGCAAGATATATGACAAAGAACAATATGGCTATCATAAAGTAAAGTGCATAAGTAAAGGGCTCGGTTGAAGAGATAACCGAGGCACGCTGGAGATCCACGATGTATCCCGGGTTCACACCCTTGTGGATGCTAATCTCGCTTGGGCTGTGGGAGGCACAATGCTCCCAAAGAGCCACTAGGCCACCAGTAATCTCCTCACGCCTCAAGACAATGCACAGATGTCGTGGATTCCACTAAGGGAATTTTGAGGCGGTCATTTAACTCACAATATGGCAACCCTTGGGGCGGTCATTAACCGTACACTTTGGCAACCTTGGGGCGGTCACTGGAACTCATGGCTCGGCTGTTTTGACTAACAATGATTGTGGAGACCCGCATGTCTTGCGAGCTTTACACCACAAATGATTGAGGTTTAACACCACCAACAAATTAACTGGCCTAGGGCGCCTAAGCACCCAAGAGGAATAAAGCTCAATTACCAAGCACCCAAGAGCACAAGCTTTCAACTTGTAACCAAAAGTATCACCGTGGAGAACTCAAACCGATGCACCAAATGTAATGTGAAGGCACACGGAGTGCCCAAGTCCTTCTCTCAAATCCCACCAAAGCAACTAATGCTAGTGAAGAAAATGAGAGGAAGAACAAGAAGAGAACACTAAGAACTCCAAGATCTAGATCCAAGGGTTCCCTCACTTAGAGGAGAAAGTGATTGGTGGAACGTGATCTAGATCTCTCTCTTCCCTCAAGAACTAGCAAGAATCATTTGAGCGCGATTGAGAGTTATAAGCTCAAGAAGGTCAACAATGGGGGAAGAACGAGCTCAAAGGATAAGGTTCAATGGGGAAGAAGACCCCTTTATAGGAGGGGAAACCAACCGTTACCATAGCGACCCTAAAGACAGAGCGGTACTACCGCTTATGAAGGGCGGTATCACCGAGATGTACTACCGCTTCTCACCTAGTACTACCGGATTAAAGAGAGAGGCAACCATCAAGGCCCAGCGAGCGTACTACGGCATGAGTAGAGCGACTACGCTCCCATCATATGGGATCGGCAATTAGTGGAAACCCGAGACAGAAACATCGCCCTAATCGAGGCGGTAGTAGGCGCCATGCAGAGGTAGAGGAATCGAGTAGTATATCGAAGCCAGATTACGTTTTGGTCGTCGAGCGGTAGTTACCGGGGCTGCATTACTGCTCGTGAACTGAGCTATCCTCATTAGGGCTTGTTTGTTTGTACTTTTTTTTACCGGCTAACCGAATCGCCATAACTTCTTATTTTAGCAATAAATGCAAAGTGGCAGCAAACTCAAGCTTGTTTGAAACAAGACAACCAGTAGCATCAAAACAAAATATAGTTTTGGTTATTATTTTAAGAAGAGGCAGGGAGGTAATTGTTTAGCAAACAAAGGAGTGAAACCTTAACCGAGAAGAAGTGGTTTCTCCAACATCGAAACATCATAGAAGATGCATTAGAGAACTCCGTTTTGATGAACTTTTATTGTTTGCAAAAAATGACCATTTTGAAGCTCCATTGAGAGTTTATCACAAGGATAAGAACCAAACAAGAACTAAAAGATGATGCAAGGATGCAATGGTTTGAGTGCTCTCTATGAACGAGGTGACACGATAAAGTAACAACCTTATCGAGAGCCCCCTTGATAGTGCGACTTCTAAGAACGATCCTATAACCCGTCATTTTCCACAACTAACCATGAGACCGGTAAAATAGATTATAACCTATCAAGGGCAAACTCTTTGCCTTTTGCATATGGTCCACTTGAGCTTAGATGATGACGATCTTGACTTCTCGATTTGGACAATTATTTTGATTGCATTTGGCGGGATGAAGACTAGTTGATTGGGCATCCCCCATACTTACCGTGGTGAGCCTCTCTTCCATTATCTTCACAAGTCCACCACAATGGAAGATCAAAGCTTCGCACTTGATCTGAGCTTCGAGCATACAAAGCAGACTTGAACTTGCACACCGCATAACCCCACAAAGAACCTCACGAAGACCATGGGTTAGTACACAAAGGTAAGGTGAATGCTGATCACCATGGGATCACTTGATTTCCTTGGATATCTTGTACGCTTTGTGTGTTGAATCTTTCCAACTCTCTTCATTTGGATGATGTCTTGAGGTGGACATGAATGATCACACAATCTTATTCTTCAAGACATGCTTGCAATAAGCTCAACACTCATGAGCAATCTTTGATAATTCCTTGAATAGCACCTTGGTCGCCACAAAACTCTCCTTGAAACCAACACATGTACTCCAAGAAAAGCCTATGGACAAAACCTTCAAATAAACTCAAGGCAACCATTAGTCCATAGAGAATGTCATCAATTACCAAAACCACACATGGGGGCACCGCATGTCCTTTCAACTATAATCTCTAGTTGTCATTGCAAACATGTTTATTCATAATAGGCTGAATCAGGAACGATGAACTAATCATATTTACAAAAACAAGAGAGGTCGAGTTCATACCAGCTTTTCTCATCTCAGTCAGTCCATCATATATCATCATAATTGCCTTTCACTTGCACGACCGAACGATGTGAAAATAATAAGAGTGCACGTGCGTTGGACTAAGCTGGAATCTGCGAGCATTCAATAAACAGGAGAAAACAAGGCAATTGGGCTCTTGGTTAAATCAACAATAATGCATATAAGAGCCACTTCAACATCTTAATCACGGTCTTATCTTATCGACCCCCAAAGAAAAGAAAAGAAATAAAACTATTTACACGGGAAAGCTCCCAACAAGCAAAAGAAGAACGGGAAATCTTTTTGGGTTTTCTTTAATTATTACTACTACAGCAAGAAAGTAAACTAACCTAAAGTTACAACTAATTTTTTTGTTTTTCTTAAGGTTTATCAAACACACAAGAAGAAAGCAAGAAAAAAAAACTAGCATGGATATTACAGTGAAAAAGTATGAGCACCGACATCTAGCAATGAGTGTGTGTGAACATGAATGTAATGTCGGTGGGAAATACGTACTCCCCCAAGCTTAGGCTTTTGGCCTAACACTACAAGAAATATGTCAACTTGTGACCACCACTATTGGTCACTGAAAGGTCATGATTTTTCATTTGCGACCTTTTTGTGACAAAAACAGAAGGTCAAAAGCTGTCGGTCATAAACTGACTATAGCGACCTTTCTTCTGGAATGGTCGTAGACGTTTATGACCAAAATATGTCCACTGTGGCGTTTTGGTCACTAGCAACCTCCCCAGGCCACGTAGGCATCCAGTGTGGTGTCGATGTGACACAAGATTCAGCCCGGTCCAATTCCGTTTTCTACATGGGCCTAGCCCAACAATTCGGCCTTTTTACTATATATTTTCTCTATTAATTTTCCCTAGCTACATGGGCCTGGCCCAATAATTTGGCCTTTTTATTTTCTAGGCATGGCCTTTTGCGGTCCATTTCATTTTTATTTTCGAGGGTTTTTTGTGGTCCAGTTTTTAGATGGGTCCCAATTGTCAGATTTTTCCTGACAGTGGAGCCACATCGCTTTTTATCAAAGAACTCATTAGCTTTCCATTTCTCACAGTACACAAATGACAAATATTTCAAATGAAATAGAACTAGGTTCAAAGTATATTTCTCACATTTCTTACAGTTTTACAACTTCACTGGATTACGCTCCGTAATGTCGACTACTACAGAATCACAATATAACTAGGTACAAAGTACAACCAAAACACAAGGCAGATTATCCAGATAACCACCATGCTTCATCGTCTTCTCTTCCAAACAAGTGGAATGAGCCCTCTCTTCTCCTAGGCGTGCTCCTCCTACAACAACAGCAACAGCAGGTCAAGAACAACAATAGAGTCATATGAGCTGCTTCAGCTCCTGTTAAATGTAATAACAACAAATCGAGTTAATAAACAAGCTTGAAGCATTGTGGGAAACAAAAGCATAAAACAAACTAATGTCTCGTATAATCATAGGGTAAATCTGCGTTGAAGCACTTTGTGTTTAGATGTATTTTAATTAATTTCAAATGTGTAATGTAAGGTGTTGTGGATCAAAGTGTATAAGAACAGCGGTTTGTAAATAACAGGAACAACTTGGTATTACACACGAGCACTATACAGATTTTAGCTTTTCTATCCAAGTACAAATAGCAAAACATACTAAATTAATTGAGACACTCATAAATACTTGCCGAGAGACTAAGATGAAACGTGCATATATATACTATTGTAAATTAATTGAGACGCTCATGCCAACATGTTCAGATCGAAATGCACTAACAAGTAGAAACGTCAAGAGATCTATGCTTGGAATCACAACCAACCAATACTTCATTAACAGGTCGCACTGAGGATGAAAAGAAAAAGAGACAAAAACACAACAGATATATCTTCACATCCTGAAGCAGCACCAACAATGCCTGATTCCGGGACAAAACTATTAATTAGGGAACAACTCCAACAATAAAAAACAAGGAAGCAGAACTAGAGGAGTGAAATCTCTGTATATGAGGTCAGGCAAAGTAAAACTCAACATACAGACATAGAGTAGATGCAGACCATAGCAAAAACTTAAGCAAGCAAAAACCCATCTTTCCACATTCGTGTATCTCAGCAGAAAAAAATGTGTAGCTCACTTTTGAATGGGCTGCACCAGCTACGGTTTCTCCAGTTCAACACAACATACCACGCTCATGCTAACATATATTCAGGTGGAAATTCAGTGTGACAGGAAACAACATGCTTGCAGTAACAAGTACTACTAGTGTCTAGAACTACAACATGCTTGGAATCACAACCAACCAAATGCAAGTCAATACTTCATTAACCAAGCAAGATTATTTCAGTTGATTATATTTGACAGAGCTAGCACATAGATGTTTGATACAGAAATTAGTAATATGGGAATCAGTAAGGTCCTCTCTTAGTGCTATGGGGATTAAGAGCATGCACACGGAAAGCTAATTGGCAAAAAAACTTGTTGGTCGTATACAGCTCAGTTATATATGCACGACTCACAGCTCATGACATGATACTAAGAGAGAACATCATACAGACTCAAGCAGATCCTAATATAAAGCTATTCAGACCATAACTTTCACACCATAGGGACACAATAGTGTATTACAACACTGTCCAGATATAAAAACTGAGTAACCAGCAAGCAATCAGATTGAGAACAAATCAGTTGGGGTTCTTAACTTTCAGTATGCAGTACGCACCAGGACCGGGAGATTCCAAGCAGGTGTTATTTCTGCCATTTATTAATTACACATGCTAACACTTATATTCAGAGCACTACTAGTACTTGTTGTACCAATAATGATATGTTTGTACAATGGTTGGTGTACGCGGAGCTCGGCACTGTATGATGTATAACAGATGTTGTATAACAGAGAAGAACGACAAAGAAACATTTGGTGGCATTGAGCTGTTGACAGAAGTATGCAAAAAAGCTACTCAGTTGCTAGCAAGATGAATCAACAAGAACTATGAAGGTTGGAGTCTAGAAAGGTATTCCCTGTTGGAAATCGACTACGACAGCAGTTAAGCTATGCATCATTCTTGGCGGTGGATCTCATCCCTGTCATTTTTAGCAATCACTGCATGTAAAAGAAGTAAATCATGTCAGCTGTATTGATTTTCAAACACACAAAAATGAAGGAGCAAAAGGCAGCCAAAATATAACTGCAGGGCCCTCTTAACAAATAATGTTTGTGCTCAATCTGTTAGTACAAACACTACTATATCTGCCAAATGCACAGGCCAGTTTATATGCCTAAACAAACTAAGATTTTCTAGCAAGCAAGATGGCAGCACAGTTGACCTTGAAGGTTGTACAGTAAAACATCAAAGTTTACTCATGAATGAATTGTCTCTAATCAGGACATCCAATCAATGGTTTCATCATCACATAGAACCCACAAAGATGTACAGCAAGGGAGCAGATACCTTTTTCTCCTTGGAGCTCCTTGTGCAGGTCATGCCCTCCATCTACATGGAAGGAAGGAGCTGCTGCTGCTGCTCCAGACCGAATCAACAAATCAAGGTGGTGCATTGTAGACCCTGCAATCCAACCATCCATATACAATCAGGTATTTTCATCCACTGTAGACACTGCAGCAGAGAAAAACAGAGCAGAGAATGGAATGGAAGAAGAAGACCTATAGATGGTGATGGGGAAGAAAGAATACTGCTGAAGTTGAGCACGCGGGCGTCACGCACGCACGCGGGCTGTACGGAGGAACAATAGTGGCCTCTGCATCTCCGGTCCTGCGGACGAACGCCGGCGTCGGCACCTTCCTCGACGCGATGACGATGCAGCGATGTCAACAATGTCGTGGTGTAGATGAACGCCAGCAGCTGCTGAGCCGCACGCCGTGGAGCAAGTCCTGGCCGCCGCTGAGCCAGACGCCGTGCCGCACCAGCTACAGCTGGAGGACGAGTCGAGGTCGCAGCTAACTCGAGGGCTTGATGACGACCTATATGAGGAAGAAAAGCAAACCGGGCATGCGTGAGGATCCGCGGCGCACGATCCAGATCGAATCGAAAGAAGAAGAGGGGCGAGACTGGAACCTCCATCGCGTGACAAGGGCGGGGATCCGGAAGCACCGCAGTGGCCATGGCGGAGGTCGAGGAGGGCCAGCCAAATGTGTCACTGCTTTCCTTGGAGGTCCGGCCACGGCTCGCAACAACGTTGGTGGTGCGTGCACCTGCGTGAGGAGGGAAGGCACTGCGCCGTAAGGTAAGGGAAGCCGAGGGGAGAAGAGCAAATTAACAGATTGCGTTACCTAGACGAGCAGCAGAAGCGGGAGCAGACGTGGGGATGCAGCCAACTCGCGATGCAGACCGAGCCGATCTGGAAGCGGACGCCATGGAGATGAGCTCTAGGTCCAGCCCCTGGGCGGATCTAGGAACCGCCGCCATGGAGATGGAGCTCCAGGTCCACGCCCTTGGCGGATCTCGGAGCCGCCGCCTGACCTGCTCGCCTGACCTGCTCGGACGTACAGTACAAGGCGGTGGCCGGGGAAGGATCGACGGTGGAGGGGTGAGAGGAGGAGGAGGAGAGGCGTCACGAGCGAGCGCTAGGTAGGGGCGGCGGCGCTGCGGGTCTCTGGTGCGTTGGGGACATTGGAGGTCGTGCGAGAGAAAGGAAGAAAGAAAGGGAGGCGGGGGTGTAGAAGGAAAAATGCCAAGGCGAGGGCAGATGGGAGCTAGGGTTTGGGGTTTATTTTCGTGTGAGAGAGATGGATTTTTTTATTTGGTAATAGGAGATGGAAAGGCAGCGAGCCAATGGCATGCGAGTCCATGGATCCATCCCCAAGCTCAAGTCCTGGCCATCCACTTCTCTCGCATCCAACGGTCCAAAACTCTTCCCTCGTCCAACACTCCTTTCTTTTTATTTTTTCTCTTCTTTTTGATTCAATCGGTTTTCTCTTTGCCTCTCTCTTTGCGGGCAAGAGCGGGCAGAAATCTCGGGGCTTAGCGCGGGTGAAATCGAACCAAAAAATTCGTGTTGGGGTCAGTCGCGACCACGAAGGAGGACGTGAAGGATATAGGCGGGGGTGATAATGGGCGTGGCGGTTTTGCGCGATGGCGACTGGTGCATGTGGTGACTCGCGAGCAAAGGTGCGGGAGGGCCGCACCCATGTGCCGGTGAAGCCGAGGCGTGGTCAAGACGGGGTCATGTCACACTATTGTGATAATGTTGGAATGATCATGGCACGATTTTGTTAGCCTAACACATTCATGGCATAGTTTCTTCAAATGATCTCATATTGTGCACAAGAGTGCATCTTCAAATGCCAAACAATGTTGCCTAAGAAAGTTTTCATTTCCTTTAGACGAAAACTCAACTTTCCATTTTTCGAGTGCCCCAAATGAGGTTTTTTTGTGAAGGACCTACCAAATAATTATTGCAAAATTGGACCAAATCATTTTTCTAAAATACTAGGCCATATTTAATGCACAATTGACCAAATGGTTGGGTGTAAAAAGTTTTGATCCACCTGGTGAAAAGACAAATTCTCGCTAATTCACCGAAGCGGGTCAAATTTGAACTGCACTGCCTCATAGTTTGCTATTTATTTTTCAAAAAACATTTCTAGGTACATAAGTATCTATTTAATCAGAGAAACATCAAAAGTTTTCCAAGATTCAACCATTAGCTAGGAACGGCCAAGCCCGCCGTTTTGACCGCATTTTGAAACGGGCATAAAAAATTCAAAAAAAATCAAAAAATTGGAAAACCTTCGCATTGTGTCATTATATGTTACCAAGTTTCCACGAAAAATAATAAACTTGTAATACGGCAATTATTTAAAAAAAGTGTTCTCAGAAATGAGTTGTCATGCGTGAAGATTCATGGCTTTCAAGCCAAATGATCAATCCTATGGCCACATTCATGGCATAGTTTGTTCAAATGATCTCATATTGTGCACAAGGGTGCATCTTGGAATTCCAAACAATGTTGCCTAAGGGAGTTTTCAATTTCATTGCACAAAAGATCAATTTTCCATTTTTCGAGTGCCCCAAATGAGGTTTTTTTGTGAAGGACCTACCAAATAATTGTTGCAAAATTGGACCAGATCATTTTTCTAAAATACTAGGCCATATTTAATGCACAATTGACCAAATGGTTGGGTGTAAAAAGTTTTGATCCACCTACGGTGAAAAAGACAAATTCTCGCCGATTCGGTTGGAAGCGGGTCAAATTTGAACTGCAATGCCTCACATTTTGCTATTTATTTTTCCAAAAATCATTTCTAGGTACATAAGTATCTATTTAATCAGAGAAACATCAAAAATTTCCAAGATTCAACCACTAGCTAGAACGGTCAAGCCCGCCGTTTTGGCCGCATTTTGAAACAGCATAAAAAATTCAAAAAATCAAAAATTGGAAAACCTTCGGATTGTGTCATTATATGTGACCAAGTTTCCAGGAAAAATAATAAACTTGTAATATGGAAATTATTTTAAAAAGTGTTCTTTAAATGAGCTATCATGCGCGAAGATTCATGGCTTTCAAGCCAAATGATCAATCTTATGGCCACATTCATGGCATAGTTTGTTCAAATGATCTCATATTGTGCACAAGGGTGCATATTGGAATGGCAAACAATGTTGCCTAAGGAAGTTTTCATTTTCTTTGCACGGAAAATTCATTTTTCATTTTCCAAGTGCCTGAAATGAGTTTTTTATGAAGGACCTACCATATATTTGTTGCAAAATTGGACCAAATCATTATTATAAAATACTAGGCCATATATAATGCACAATTGACAAAATGGTTGGGTGTCAAAAGTTTTGATCCACCTCTGGTGAAAAAGACAAATTCCCGCCGATTCAGTAGGAAGCGGGTCAAATTTGAACTGCAACTGCCTCATAGTTTGCTATTTAATTTTTCCAAAAATCATTTCTAGTTACATAAGTACCTATTTAATCATAAATACATGGTTTGGTGGCGATACGTCAAGGTTTGGACAGTGGCCGAGGGCCCCAACTCTAGAGCTGCCAGAACTCAAGATGTTCGCCAAGCGTGGTCACCGCGTGACCGTGGCGTTGCCATGTGTTCTGGGCTGCCTAGGCATGTCTAGTGGGTTGGGCCCTCCCCAGGTAGGTGCTAGGAAGAAAATCACAATATAAGATTCTCACGAGGAGACCGATCGATGCTCAAACATGAATAAGCAGCCAAGTGTTTGATTAGCGGTACGGGAAATGCACATGGCTAATGGGTGTGAGTTTTGGCTGAGGATGATAAATTACTAAGAAGACCGTCTTCACAAATTTTTAGCTCAAAAGGAGGAGCCTAGGTGGTACTTGCTTTGCAAAGTACCACACTGGACATAAATACGAATGTTGAAGCCGGGCTCAAAATAATGAATGGATTGAGCTGGCATTTGGTGGAGGATGGTTATTTCGGTAGAGGAAAGCACTGTAGAAAATGGATACCATTTGGACATGCCAGAGTGGTACTTCCTTCACAAAGTATTTTTGTGAACAGAATAGGAAAATAAATATTTTTGAATTATTTTTGAACTACGCAAGGAAGGTTTTTTACATATTTGACGAAATATGACCCAAAGAATTAATGAGATTTTTTTGGGAATTTTTGGAATGACAGAAATATAGGTTGCTTCACAACCTAGGGAAAAGCTGCCACATGGACATGACACATAGGCAAAACTGATGAGGTGGCGCCTAGTCATAGCAACCCACCACAATTTACAAGGTTATGACCATCTATATTGGTCATGATCAACTAGAAATAAGGCAGCGGACCTGTGCTATCTGCTTTATGACCATTTCGTGTAAGGAAATTACGACCTTTCTGACCAAAATGGTCGTTATTGTTTAGGGTTTGGAGCCCCCCGAACAGTTTTTGACCAATTGGTCTGAAATGGCCATAGATCTATGACCAATTCTTCCAGGGTCATTGACAGAAGGTCACTAGTTGACATATTTCTTGTAGTGTAAGTTGGTCTATTGCCACGGCTAGCCTGGCGGATAGCCATAGTTGTAGCTGGGGTCGTACTGCGATGCAGCGGCTATTGCCTCCTGAGCTGCAGCGTGATGGCGAGCTGCCTCCGCCCTCCTCTCGTACTCATCTGCCTCCTCTCTGGTAATGAAATGTCTTCCTTTTGCCTGATAATCAAAGAAGGCAGGAGCAGGGAGAGTAATATGGACAGCACGACGTCTGTCAAAGATTAAGTGATACTGGAGAGGCGGTTCATTCCTCTCGACAAACTGGTGGTGAACCATAGCATTAAAGTCTAGGTAAGTAGGAGGCAATTCAATATCATCATTACATATGGTTACACCAAGAAAATCAGCTAAGCGGGTTGCATAAATTCCACCGAAGAAATCTCCATTAAATCTATTATGATGCAACCTACGTGCAACAATGGCTCTTAAATTATAAGATTTGTCTCCTAACACAAAGACTCCTAAGAATACTGAGGTCAGGGACACACATATGACATGCTTCATCTTTATCATTTATGCACCTACCTATGAAGAGAGCAAAATAATGTATAGCAGGAAAATGAATGCTCCCTATGGTAGCGGTGCTATATCTCTAGATTCCCCCACCGTTATACCGGCAAGAAAATCTCTAAATTCAGATTTGCGAGGTTCACTAGCACTACCCCATTGTGGAAGTTTGCAAGCAGTGGTAAAATCCTCTAAGTCCATCGTATAAGATTTTTCATAAAGATCAAACAGATGCTTGGAGAATTGCGTGAAGATGAAAATTCAAACCTCCTCACAAAGGAACTAGTGAGATAGTGGTATTGGCGGCACTTTTCCTCCTCAAAGCTCACAAGATCAGCGTTACGCAAATATGCGTTAAATTCTTCCTTGATTCCCGCTCGATCCGTAAAGTCCTCTGAAGGCCATTCACAAGGCCGCACTGGAGCGTTCCTTGGTGGCTCATCGTCAGCATCACGCATTGCAAGCCTGGGTCCTTGCTTCCTCGAAGGACCACCTTGGTACATTTTCCTAAACATATTTCTTCCTCTGAAAAGTTTCTGAAATTTTTAGTAACTTCAAATAAAAGTGAACTAAGCTCAACAAAATTGATAGCAACTACTCCTACAAGTGCCTAGAGCCTATATCATGCATTAGAACTACTTAGAACCACATAAATTTGACATGCAAGCTCAAGAACATGGTCACCTAGGCAGCACAAATTTGCAATGAATAAAGCACTAGAACAAAAACTAATTGGACCAATGGAGGAGTCACATACCAAGGAACAATCCCCCCAAGCAGTTTTGTGAGAGGTGCTTTGAGCAAGGAGATCGAAAATCGCAACAAAATGAGCTAGAACTCGTGCTTGAGCTGGATGGTGAATTTTTTGGGAGGAACAAGAAGTGTGTGGGTGCAGGAATAAGTGGAGGGAGCCACCATGGGCCCACGAGGCAGGGGGCGCGCCCTGGACCCTCGTGGCTAGGTGTTTGCTCCCCCTGATGTGTTCTCAGTTCCAGATATTCTCAAATATTCCAGAAAAAATCATATTAAATTGGTAGGGCATTTGGAGAACTTTTATTTTCAGGGTATTTTTATATTGCACGGATAAATCAGAAAACATACAGGAAAATACTATTTTTACTTTATTCCAACTAAATAACAGAAAGTAGAGAGAGGGTACAAAAGGTTGTGCTTTCTAATTTCATCCATATCATGCTCATCAAAAGGAATCCACTAACAAGGTTGATCAGGTCTTGTTAACAAACTCGTTCCGAATAACATGGAACCAGAGAAATTTCGAATAACACTATGTTACCTCGACGGGGATATGTGTTGGGGAACGCAGTAATTTCAAAAAATTTCCTACGCACACGCAAGATCATGGTGATGCATAGCAACGAGAGGGGAGAGTGTTGTCTACGTACCCTCGTAGACCAAAGCGGAAGCGATCACAACGTAGAGGAAGTAGTCAGACGTTCTCCTCGCGATCCAAATGATCCCAGCATTTGCACCTCCGAAGTTCTTGGCACACGCTCAGCTCGATGACACTCCTCGGACTCCGATCCAAAGAAAGCTCCGGGAGAGGGAGTTCCACAAGACGACGGCAGGACGATCTTGATGTTCTCATCGACGCAGGCTTCGCCTAAGCACCGCTATGATATGACCGAGGTGGAATATGGTGGAGGGGGCACCGCACACGGCCAAGGAACCATCTCAAGGATCAACTTGTGTGTTCTAGGGTGCCCCGCCCCGTATATAAAGGAGCAAGGGGAGGGCGGCCGGCCCTAGGAGGTGCGCCAAGGAGGGGGAGTCCTCCTCCTAGTGGGAGTAGGACTCCCCTTTCCTAGTCCAACTAGGAAGGAGGAAGGGGAAGGAAGAGAGGAGAGGGAGAGGAAGGGGGCGCCCCCCTCCTTGTCCAGTCGGACTCCCATGGGGGCGCGCCACCTCTGGTGCAGCCCTCTCTCCCCTCTTGGCCCAATAAGGCCCATTACTTCCGGGGGTTCGGTAACCCCTCGGCACTCCGTCTTTCTCCAGGAAACTTTCGGAACCTTTCCGGTGTCGAATATAGCCGTCCAATATATCAATCTTTATGTCTCGATCATTTCGAGACTACTCGTCATGTCCGTGATCACATCCGGTACTCCGAACTCCTTCGGTACATCAAAATACACAAACTCATAATATAACAGTCATCGAAACCTTAAGCGTGCGGACCCTACGGTTCGAGAACAATGTAGACATGACCGAGACACATCTCCGGTCAATAACCAATAGCGGGACCTGGATGCCCATATTGGTTCCTACATTTTCTACGAAGATCTTTTATCGGTCAGACCGCATAATCAATATACGTTGTTCCCTTTGTCATCGGTATGTTACTTACCCGAGATTCGATCGTCGGTATCCAATACCTAGTTCAATCTCGTTACTGGTAAGTCTCTTTACTCGTTCCGTAATACATCATCTCACAACTAACTCATTAGTTGTAATGCTTGCAAGGCTTATGTGATGTGTATTACCGAGAAGGCCCAGAGATACCTCTCCGAGAATCGGAGTGACAAAACCTAATCTCAAATACGCCAACCCAACAAGTACCTTTGGAGACACCTGTAGTACTCCTTTATAATCACCCGATTACGTTGTGACGTTTGGTAGTACCCAAAAGTGTTCCTCCCAGGTAACGGGAGTTGCATAATCTCATAGTTACAGGAACATGTATAAGTCATGAAGAAAGCAATAGCAATATACTAAACGATCAAGTGCTAAGCTAACGGAATGGGTCATGTCAATCACATCATTCTTCTAATGAGGTGATCCCATTAATCAAATGACAACACATGTCTATGGTTAGGAAACATAACCATCTTTGATTAATGAGCTAGTCTAGTAGAGGCTTACTAGTGACTATCTGCTTGTCTATGTATTCACACATGTATTATGTTTAGGTTAATACAATTCTAGCATGAATAATAAACATTTATCATGATATAAGGAAATAAATAATAACTTTATTATTGCCTCTAGGGCATATTTCCTTGATCTCCCACTTGCACTAGAGTCAATAATCTAGATTACACAAGAATGATTCTAACACCCATGGAGTCTTGGTGCTTTGATCATGTTTTGCTCGTGGAAGAGGCTTAGTCAATGGGTCCGCAACATTCAGATCCGTATGTATTTTGTAAATCTCTATGTCTCCCACTTGGACTTGGTCCCGAATGGAGTTGAAGCGTCTTTTGATATGCTTGGTCCTCTTGTGAAATCTGGATTCCTTTGCCAAGGCAATTGCACCATATTGTCACGAGAAGATCTTCATTGGTCCCGATGCACTAGGCATGACACCTAGATCGGAAATGAACTCTTTCATCCAGACTCCTTCATTTGTCGCGGCAGCTATGTACTCCGCTTCACATGTAGATCCCGCCACGACGCTTTGTTTAGAATCGCACCAACCGACTCCACCGCTTAACAAAAACACGATCCGGGTTTGCGATTTAGAATCGTCTCGGATCGGTCAAAGCTTGCATCGACGTAACCATTTACGACTAGCTCTTTGTCACCTCCATATCGAGAAACATATCCTTAGTCCTTTTCGTATTTCGGGATGTTCTTGACATTTGTCCGATTGATCCACTCTGGATTACTTTGGTACCTTTCCCGCCAAGCTTATGACTAAGCATACATCGTGTCCGGTACACAAGATTGCATACATGATAGAGCCTATGGTCAAGCATAGGGAACATCTTTCATTTTCTCTCTATCTTCTGCTTTGTGGTGGGCATTGAGTCGACTCAATCTTACACCTTGTAATGTCTGAGTAAAAAACCTTTCTTTGCCTGATCCATTTTGAATTTCTTCAAAACTTTATCAAGGTATGTGCTTTGTGAAAGTCCAATTAAGCGTCTTGATCTATCTCTATAGATCTTGATGCCCAATATGTAAGAAGCTTCACCGAGGTCTTTCATTGAAAAACTTTTATTCAAGTATCCTTTTATGCTATCCGAAATTCTATATCATTTCCAATCAATAATATGTCGTCCACATATAATATCGTAAATGCTACAGAGCTCCCACTCACTTTCTTGTAAATACAGGCTTCTCCAAAAGTGCGCATAAAACCATATGCTTTGATCACACTATCAAAACGCTTTATTCCAACTCCGAGAGGCTTGCACTGCACCATAAATTGATCACCGGAGCTTGCACACTTTGTTAGCACCTTTTGGATCAGCAAAACCTTACGTTGCATCATATACAACTCTTCTTCTAGAAATCCATTCAAGAATGCAGTTTTACATCCATTTGCCAAATTTCATAATCATAAAATGCGGCAATTGCTAACATGATTGAGACAGACTTAAGCATCGCTATGGGTGAGAAAGTCTCATCATAGTCAACCCCTTGAACTTGTCGAAAACCTTTTGCAACAAGTCGAGCTTTGTAGACAGTTATATTACCATCACGGTCTTCTTCTTAAAGATCCATTTATTCTCAATGGCTTGCCGATCATCGGCAAGTCAACCAAAGTCCATACTTTGTTCTCATACATGGATCCCATCTCGATTTCATGGCTTCCACCATTTATGAATCTGGGCTCACCATCGCTTCTTCATAGTTTGTAGGTCCGCCATGGTCAAGTAACATGACTTCCAGAATAGGATTACCGTACCACTCGGTGCGTATTTTATTACCTTGACCTACGAGGTCGAGCAACTTGATCTCAAGTTTCATGATCATCATCATTAGGTTCCTCACCAATTGGTGTAGTTGTCACAGAACCGTTTCTTGTGATGAACTACTTTCCAATAAGGGAGCAGAATCTGATTATCTCATCAAGTTCTACTTTCCTCCCACTCACTTCTTTCGAGAGAAACTCCTTCTCTAGAAAGGATCCGAATTTAGCAACAAAAATCTTGCCTTCAGATCTGTGATAGAAGGTGTACCCATGATCTCCTTTGGGTATCCTATGAAGACACATTTCTCTGATTTGGGTTCGAGCTTATCTGGTTGAAGTTTCTTTACATAAGCATCGCAGCCCCAAACTTTAAGAAACGACAACTTTGGTTTCTTGCCAAATCACAGTTCATACGGTGTCGTCTCAACGGATTTAGATGGTGCCCTATTTAACGTGAATGCGGTAGTCTCTAAAGCATATCCCCAAAACGATAGCGGTAAATCAAGAAGAGACATCATAGATCGCACCATATCAAGTAAAGTCACGATTCTGACGTTCGGACACACCATTTCTCTGTGGTGTTCCGGGTGGCGTGAGTTCTTGAAAACTATTCCACATTGTTTCAAATGTAAACCAAACTCGTAACTCAAATATTCTCCTTCACGATCGGATCGTAGAAACTTTATTTTCTTGTTACGATGATTTTCCACTTCACTCTGAAATTCTTTGAACTTTTCAAATGTTTCAGATTTGTGTTTCATTAAGTAGATATACCCATATCTGCTCAAATCATCTGTGAAGGTGAGAAAATAACGATACCGCCGTGCCTCAACATTCATTGGACCACAAACATCGGTATGTATGATTTCCAACAAATCGGTTGCTCGCTCCATAGTTAGGAGAACGGCGTTTTAGTCATCTTGCCCATGAGGCATGGTTCGTAAGTATCAAATTATTCATAATCAAGTGATTCCGAAGCCCATCAAGATGGAGTTTCTTCATGCTTTTACACCGATATGACCCAAACGGCAAAGTGCCACAAATAAGTTGCATTATCATTATCAACTCTGTATCTTTTGGTTTCAACACTATGAATATGTGTATTACTACTATCGAGATTTAATAAAATAGACCACTCTTCAAGGGTGCATGACCATAAAAGATATTATTCATATAAATAGAACAACCATTATTCTCATCTTAAATGAATAACCGTCTCGCATCAAACAAGATCCAGATATAATGTTCATGCTCAACGCCGCACCAAATAACAATTATTTAGGTCTAAAACTAATCCCGATGGTAGATGTAGAGGCAGCGTGGACCGCGATCACATCGACTTTGGAACCATTTCCCACGCCGCATCGTCACCTCGCCCTTAGCCAATCTTCGCTAATCCGTAGTTCCTGCTTCGAGTTGCAAATATTAGCAATGTAACCGGTATCAAATACCTGTACTCTGCGAGTATTAGTAAGGTACACATCAATAACATGTATATCACATATACCTTTGATCACCTTGCCATCCTTCTTATCCGCCAAATACTTGGGGCAGTTCCGCTTCAGGTGTCGGTTTGCTTGCGGTAAAAACACTCGCCTGTGCTTAGGCCCGGACTTGGGTTTCTTCTCTTGAGCAGCAACTTTCTTGCTGTTCCTTTTGAAGTTCCTTCTTCTTTCCTTTGCCCTTTTTCTTGAAACTAGTGGTCTTGTTGACCATCAACACTTGATGCTCTTTCTTGATTTCTACCTCGACTTTTAGCATTGCGAAGAGCTCGGAATTGTTTTGGTCATCCCTTGCATATTATAGTTCATCACGAAGCTCTTGTAGCTTGGTGGCGATGATTGGAGAATTACATCAATGACACTATCATCCGGAAGAGTAACCCCAGTTGAATCAAGTGGTTATTATACCCGGACATTTTGAGTATATGTTCCTTGTGATGTAACTATTCTCCTCCATTTTGCGGCTATAGAACTTATTGGAGACTTCATATCTCTCAATCCGGGCATTTGCTTGAAATATTAACTTCAACTCTGGAACATCTCATATGCTCCATGACGCTCAAAACGTCGTTGAAGACCCGGTTCTAAGCCGTAAAGCATGGCACATCGAACTATCGAGTAGTCATCGACTTTGCTCGCCAGACGCTCACAACTTCGGGCGTTGCTCGCAGCAGTTCTGGCACCCAGCGGTGCTTCCAGACGTAATTCTTCTGCGGCAAAGACAATGAGGATAATCCTGTTACGGACCCAGTCCGTGTAATTGCTACCATCATTTTTCAACTTTGCTTTCTCAAGGAACGCATTAAAATTCAACGGAACAACAAAGACGAGCCATCTATCTACAATGAAACATAGACAAGCAAAATACTATCGGTACTAAGTTCATGATAAATTTAAGTTTTAATTAATCATATTAAAAACTCCCACTTAGGCAGACATCTCTCTAGTCATCTAAGTGATTACGTGATCCAAATTAACTAAACCATGTCCGATCATCACGTGAGATGGAGTAGTTTCAATGGTGAACATCACTATGTTGATCATATCTACTATATGATTCACGTTCGACCTTTCGGTCTCCGTGTTCCGAGGCCATATCATTATATGCTAGGCTCGTCAAGTTTAACTCGAGTATTCTGCGTGCGCAACTGTTTTGCACCGTTGTATTTGAACGTAGAGCCTATCACACCCGATCATCACGTGGTGTCTCAAAGACGAAGAACTTTCGTGAACGGTGCATACTCGGGAGAACACTTCTTGATAATTTTAGTGAGAGATCATCTTATAATGCTACCGTCAATCAAAGCAAAATAAGATGCATAAAGGATAAACATCACATGCAATCAATATAAGTGATATGATATGGCCATCATCATCTCGTGCTTGTGTCTCCATCTCAAGCACCGTCGTGATCACCATCGTCACCGTGCGACACCTTGATCTCCATCGTAGCATCGTTGTCGTTTACGCCATCTATTGCTTCTACGACTATCGCTACCGCTTAGAGATAAAGTAAAGCAATTACCATGCGTTGCATTTCATACAATAAAGCGACAACCATATGGCTCCACCGATGATAACTCGGTTACAAAACATGATCATCTCATACAATAAAATATAGCATCACGTCTTGACCATATCACATCACAACATGCCCTGCAAAAACAAGTTAGACGTCCTCTACTTTGTTGTTGCAAATTTTACGTGGCTGCTACGGGCTTAAGCAAGAACCAATCTCACCTACGCATCAAGACCACAACGATACTTTCAAATAGACTCCGTTTAACCTTCTCAAGGACCGGGCGTAGCCACACTCAGTTCAACTAAAGTGAGAGAGACAGACACCCGCCAGCCACCTTTAAGCACGAGTGCTCGTAACGGTGAAACCGGTCTCGCGTAAAGCGCACGGCGTAATGTCGGTCCGGCCGCTTCATCTCACAATACCGCTGAACCAAAGTATGACATCTTTGGTAGGCGATGACTTGTATCGTCCACAACTCACTTGTGTTCTACTCGTGCATATGACATCAACGCATAAAACCAGTGCTCGATGCCACTTTGTTGGGGAACGCAGTAATTTCAAAAAATCCCACGCACGCAAGATCATGGTGATGCATAGCAACGAGAGGGGAGAGTGTTGTCTACACCCTCGTGAGACCAAAGCGGAAGCGATCACAACATAGAGGAAGTAGTCAGACGTTCTCCTCGCGATCCAGCCGATCCCAGCCGTTACTCGGCACCTCCGAGTTCTTGGCACACGCTCATTTGATGACACTCCTCGGACTCCGATCCAAAGAAAGCTCAGGGAGAGGGAGTTCCACAAGACGACGGCGTGGTGGACGATCTTGATGTTCTATCGACGCAGGGCTTCGCCTAAGCACCGCTATGATATGACCGAGGTGGAATATGGTGGAGGGGCACCAGACACGGCTAAGGAGCGATCTCAAGGATCAACTTGTGTGTTCTAGGGTGCCCCCCGCCTGTGATATAAAGGAGCAAGGGGAGGGCCGGCCGCCCTAGGAGGTGCGCCAAGGAGGGGGAGTCCTCCTCCTAGTGGGAGTAGGACTCCCTTTCCTAGTCCAACTAGGAAGGAGGAAGGGGAAGGAAGAGAGAGGAGGGAGAGGGGGCGCGCCCCCTCCTTGTCGGTCGGACTCCCATGGGGGGCGCCACCTCCGGTGCAGCCCTCTCTCCCCTCTTGGCCCAATAAGGCCCATTACTTCCCGGGGGTTCCGGTAACCCCTCGGCACTCCGTCTTTCTCAGGAAACTTGGAACCTTTCGGTGTCCGAATATAGCCATCCAATATATCAATCTTTATGTCTCGATCATTTCGAGACTCCTTGTCATGTCCGTGATCACATCCGGACTCGAACTCCTTCGGTACATCAAAATACACAAACTCATAATATAAATCATCGAAACCTTAAGCGTGCGGACCCTACGGTTCGAGAACAATGTAGACATGACCGAGACACATCTCGGTCAATAACCAATAGCGGGACACGGATGCCCATATTGGTTCCTACATTTTCTGAAGATCTTTTATCGGTCGATCAAGCATAATCAATATACGTTGTTCCTTTGTCATCGGTATACATTTACCCGAGATTCGATCGCGTATCCAATACCTAGTTCAATCTCACATCGGTAAGTCTCTTTACTCGTTCCGTAATACATCATCTCACAACTAACTCATTAGTTGTAATGCTTGCAAGGCTTATGTGATGTGTATTACCGAGAAGGCCCAGAGATACCTCTCCACAATCGGAGTGACAAAACCTAATCTCGAAATACGCCAACCCAACAAGTACCTTTGGAGACACCTATAGTACTCCTTTATAATCACCCAGATTACGTTGTGGACGTTTGGTAGTACCAAAGTGTTCCTCCAAACGGGAGTTGCATAATCTCATAGTTACAGAACATGTATAAGTCATGAAGAAAGCAATAGCAATATACTAAGCGATCAAGTGCTAAGCTAACGGAATGGGTCATGTCAATCACATCATTCTTCTAATGAGGTGATCCCATTAATCAAATGACAACACATGTCTATGGTTAGGAAACATAACCATCTTTGATTAATGAGCTAGTCTAGTAGAGGCTTACTAGTGACTATCTGCTTGTCTATGTATTCACACATGTATTATGTTTCCGGTTAATACAATTCTAGCATGAATAATAAACATTTATCATGATATAAGGAAATAAATAATAACTTTATTATTGCCTCTAGGGCATATTTCCTTCAATATGCACATCCCCAATAATAAGAATATCATATTTCTTCTTGACAGTAGGAAGAGGAAATTCAAAACCTCCAAAAATAATCGATGGAATTTTTCCAATAGAGTTGATACTATGAACTTGAGGTTGTTTCCTCGGAAAGTGTACCATATGCTCATTACCATTAACATGAAGTGGCATTGCCTTTGTTGCAATCAATAACAGCCCCTGAAGTATTCAAAAAGGGTCTTCCAAGAATAATAGACATACTATCGTCCTCGGGAATATCAAGAATAACAAAGTCTGTTAAAATAGTAATGTTTGCAACTAGAACAGGCACATCCTCACAAATACCGACAGGTATAGCAGTTGATTTATCAGCCATTTGCAAAGATATTTCAGTAGGTGTCAACTATTTCAAGTCAAGTCTACGGTATAAAGAAAGAGGCATAACACTAACACCGGCTCCAAGATCACATAGAGCAGTTTTAACATAATTTCTTTTAATGGAGCATGGTATAGTTGGTACTCCTGGATCTCCAAGTTTCTTTGGTATTCCACCCTTAAAAGTATAATTAGCAAGCATGGTGGAAATTTTAGCTTCTGGTATCTTTCTTTTATTTGTAACAATATCTTTCATGTACTTAGCATAAGGATTCATTTTGAGCATATCAGTTAATCGCATACGCAAAAAGATAGGTCTAATCATTTCAGCAAAGCGCTCAAAATCCTCATCATCCTTTTTCTTGGATGGTTTGGGAGCAAAAGGCATGGGTTTCTGAACCCAATGTCCTCTTTCTTTACCGTGTTTCCTAGCAACAAAATCTCTCTTATCATAACGTTGATTCTTTGATTGTGGGTTTTCAAGATCATCAGCAGGTTCAATTTCTATATCATTATCATTGCTAGGTTGAGCATCATCATGAACATCATCATTAACATTATCGCTAGGTTCATGTTCATTACCAGATTGTGTTTCAGCATTGGAAATAGAAATATCATTGGGATTCTCAGGTGGTTCAGCAATAGGTTCACTAGAAGTATGCAAAGTCCTATCATTTTTCTTTTTCTTCTTTTAAGAAGAACTAGGTGCATCAATATTATTTCTCTGAGAATCTTGCTCAATTCTCTTAGGGTGGCCTTCGGATACAAAGGTTCTGAGTCATTTTACCAGTTCCCAAGAGCCACTCTAACAAAGATAATCAGTATTCTTACTATTCAATTCATTGAGCAAATCATTTTGAGCTTTAAGTACTTGTTCTACTTGAGTGGTAACCATAGAAGCATGTTTACTAATGAGTTTAAGTTCACCTTTAACTCTAGTCACATAATCACCCAAGTGTTCAAGCATATCGGAATTGTATTTCAATTGTCTACCAAAATAAGCATTGAAGTTTTCTTGTTTGACAATAAAATTATCAAACTCTTCTAAGCATTGTCTAGCAGACTTATAGTGAGGAATATCACCTTCATCAAATCTATAGAGAGAATTTACCTTTACTACTTGTGTCGGGTTATCAAGACCATGAGTTTCTTCAATAGGTAATGGATTAGTATCATATGTTTCTTCAATAGGCGGTAAATGTAGACCATGTATTTCTTCAATAGGAGGTAGGTAAAGGAAGGCGTATCACAGGGGTATTTTTCTTTTTTCTATTCACTTCCGTGTTTCTTAACATCTTCAACTTTAATACCCTTTTCTTTCATAGATTTCTTTGCCTCTTGCATATCTTCAGTACTGAGAAATAGAACACCCCTCTTCTTCGGAGTTGGTTTAGGAATAGGCTCATGAATTGGCTCAGGTAGTGCCCAATTATTTTCATTTGTCAACATATTATTCAATAGAATTTCAGCTTCATCCGGTGTTCTTTCCCTGAAAATAGAACCAGCACAACTATCCAGGTAATCTCTGGAAGCATCGGTTAGTCCATTATAAAAGATATCAAGTATTTCATTTTTCTTGAGAGGATGATCAGGCAAAGCATTAAGTAATTGAAGAAGCCTCCCCCAAGCTTGTGGGAGACACTCTTCTTCAATTTGCACAAAATTATATATTTCCCTTAAAGCAGCTTGTTTCTTATGAGCATGGAAATATTTAGCAGAGAAGTAATAAATCATATCCTGGGGACTACGCACACAACCAGGAGCAAGAGAATTAAACCATATCTTAGCATCACCCTTTAATGAGAACGGAAATATTTTAAGGATATAAAGGTAGCGAGATTTCTCATTATTAGTGAATAGGGTGGCTATATCATTTAATTTAGTAAGATGTGCCACAACAGTTTCAGATTCCTAGCCATAAAAAGGATCAGATTCAACCAAAGTAATTATATCAGGATCAACGGAGAATTCATAATCCTTATCAGTAACACAGATCGGTGAAGTAGCAAAAGCAGGGCCAGGTTTCATTCTAGCATTAAGAGATTGCTGCTTCCATTTAGCTAATAACCTCTTTAGATCATATCTATCATTGCAAGCTAAAACAGCTCTAGCAGCTTCTTCATCCATAACATAACCCTCAGGAACAACAGGTAATTCATATTTATTAGGGGGAGAGTCTTCATCATCACTATCATCAATTATCAGTTTCAATAATTTCATTCTCTCTAGCCCTAGCAAGTTGTTCATCAAGAAATTCACCAAGTGGCACAGTAGTATCAAGCATAGAAGTAGTTTCATCATAAGTATCATGCATAGCAGAAGTGGCATCATCAATAACATGCGACATATCATAATGAATAGCGTAAGCGAGGTTTAGGTGTCGCAAGCTTACTCAAAATGAAGGTGAATCAAGTGCGAGCTAGATGGCGCTTCCTTACCTTCCCTCGTAGTTGAGGGATAAATTGTTGTTTTGCATCTTTCAAGTTCTTCATAGTGACCAGTAGATATAAATCCCAAGTGACTCAAAGAATAGAGCTATGCTCAAGAACGGCGCTTAGAAAATAGTCTTGATAACCCACAAGTACAGGGGATCGCAATAGTTTTCGAGGGTAGAGTATTCAACCCAAATTTATTGATTCGACACAAGGGGAGCCAAAGAATATTCTCAAGTATTAGTATTTGAGTTGTCAATTCAACCACACCTGGATAACTTAGTATCTGCAGCAAAGTATTTAGTAGCAAAGTAATATGGAAGTAACGGTAACGGTAGCAAAAGTAATATTTTTGAGTTTTGTAGTGATTGTAACAGTAGCAACGGAAAAGTAAATAAGCGAAGAACAATATGTGAAAAGCTCGTAGGCATTGGATCGGTGATGGAGAATTATGCTGGATGCGGTTCATCATGTAACAGTCATAACATAGGGTGACACAGAACTAGCTCCAATTCATCAATGTAATGTAGGCATGTATTCCGAATATAGTCATATTTTTCCGTTGGAAAAGAACTTGTATGACATCTTTTGTCCTACCCTCCTGTGGCAGCGGGGTCCTAACGGAAACTAAGGGATATTAAGGCCTCCTTTTAATAGAGTACCGGACCAAAGCATTAACACATAGTGAATACATGAACTCCTCAAACTACGGTCATCACCGGAAGTGGTCCCGATTATTGTCACTTCGGGTTGCCGGATCATAACACATAGTAGGTGACTATAGACTTGCAAGGTAGGATCAAGAACTCACATATATTCATGAAAACATAATAGGTTTAGATCTGAAATCATGGCACTCAGCCCTAGTGACAAGCATTAAGCATAGCAAAGTCATAGCAACATCAATCTCACAACATAGTGGATACTAGGGATCAAACCCTAACAAAACTAACTCGATTACATGATAAATCTCATCCAACCCATCACCGTCCAAAGAAGCCTACGATGGAATTACTCACGCACGGCGGTGAGCATCATGAAATTGGTGATGGAGGATGGTTGATGATGACGATGGCGACGGATTCCCTCTCCTGAGCCCCGAATGGACTCCAGATCAGCCCTCCCGAGAGGTTTTAGGGCTTGGCGGCGGCTCTGTATCGTAAAACGCGATGAATCCTTCTCTCTGATTTTTTCTCCCCGAACACGAATATATGGAGTTGAAGTTGAGGTCGGTGGAGCGTCAGGGGGCCCACGAGGCAGGGGGCGCGCCCCCCCACCCTCGTGGATAGGGTGTGGGCCCCCTTACGTGGATTTTTCTTCCAGTATTTTTAATATTTTCCAAAAATATGTTCCGTGGAGTTTCAGGTCATTCCGAGAACTTTTGTTTCTGCACATAAATAACACCATGGCAATTCTGCTGAAAACAGCGTCAGTCCGGATTAGTTCCATTCAAATCATGCAAGTTAGAGTCCAAAACAAGGGCAAAAGTGTTTGGAAAAGTAGATACGACGGAGACGTATCATGTCTCGGCACGACAAACTGTCGCAACGGTGCATACTCAGGGAGAACACTTATACCTTGAAATTTAGTGAGGGGTCATCTTATAATGCTACCGCCGTACTAAGCAAAGTAAGATGCATAAAAGATAAACATCACATGCAATCAAAATATGTGACATGATATGGCCGTCATCATCTTGTGCCTTTGATCTCCATCTGCAAAGCACCGTCATGATCTCCATCGTCCACCGCTTGACACCTTGATCTCTATCGTAGTGTCATTGTCGTCGCCAACTATTGCTTCTACAACTATCGCTAACGCATAGTCATAAAGTAAAGCAATTACATGGCGATTGCATTTCATACAATAAAGCGACAACCATAAGGCTCCTGCCAGTTGCCGATATCTTTTACAAAACATGATCATCTCATACAACAATGTATATCACATCATGTCTTGACCATGTCACATCACAACATGCCCTGCAAAAACAAGTTCGACGTCCTTAACTTTGTTGTTGCAAGTTTTACGTGACTGCTACGGGCTTCTAGTAAGAACCGTTCTTACCTACGCATGAAAACCACAACGATGTTTCGTCAAGTTTGATGTTTTAACCTTAACAAGGACCGACTGTAGTCAAATTTGATTCAACTAAAGTTGGAGAAACAGGCACCCGCCAGCCACCTTTATGCAAAACAAGTTGCACGTCTGTCAGTGGAACCGGTCTCATGAACGTGGTCATGTAAGGTTGGTCCGGGCCGCTTCATCCAACAATACCGCCGAATCAAAATAAGACGTTGGTGGTAAGCAGTATGACTATTATCGCCCACAACTCTTTGTGTTCTACTCGTGCATATCATCTACGCATAGACCTGGCTCGGATGCCACTGTTGGGGAACGTAGCATGCAATTTAAAAAAAATCCTACAATCACGCAAGATCTATCTAGGAGATGCATAGCAACGAGAGGGGGAGAGTGTGTCCACGTACCCTCGTAGACCGAAAGCGGAAGCGTTAGCTTAACGCGGTTGATATAGTCGAACGTCTTCTCGATTCAACCGATCAAGCACCAAACGTACGGCACCTCCGAGTTCTGCACACGTTCAGCTCGATGACGTCCCTCGAACTCTTGATCCAGCAAAGTGTCGAGGGAGAGTTTTGTCAGTGCGACAGCGTGGTGACGGTGATGGTGATGTGATCTGCGCAGGGCTTCGCCTAAGCACTACGACAATATGACCGGAGGAGTAAACGGTGGAGGAGGGCACCGCACACGGCTTAGAGGTGCCCCCCCCCGCCCCCGTATATAAAGGAGGGAGAGGGGAGGAGGCCGGCCTAGGGCGCGCCAAGTGGGGAGGAATCCCACTTGGACTCCTAGTCCTATTCGCCCCCTTCCTTCTATCGGAGGGGGAAAGGGGGAAGGAGAGCGAGAGGAGAAGGAAAGGGGGCCGCGCCCCCTCCCCTTCTCCAATTCGGACTCCCCATGGGGGCACGCGCCACCCCCTTGTGGGCTGCCTTGCCTCTCCCCTATGGCCCAGATGGCCCATTACTTCCCCCGGCGGGTTCCGGTAACCCCTTGGAACTCCGATAAATACCGAAACACTCCGGAACCATTCCGATGTCCGAATACTATCATCCAATATATCAATCTTTACCTCTCGACCATTCGAGACTCCTCGTCATGTCCGTGATATCATCCGGGATTCCGAACAATCTTCGGTCACCAAAACACATTACTCATAATACAAATCGTCGTCAAACGTTAAGCGTGCGGACCCTACGGGTTCGAGAACTATGTAGACATGACCGAGACACATCTCCGATCAATAACCAACAGCATAACCTGGATGCTCATATTGGTTCCTACATATTCTACGAAGATCTTTATCGGTCAAACCGCAATGACAACATACGTCATTCCCTTTGTGATCGGTATGTTACTTGCCCGAGATTCAATCGTCGGTATCTTCATACCTAGTTCAATCTCATTACCAGCAAGTCTCTTTACTCGTTCCATAATGCATCATCCCGTAACTAACTCATTAGTCACATTTCTTGCAAGGCTTATCATGATGTGCATTACCGAGAGAGCCCAGAGATACCTCTCCGATACTCGGAGTGACAAATCCTAATCTCGATCTTTGCCAACCCAACAAACACCTTCGGAGATACCTATAGAGCATCTTTATAATCACCTAGTTACGTTGTGACGTTTGATAGCACACAAGGTGTTCCTCCGGTATTCGGGAGTTGCATAATCTCATAGTCAAAGGAATATGTATAAGTCATGAAGAAAGCAATAGCAATAAAACTTAACGATCATTATGCTAAGCTAACGGATGGGTCTTGTCCATCACATCATTCTCCTAATGATGTGACCCCGTTCATCAAATGACAACACATGTTTATGGTCAGGAAACTTAACCATCTTTGATTAACGAGCTAGTCAAGTCGAGGCATACTAGGGACACTTTGTTTTGTCTATGTATTCACACTTGTATCAAGTCTCCGGTTAATACAATTCTAGCGTGAATAATAAACATTGATCATGATATAAGGAAATATAAATAACAACTTTATTATTGCCTCTAGGGCATATTTCCTTCAGTTTTTTCTTTGTAGTTCCTCCAATGTGCGAACTATAGGTTTTTGAATGAACCAGCTATCCATGCTATCTTTGTAAGAAAGTCAGAAAACTTTGAGCTATAGCTATTTATTTATGACACTAATCATAGGTGATTTTATATAGAGACAAGTAGTCTCTTTCATAACATGTGTAAAGTGGATAATATCATTCAGATGTATGCCAGTTTTTCTGTGATCCAAAATGCCATGAAGATAATGAAACAAAACTAAGTTGCTTCATACCATCACCTAAATGGTTTCTAAAACCTAAAGTTATTGGAGAAATGCAAAGTGTTTCAAATAACTTTGGGTATAAATCTATAGGTGTGAACTGGGAACTGCCATGGCTTTGGTTGCGACAACATAAGAAAGAAAATAACTACCAAAGCTAAGAAATACAAAAAGGGTGGGTCCTCACTTCTATGGCCACGGACGAGGATGCGGTGTGAAGGAGACCTTGGTTGAGAAAAACAAGAGATGTTTTTTGTATGTGTTGAAACAACAGGTTTTGTTGCGTGGGCATGGGTTCTACTAACTAGGATAGCTAGTGTTTGGGTCATGCATGTATGAATATGCGATGCTTGTAATACCAGAGTATATCATGAGTTTAAGAAGCTAAATAGAGAGAAGGAACACTACACACAAAATGTGCATATCGCAAGATAGTTTGAGTGCATGCGCTTTTTGGTTTATTCGGTATGATCGATCCTTGGCTATATCTAGTTCGGTGCCGCCGCGGCCTTGACAACCCGCATCTAGATAGTGTGCAAGTGGTTGTCCCTAACCCTGTCGGCATGGGAACCTCTTCTTCACCCTTGGCCTTGCAAGTGGTTGTCCCTAACCCTGTCGTCGCGGGAAGCTCTTCTTCACCCTTGGCCTTGGATGTTCGGCCAACATGAAGAACGTCTCATTCGTCTTCTAGAAGGCCGGCCTCTTTCTCCACATGCACTACTCGGCAAACTTTGGCAGCCAAGAGAACCTTCCTATCCATATCCATGTCTATGACCTTCACATCATGCATGGCTCAACTTTGACACCAAGAAGAACGGCGAACAAATTCAACGACCTTAAAACCCAATGCGGCATCACACCATGGCACTGCAGAATTCTGTCAAATTACTACAAGTGTGCAAATGGTCTTGAATGTTGATCCTTTGGTACATGCGATCTCACATTCACAAATGGGGTAGGATGATCGTGACGTGCACATTTCTAGCTGTCTATATATGACATGCATTGTTAATAGGCATGCTTTTGTAGTTAGAAAAATAAGGTGGTGGGCAGGGAGTGTAGAAAGAAACCAAAGAAAAACAATTGTCAATACAATGCAAAGACAACAGGACACAAAACGTCCCCAGAGAATTGCATCGAAAATATCATATTGGTCGTCTTCTTCATTCGGTTGTATGTCACCTGCCGGAGTAAGATAATTGGGCTGACCCAATAGTTTGAGAAAGGGACACCTGCAAATGCCTTTGCCATATCAAACTTTGAGGACTGCATTAGCCACTTATCGCTAAACAAGACATAGCGACCGTTGAAGGAATGTCGGTTGGAGCATCGCCCCACGTGGCGTAGTCTTGCCATCCTTCACCACATGTTCAGAGGTTCAGAGAAACCGGACAACGCCACGGACGAAAGAAGAGGTCCAAGTCGCCTGACCAAGAGCTAGCCAACCGCTTCTCTTGATTCCAACACGTCAACTTCAAAGAACTGAAAGAGAGCCAATAGATCTGGTGACACATGTCCTCACATGCCCTTAATCGGTGCTAGATCGGACATTGTCGAGGTAGAAAGAGGTAGAAGTGACTTTATTACAGTTTGCAGTTGCCGCCATCACCTCATCGATACGTGAGGTAACCAAAACGTTAAAAAAAACATGAAACTACTACAACTAAGAAATACAAAATTGGTGGGTCCTCACTCCTCTGGCCACTGACGAGGAGGCAGTGTGAAGGAGACCTTGTATAACGACTAGGGTTGAAAAAAGAAGATATAATTTTGTGTGTGTGTTGAAACAACAGGTTTTATTGCGGTTGGCATGGGTTCTACTAACTAGGATATCTAGTGTTTGCCGGATAACTTGATATGATCGATCCTTGGCTATATCCAGTTCGGCGCCGCCGCGGCCTTCACCGTCCGCATCTAGACATGGATTCAACGATAAGAACGCCGAACAAATTCAGAGGGTTTCGCCAAACAAATTCAGCGACCTTAAAACCCAATGCGGCATCACGCCATGGCACTGCAGAATTCTGTCAAATTACTACAGGTGTGCGACAGCAAATTGACATGCCGATTTCAAAGGAAAAAAGAAGAGCAGACATCAATAATTTGTCACCGCAGAATTCTGTCAAGTACAGGAAGAAACACAGGCAGAATTCTTCGAATGAGTATTCAACATCTAACTGTGAGACAATCTTGCTGGAAAGTGTTTTCGTTTCTGTCCATCAAAAAAGATCGCAACATCCACGCGGTCTAATCGAATCAATGTCGCTCACAAGGGAAATCTAAAAAGCTCAGTCAATGCAGAGCGCAATGCGGGCGAAGAGGAGCTCCTCGTCGAGCTCCTGAAGAAATAGGTCGATCTGAGCTCGCGCCATGACGGCGTCGTACAAGCCATACCTGGCCAGGCGGCTGAAGTCGCGCAAACCCACCGCGTCCGCCGACGCCATGACGCAGGCCACCGCGGAGCGAAGCCTCTGCACAGCTCCAGTGGCACGGTCGGACGCGAAGAACCGATGGGTCGCCAACGCCTCTGTCGGATGACCACGGAAGAGGACGGCTGGCTCGTCGGCAATCTTGTCCGTCTTGAAGGCGCCGAACGACTCAGAGTGAGCGGCCTTGATCTCGGCCAACAGACATAGAGCTGCCTGCAGGAGACGAACCGGAGGCGGACCAGAGAGATTGTTGTTGATGGGGCGGTACCTCCTCGCCATGTCGCAGATCGCCGCCATCTGCCAGATTGCCGTGTCTACGAGGCCGGGCGCATCTCCGGCCACCCGGCGGATGAACTCCAGCGAGGCAAGAACCTCCGATCTCCCCTTCCGCGTCCGCGCGTCCGCCGCAGCTTCTTGGAAGGTGTCCGTCGTCCTGCCGTCCGCGACCATCTGCCGTCTGCGCTCCAGGCCCGGGCGCGCCTAGGCCTCGTGGACGGTCGCCGTCTTGTCGTCCGACTCCTTGCAGTCGAGGAGGAGGTGGCCGCTGCGCCCGAGCCCGGCGTCCGCGCCGTCGTCGAAGGTCAGAATCTTCTTGCCCGCGGACACGGCGGGTTCGCGCGCCGGCGCCGCCGCAGCGGTGAGGGTGTGCTCGTCCAGCTTGAGGTTGCGGTCGTAGTGCACCTGGCTCCGGCGCGGCGGCTCTGCAGGCCGTAGCTTGTCGGCGTGCTGCGCCCCCACCGGAACCGGCAGAGGGCGCGGGGGAGGCGGCGTAGGCTGCATGCCTGAGCTCCGCTCTCTCTCTCTCTCTCTCTCTCTCTCTCTCTCTCTCTCTCTAGGGCTGCCGGCTGCGGCAGTTGGTGTATGGCGGTTGCCGGCGGGTGCGAGGCGGAGGCCATGAGGGGGAGGGGAAGCCGTTACGGAGGGCGGGAGGGGGAGGGGAATCCGTTGCGGGTGCTTTTTAAGTCGAGGCGCCGGCAACAGATTTCGTGGGACCGGCTCCATCTTTCCTCCTGCGCCCTGGATTAATTCTGCTGCCACGTGGAAAGGATTAGCATCACGATTTTTCAAGGCTCCCAAGTCAAATTGGCGAGAAGGGATTCCCGGTCTTATTTGCATAACTAGCAAAATGGCCGGCGCTTACAATGAGATTAAAATTCATCACTCTGATACTTCTACTCCAATCATTATAGTTCTCAAAAAAGATACAATATCCCTAACATGAAGTTCTTTCGAGTTTACCATCTTTAAAATGTCCAAGGTTCTTTTCCGCAGAGTAAACACCAGAATCGGAATGAGGGATAGGCCAGTGGCATGAGCACGGTTGTGTGCCTTGACAGACCCAAGTTCAAATCTTGTGGGCCGAATTTATTTTGCGGATTTAAAACTTGATGTCTCACACCTTCATTTTATATAATTTAATAACCACAAAGGATTATACATGCTCTTAGTATAAAAAACCTAATTAAAAAGGCGTGGTGTCTTTCTTATTTTCCTCATTTGGACAGCTTTCCCTCCTTATTTTCCTGTCGCAAGGTCTTACTTTAATCAGAAGGCCTAGTGTGCTTCTTATTTCGACTTTTGCTTTCCCTCCTTATTTCCTTCCTAATTTCTCTTAGTTAGACTAGGACAATGCATTTGCGTTGCAACTGGATATAAATATTCTAATATGTTAGCTTGTGATTTACCTGTTCATATTAATGCGATTGTGAAAATAAAATTTCACTAAATCCTGCCTATGATTTACCTTATATTTTGATGAGAAGTTTGGTAGATAAATTAAAGAGAAATTGATTCGGAAGGTAAGAAAATTAAGACGATTTGATTATCATACAAGGAAGGTTGGACGAAAGGGTAGTGGGAAGAAAACTGAAACATGGAGAGTGCGGCGTTTCGGTGCCCGGGTGCATCTGCACCCGTTCAAAAAAGAATTCGTAAAAAATTCAGAAAAATTCAAAAAATTCCGAAAAAAATTGAGGTGGTGGACAATTTGATGCGTGAGGTGCGCCCAATTTTGAAAACATTTGGACTTATGTGCAGCTCTCAGCAAAAAAGACAAATCAGACCAAAACAGTATATGAACAGTACACATTTTTACAGACCTCCGATTTGTCTATATCGCTGAGAGCTGCACATAAGTCCAAATGTTTTCAAAATTAGGCGCACCTCACGCATCAAATTGTCCACCACCCCAATTTTTTTTGGAATTTTTTGAATTTTTTTAGTATTTATTTTGATTTTTTTGGTGAGCGCAGGTGCAGATGAGCTCGGGCTCAGATTTGGATTTTTGAAACATGAAACCTTACATTCTTTTCATTGTATAGTAGTCCTTTCTTATACTCGTGTCACAAGGACTCATTTTCTTTCCTTCTTTTCTACATGTCAGTTGAAATCCCCTTTTCTACATGTAGGACAATGCATGTGTGTTGCAACAGGATATAATTATTCTAATTATCCTGTCACAGGGACTCAGTATCCTTTTGTTCCTTATTTCTTTGCATGTTGATTGAAATCCGCTTATTTCTCTATCACGTCTCCTTCGTACGCGGGAAAATCAAAGGCGTATATAAATTGGGAGGATTCGATGTAAGCAGGCGAGGTGGGGCTATTTAATAGTCGAAACAACATTTTTCCTAAACAAAATATTGAGCTAGTTCAATTGGTTGCCGCAATGGATATGTAATGAGGAGGTCCCGTGTTCGATCCCCCACAATGGCAAAAACAAAAATCTACCTAGTCTGCCCGGCTTCATTAGAGCAACTCTAGCAGACCCCGCATCCGTCCCCGATCCGCAAAATAACCGCCAAAATGCGGGTACGGGCCGGAAAGCCTGCCCGACCAGACCCCGCATCCCGCCTCGGCCCGCAAAAATTTTTAGGGGGCGCGGCAAATTTCCGGCCCCAACCCGGGAAAAAGCGGGTTTCTCATGGGTGGTGCCTGCATCACTGAGAAGCGATTGGCGGGAGGGACATTTCAGCCCGCTATTTTCCCCTTCCTTCCGCGCCGCCCGCCTTTGTTACCACCATTACCGGGCGATTCCGCCATATTCTGGGCGGAATTGCCTGCTGGGTCAGCCCCCACACCCTCCCGCGGGCTTAAAGGGATTTAGTGCATATCAAAAAATCTCCGCAGCTATGCAGGTGATTGCATATGGCGTCCTGGCTGACTATGTCAATGAGTATCTTCGCATTGGTGAAGATAGCACAATCAAGTCTGTGTGTAGATTTGCGAAAGTGATCGTCCGTGTCTTTGGTCCCGAGTATCTTTGGGCACCAAATGAAGATGGCACAAAAAAATTGATGGCAGCTAATGAGAGGAGAGGTTGGCCTCGGATGCTAGGTAGCATTGATTGTATGCATTGGAATTGGAAAAATTGCCCCAAGGCTTGGCAAGGAATGTATTGTGGCAAGTCTCGTGATGTAACAATTGTGCTAGAGGCCGTAGCATCCGAGGATTTATGGATTTGGCATTGCTTTTTTGGTATGCCCGGCACACTTAATGATATCAATGTGTTGCAACACTCTCATTTGTTTGCTAGGCTTGCTAGTGGTGACGCTCCTGCTTGCAACTACACTATCAATGGGCATGAATACACAAAGAGGTACTATCTTGCAGATGGTATATATCCTCCTTGGTGCATATTTGTCAAGAGCATCAAAGAACCCAAAATAAAAAAACAATGTGAATTTGCAAGGGTGCAAGAAGCAGCCCGAAAAGACATTGAAATAGCATTCGGTGTTTTGCAATCTAGGTTTGCCATTGTCCGAGGTCCTGCTCATTTTTGGGATAAGAAAACCCTGAAGAACATCATGACTTGCTGTGTTATCCTGCACAATATGATTCTTGAAGATGAGAGAGGAATGGACTTAGAATTCTTTTACGATAATGTGGGTAGCCGTGTCAAACCAGCTAGAGACCCAAACCGCATTAGAGCTTTTCTTCATACATACAAGGAGATTGAAAATGCAGACACACACTTTCAACTTTAGGAAGATCTCATTGAGCACCACTGGCAAAGGGCTGGACAGTGACTAATTTTTGTATTCATTTGTATTTGTATTCGTGACAAGTTTTGTATTGCATTATTTTAAGTTTGCTATGGTGATTTGAATAATTATTTGTAATGCGGATGATTATTGTTTTACGTTTGATTTGAATAATTCAGTTTGTTTTTTATTGTTGAATTATGTTGGATTTGAGATTTGCGGGCTGATGATTTGTGAGGATGCAATAAGAAAGAGCGTAACTCAAGATAGTCGACCCGTAAAAAGTATATTCGAATATACTTTTTACGGATCCGCTTGGAGGGTCTGCATACATGCCCGACCAGCGCCCGACCATAAAAAGCTGTTTCGCGCGAACTGCATACGCGTTTTGCAGACCGGCGTTTTGCGGGGTCTGCTAGAGTTGCTCTTAGGCCACATCGGAGGCCAGCATTTTATTTCCTTGCCTTATGTGTGTCGCTTTCGCTTTGTTCGGGTCGCTAGCTACCACACGTGGGACATTAATCAATAAGGGAGACCTCTATTCTAACAAAAGCGAGCACTAGCTCTGCTGGTTGCACCCTTATGGTCAAAAAAAGTGAAGGCTATAGGTTTGATCCTCAACAACAGCAATATTTTTTTCTGATCGAACCCTTTTCTACTATTAAAAATAGGACTGCAGGTTGAGTATCAAAAAGGTCAAGGGGCTTTCCGCATAATATCACTATGGACCAAGAATATCAATTCCCTTTATAAGTAGGTATAAATATTAGTTCATCTACACGCGGATACACCTAATCAGTCCATCAAACATTGGTGGACACGTCCGGATATGTCCATGTGCACTAACCGGGAATCCCTCATTTTGCTGCATCTGCAGTCGTGTACCTCATATTTGAACCCTCATATCCATGCAACCCATGCAACATAAAAAATAAACCTATGTAGATCAACAAACTAGCAACAAACGGACTTAAATCAGGCGTAATTCGCGTCGTAGCGGTCATCGGACAACTTTGCATCGGCCGGATAGTACTTAAACATAACAAAAACTAGATTAAATGGAGAAGGGCGAAGGTAATCACCATTTTCTCGTCGGCCCCTTCCAGTCATCGGCGCAGCTATACCTCCCCGTGTAGGCGTCGACGGCCGGATGGACATCATCGTCGGAGTTGGAGCCGTCGGTGACGTCTTAGTTGTTGTCAGAGGAGATTTGGTCGGTTGTCGGCCTTCGGATTAGGCGCTCCTTCTCCTTGGCATGCCAGTCCGCCTTCACCTTGATTGATGGATCTTTCGTCACCTCGCGCTCCGATAGTTTGATAACGAGCCGGATCACTTTGGCATTTTTGCGACGGAGCCATCACGCATTCGTCTCCTCCGACGTGAGGGGGCAGTGGAGGACCAACGCAAGAACCTCCCCCCACCGCCCTCGCCCTTGTCCTCTATTACTCGCGGCGGGTTGCGCGTGCCTCATATTTGGGTGTCCTCATCTGTGTCGACTGTGCCGCTGGCACAACGACCCAACGGTGCCTGAGTACGCCGTCTGAAGTAGATTTAGCTTGCGGGCATGGTGAGTGGCGTACCTGGATGGGCGCGGAGCAACCGGAGCTGCACGAAAGGGCATGAGGGTCCGGTGACATCGTTGGTGCTACGTCATCGGACCATGAGGGAGGGTGCGGAATTGGAGCTTCCGCAGTCACCCTTGTCCAAGACGGATCGGCACAGCATGATGCAAATGGCGAGCTCCTCCACGTCGTCATCGGCACCGGATCCGCCACCTGGATGCACTTAGGCTCCTTAGCGCATAGTTAGCTTTTTGTGTCTATTCTTATAACTTGCACGCGTAAATTCACGTCTGTAGAAAAAATAGTCCAACAATAAAAGCCAATAATAGTACAAACAAATAAGTACTTGAGGTTGCCTATTTGGGACCCCTCCGCTCTTTCAAATTCAGCTCCGCTCTAAATGCAAGCCAAGCGGGATAGCTCTATGATATGCCCCTCCGTAAAAAATAGAATCTAAGGTACAACTCCCAGATTTTTATGAAACTCTTCAGGGGTGCTTCAAAAAACTCTAGAAGCTGAAGTTGAGATTAAATTACCCACCATTGCCATCAGTAAGTGGATACCTTTTGTTTCTCCTACCCATCCAATCAAATAGATACTTTCCACCAAATTTTCCACTCTTAAAGTTGGAGATGGATAAAAGCCAAACATTCTCTTTGGTAGAGTTGCAACTTCTGTATGGAACTACTCCAAAATGGATTTGATGGAGCAGAGCATTCCCAAACAGGCCATTAAAAAGTTATAATTAAGAAAAACTACTTTGTAATGTACCTACGCACTTATGTACAAAGTCAAGGAATTTGACTTCGGACTTATAAAGAGGCCCTTTAACTTTTAACAAGCTCCACACTCTCAATGGCGGAGGTATCCATAAGCTTAATGAGGCCCTCGTCACCCTCATCACCAACTGGCCCGATGCTATTACGCTCTCGGTGCACCGACCAATAATCAGTTTGCTCACCTGCTCGAGAAGCTTTCTGCAAAAGTCGTCTCGTTTCATCTCACACCACACACCTCACAATATGATCTCCACCAACAATAGTGCTTTCATCTCCGGCCGCAACATCCATGATAACTTCATGATCATTCAGCAGATGCCCGGGCAGGCACACAAGCTCCACAGTACGCGCATGCTTCTCAAGATCGACATCGGGCACGCCTTTGACTCTGTATCTTGGCCTTTTTGTTCGAGATTCTAAAGCACCTCGTCTTTGGCCTCTCTCTCTCTCTCTCTAGGGCAGCGGTGGGTGGTGTATGGTGGTGTATGGTGGTGGTCGGCGGGTGCAAGGAGGAGGCAGTGCTACCTCTTGTGCACTGTGTTGGATTTCCCCGAAGAGGAGAGGATGATGCAACAAAGTAGCGTAAGTATTTCCCTCAGTTTTTGAGAACCAAGGTATCAATCCAGTAGGAGGCTACGCACAAGTCCCTCGTACCTGCACAAAACAATAGCTCCTCGCAATCAACGCGATTAGGGGTTGTCAATCCCTTCACGGTCACTTACAAGAGTGAGATCTAATAGAGATGATAAATAATTTTTTTGGTATTTTTGGTATAGAGATACAAAGTGAAAAGTAAAAGGCAAAGTAAAAACAAAGCAAGTATTAAAATAATGAAAATTGATATGATGAGAATAGACCCAGGGGCCATAGGTTTCACTAGTGGCTTCTCTCAAGAGCATAAGTATTCTACGGTGGGTGAACAAATTATTGTTGAGCAATTGACATAATTGAGCATAGTTACTCCACTCATCGTCCGCTATCCAGCATGCATCTAGAGTATTAAGTTAAAAACAGAGTAACGCCTTAAGCAAGATGACATGATGTAGAGGGATAAATTCATGCAATATGATAAAAACCCCATCTTGTTATCCTCGATGGCAACAATACAATACGTGCCTTTGCTGCCCTTACATCACTAGGAAAGGACACCGCAAGATTGAACCCAAAGCTAAGCACTTCTCCCATTGCAAAACTACCAATCTAGTTGGCCAAACCAAACGGATAATTCGAAGAGACTTGCAAAGATAACCAATCATACAAAAAAGAATTCGGAGAAGATTCAGATATTGTTCATAGATAATCTTGATCATAAACCCACAATTCATCGGTCTCAACAAACACACTGCAAAAAGAAGATTACATCGAATAGATCTCCACGAGAGAGGGGGAGAACATTGTATTGAGATCCACAAAGAGAGAAGAAGCCATCTAGCTACTAGCTATGGACCCAAAGGTCTGAAGTAAACTACTCACACTTCATCGGAGGGGCTATGGTGATGATGTAGAAGCCCTCCGTGGTGGATGCCCCTCCGGTGGAGCTCCTAACAGGCCCCAAGATGGGATCTCGTGGATCTGAGAAAGTTGCAGCGGTGGAATTAGGTTTTGGCTCTTGTTACGATCGTTTGGAGTGCGAGGTATATATAGGAGGAAGAATGCGTCGGTGGAGCAACAGGGGCCCACGAGGCGGGGGGTGCGCCCTAGGGGAGGCGCCCCACCCTCGTGACCGCCTCTGTTACTTCTTGGAGTAGGGTCCAAGTCTCCGGATCACGTTCGATGAGAAAATCACGTTCCTCAAGGTTTCATTCCGCTTTGGACTCCGTTTGATATTCCGCTTTCTTGAAACACCGAAATAGGCAAAAAACAGCAATTTCGGCTGGGCCTCCGGTTAATAGGTTAGTCCCAAAAATAATATAAAATGGAAAATAAAGCCCAATATAGTCCAAAACAGTAGATAAAGTAGCATGGAGCAATAAAAATTATAGATACGTTGGAGACGTATCGGGCATCTAAGCTTAATTCTTGCTCGTCCTCAAGTAGGTAAATGATAAAAGAGAATTTTTGATGCGGAGTGATACTTTGGCATAATTTCAATGTAAATCTTCTTAATTGTGGTATGAATATTCAGATCCGAAAGATTCAAGACAAAAGTTCATATTCACATAAAAATAATAATACTTCAAGCATACTAACTAAGCAATTATGTCTTGTCAAAATAACATGGCCAAAGAAAGTTATCCCTACAAAATCATATAGTTTGGCTATGCTCCATCTTCCCCACACAAAATATTTAAATCATGCACAACCCCGATGACAAGCCAAGCAATTGTTTCATACTTTAACATTTTCAAAACTTTTTCAATCTTCATGCAATACATGAGCGTGAGCCATGGATATAGCACTATATGTGGAATAGAACGGTGGTTGTGGAGAAGACAAACAGGGAGAAGATAGTCTCACATCAACTAGGCGTATCAATGGGCTATGAAGATGCCCATCAATAGATATCAATGTGAGTGAGTAGGGATTGCCATGCAACGGATGCACTAGAGCTATAAGTCTATGAAAGCTCAAAAAAAGAAACTAAGTGGGTGTGCATCCAACTCGCTTGCTCACGAAGACCTAGGGCATTTGAGGAAGCCCATCATTGGAATATACAAGCCAAGTTCTATAATGAAAAATTACCACTAGTATATGAAAGTGACAAAATGAGAGACTCTCTATCATGAAGATCTTGGTGCTACTTTGAAGCACAAGTATGGTAAAAGGATAGTAGCATTGTCCCTTCTCTCTTTTTCTCATTTTTTATTTGGGCCTTTTCTCTTTTTTTATGGCCTCTTTTTTTTCGTCCGGAGTCTCATCCCGACTTGTGGGAGAATCATGGTCTCAATCATCCTTTCCTCACTTGGGACAATGCTCTAAAGAATGATGATCATCACACTTTTATTTTTCTTACAACTCAACAATTACAACTCGATTCTTAGAACAAAGTATGACTCTATATGAATGCCTCCGTGGTGTACCGGATATACAATGAAACAAGAGTGACATGTATGAAAGAATTATGAAAGGTGGCTTTGCCACAAATACGATGTCAACTACATGATCATGCTAGCAATATGACAATGATGGAGCGTGTCATAATAAACGGAACGGTGGAAAGTTGCATGGCAATATATCTCGGAATGACTATGGAAATGCCATGATAGGTAGGTATGGTGGCTGTTTTGAGGAAGATATATATGGTGGGTGTATGATACCAGCGAAAAGTGCGCGGTATTAGAGAGGCTAGCAATGGTGGAAGGATGGGAAAAAGTGCGTATAATCCATGGACTCAACATTAGTCATAAAGAACTCATATACTTATTGCAAAAATCTAGAAGTTATCAAAGCAAAGTATTACGCGCATGCTCCTAGGGGGATAGATTGATAGGAAAAGACCATCGCTCGTCCCCGACCGCCACTCATAAGGAAGACAATCAATAAATAAATCATGCTCCGAGTTCATCACATAACGGTTCACCATACGTGCATGCTACGGGAATCACAAACTTCAACACAAGTATTCTTTAAATTCACAACTACTCAACTAGCATGACTTTAATATCACCATATTCATATCTCAAAACCATTATCAACCATCAAACTTTTCTTAGTATTCAACGCACTCAAAAGAAAGTTTCACATATCTTGAATACCAAGTATATTAATATTAAGCAAATTACCATGCTATTAACGACTCTCAAAATAATCTAAGTGAAGCATGAGAGATCAATAGTTTCTTTAAAACAAATCCACCACCGTTTCTAAAAGATCTAAGTGAAGCATTAGAGCAAATATTATCACGCTCAAAAGATATAAGTGAAGCACTATGAGCAAAACTATCAAGCTCAAAAGATATAAGTGAAGCACATAGAGTATTCTATCAAATTCCAATTCATGTATGGCTCTCTCAAAAGGTGTGTACAGCAAGGATGATTGTGGTAAACTAACAAGCAAAGACGATAATAATACAAGACGCTCCAAGCAAAACACATATCATGTGGTGAATAAAAATATAGCTCCAAGTAAATTTCCGATGGAAGTAGACGAAAGAGGGGATGCCTTCCGGGGCATCCCCAAGCTTTGACTTTTTGGTATCCTTGGTTTATCTTGGGGGTGCCATGGGCATCCCCAAGCTTAGGCTCTTGCCATTTCTTGTTCCATAATCCATCAAAATAATTTACCCAAAACTTGAAAACTTCACAACACAAAACTCAATAGAAATCTCGTGAGCTCCGTTAGAGAAAAAAACAAAAGACTACTTTAAGGTACTGTAATGAACTCATTCTTTATTTATATTTGTGTTAAACCTACTGCATTCCAACTTCTCTATGGATTATAAACTATTTTACTAGCCATAGATTCATCAAAATAAGCAAACAACACACGAAAAACAGAATCTATAAAAAACAGAACAGTCTGTAGTAATATGTAACTAACGCAAACTTCTGGAACTCCAAAAATTATATAAAAATAGGACGACCTAGAAAATTTGTTTAATGATCAGCAGTAATTGGAATCAGTATTTTATTACATTCTGGTGATTTTTAACAATTGTTTTCGTGAACAGAAAGATTCTGGAAATTACAGCAAGATCAAATAACTATCATCCAAGAAGATCCTATAGGTCTAACTTGGCACAAACACTAATTAAAACATAAAACCACATCTAAACAGAGGCTAGATGGATTATTTATTCCTAAACAGAAGCAAAAGCAAAAAAACTAAAAATAAAATTGGGTTGCCTCCCAACAAGCGCTATCGTTTAACGCCGTAGCTAGGCATAAAAGCAAGGATAGATCTAGGTATTGCCATCTTTGGTAGGCAATCCATAGGTGGCTCTCATGATAGATTCATATGGTAATTTTATTTTCTTTCTAGGAAAGTGTTTCATGCCCTTCTTTAAGGGAAATTGGAATCTAATATTCCCTTCCTTCATATCAATAATTGCACCAATCGTTCTAAGGAAAGGTCTACCAAGAATAATAGGGCAAGAAGGATTGCAATCTATATCAAGAACGATAACATCTACGGGCACATAATTCCTATTTGCAATAATAAGAACATCATTAATTCTTCCCATAGGCTTCTTAATAGTGGAATCCGCAAGATGCAAGTTTAGAGAGCAATCATCAAAGTCACGGAAATCTAGCAAATCATATAAGGTTTTGGGGATAGTAGAGACACTAGCACCCAAATCACGCAAGGCATGAAACTCATAATTTTTAAATTTAATTTTAATAGTAGGTTCCCACTCATCATAGAGCTTTCTAGGGATAGAGACCTTCAACTCAAGTTTTTCTTCATAAGATTGCATCAAGGCATCAACAATGTGTTCGGTAAAGGCCTTATTTTGACTATAAGCATGAGGAGAATTTAGCATGGATTGCAACAAGGAAATACAATCAATTAAAGAGCAATTTTCATAATTAAATTCCTTGAGATCCAATATAGTGGGTTTAGCAACATCTAGGTTTTTATTTCTTTCAATCCCACATTTATCAATTTCATCATCAAGATCTAAAAACTCAATTCTTAGAACGCCTTCTAGGTAAAGGAAGATCATATTCAGTTTCATCAAGATTCATATTGCAAAACAAAGATTTAATAGGAGACACATCAATAACTTTTAGATCTTCATCTTGATTTTCATAGGAATTGGAAGAACACGCTTTAATAAAGGCATCTTTGGAAGCACGCATCCTAGCGGTTCTTTCTTTGCACTCATCAATGAAAATTCTCATAGATTTGAGAGACTCATTGATATCATGCTTAGGAGGAATAGACCTAAGCTTTAAAGAATCAATTTTAAGAGAAATTCTATCAACGTTCCTAGTCAAATCATCAACTTTAAGCAATTTCTCCTCAAGCAAAGCATTAAAATTCTTTCGAACTCATAAATTCTTTAACACTAGTCTCAAATTCAGAGGGCATCTTATTAAAATTTCCATAAGAATTGTTGTAGGAATTTCCATAATTATTAGAGGAATTACTAGGATAAGGCCTAGGATTAAAATTCCCTCTATACGCGTTGTTACCAAAATTATTCCTACCAACAAAATTCACATCCATATATTCATTATTGTTCTCAATCAAGGAAGATAAAGGCATATCATTAGGATCAGAAGAAACACTCTTAGTAGCAAATAATTTCATAAGGTCATCCATCTTTCCACTCAAAACATTAATTTCTTCTATCGCATGCACTTTTTTATTAGTAGATCTTTCGGTATGCCATTGAGAATAATTAACCATAATATTATCTAGAAGTTTAGTAGCATCTCCTAGAGTGATTTCCATAAAAGTGCCTCCCGCGGCCGAATCTAAAAAATTTCTAGAAGCAAAATTCAATCCGGCATAAAAGTTTTGTATAATCATCCACAAGTTCAAACCATGAGTAGGACAATTACGTATCATTAATTTCATTCTCTCCCAAGCTTGTGCAACATGTTCATGATCAAGTTGCTTAAAATTCATAATATCGTTCTTAAGAGAGATAATCTCAGCGGGAGAAAAATACTTAGAGATAAAAGCATCTTTGCACTTGTTTCAAGAATCAATACTATTTTTAGGCAGAGATGAAAACCACGCTTTAGCACGATCTCTAAGTGAAAAAGGAAATAGCTTTAATTTAACGATATCATTATCGACATATTTTTTCTTTTGCATATCACATAAATCAACGAAGCTATTCAGATGAGTAGCGGCATCTTCACTAGGAAGGCCGGCGAATTGATCTTTCATAACAAGATTCAACAAAGAAGTATTGATTTCACAAGATTCAGTATTGGCAAGAGGAGCAATCGGAGTGCTAAAGAAATCATTATTATTGGTATTGGTGAAGTCACACAATTTGGTAGTACCTTGAGCCATCGCGACAAACAAGCAATCCAACACACGAGCAAACAAAAGGCAAGCGAGAAAAAGGCAAACGGGAAAAAGAGGAGGAGATTGGGAAAGAGAGGGCGAATAAAACGGCAAGGATGAAGTGGGGGAGAGGAAAACGAAAGGCAAATGGCAAATAATGTAATACGGGAGATAGGAATTGTGATGGGTACTTGGTATATAGACTTTAACGGTGGCAGAAGTGGCTTGTTGTTAGGTGTACAAGTCTTGACTTGCTCTTGCGTAAGCTTCCCGGCAACGGCGCCAGAAATTCTTCTTGCTACCTCTTAAGAACTGCGTTGGATTTCCCCGAAGAGGAGAGGATGATGCAGCAAAGTAGCGTAAGTATTTCCCTTAGTTTTTGAGAACCAAGGTATCAATCCAGTAGGAGGCTACGCACAAGTCCCTCGTACCTGCACAAAACAATAGCTCCTCGCAACCAACGCGATTAGGGGTTGTCAATCCCTTCACGGTCACTTACGAGAGTGAGATCTAATAGAGATGATAAATAATATTTTGATATTTTTGGTATAGAGATGCAAAGTGAAAAGTAAAAGGCAAAAGTAAAAACAAAGCAAGTATTAAAATAATGGAGATTGATATGATGAGAATAGACCCGGGGCCATAGGTTTCACTAGTGGCTTCTCTCAAGAGCATAAGTATTCTACGGTGGGTGAACAAATTCTTGTTGAGCAATTGATGAATTGAGCATAGTTATGAGAATATCTAGGTATGATCATGTATATAGGCATCACGTCCGAGACAAGTAGACCGACTCACCTTTTGCATCTACTACTATTACTCCATTCATCGACCGCTATCCAAAGCATGCATCTAGAGTATTAAGTTAGAAACAGAGTAACGCCTTAAGCAAGATGACATGATGTAGAGGGATAAATTCATGCAATATGATAAAAACCCCATCTTGTTATCCTCGATGGCAACAATACAATACATGCCTTGATGCCCATACATCCTTTGGGAAAGGACACCGCAAGATTGAACCCAAAGCTAAGCACTTCTCCCATTGCAAGAACTACCAATCTAGTTGACCAAACCAAGCGGATAATTCAAGAGACTTGCAAAGATAACCAATCATACATAAAATAATTCAGAGAAGATTCAAATATTGTTCATAGATAATCTTGATCATAAACCCACAATTCATCGGTCTCAACAAACACACCGCAAAAAAGAAGATTACATCGAATAGATCTACACGAGAGAGGGGAGAACATTGTATTGAGATCCAAAAAGAGAGAAGAAGCCATATAGCTACTAGCTATGGACCAAGGTCTCAAGTAAACTACTCACACTTCATCGAAGGGGCTATGGTGATGATGTAGAAGCCCTTCGTGGTGGATGCCCCCTCGTGAGCTCCTAACAGGCCCCAAGATGGGATCTCGTGGATCTGAGAAAGTTGCGGCGGTGGAATTAGGTTTTGGCTCTTGTTACGATCGTTTGAAGTGCGTAGGTATATATAGGAGGAAGGAGTACGTCGGTGGAGCAATAGGGGCCCACGAGGCGGGGGCGCGCCTAGGAGGGGCCCCCCACCCTCGTGACCGCCTCTGTTACTTCTTAGAGTAGGGTTCAAGTCTCCTGGATCACGTTCGGTAAGAAAATCACGTTCCCGAATGTTTCATTCTGTTTGGACTCCGTTTGATATTCCGTTTTTTCAAAACACTGAAATAGACAAAAAACAACAATTCTGGGCTGGGCCTCCGGTTAATAGGTTAGTCTCAAAAATAATATAAAAGTGGAAAATAAAGCCTAATATAGTCCAAAACAGTAGATAAAGTAGATAGATACGTTGGAGACGTATCAGGCAGGAAGGAGAGGGGAAGCCAGGTAGTTTTACGAAAATGATAAGGCGCGAATGTCAGATTTCTAGACATTCAGCTCGAACCATGTAATCACTATTGGATCGTCTTCACAGATATTGAAGCAAGAAGGAGTGCCACGTCACGTTTTTAGATCGTTTGATCTAACCAGGCCCCCGCTCGAACCCCCCAGCCTATTGAACTAGAACACCCCCACCCACTCGTCACTTGCATCTCGCCTCTCTCCCCTCTAACATAGTTTGATCTAACCGCCCCTCCAACGCGACCCGGGTACCATCGCCGACAAGGACTCCGGCATCACCGCCCTCTTGCTCATGTTCTTCTTCATCTTCCTCGTGTCCTCCTAGAGTATTTGCTCTTGGCGTCGGCCATTTTATCCTGCCACGTCGGCCAGCAAGCCCGGCGTCGGTTCCCACTGCATCAAGACCAGCGCCGACGAGCCATGTCCTCGTGCTCCAGCCGCCTCGACCGTCGGAGACCATCTGTATCATCAACAGCCATGCAGGCTCGCAACCCTACCACATTGGTGCGACTTGACCGCCGTTGTGTGGGTACATCGAGTCATCCTCGCGGGTCAAAGTCAATGAGAAGGAGATCCTCGTCGACGTCCTGTGCTCGGTGCACACCACGAGATCTCCGCTCGTCTTGCGTCCTAGCGCGCCTCCGCCCCGTATGGTTCTGGGCTCTGCCACCATCTCGTCCCAATCGGGATCTGCCACACGACGGCGCTACCGCCCCGGGGGATTTTAAGTGCGTCATGCCAGCGGTAGCTGGAGTACAAGCTTGGCAGCGAGGCGTAGCTGGTCCTCGCTGACTGTGGCAGCAACACAATGAGTTTCATTGCTGATTTTTTTCACTAGCTCCCACTACTTTTTGTATTTTTTGTGAGATGTCAGCAGTTTAGTGTTGTGTAATTATTGTGCAGGAACTTTTTTTTTGTAGTAGATGAGATGCTCATTGACCTGATTCTCATGGCAATTCTGGGAATCTATAGTTCACGAACGCCCCCAAAATGTATAGTTCATTGCAATCAAATTGATTTTTTGCCACCGGAACTCAAAATTTAGATTGCCATGGCAAAAAAAAAAAAAAACTAGGACACATAATATGTTCCCTTTTGAAACTTAAAATATGGTTCCATGTCTCAACTTCCATGGCAATTCAATTTTAATATGTCATGACATAGAGAAAGCATTTGTGCCATATCATTTTGCTTACAATCAACCAATTTTGCCATGGCAAAACTTGGCATGTATGGCCCCGATGAGACGTTTCATATTTTGTTTGCTTGCATGGCAAATTAACTTCATGCACCATGGCGATTTCAATTTTAATACCATGGCAAATTTAATTCTTCGACCATGGTAAATTCTTTATCTGTATTATGGAATGCTACTTCATGGGACCATGGCGGCTTTACTAAAGAATCATTTCTATATTATTTCTTTCCTTTATCTAATACGACAAACTTACTTTATGGACCATAGCAAACTTAATATATGAACCATTCAATCTTAATTTTAATAGGATGACAATTTTCTTGTTTCGTATCATGCAAAATCATTTTACAGACATGGTGTTTTTTTCTTATACAAAGCTTGACAATTAGAATAAAAATGTAACAGCAAATTTTAATATACGGCAAAAAAAATCATATCTTTTAATATGTCCGTGCAACTTATATTTCATTGAGCATTTCATGGCAAAAAAATTGTGTGAATTGGCCGTATGGAAAATTCTTTGAAAAAGTGTGTCTCATACATCATAATAAAATTTTAAAACATTTTTTTTGGAATACTCAAACGGCAAATGTATGGAAAATTGACATTCATACCATTTTAACTTATTCAAAACATTGCAAAATGTACTCTTTTTCGCCACGGCAATTGTTTTTATTTTCCATGGAATTTTTTTTTTCGCCATGGCAATATTACCTTTATTGCCATGACAATTTTACTTTTAACATACACGACAAATTACTTTTTATTTTGCCATGGCAAAACAATTTCCTTCTTCAAAACATAGCAAATTTATTCTTTTATTGCTACGGCAATTTTACTCTTATTTGGCATGGCAAATTTTAATTTATTTGCTATCGGACGACTCCGGTTTAGAATAGATTTTAGGTGGGTTTGATGGGTTGCGTTAGAGAGCTTTGGGCTTAGGATAATAAAGAGAAAAGAAAATGCCCGGTTAGACGTTTTATTTAGGAAAAAAACATCTGCAATTTCAATCCGACTATAATGCCTTGCTAGCTTAACGGTTCGGACATCAAACGACCTCTGAATCAGATGAAATTTGACAGACGATCTAGATAGAATATAACACGATTGCTCGCAAACTTTCTAAGAAAATCCCCACTTATATAAAACAATTTTAAAATGGACTCACGGTCTGTGCAAGTGTCCATTGGGTTTGATAAAAAAGGGGTCAACAGAGGCAAAAGGTAAAGTTCACCTCTTTTGAAGAAGCTGCAAATACAAACGACGGCAACAAATTACCGGTGCAACGCGAATGATGCCGCGATGAATGCAACGAATAAATAATTACCGTGATATAGTAAATATATTACGGAAAGAATCTAGAGAACTGATCTCGCGCTGTTACATGGCCTTTTTCGTCCAGCAAACGTCTCTCTGGCATTGAACATGCGCTGACACCGGGGGCACTCTGGGCCGGCGATCCGTTTCAATGTCGGCGCCAGCGAGAGGTCACGTCTGCTCTGGGCCGGCGTCAATGCGGAGCGGTCTCTCTAATGCGAGCACTTGGCTTCCGGGGGGGGGGGGAGGGGGATGGCGCAAGCGAAAATGAGGCTTTTTGTGTGGACCAGAGTGGTCAGAAGCATGTGTGGCAGCGGTCTGGACACGGTTGCTTCCAGTTTGAGAAAAAAGGATATCTGAACCGCCAAGGACCAACATATGACCGCGCTGGATGATAAAATATGTTTGGACCACGCGGTTCAGATGGTCATGTTGGATGGTAAAACATGTCCGAAGCAGATGTTTCAGACGGTTATAGACGACGGTACGAGGGTCTGCATTGGAGAAGCCTTGAGTCGAACCGTCTTCAAAATCGACTTAGTGGGCATTTGATCCGATTTTGCTACTTTAGGTTCAGGGTTATTGCGAATCAATATATGATTGGATGGTTAGAGGGACAGTGATATCCGTAGCCTATCGGGTTCAAGTCCTGGTGCTCTCATTATTTCATGATTTATTTTGAAATTTTCGACGACTCACTTTCAGTTGGAGGAGACGTTCCCGTCGATGATGAGTCGCCCACGGTGACTTCGTAAATCTTAAGATGATATGCCGGCTCAGTCTTTCGAAGGTGCTCATAGGGTAGGGTGTGCATGTGTGTTTATAAAGACGAGTGTATGCGCGTATGTATGAGCGCTTGCGTTTGTACTGTGTTAAAAAAAAACGTTCAAGGTTATTAAGCAAACATTTCTCTCTCTCTCGTTGTCGGGGTGATTGGTGAATCCTAGCCGTGCGATCATGCCGAGATATTTCTTCTACAGCGCCGTCCGGCTACACCCGACCATCCGCTGGGCCTCCAATTTGGGAGTAGCAGGCAAAGGCCTACGGCGTAGAACCCTCTCCAGGTCTGGGCTCTCCGTTGTCGCCGCCGTCGCCATGGGCAGCGCCTCCAAGCTGCTGTCCTCCCTCTTGCTCACCTCCTCCCCGCTCCGTCTCCGGCCCTCCGCCGCCGCCTTCGCGCTCATCCTCTCCTCGCGCACCGCGGCATCCCGCCGCCAACACCTGCTCTCCTCCCCCTGCCCCCTCCGTACGCTCTCCACCTCGGCCGCCGCCGCCGCCTCACCCCTCCCCTACAGCTCCAGCTCCGCCTCGTCAACCCCACTGCTCCACGCCCCTTACCCGGAATGGTCCCGCCTGGTCGACCGCCTCGCGGCCGCCGGCTACGCCGCCCGCGCCCCCTCCCCCGCCGATGAGCTCGCCGTCGCCTCCGGCAGCGGCCTGTCGGCCGAGGCGGAGTCCGCTGTGTCCTCCTGCCTGGCCTTCGCGCGCGACCGGCCCGACCTTCTCAGGTGAAGTGAATCGCTTGGCCATCTGGCCGGCTGGTTTCTTTTCCTCACGTTGCTGATTGATTGGATGTGTGACCGCAGGTCGCTGCCGACGGAGGATGTCGAGGTTGTGGTGTCTAACGTTGCACCAGCCCTGTTCAAGGGAGGTGAGGAATCTGCGCAGCGACTGCAGCAATACCTCGCGGGTGAAGAGGACACTGTGAGTTCTTATCCGTTTTGCAAGTTGGTCACATCACGCTTGTGGAGTTGTTGTCTAGTACTCCCTCCATTTCATAATTCTTGTCCACTTAAACTAAAACCGTGACAAGAATTATGGAATGGAGGGAGTAGGTTACAGTAGATTTTACATATGTGGGATCATCAGTCAACTAGATACTTATTTTGGTTAGCACAAGTTACCACTTACCACATATGTTGCTCTACGGATTTCTAGCCACATATTGTGAACGATACAGTAGAAATTATAATTAAGAAGGAAAGACCAAACATCCCATTCAGTTCAGGGACAATCCTCTGTATAATTCCCATAAAATTTTGAGCATTTCAGTTCGTCATTTTCTCCCTGCACCTTTGGTACACCCCTTGTTGCTTGTATGATGTGTGATGTTGAACGCCTTATAGGAATGCTGTATTTTCCTCAGTTACGATGTCACCAGGGTTACAGCTGTGGTTACATGGCATTGTACAGAAAGTAATACAAGGATAGTCAGTATATATGTAGTTAGAGGAAAACATCCATCACACCTTAGCCTTGCTGAATGCAACTTGCAGTCTAGCAAGCTGTGAACAACAGAGCTTAACTAGCAAATGCATACAACTTAATGCGTGACTTGTACTGTTAAAGACATCCAGAGGGGCACAGAGCTCAACTAAGAACTTATATAACTACGAAGTCACAAAACATAACTTGCACCAGGCGGAGGCATGAAAGGCGTGGCGGTTGGTGTGGAGGTTGCGTCATCGGAACGAAGCGGTGGTGGCAATTAGGGGCCTCGATGTTGTGGAGGAGGCTGGAGCTCTCATAGAACAAATTCAAATCCTTCCTTTTTGGATAGGGATTAAGGCAGAGAGATTTTTCATCATATATGTAGTTAGATATTTGACTTGGGCTTTGGTTTGAGATGTTCTGTGGTAGAAGTATTCCTGTTTATTTCATTTGTTGAAACCGAATCCGAAGGGGGATTCTTGGGATAAGCCATATATCCTGTATGGGAAGAACAGATTTCTTAAGAATTCTTGCAACAGGTTTCAGTTGCCAATTCACAAATGTTGACCCCACATTATGCAATGTGACAGAACTGTATTGTTCAAGACACTAAAGGTGTGATAACTTTTGCCAGGCAATTCAATCAGTCAGAGCGGAAACTGTGGACATTGTTCGGTACTTGTTAAGTTACACATACAGTTCGTCAAACAACTATTTAGAAGATAAAGAACTCACTGATTCAGCTGTTAGAAATATCTTGGCTGAGCTAGTTAATTCTAGTGGACTTCCCCACACCTCCAGTTTCGTGGAGTCAACAGTTGAGAGTCAACCTGAGCGATTCTCTAGGCATCCAGGGCAAAATGTTGAGATGAAACGTGGTGACTGGATTTGCACAAGGTATGTTGTGGATATTTTTATTTATCAAATTAACAGTTGCATGCCACATCGCCTTACTTTAAAGTGCTGACTAATTTCTACATCTTCTCTTTCTAGATGTGATACAGCTAAAATATACACACTCGTTTTCTTGTGCTGTAGCAGAGTCTTGCACAAGCATGCATCTATGTAATAAATCATTTTTCATTTTTGAACAATGCTGTTGTTGTCTCATAGTCTTTTCACACTTGGCTTGTTTTACCTCTGTGTATGCTTTCTCATCTATATTCCTAACGGACATTTAACTAATCATGACCAATTATGTGCTATTCTCATAATTTTGTACAAAGAGGACCAAAACTCGCATCTGTAAAATAAATTCGCAACTACTTGTATTGTCAGACGCATTTGAGATTATTTGCTACTGGCTTGTTTACTACTCCCCCTGTCCAGCTTGCAAAAACGTCTTACATTGTGGGACGGAGGGAGTACTTGTTTGAAATATTTTACCCTTTTTCATATTTTCGTAATGTTGACTCTAAATATGCTCTGCAACCTACAGATGTAGCTTTATGAACTTTGCAAGAAATGCGAGGTGCCTTGAGTGCAATGAGCATCGGCCAAAGAAGATGTTGACTGGCGGAGAGTGGGAATGCCCTCAGTAAGCTTCGACATGCTAACTTCATTTTTGTGATTTGAAGTTATTTATGCTTTGAGATGGCTGACTTTGTATTGTCCTTTTGCCAAGGTGTGAATTCTATAATTATGGGAGGAACATGTCATGCTTAAGATGTGCTTGCAAAAGACCAGCGACAACTGCATCTGCTGGTGCTGGTTTAGGCGGTGTAGCAGAGCTTCTTAGTGGAACTACTGCTGGTAGATCTGAAATTGAGAGAAAACTCGCTGAAAGCGATGAGAAGGCAGAAAGGTGGTTGAGCAAAGTATCTCAACTTGACGATTCTGCTGATTTAAGTAGTCTGGCAGCTGATGAGGATTTTCCTGAGATTATGCCTATGAGGAAGGGAGTCAATAAATTTGTAGTTAGCACACGCAAGACACCATTGGAGAGAAGATTGGCAAGTGCGCAGTACAGCAGTAACAATAGCCCTCAAGCAACAGCATCCGACTCCAAGATTAGTCAAACTTTAGACAGGATACTTGGGCGTTCGGCATCTACTTCTGCCCCAAACAATCAGTCTGATAATGGGGGTGTAAATGCTGAGACTCCCAGGAAATTAACAGGCCATCTTGGTGATATCGACCCCGTTCCTTTTGTGCCATTATCTGCTGATCTGTTTACCAAGCCACAGAATGCAAAGAGTAATGAACAGGCAGATAGGGACTGTCAAATAAATAAGGAAACTGGTAGTTCCACACCCGATATCACACAGGCCTCAACTGAGAGGAAAGATGTTGATAAATCATTAGATACTGCTGAGAAATGGTCCAAGAAAGTCGCAGAACTCGACAGTGTAAATGACCTTTCAAGTGCTATTTCTGATGAAGACTTTCCTGATATTATGCCAATGAGGAAAGGTGAGAACCGGTTTGTTATTAGTAAGAAAAAAGACCGCTCGCTGACATCACCACAGTACCAGAGGCGCAGTGTGCTTGAGCAGGCTGACAATTCCGATTTCGTCCCATTTGTTCCGTTTCCTCCTGATTATTTTGCCAAGAAAGATGTGCCAGCGGAGAGTACTCCAGATACAGGAATAGTTTCAGAAAGTTCTCCATCAGCTGATAAGCTGCCAGAAACAAATGCTTCATCAAGACATTCGGGAAATAGCCAAAACACCTCACAGGTGATTGGCCCTCAGGGAAGTAGCATCATGAATAATGAGAACTGGAATAGGAATTACTCTCAGCAGAGCTCAAATCCAGGTGGTTATACACGTGGTGGAAGCAGCAGCCAGCAGTATCAACAGCAACCTTATGAGATGGGTGATCGATCTACTGGTACACCAAATTCAGGCGCCTGGAACCCAAACTACTCCCAGGGGACGTCTGCTGATGTCAGAGGAGGATCTAGCAACTATCAGCGTCAACAGCAACCCCATGAGGTCGGTGATCGATCTCGTGAAACTTCAAATACTGTTGCTTTGAACACAAACCACTCCCCCGGGAGGTTTAATGATGGCAGAGGTGGATCTAGCAACTATCAGCATCAACAGCAACCTCATGAGGCGGGTGGTCGATCTAGTGGAACTTCGAATACTGGTGCTTGGAACACAAACTACTCCCAGTCCCACGGGAGGTTTAATGATGGCAGAGGTGGATCTAACAACTATCAGCATCAACAGCAACCTCATGAGGTGGGCGATCGATCTAGTGGAACTTCGAATACTGGTGCTTGGAACACAAACTACTCCCAGTCCCAGGGGAGGTTTAGTGATGGCAGGGGTGGATCTAGCAACTATCAGTATCAGACACAACCTCATCAGGTGGGTGGTCAATCCAGTGGCTCTTCGAACACTCTGAACACAAACTACTTCAACGAGGGTCGAGATACATCTACTTACAATCAGGGAAGCTATTCTACACAACCGTCTTATACGCCTGGCTACAGTAATAATAGCAACAACAATGCTTGGAGCAGTAACAACAACCATAATTGGAGTGGTTCACATCCTGATAGCAGGGTTGCTACTAGCGGCATTGGTTCCACCAACCCTAATCAAGCAACAGGCTACTCAAGTTACGGAGGTGGAGGTTATACTGGAAAGAGCTTAGAAGGCTCTGCTGTGAAGGACCCCGATCCCCTGGACATGTCTGAGGAAGCCAAGGCCGAGAGATGGTTCAGGAGAGCAGCGCAGATAAAGGACATCTCCGAGCTTGCCAACATCCCCGACGAGGACTTCCCCGAGATAATGCCAATGAGGAAGGGGGTGAACAGATTCGTGGTGAGCAAGCGGAAGACGCCATTGGAGAGGCGATTGACTTCTCCTCAGTACAGAAGGAACCTACCGATCGTAAGCTCTGAGCCGGACAAAGATGCTAGCTGAAAGCAGGTATATCTATTCGATGCAGGAGCGAAGAGTTTACACAAGGATATACACTTTTACTTCTGATCGTGATAATAAGCAGCAAGGCGAAGAAATCCACGCGGAGGAAACAGCTGAACACCCAGACCATCTTTTCTTGTATCCAAAAGTTTTGTTCTCGACCAGTAGGGATTTGCTGTTTAATTTGTTACGTGTATCAGTTGTATACATTTGTCGTTGTACCTGAAACCGTGAGCGCAATCATCAAAATAATTTGCGCGTCGGATTTAAAAGGGATTAAAAAATCATATACTGTTTTGCTCGAAAACAAAAGTGTACTGTGTTAAAACAGACTGCCCAAAAACAAATGCCTTAATGAAAGCGGAGCATGCTTTCGATCATAGGTTGACAGTGTTTTAGGTTGTCCTCTGTGGATGGTGTATTTTTTTTAAGTTGATGGTACAGCCGCCGGCGGTATGATCTTGCGACACCATGATAGGACGTTTATTTTTGCTGCTTAAAGTTTTCTAGTCACATAGATGTGATGATGCAAGGTATGGCTTTGTTAGTGCAGCATATTGAGCTTTCGGTCATTTTGCAGTTGGAATCGTCTACAGCCCTATCCATCTTCAGAGATGACTCACTTGTTCGTTCTTCATATAGTCATCTTGCTTTGGAGATCAAAGCCTTGAGAGAGGCTCGGGAGTTTATTTTTCAAAAACTTTATCGCAGTCTGAATAGAGTAACACATGGCTGGCGAGATACAACCGCACTGAATGTGCCACCGATGTGTGGCTACATAGAAGGCCCTGTGTACTTGACGTATTTCTTGTCTCTTAACTGTAAATCTGTTGTCATGGAGTAAGGCCTCTTTTGGTTCATAGGATAGGATTATCATAGGAATAGGAAATTTGTAGGAAATGAGATGACATGTATCTCAAATCCTATGAGTAGGAATAGGAAACGAGATGTCATTTGATTGACACCAAAGGAATTTTTCCATGAGTTTGCGCTCATTTTTATTTTCCTATGAAATGTGGAGGATAGAATCCAATCCTATGTAGGAATAGGAATCCATTCCTATGAACCAAAGGGCTCTAAAGGAAAAAATCCTATAAGAATCCTATCCTCTAGAATTCCTATGAAATTCCTTCAAACCAAAGGAGGCCTAAAACTTCTTTACCCCGAAAAAACACACACGAGTAGGCGTCACCCCTCATCAAAAAACAAAAAACAGAAGGCGTCGCCCAGAAAAGACGTAGCACGACAAATGAGAAAGCCTACAAGACCAAAAACCCGGTCGAGCAACAGTGGGCTCCGACCAGCAAACCCTACTCGAACGGCCCATTAGCCCAACAACCCACGCCCACCCTACCCCTCGCGAGGTCATCAAAACCCTACCCGCGGCACACATCTCCCCCCACTTCCCCCCATCCGCCGCCGCCGCGCCTCCTCCTCGCCCAAGGTATCCCTCCCATCCTCTCCTCCCTCTCCTCCGCCCCATCTCCCCCGTCCTCCTAGGTCAATCCTTCCGCCGGCCGCTCCTCCTTCCGCCGCGCCGCTCGTCCACCGGTTCGTCCGTTTCGTCTCGCGAGGTCCGGTTGGTTTGGATCCAATGATAGGCGGCTGCGTCTCTCAATTCGCAGCCTAGGTCACCGGCAGTGGCTTAGTTCCTAGGGTTTCGGTCAAGTGTGTTCGAGATGCGTGAGTCCAATCTTTAGTTGCGGTGGAGCGCGCCATGGGCTGTTGTTCCGTGATCTGGATGCGTCCATTAGTTTCATTGGTTGAGTGAGTATCCGCCTGCTGTTCGTGAGATCTTGCACGGGTACTGGGGCACCGGACACAGATTTGCTGTTGTAGTTTCCGGCGGCCTAATCTGTACCGTGCAAGATGTACAGGGGCACGCAGTTTGCAGCAGTGTTTTCTTTGTGTTTCTGCTGCCGGTGGTTACCCAATAATCACCCAGCCTTTTCCGCTTAGGTTGTTTTGTTGTTCTATGTTTGTGTGAAGTAGGGTCCAGAGCACAAGTACTGAGGCACGGTAGCCGTTCTGGTTGCTCAGTTGCCATTTATTTGTTGTGCAAGAGAGACATGGGAACCCGCTTTGCAGCAGAGATTGAACTCTACTTTCTGCCGCCAGTAGTCGCCCAACATCACCCATTTGGTTCTTGTGTGAGATGCACATCTGACATTATTTGTGAGAGTTTATCCTACGTATAGACAGTAGCTACTCCCTCCGTCCCAAAATAAGTGTCTCAAGCTTAGTACAATTTTGTACTAAAGTTAGTTCAAAGTTCAGACAGTTATTTTGGGATGGAGGGAGTACTTGATAATTAGCTTACTTTTGGGCCTAAGGTATTACGAGATCCTCTATTTGATAATTAGTATCCTGTAGTTTGGTTCATTTGGACCAGAGCACAAGTACTGAGGCATGGTAGCCGTTCTGGTTGCACAGTTGCCATATTTTTGTTGTGCAAGAGAAACAGGGAACCCGCTTTGCAGCAGAGATTTACTCCACTTTCTGCAGCCAGTAGTCGCCCGATACCACACAGTTGGTGTGAAAGATGAACATGGGGAGGTTTTGATGATTGAGCTTTTGTGGTCATTCTATGCTACAGAGCCTGCTTTGTTGTTGATTGTTCTTTTGTGTAAACTTCCTTGCTTTATGTCCTTTTATGTGTTGCTCATGTTTGTTCTGATCTCATTTTTAGGTAGGAGCTTGTGAAAGTTCTCCAAGGCTGAGAAGATGGTTCTGAAGTAAGCTATATGTTTTGTAAATTAGCATGTCTTCTGTACTTAGTTTGATAGTAGTGATACCTCAAGTATGGTTTTACAATTGTTGCCTTCAGTGCTCAAATTGTTGTTTCATTTGCTCTACAGGACGGAGCTTTGCCGTTTTAGTGGCCAGAAGATTTACCCAGGGAAGGGTATCAGGTTCATTCGTTCGGATTCGCAGGTAAACTTTGTTATGTTAAAGTCACCAATATTGTTGTTGAATGGTCTAGGTCATCAGTATTAAGCCTGGAAGTTTTTTCTCTTGATTCTTCAAACAGGAACCACCTACTAACGATTCAGATATTTTGTGCTGCAGGTTTTCCTCTTTGCCAACTCAAAATGCAAGCGCTACTTCCACAACCGCCTGAAGCCTGCAAAGCTTTGCTGGACAGCAATGTACAGGAAGCAGCACAAGAAGGTATCACATTTTGGCTGCCAAGTTCTTAATTTTTACACTATCATTCATGCAGTTGTTGTATTATCCTTTTTTATGCCAAAGAAATGTTGCTAGAATTAGCTTGCATGTGCTTGTGTCTTTGTATTTTGCATTTCACCTGTCATTAATTCGAGGGCAAATTCCTCCCTACAGTTTGATATGCTTGTGCGTTGGTATTTATAACAAACATTAGATAACATTTGTTATGTTATTTATAGATCACTGCTTCTGTTAGCATGCCTGTATTTATGCGTGCCCGTCCTTCTGTAATCTTAAGCCTCATGATGTGCAACTTCCTGTGTTTGCTGCAACAAAGGATATATTTTTGTTTTTGGTTACTGATTCATCCTGTCATTTGTATTTACTGGGCTGTGCTTTGATGTGTCAATGCAGGACATCCATGCTGAGGCTGCCAAGAAGAGGCGCCGCACCACCAAGAAGCCGTACTCACGGTCGATTGTTGGTGCCACACTGGAAGTTATCCAGAAGAAGAGGGCTGAGAAGCCTGAAGTCCGTGATGCTGCCCGAGAAGCCGCTCTCCGGTACATTTTCAATCTCTTTATTGCTGTTCCAGCATTGTGTCTACTCCTAAATCTTCTGTTGCAAAAACTGATATCTTTGGACATTCTAGCAGCTGTTGATATTATTGTTTGCTTTTCAATCATCTAACTCTTAATTCATCATGTTGCAGTGAGATCAAGGAGCGCATCAAGAAGACCAAGGATGAGAAGAAGGCCAAGAAGGCAGAGGTGACCAAGTCCCAGAAGTCACAGGGGGGCAAGGGCGCCGTGCAGAAGGGTTCCAAGGGCCCAAAGATTGGCGGCGGCGGCGGGAAGCGTTGAAAGTCGATTACGCCATAGACATAGAATTGTGCTGCCTAGCCTTGTTTCCTATCCTACTATCATAGACCTTTGTCAAGTTATTACCCCGCCCTCTTGAATTTGCACCTTATCTGTGAGGCTGAATGGTGTTAACGTTTTGGATTGTCTTGATGAGTTTATTTATAATGAATGGTACTTATGTTGGTTCTTGTCACTTGGCTAGTTTTCTCATTGCAGCTGGCGCCAAAGCGATGGATCTTTATAGGATTGCTCTTGCTGATTATTCGAAGTTCCTAGTCTCCCGTCCTAATTCAATAGCTTTTAAGTCGTGCTGTATATACTTAGAAAATCAAATCTTGCTACCTTATATATGATCATATACCTGTTACTATAATGAACAATGAGATTTATGGGAGCAATAGCATCGAATGGTTTCACCTGCATGGCACCTTGTGAATAGAAGTGAGGCGGTGGTGGTTCTAGATCCAGGGTGTTTGCCGGTGATTTCGTCGCTCCCCTTCCTCTCCTATCATCGTGTTGTCATCTCTCGTCCAGGCATGTTTTAGTCTTAAGAGAGGTTTTCGAGCTCTTGTCCAGGCATGTTTTTAGAGAGGTGCTCATAGGAATAATGATCTTCCAGCCCGTGCTACTGCTCGTTGTAGGTTTTCGAGCTCCCGTCCAAGCATGTTTTTAGAGAGGTTTTCGAGTTTCCTCCGCCGATGTCATGCTGCTCATAGGAATTTTTTTTCTTCAAAACGGAGGTAAAAGATTTGCCTCATCGATTAATTAAGCAGAAAAGAATTGCCCAGTTAATTAACGGAAAATCGGGCGAACCAATACAGACCAACCACACGTAGACTACTCTCAGGGCTTGCAACCTGACAACCAAACCCAACACCTAACGACCACCAATACATCATAAAGACACCCCAACAAGAGTAACTCGGCCGAAGACCATGGGCACACCCAAATCAACGAAGACAAGTCAAGCCATAAGGACAACCCAATAGACTGATAACCATCCATCAAGTAGTTGCGGACGCCTTTTCTGTGACGCCACTCTTCTTTCCTTTGCTCCTGAGAGCCTCCTCCACAATCGCCTTGCCAGATCCAGGGCTCATCCTCTCCAAACGTTGCTCATAGGAATAATGATTTCACAGCCCGTGATGTCATGGTGCTCATAGGAATAATGATCTCCCAGCCCGTGCTCCTGCTCGTTGTAGGTGTTGCTGGCACCGACGAGAGCTTGTGGGGTTCAAGCTGTCAGTGCGGTTACGATCTGGTGTTGCATCTTGGCATGGCGGTGGCAATGAGTTGCTCTTGGAGTGCGACGGTGATGACTGATGCGGATTTGAGGAAGATGGTGGAGAATACGACCGCCTGTTGCATCTTGGCATGGCGGTGGCGATGAGTTGCTCTTGGAGTGCGACGGTGATGACTGATGCGGATTTGAGGAAGATGGTGGAGAATACGACCGCCTGTTGCATCTTGGCATGGCGGTGGCGATGAGTTGCTCTTGGAGTGCGACGATGATGACTGATGCAGATTTGAGAAAGATGATGGAGAATACGACCGCCTGTTGCATCTTGGCATGGCGGTGGCGATGACTTGCTCTTGGAGTGCGACGGTGATGACTGATGCGGATTTGAGAAAGATGGTGGAGAATACGACCGCCTGTTGAAGGGCGGATTTGCGTTGGCCCTGAAGCCGGCGTTGAAGAGGCTCGGACTCCGATTGGTGTTTCTTATCGGGCTAGATCCAGCCTTAGCTCATTAACGGACTCTGACTGATGTTCCTTATCGGGCTAGATCCAGCCTTAGCTCATTAAGGGCTCCTGGCTAGGGATGCTTTCCTTCTCCGGCAACGGCGGTATGCAGGAGTATGACCGCTTGTATTCTCTTTGTTTTCTGTTGTTTATACGCATATTAATGTTGTCTGTACGCATATCATCTACTCCCTCCGTTCCTAAATATAAGTTCTTTTTAGAGATTTCAATACAAACTACATACGGATGTATATCGACCTACTTTAGAGTGTAGATTCACTCATTTTGTTCCGTATGTAGTATATATTGGAATCTTTTAAAAGACTTATATTTAGGAACGGAGGGAGTATGTATCCTTAAATAAAAGTAATGTGTGCCTACGGGCGTGCATCCTTTTTTCTGGCTTTGCATTATTCACATCGTTATGACAACATTGGCTACAGAGTAATTAACATAATTCTCTCGGTCCATGGACCCGAGCATCACTCTATAGCTAGCAGGATCAGCAGTCGACGACACTGCAAGCGGGCGGTTTCCTCACACGGCTATCCTCCATCCGCTGCCTGACCTCCATGGCGTCGCCCCATCTATCCGCCCCCGCATACGCATTGCTCATCAGCGTGTAGTCCCCGCTGTTCCCGCCGTCCAGCTCCCTGAGCCTCTCGGCGGCCACCTCGGCGACGCCCAAATCACCGTGCGTTCTGGCCGCCCCCAGCAGTATCCTGTAGACGACGGGCTCAGGAGCGACGGGCATCTCGGCTATGAACCCCAGCGCCTTCGTCAACCGACCGGCGCGCCCCAGGAGGTCGACGGCTACACCATAGTGCTTCATCTGCGGCTCCACGCCGTGGACCGACCTCATGCTCTCGAAGTGGCCGAGCCCCTCCTCGACCAGCTTCCCGTTGACGCAGGCGATCAGCACGCCGAGGAAGGTGACCTCGTTCGCCCTGAACCCCTCGGCGATCATGGCGTGGAAGGCGCTCAGAGCTTCCTCCTCGGCGCCGTTGTTTGCCAGCCCCATTATGATCGAGTTCCATGACAAGGTGTCCTTCTCTTTCATTTCTCCAAAGACCTGCAGCGCCTCCTTGGTGCTTCCGCATTTCGCGTACATGTCGATCAGAGAATTGTGCAGGATGGTGTCGGCTTCGATCCCGTGTCGCCTCACGTAGTCATGGATCCACCTGCCGAGATCGAGTGCTTCTAGGTGCGCGCAGGCGGAGAGTACACTTGCAAGCACGATCGCGTCCGCTTTCACTTTGGCTCTCTGCATCTCCCTGAAGAGCTCCAAGGCGTCAGAGAACTGACTGGCTTGCGAATATCCAGATATCATAGAGCTCCATGAGATCAGATCTTTGCCAGGAATTTCCTCGAATAATCTTCTTGCCGAAACCAGATCCCCCGCTTTTGAATATGCGGTGATCATCGCGTTCATTGTCACGGTGTTCCTATCCTTCATGTTAAAGAAAACCTTTTCAGCCGATTGCAGCTGCGCACGCCTGCCATAGTAATCTATCAGAGTATTGCCCAAGTAAATATCCACCTCTATGCAGTAATCCTCTATGTATCTAACCAAGCAATCCGCCATGCTCCAATCTCCTAGACGAGTGCATGCAGAAACAACCTTGACCATAGTGACCTTATCAGCTCTCACTCCTGCATCGTGCATCAACTTGAATAACTTCAAAACCTCTTTCAATCTATTGCACCGGCTATATCCACATATCAAAGAGTTCCAGGACACCACATCCTTAACTGGCATCTCATTGAAAACAGATCTTGCACAGCACAAATCACCACATGCAGCATATAGATGAATCAGCGAATTGGAAACAAAGATATCTGAAAGAAGCCCGAATTTCAGTACATGGCTGTGCATCTGTTTCCCTTCCTTAAGAGCACCAACCCTTGCACAGGCCTTCACTACGAATGGAAACGTCAGGTTGTCCGGCTCCATGCCTTTTCCTCGAGCCTTGTTGTAGAAAGCGATTGCATCTTCTGGTGCATCGCTTTGAGCAAGCCCCCTGAGTATGATATTCCAAAGGTAAGTTGTTGGCGCTTCAATCTGCCCATATACTTTATGAGCAAGAACCAAATCTGGTTGTAGGATAGCATAGAATCTGAGAATCTTAGACATTGCATATTGGCAATTGTACAGCCCAGAAACAATGAGATGGCCATGAAGCTTCTTTATGGCTTCCATCATTACAATGCTGAAAGAAAACTGGATTTTTTCATGAACTGTGGATCAGTGAGGGGAAATGCAGTACGGCACATGTCATTCAACACCTCTGCTTCCTGCAAGGGATTACCAATATTAGTAAAGAAGCAACAAAAGTAATACTGTGAACTAGTACAAAAGCGACAAACAATAACACCGTGAATTAGTCTTTTTGAAAGTGGAATAAATTAGCACACTGTCGATGCTTATTAACAACATATATAAAAAATAGCGAGCATTGGATAACGACATGGTGGTGTTTAAATACAAGGTATACAAAGGTCATATGATTCAACAATCATTCAGCAGCCAAGAAGAAATAAACTGACTTAGTTCTTTTAACTTTGCATGAAAGATAATAGATAAAAGGTAAAAGAACACAATAAACCCACCATAAAGTAGGAAGGCTATTTGGTATAATGCAGGGAGACGATTCTAACGATGGAACAAAAATTCTTAAAACTATGTGGAGCTTCTTCCCAACAATTTGGTTCCGACTAACTGACTCTCGCCAACCAAAGCAAGCCCAGGAACCTTAACAGTATTCATCTCATCTACTAGCTTCCGTGCTCTTTCGGCATCACTAAACCTTCCAAGCTCAGTGAGCATATTGGATACCACCACAAAATCACCTCCAGATTCTCTTTCGATGTCTAGTATCTTCTTCATTGCCCTCTCCCCCATCTCCACTTCCCCATACTTGCTGCAACAACCCAGCAGTGTCCTCCACACGACTGAATTAACCTCTATTGGCAGACCACTTATTACTTGCTCGGCCTCATATAACCGTCCAGCCCTCCCTAGCATGTCTATGATACACCCAAAATGCTTGATCTCTGGAGTTAGACTGTATTCATACACCATGCTTTTGAAAAACTGTACTCCTTGCTCGACCAGCCCACCATGGCTGCAAGCATTGAGAACGCTCAAGAAGGTGACTCTGTTAGGCCTGATTCCAGCTCTTCTCATCTCTGCAAACAGTTCAACAGCCTCAGTTGACAACCCGTGCATTGTGAAACCTGAAATTATTGATGTCCATGACACCAAGTTTCTCCTATCCAGCATTTCATGGAAAACCTTCAGTGAGTTCTGTACAGACCCAACCTTGGCATACAAGTCTATGAGCGAATTACCAACTCGGATATCCAACACAAGAAGACCCTTCTTCTCACAGTAGCCGTGCAAGGCCTCACCCAAAAGGATCCTTCCAATATTAGATACCGCAGGTACAACCGCTAACACAGTTATCTCGCTTGGATCAACACCTTCTGCCATCATGCGGCGAAAGAGAGCAATGGCCTCTACCGAGCGACAGGAGCGCGTGTACCCATCAATCATCCCGGTCCACGAGACAACATTCCTACAGGGCATCCGCTCAAAAAGCAGCCTCGCGTACTCAACCTCGCCCCGCGCAGCAAACCCGGTGATCACCACGTTCCAAGTAACCGCATTCTTGGCCGGCATCTCGTCGAACGCGATCCGAGCATCCGCCAGGCACCCGCACACGACATAGGCATTGACGAGGGCGGTGTGCACGTAGGCGTGGAACTCGAACCCCTTCCGGACGGCAAGCCCGTGCAGCTGCACGGCAGCCCGCGGCCACGCCAGGGCCGCGCAGGCCCCGAGGGCGTGCACGAAGGCGTAGGTGTCGTCGGCCGCGTGCCGGCGCGCGTCCCTGAAGAGGCTCAGGGCCTCCTGCGGGAGAGGGCCGCGGGAGTAGGCCTTGAGGAGCGCGTGCCACGGCGTGGGACGGCGGTCGAACACCTGGCGGGCAACGAGCTGGGCGTGGATCTGGAGGAGCGGGCGCCTCTCCGCCTGGTGCCTCAGGAGGAGGGCCACCAGGCCCCGGACGTGGGCGGCGGCGGCGTCGTGGGAGGGCGCGCATCCCTGCCTCCAGAGGTCAGCCGGGAACCGCGCCATGAGGGGGCTCCGTCTCCTCCAGACCTACTACCCAACGCCTCTCTCGTCTGCTTAGAATTATTATGTCATGGTGCAATGGAGAGAGATAGAGAGAGAGGGAAAGGCATACCTTGTCTAGCGAGAAGGTGGAGCCGTGGAGGAGGCTGGACTCGAAATCGTCCGAGGCTTTCTCCCTCCCGCGCCGGCGTCCAAGACAAAAAGATTGTGTTTTTGCTTGCGCTTCCCGGGCGTACTACGTTAACAGTTGACAGTCGACACGAAGCTCCTCCTCGATGTTGCGCAGGGTCCTCGCGGGAGCGATCGCGCGCCTCTCCGGCCCCGGATTCTCCAACCCACCACCGAGGAGTCGGCCTGTCCTCCCGCCCAGCGCCCCGCGCCTTTCCACCGCGCGGGAGCCGGCCGGCGGCGAGAGCGAGGGGGAGGAGGACGACCCGTTCTCCTTCCCGGACCAGCAGCAGCTCCCGCCCGACGTGGCGCGGGGCGTGGACGCCGTCGTCGCGGCGGCCGAGGGCGCCCACCTGGACGCCGCGCGCGCCGGGGCCCTCCTGGAGCGCTGCGGCGCCGCGGCCTCCGAGACGCTCGTGGTGGCCGCGCTCTCGCGCCTCCGCAACAGCTGGGCCGCCGCGCACGCCGCGTTCCGGTGGGCGGCCGTGCGGGCGCGGCAGCAGCCCGGGTACGCCCCCGGGCGCCACGCGTGCCACTCCATGCTCGCCATCCTCGCCAGGCACCGCCGCTTCGACGACGCGCGCGCCCTGCTCGACGAAATGCGCCGCAGGTCGCTCGCGTCGCCGAGGGCGGTGCTCCTCCTAATCCGGCGCTACTGCGCCGCGCGAGACGTTGCTAGCGCGATCGCCGCGTTCCGCTCGCTCCCGAGCTTCGGCATTGAGCCCGGGGCCGCGCAGTTCCATGGCCTCCTCAGCGCCCTCTGCCGGTACAAGAACGTCAAGGAAGCAGAGCACCTGCTTCTGTCCAGCGACAAGGAGTTCCCGTTCGAGACCAAGGGCTTCAACATCGTGCTCAATGGCTGGTGCAACATGGTCTGCAGCGTGCGGGAGGCCAAGAGGTTTTGGGCCGTCATGGAGCTCAGGGGTGTCGCGAGAGACGTTGTGTCTTATGGGAGTATGATCTCATGCTTCTCAAAGGCTGGGAGCTTGGACTCGGTCATGAAGCTCTTTAACCGCATGAAGGAGGCTGGCATCGTGCCAGACCGGAAGGTGTACAATGCAGTTGTGCACGCGCTCGCTAAGGGACGGTGCGTGGACGAGGCAAGGGCGCTTGTCCGGAGCATGGAGGAGAAGGGGGTTACACCGGACACGGCCACTTACAACTCCCTCATTCGGCCTCTTTGCAAGGCTCGTCAGATCCAGGAGGCAAGGGAAATGTTTGATGAGATGGTAGGAAGGGGGCTATTGGCGTCGGTGAGGACATTCCATGCATTGTTCGATGTTGCTACGAGCCCCACTGAGGTTTTTGATCTGCTGGATAAGATGAAGACACTACATTGCGAGCCAGAGATGGACACTTATATTATGTTGATCCGGAAGTTCTGCAGGTGGAAGCAGCACGACAGTGTGGAGAAACTGTGGAACGCAATGCCTGCAAACGGGCTGACCCCTGACCGGAGTGCGTACATTGTGTTCATACATGGATTGTTTTTGAACGGGAAGCTAGAGGAGGCAGCAAAGTATTATGAGGAGATGAAAGCCAAGGGATTTCCACCAGAGGACAAGACTGAATCAATGATACAGGCGTGGCGTTCAGGCAGAGAGCTTGCCAAGGCATCGGCTTCTGTTGGTTCAAGACGTGGTTCCGTGTCTCTCAAAGTAACTCGTAGAGAGTGGTAAAGATGAAGAGCACTTAAAAGTGATCTATAGAAAGAAACACAGCTATTGTTTTCGAGTAACTGCTAGACACTTTGGAGAGAGATTATTTGGTTATTCAGAAAGACGAGTCTGATTACTTTCAAGTGATCTTCATCTACTTTGTTGTGGCCGCTTTGGTCAAGGAAGCCACGCTCGCAAGGGCCCATGCTTTCGTTGGAGTTATTGTCAGTGATGACCTCAGCTGAGGGTATGCTGTTTGGTTTCCTTTGTTCCAGTCTGTAATCAAACTTTGTTCCTTCTAACAAGAAGACGCAGAGCTCCTGCCGTATTTGCAAAGAGTATGTTTACCCAGTTATTTTCGTTCTCACTAGATTGCTTGGCTGTAGGTTGGAATTAGAAAGTGCAACCTATGGTTTATTCTGTTTAGACTTGGATAGGCATCACTTTGCTGTACTCATAGTTTGTACTGGGTACGTGTTCAATGATTGGTTCACAACATATAATGACTGTCCACCATATTCATACTGGTCCGACTCCTATACTTTCGCATTATAATATGTGCAGAGATTTTACAAAATAATGAGAGCTCATTTCATATGGTTTGATACTAAATACACATTTTCAATATGTAGTTGTATTCAATATTAGCAGTTTCATTTTCATGCTTACAACAGTTCCCTTAGTGTACTGGCATATTTATTCACATATAACCATTTAGTGACCACTGATCCCACTGCACAATCGGCGCTGTGTGAAGCTTTAGGTTATATAATCTTCTTCTTGACAAACATATTGTTCTCTTTCTGCCAGTCAGCCATTGCAACCTTTCTGATAGCATTAATTCAGTGCATGTGCACACTAAATAGTCCAGCTACAAGAGCACATTGGATCGAAGCTGGGGCGCGTTGCTGCCAGCCTGCTTGTAATCAATGAATCTGTTGATTCTGAGGTGAGCGTTTACCAGACTTCCAGTTATATCTGATCAGTTAGGTGTTCTTTTCTCTGGTATCCTGTGGCTTCAGTTAGGCCTAGTAGCTAGTTGATTCGATCATACCGACGATAATATGGTACGCGTCAAAAATTTATCTTCGCATGTGATGTTTCAAGACCTTTCTGTAATATCCTTTAGGATATCCCTGCTAACAGCAAGTAGCTTGTTCTGTCAGTTGTCACTACATATATCCTGATCTCTGTTATGCAGTCCAGTCTCCAAAAGATGGTGTTGATGCAAAGTTGCTTTAAATTTTGTTGATAAGACGATGACAGGTAATGGATACAGTTATGGTGAAAACAACTTTACTTTCTCTGTACAAGATACAGCCAACTGAGCCATGCTTGTCATACTAGTGCCCACTGTCAATTTCATGGCGTCTTATAGCTGCTAGCCTGCAAGTGTCGCTAACTCATATGACTCATGATGCAGACTAACATAGTGCATGATCACGTCCCAACTTTAACCGATAGCTGCGTGGTCGACAACCAGTTGCAGTCTGCCTGTTCATGTATGCACTGAATGTTACCATTATACTGTTAATATCACTGAATGTTACCATTATACTGTTAATATCTGAACCTTCAGATAAACACCAAATATATTCTTTTAAACAATTGGAAGAGGTGAAAAATGAAATATCAGCTGTGAATAATCATATATTACCTCTGTCTAACACTAAAACTGTCTAGATACATCCATATCTAGACACATCCAACAAGTAATAAGGGACGGAGGCAGTATTTGTTTCAGATTGATCAAAGGTCAGAAGAACAAGTTTGGTGTTTAGACTTGAGATTATTATGAGAATAAAATCACATGTTTGTTCAGAATACCAAATTTATAGATCGAAACCAAAGAATAAATACTGCTACAAGCCTACCACCACATCTTCAGAATCATGCCTGGGAAATCTCTATCTCTTTCTAGTTCAACAAAGTAAGTATATTTGTCTAATCACTTCTATTTCCAATAATTTACACCATATCTTTCTTGTTCCACCTCAGAATGGTGGCAAGATTGTTTGCCACATCGGCCTCATCATCTGCGGTGAGCTCATCGACTGTAGGTAGCCGCTGCCGTCCTGCCCAGGCATCGTCGCCGGGTTCACCATCTGCCCCATGTTCATATAGCAAGTCTGCAGGTCGTCCATGCTCAGGCCGGTGAACCAGTCGCTGTCCTCCTTCACCGTCACCATGCCGCCCCTCGGCTGCCCCTGTGCCATGTCCGTGAAGACGCGCTGCTGCAGGCCGGAGGCGCTGTCGATCTCTGAGGAGTCGTGCGTCTGGAAGCTGTCGGACATGGCGTCGGTCGCCAGCGCATCCATGACCTCCCCGTTCGGCCCCGCCTCCACAGCTATGTCCTGCTCCACCTTGACCTTCTCCCAGTTGTTCTTCTTGTTGTACAGCCGGCACAGCACCCATTCGTCCAGCTGCAATAGCCGCACATCACAGAGAGAGAAGGATCAGTATTCAGTATCGATCGATGAATCAGTATTGTTGGTGAGCAAACTGCAAAGTGGAAGACGCTGGGGTTACCTTGAGGGACCCCTTCTTGCCGGGTGCGCGGTCGGCTTCGGCGATGCGGTACTCGTGCATGATCCAGTCGGTCTTGACGCCCCTGGGCGCCCTGCCGGAGTAGAAGACGAGCGCCTTCTTGATGCCGACCGTCCTGCCGCCGCTCTCCTTGGGCGCCACGGGCTTGTCGGCGCCCGTGGCCTTCCAGTAGCCGGTGCCGGCGGAGCGGTTGGGACGCGAGCCGTTGGGGTACTTGCGGTCGCGCGGCGTGAAGAAGTACCACTCCCTGCTCCCGAACAGCGCCCTCTCTGCACGAACGCCAAGGTCAGCGCGGCACACATTGAACGACCAAGAAGGAGGAAGGAGGAGGGGAAAAGACAGGGGAGGGGAGGAGAGAGAGGAAGAAGAGAAGGCGCACCGGGCAGATCCCAGGGGTTGAACTTGTAGAGATCGACCTCGGCGATGATGGGCACGGGCTGCGGCTGGCCGGCCACCTTCCTGCAGAGGTAGTGCACGACGAGCTCGTCGTCCGTGGGGTGGAAGCGGAAGCCCGGCGGCAGGTTGAGCTCCGCCTCCGCGTCCCTCCGCCCGCTGCTCCCCTCCGCCGCCGCCGCCGACGTCGTCGACTCGGCCTTCACCATTGCCGTCATCATTCTCCTCCCCGCGCTCGCTCGCTGCACCACCTCCCAGAAAACCCCGGCCGTGCGCGCTCGGTGTTGGAAGAGAAAGGCGGCTGCAGGTTGTGATACCGCCTCCTGGGACCTGGAGCCTTCTCTTTTGTTGATGGCTCGTTTCCTTGGCGACCAAGTACGTTTGTAGGGCGGGGCGCCCGGGGCGGCTATATACGGGCCCCCGCCCGCGCCACGTGGGCCGTGGCGGGCCCGCCCGTGCCCTCCGAGCTGCTCGTGGGCTTCGTGGTTTGGATGAGGAGGACGGCTGGCCATGCGCTGCTGCGCGGAAGTTTCCCGCGGCGACAAGAGTTTGACCCTCCCGACGGCCGGGCTGAAAGGGACGGAAGGGTCAAAAGCGCGCGCGCGCGGGCGACAGCCGGGGGGGATTTTCCGGCGGGAAAATATATCCCCGCGACCACCCCGGCGGCTCGTCGAATGGCCGCGCGTCTAGGTGCGTCGGCGGGCGCGGGCTGGTCCTCTGTGTTCTGGACCTCTCGTTTGCATTGCGCCACGTGCGGATTGCGCTTCTTGGCTATCTTTGAGTTGCGGCAGCCATGAACGAAACGAAGGTATGAGGACACGAGGTTACGATCGGCGCATGACATGCATGCAGGTTTTCCATCGCGCCTTGGATTTTTCTCCGGGGAAAACTTTTATAAGTTGAGGGTTCACGCTAGCTAGAATGCTAGATGACCCTTCAAAGATGCCATTGTTTAGTTTCAGCCTATAAACGTGGATATATGACTACGTCAAGTCCTGTCTCTGCATAGAAAAAAAAAACGTGGATATGAACCATCCTTTACGACGGGTAGCTTAAACATGGGGGAACGCAAGCGCGCCTGTTATGTTTATAGTTAAGTGATTGGCCATTCTGAACCGTCGTGGTTGGATGGTTAGAAGAATGATGTTATCCGTACATGGGGTTCAAGTCCATTTCCGTGGGAGGAAGCGATCATCGAGACCGTATAGGCCAGAAGAATGATAGGCCGAGACTTCATAAATCTCAAGATGATATGCTGGCTTGGTCTCTCGAAAGTGCTTATAGAAGTAGGGTATGCATGTGTGCGTTCATACGGCTGTGTGTATGCGCATATGTATGAGCGCTTGCGTCTGTATTATGTGCTTTTGTAGGCTAAATTTTCTAAAAAAACGTCAATGAAGCATAAGATATTTTTTGATAGTTTAATACAGACTACATACAGATTGAAACGAGTAACAAACACACTAAAACATGTCTACGTACATCTAGGCAGTGGCGTACCTAGGGGGTGTGCCAGGTGTGCCATGGCACACCCAGAATTTTGGAAAATGTTTTTTTTCATGTAATAATTAGTTGATTTTTAAGGCCCATTCAAGCCAATGAAAATATACGTTAATTTTTTGGAGTGTGCATACCCTGCATTTTATTTCTGGGTCCGCCACTGCATCTAGGTTACAACATCTTATGTTCATGAACAAAGGAAGTACATACGACATTTGTATTGCGTATAACATGGATTATCACGTCCTATAACATAGTTAATTCCTATGTCGGACACAGAAGGACATGCTTGGAACACTATTTGTCTTCACAATTCATAATTCTCATGTCGATCGACAGAACAGAAGGATATGCTTGGAACATCACAACATTTAAACAATTCAAGTTCCCCAAAAGGAAATTTTAAACAATTCGAGAGGATAATGCTCAAGCTTGGCGTCATCGGAGAGCGTGTGGAGATGTGTCTCCGGTGGATCTTGCGGGATCCGGTTGGTTCGGTGGATCCACGTGGATCCGGTATTTGTTCGTTTTGTGTTCGTGTGTTTACAAGTCGGATCCTTCTGATCTAAACTTCTCTTCAACGACGACGTTTGCAGTTCTGGTGTGTTGGTCCTATAGGGTCTTAGCACGACGACTTCCCAACTGTCTACTACAACAAGTTTTGTCTGGCTCCAGTAAGGGAGGGACGATGACGGCGGCACGTCTTCAGATCGCTTCAGTGCTTGTAGTCGTTGTTAGGTGGTCTACGGATCTAGATGTAATTTTTATTATTTCTGGTATTCATTGTACTGTCAAGATTGATGATGAATAGATTGAAAAATTTTACAGCAAAGAAAAAACATAAGCGAATGCAAGCGCGCCTGTTATGTTTAATTAAGTGACCAATCCATCGGATGTACACACAAGTTTTTTCTAGAAAAACTACATATAAATTAGCCTAAAAACCTCGAAGGAGTATAAGATATTTTGGATAGTTTAATATAAAATACATACAAATTGAAACGAGTAACAAATACATAAAAACGTGTCTATGTACATTTAATTCAGAAAAAAGTTATTCGCAAAAAAAATCAGGATAAAGTTACATCTTATATTCATGAATGAAGGAAGTACATATGAGATTTGTATTGCGTCTAACATGGATTATCACCGTCCTTACGGGTCAACATAGTTAATTCCCATGTCGGCCACAGAAGGATATGCTTGGAACACTATTTATCTTCACAATTCATAATCCCATGCCGATCCATAGAACAGAAGGATATGCTCGGAACATCACAACATTTAAACAATTCAAGTTCCTCGAGAAGAAATTTTAAACAATTCGAGAGGATAATACTCAAGCTTGGCCTGTTCATACCGAAGCATACCTAGTACTACTGCCATCTGTTTACCTAGTCAGGGACACCTAGAGAGACAGACAGAGTAGGTGTATCTCCTCTTAGTTATCTGTAGTAAAATAAAGAAACCTGGCCCCAATCTGCACGTGCCTCCCTCCTCCTGGATTGCCATCCCATCTACGTGCGCTGAACCTTACCAGGGTGCGCCTCCAGCCGCGACGGCGGGGTGGGGTGGCGAGCAAATCCTGGACCCGGCCCGGCCGGCGGAGGTGCGGTTGGTCGGCCAGCCGTACAGCAGATGAAAGAAAAAGGATAGCGCCTTGTCGACGGCCGAGGTTTCTCATTCCCCCGGCGGTGGACTACGGTATGAAATTGCAGCCGAAAAGGACGGACGGGCGGGCGGGCGGGCAGTTCCGGGGAAAGCGATGGACTTTTTGTCGTGGCTGACAGTGAGCTTCCTTTTTCCCATGGGCCAAAACTGGGTTGGGTTGGGGATTTTCTTCAGTTTAATTTACAGATTGCTGTGTTCATTTGCTGTCAGGTTACCGCACTTGGTATCGCACAGCTGGTGACTGCCGGGATTAGCTGTGATCCGGTGAGCAGTGGAATATGTCGCGTTGCATGCATCACTCACCGTGTCTCAGCTATCGGAATGACAGGGAGCACTCGAGATATTATCCACCAATACTTTGGTGGGCCCTTGATAGATTTCTGTGGAAGCTTTTGTTTCAGCTTTAGTAAACTATTGCGGAAATCGAAATTAAGACGTGTGGGAGGAGGTGTGTGGGCAAGTTAACTGCATTTCGGCATACTTTTAGGAAATGATGAATTTTACATGTGGTGTGCTTTTAGAAAATGATGAAAACTTAAGTTACCACCAGCTTGCCAAACAGGGGAGCATCCAAACTCCACAACACAGCCAGCATTGTCGACGTTGGGGCTATAGGGCCCGTTTGGATTGTTGCCAATACCTGCCCAGCCTCTCCAGTTCACTTTCACGTGAAATTTGCGCCAAAGATTAGCGAGATGTGGGCGGACAAAAGCCTCACCAACTGTTTGGCACGCTCATGCATTGACAGGGCAAGTTTGGGCACAAACCAAACAGGCCCATAGAACCCAGTCCTGTCCTAGGAGTGACGGTTCTATAATTGACAAAGTCATGATCAGATGCGGATTCCGCAGGGCATTCTCGGCTATTTTCTCTGGCTAGGGTTGATCCAGTCTTTCCGATCCAGTGTCCCTAGTGCTTTCCTTGTTGTCCGACTCCATCACCATGCGCTTGTGTCCTTGCTTGCGATCGTCTCCCTCGGTACCGTCTCTCGAGATCGGGGTGTCAGTTTTTTTTCTCCAGTTCTCGATCCAAACACAACCATGTAAGCCTTTCGCGTGTGCTAGGGCACGCGGCCGTACACCACCCCACCTACATCGTCTATGAGCGTTCCATGGAGAACTTGACTGTCACATGCGGAGAAGAAGGTCGTAGGAGGATTGTCGTTGCGGACCAACCTGTGGTTAGATGGTTATAGGAGGACACTGATATTGTAAGCCCACTAGGGTTCAAGTCCTAGACTTGACATTGATACTCATATTATTTCTGGATTTATTTTAGGCTTCCGACGATGTTCGTTTAGTGGGAGAAGACGTTCCCGTCGACCACGAGACGCCTATGGTAACTTCGTAAAATCTGAAGATGTTATACCGGCTCAATCTCTCGGAGATGCTCATAAGGGTAGAGTGTGCGTGCGTGCGTTCATAGGGGTGAGTGTATGCTGGTGTTGTTGGGGAACGTAGTAATTTTAAAAAATTTCCTACGCTGCGCAAGATCATGGTGATGGCATAGCAACGAGAGGGGAGAGTATTGTCCACGTGCCCTCGTGAGACCGTGGCGGAGCGTTATGACAACGCGGTTGATGTAGTCGTGCGTCTTCACGATCCGACCGATCCAAATACCGAACGTACGGCACCTCCGGAGTTGACACGCTCATTTCGATGGCGATCCCGGACTCCGATCCAAAGAAAGTGTCGGGGATGAGTTCCGTCAAGACGACGGCGTGGTGGCGATGATGATGCTCTTCATCGCGAGGCTTCGCCTAAACTCATGACGATATGACCGAGGTGGAATATGGTGGAGGGGGGCACCGTGACACGGCTAAGGAACGATCCGTAGATCAACTTGTGTGTCCATGGGGTGCCCCTGCCCCGTATATAAAAAGTGGAGGAGGGAGGGCGGCCCTCTCTATGGCGCCCTAGGGGAGTCATACTCCCACAGGGAGTAGGATTCCTCTTTTCCTAGTCCATCGAGGAACCTTCCATGTAGTAGGAGTAGGAGAGAAGGAAAGGGAAGTGTGAAGGAGAAGGAAGGAAGGTGCGCCTCCTCCTAGTCCAATTCGGACTAGTCCAAGGGAGGTGCGGCCACTCTTTGGCCCTTTCTCTCCTTTCCCGTATGGCCCAAAGAGGCCCAATACGAATTCCGTAACTCTCCTACTCCCAAAAATACCCGAATCACTCGGAACCTTTCCGATGTCGAATATAGTCGTCCAATATATCGATATTTACGTCTCGACCATTTCGAGACTCCTCGTCATGTCCCCGATCTCATCCGGGACTCGAACTCCTTCGGTACATCAAAACTCATAAACTCATAATATAAGCATCATGAAACCTTAAGCGTGCGGACCCTACGGGTTCGAGAACTATGTAGACATGACCTAGAACTATTCTCGGTCAATAACCAATAGCGGAACCTGGATGCCCATATTGGCTCCTACATATTCTACGAAGATCTTTATCGGTCAAACCGCATAACAACATCGTTGTTCCCTTTGTCATCGGTATGTTACTTGCCCGAGACTTCGATCGTCGGTATCCAATACCTAGTTCAATCTCGTTACCGGCAAGTCTCTTTACTCGTTCCGTAATGCATCATTCCGTAACTAACTCATTAGCTATATTGCTTGCAAGGCTTATAGTGATGTGCATTACCGAGAGGGCCGGAGATACCTCTCAGACAATCGGAGTGACAAATCCTAATCTCGAAATACGCCAACCCAACATGTACCTTTGGAGACACCTGTAGTACTCCTTTATAATCACCCAGATTACGTTGTGACGTTTGGTAGCACCAAAGTGTTCCTCCGGTAAGCAGGAGTTGCATAATCTCATAGTCATAGGAACATGTATAAGTCATGAAGAAAGCAATAGCAATATACTAAGCGATCAAGTGCTAGGGCTAACGGAATGCGTCATGTCAATCACATCATTCTCCTAATGATGCGATCCCACTAATCAAATAACAACACATGTCTATGGTTAGGAAACATAACCATCTTTGATTAATGAGCTAGTCAAGTAGAGGCATACTAGTGACTATATGTTTGTCTATGTATTCACACATGTATCATGTTTCCGGTTAATACAATTCTAGCATGAATAATTAACATTTATCATGAAATAAGGAAATAAATAATAACTTTATTATTGCCTCTAGGGCATATTTCCTTCAGGTGTATGTGAGCAACTTCAATTGTACAGTGTCCATAAAAAAGGGAAGGATTGTCGTTTATGAAATGAGACTCGAGGATAAGGAAGATATTCATTGTCAACCATCTCAATACAAAGATTACTGGAGCTTACAAAGTCACATGTGATAATCAGAAGACTCCAATTGAGGACAACTCCAAGGAGGTCTCTAGTGAAGAATTTGGTCTTATGAACCGCAACTTCAACAAGATGTACTCCAAAAACAAATTCAAGACCAACGACCGCAACTACTCAAGATCAAGGAATGAGCAGCACGAGGTCTAGCCTAAAGGAGAAGCATTGTAATAGTTGTGGACAATCTAGACTCTTCATCGCCAATTATCATGAGTCTACCAAGAAGAATGCAGGATCTCCAAGGAGAGAAAGAATGGGAAATGATGTCATGAAAGAAAGAAGATACCAGACAAACATGGATGCACAAAGAAAGGCGAATACCCCTAAGATATACTCCAAGTGCAAGTCAAACACAAATGTTGGTGAATGGGTATCCAGCTCCAAATCCGAGTCGAACTACTACATTGGCTTCTTTAGTGATGATGAAGGTGTTGCCGCAATTGCACTCGTCACCACCAAGCCTAAGTATTTATTTGACTCTCCAAATCAAGGTGGTGGATCTTCAAGATGCTTTATGGCCAATGGCCCTAAGGTAACACATCCCCGGGTTCATTGATTTTATTAGCGATGGAGATGATTTGCTTGATGAAGAGGAACTTGACATTCTGAGTTACAACACACTTGCTAAAATGTGTGAGAAGCAAGAAGAGTTGCCTATAATGCGATGAGCAAAAATGAGGCTCTGACTAGTGAGCTTGAAAAACTCAAGTCAAAATACCAATTCATGCCCATGGTCATAAAGAGCCTTTGCAAGATTGAGAGTCTGGACCTCGAGATGCTCAACTAAGCAAAATCATGATTGCCTCAAAGCCCTTAATGACAATCTTCGGCATGTGAGTGCATCTCATATTTCTAAAAACTCTTAGCCACTCAATACATACCACAAGCGTCAACTCGAATCACCTGAAATGACTCAAAGCATGCACCTCCTTCATCACCGAACATAATTTCACACATTTCTACATCCTCACATATCGTGGCACCAAATGTGCATGTTTCTATGGATTCACCTAACTCTTATCTTAGCCAAGTTGCATTTGAGAAAAAATGCTATATTGAAGGGAATCCTAGAAAAGATATTTTACAAGAGCATCATAGGAAGCCGGAAACTCAATCGGATTTGGTGTAAGCAAGGACAGCATCATCGCAATGAAATTGTTGGTTTTGTACGTAGATTTAAGTAAAATGATGCTCCGTGGGATACTGAACAAAGTCACAATTTGTGCCTCAAAATGATAAGCATGACCCTCCCACCTTTTAGAGACAAGTGAGAGAATGACCATGCGACTCATAGCTTTGACCCCATGTGCAAGTGGACCAAGAATGAAGAAGGGCAAACAATTTCTACATACGTTGGTCTAATGCAACATCATTGTGATCTATCCAAGAAGGACTTTGGGTTTTCACCCCAGAGTCATGGGAGGGGGAAGGGATCTTCGATGGCACCTCCAAGAAGAAAAGGGCACCCATTGAGCGTCATAGTCGAAACCCTAGCAACATCACCCTATCCCCCTGGAGCGGTCCACCCTAGTCCTTATCCTAGATTTGGTGGCCAAAAGCACAAATTTGAATCCATGCATGGAGCAGAAGAGCTCGGTGGAACGATGACCTTCAGATCAAGCACATGAGGACGATGGATCACCACACATGTGGCGAGCAACACCCCTCTCCTTCACCACTTGCACTGCTAATAGGATCGACTAGCATCTGCGCACGCCATGCGTTGCAATGTGAGCACCTCCCACCTCGCTCGAGGCTGCCACCTCAAATGTAAAGGTCCACCATGAGTCCACGATGCAAGGAGGTCCCCTCCAACTTTAGTTACGAGCACCAAGGCTTACCTGCCATTGGCCTCTCGTGATGAGCTGAGTGCCAAGAGCGGTTTTCATTTGAAAGTGAATTACTCACTCTGCTCCGAATTAATTAAATTTGTAGCTTTGTTCTATGTCAAACTTATTTAAGTTTGATATATGTAAAGCACACTATGCACTTGGTAAAACTTAAATTCGATTTAATATAAATTTAGAACTTTTATTGATGTGAAGTTACAGAAATATTGTTTGTACACAGTATTACCGTCCTCTCTCAAAAAGAGGCCTTAATGCACAAGCCGCTTGAGATCTAAAGGTACGCACATATGTTTTATTTTAGAATCATATTTTATTTTTTTTGTTTCTATTTTGCAAAGAACATGTTCTAGTTGTCATATTTAGAAAAATTGTTGTGTTTGAACATCCTCTAGGATTTACAAGGTAGACAACATTCCGATTATGTGTTTTTTCAATATAATACTTTTCTATCTAAATCCTACTATCCGAGAAGACGGCCTTACAAGCACTCCTGAGAACCAAGAGATCTCAACTCAATTAACATCTACATCCGGACGCCCCATATCTTCCCTAAATGTCCTGGCATCCTGCACGGTTAGAAATTTGTCACCCAACTGGACCTGGCAAATGCAACCCAAACATTCGGACTGTCCGGCACCCCCATACCTAGCCCATATGTCGGGTGGATATGGGAAGGCCCAGACACTCTCGGACGCGTCCGCCACCTAGGTTGTGGCCCGTTATAGCCCACCACGACCCCTCAAATACCCTATCGTCCCTACTGAAAATCCACATTCAACCGCTTCACTCTCAATATCCTCCCCTCCATTCCCATCCCCTCCCCTCCACGATGGCGAGCTCCAGCAGCCACTTCGGCAACAAATCCGGTCCATCGACTGGGAGGGGCTCTTCAAGGAGGATGGGTCCATCTGTGCGAGGCTCCGTATGACAAGGATCTCACCCTCCGCATTGCCATCGAGCGGTCGCGGGTGGACATTTGCGGGAGCTCGAGCTCTGCACCGTCCGTAGTGACCCGACAACCCATTGCGACCGAGCGCGGCAGCCAATCGCGTTGCGTAGCGCCCAGAACCTCCATCGGGCGTGCCACTCCCCTTCCCCTCCGGTCCTAGCTCCTCTCGAGCGGCGTTGGATGCTCGTGCCCGCGCAGAGCCAGTGGATGAGGATGCTGGAGTCGAAGGCCAAAGCCTCCCGCGGTGAGAGGTAGCGGGCCACGCAGAGGGCGGCAAAGGCTGGCTCCTCCCGCACACGCACGAGATTCGCGCTGTTGATCCGGTGGAGCAGCTCCACTATGATGTCCTTGCCGGTCGTCAACGACGACGGAGACGGACGCAAGGCGCCTCCGCCGCAAGAACGTGAAGGCTCTATGGCTTGGCATCGAAGAGTTGGAGTGCCTCACGGTGGAGAAAAAGACCGCCAAGGTCAAGGCGGCACCACTCGTGAAGGAGCAGGCCCCCGTCGTTCGACGGCTCGCCGACATCATCTCGCCGTTGTCGGACAACGGTACGGGCACACACGTCCCGCCGTGGACGCCTACACGGAGGACTAATACCACCGCTCCGGTGACCGCAAGGGGAAGATCTCGGGGAGGAAATGGTGATGTCTGCCGCCCCGCTCCGTCAAGTTTATTTTGTACCTAGTTTAATCTGCCTGCCGAGTAACTATGTCCCATGAACTATATCCGAGAACTCTGTCTTTTGGGTGCCATTGTGCTATATATATGTAGGTTTGATCCACATTGCATTTTTTATTTGTGTAGTTGCATGAATTGTATGGATTTGGGAGACAAACGCTTGTGGAGCATGACTTTGAGCAAGGATAAATGAGGGTGGTCGATCACTGCCCACGCACTTCACAGGCGCATCCGTGGATGTATAGGAGCCACATTTGAGAATCCCTATTGTTTTTTTAGGGACGTACTCCTATATAACATCCTGACTGTAGAATGTAGATGCTCTTAATGCTGACTAGGGTGCTGGAGAAAGAGAGGGGGCTGCTTCCACCGCGGCGGCGTTCCCCTAGCACCGGCTACGGTCAGCACCGGCTCAGCCCGAGGTACATCCAAAGGGAAGGGAAAAATGCGCGCGGACACGAGTGACGCAAGCGCAGACGCAATGAAACGCAACCACGGTGGGTTTCTTTTCCGTCCTTGAGCACGAAGACGCCAAAGCCCGGCTGCATGTAGGCCTTGACCGGACCAAATCAAACCTACTCTAACTAGTTGGTTCTACTATCCCTCGAAAAGCCCAAAAAAATACTATCCCTAAAGAAAAACTAGTTGGTTCTACTAACCGTACGTGCGCCAGAGCCAGCCATATTAACGTCACATCCATGACAAGTGTCCCATGAATGTATGTATCGACAAACAGCAGGAGAGGAGGCTGCTGTAGAGTAGAGTGCTCCTATTTTGTTCCGCCGTGCACGAGGTGCATGCATGAATGGACATCTTTGGGCAATGTATGTATCTCGAGTTTGATCGGGGCGTTGCTCATGTCATGCATGTACCAACGCACGAAACGTCATTTTTTTCGAAAAAACTCAAACTTTATTCATTTGTAATAAGTAGTACATCGTTTGTGAGAGTCATTACAATTTCATTTAAAGGTTGCTCAAACCAATCAGAGGTCAAAGAAAATCTAGCTAATCTAGCAAGCTCATGAGCTACTTTATTTGCTTCCCTATTACAGTGCTCAAATCTAGCAGTAACGAAATCACAGGCATAATGAAAACAATCATCAAAGATTGTTGCCGCGGCACCCGCCGACTGCCCTCGATCATTGTATCAATCACCTCCATATTATCCGAATTTATAATAAGGTGATTGTATCCCGCCCTTTGCGCAGTGTTAGACCAAATTTAAGAGCTAAAACTTCCGCCATCAACACATCCGCGTAAAAATCTATTTTTCTCATTCCCTTCAGCAATAAACCTGCCTCTGTCGTCTCTAAGGACCGCTCCCATTGTACCCCTAAGAAGGTCGTGATCAAAAGAAGCATCAACGTTAAGTTTAACGAAACCTCTTGAAGGACAAGACCGACTCTCCTTTTTCATAAACGCCTTGGGGGATAATGCATTAACAAAATTTGTGGCAAGAGCACGAATCCCCATTGAAAACTGAGTTACGTTTGAGTTTTCTCATTGTGTAATGTGTACCAAGTACCGTCTTTCGCGCATTGTGTACCAATGCGTGAAACGTCGCTTGTTGTGCTGCCCCAACATAGATATGACGCCTTTCCACAATGGTTGTGTTAGCGGATTTGCAATGACACCCCTAAGGGCATGGCTAATAGAAGAGCACTAGATGGAAAGTGCGACACACTTTCCCTTTCCCTGCCGGGTGCGGACACGATAACTCTTGACACGGTAGGTCACTCTTCAAAATCGATAGGTTGACATGTTAATAAACTGTATAAATAACATAACTGTGTCCAATACATGGCATCCAAGCAGTGCAATCTGTTACAGCAAAGGCTTAGCAGCATTTTGATTCCAAAAGTAAACCAACATGATGAGTCGTCACAAATCAAATATGGTAGTTCAGCAATTATATAGACAAAGGGATTCATACAATTAATAGTAGTTGGCAGAGATTGTGAAGTGAAGTAGCTAGCATCAAAGTCCCGGTAGTCTCTCGGTGGAAACAGGTTCCCACTCCGGTTCACTTAGATGTGGTGCTGCTCATCAATCTCCACTATATTAGAGGTGCATCTATACTTTTTTTTCAATAAAGAGGTGCCTCTATACATATAGCACAAATAACCATGATCCAAATACCTGATCAAGGCATACAAATCCATAGAAAATTAGCCCTCAAACTTTATGTAGCTCAAGTGCATCTTGATGCAAGTTCCCAACTGAAATAGGCCATGAGAGGGTCCTCTTGCAACCTCGACCTGTCACGTACAGTAAAATGACATCATTGATTTGATATACTGGAAATTGAAGATATATTGTACGATACTGACAATATGGTGACCAGTTATGACAACCCCGCTTATTAGTTTACATGAGCACAAACCCATGCACCAAAGCTTGCGGTGAGGCGATAATAATTAGGTTTAAACAGAATATGATGTTCCTTGCATACAAATTAGTAGCGATTTAAAAACTGCAGATTAAAGTTTGAAATTAAATAAAATGCCAAAAATATAGACGCATATTTATGAATCTTAGTTATTTGATTGGGAAGACAGTGGGGACAAATGACATTCGTATCAAGCTTAACAACAAACGACACTATTTCCCATATTTGTTCGTCAGAGATATAGGTATTCAAACCAAAATGCGTAAAAGAGGTGAACCGACAAAAAAAACCAGCATACTTAAAAGAATGTTTGTCAAGAATAAAATTGATTGCTCCTTGCCCAATTGGGACATATGAATATCAACCAACTATTAGTAGGAAAGAGGTTAAGCGGTCAGAAGTCCAGGCTACTTGTGTTTACTCACACTCACATGATGGCTCTGAAGCTTTGGCAGTTTTTTTGTAGTTACTAAAAGGCTGGAAGCTACAACTTCTAAGACATTAATGGTACCTGCATTGAAACAAATATGCAGACGGTAAACCAAGTGATGAAATCAAGGTGTATCTCATGCTGATTATACTAATAAAAATATATAATTTATTGAACTTGCTTGAGCTTGTGTTTGGAATAGCATCAATAGTTTACTATGTCTAGGCTACAGAGAAATGCATGTAGAAATGCTAGAAACTTACTGAGAACAGAAAAGTGATGTACACACTGAATTTAGACCAGGTGACATGGTAAGACCAAGATATAATTTTGATGGTACACTATTATTCTAAGTATCAATTTTGAAACACACTATCATCAACCTACATGCTATTTTCTTCTAATACATGTTAAATTTATTAACATATGACCAAGGGCATCTTTAAGGCTCCTTGCAGCAAATGAGACCATGTATGATCAGAAATATGCCATAACAGCGAACATGATGATCGATTTGAAAGACATCATAATCCTTCAGGGGAAAGACATCATAATCTTTCAAAATAAAACAAAATAAACTATTGCACGATCTCTTGAGGGGAAAGGCTGTCTTGAGTAATCCCATAGCCATGCTAAGAGAGCCACCTATTTAACAAAACCAACAATATTTCGGAGAACACTAACTTTTCAAAGCCATTGTAGTAGATAAAATTTTGGGAGAATCTTAGATTTACAAAGAAAAACTGAATAATAATGTATTCTATGGCCTCGAACACCACCATAGATCAAAATACAAGTAACTACCACAATGTACACCAAAACTTACCATTGCCTTGTACCAGACTGGATTCGCTGACATCTTCTAGGAATAATATTTTGACATCATATACTTTTGAAAGGATCGATATGGTTGACTAGAGGGGGAGGGGGGGTGAATAGGCAACTAACAATTTTTAAGCTTTTCTTTAACAATTTAAAGCTTGCAACAAAATAGGTTGTCTAGATATGCAACTAAGTGGACACCCTATATGATGCAAAGGCAACTAGCACACAAGCAAGCAATAGAAACAACACAAGTAAGCTTGCAAAAGTACATGCAGAAATAACCAAGAGTGGAGCCGGTGAAAGGCGAGGATGTGTTGCAAGTTCCTTCCTTTTAAAGGAAATACGTCTCCGTTAGAGCGGTGTGGAGGCACAATGCTCCCCAAGAAGCCACTAGGGCCACCATAATCTCCTCACACCCTCACACAATGCGAGATGCCGTGATTCCACTATTGGTGCCCTTGAAGGCGGCGACCGAACCTTTACAAACAAGGTTGGGGCAATCTCCACAACACTTGAGGCTCCCAACACCACCACGAAGCTTCACCACAATGGAGTATGGCTTCGAGGTGACCTCAACAAATCTAGTGTGCTCAAACACCCAAGAGTAACAAGATCCGCTAGGGATAAGTGGGGGGAATCGAATATCTCTTGGTGGAAGTGTAAATCGGGCCCTTGTCACCCAATCCCGAGCAAATCAACAAGTTTGATCGGCTAGGGAGAGAGATCGGGCCAAAATGGAGCTTGGAGCAACAATGGAGCTTAGAGATGGAAGAGGTAGTCAACTAGAGGTAGGAGACGCCCCTTTTATAGTCATGGAAGAGATCCAACCGTTATCCTCAAGTTCAGCCTGCGACACGAGGTACTACCACAGGGGTAGCGGTACTATCAAGGCCATGCAGTACTACCGTGGAGGACCACGGTACTTCCGCGGCAGCAGCAGAGGCCGGGACTTAGCCTGACTGAGCGCAGTACTACCGCCCGCGCGGTACTACCGCTCCCCCTTGCGGTACTACCGCAAGGCAGGTAAGCCAAAGCCTCCGAAGAGATCGGATGAAATAAAATACATCCGTGCCTACTTCCGTTGAACAAGAAACAGTGCAAGAACCCGACGCGGTACTACTGCCAAGACGAGGTGCGCAGATTACTACCGTTGAGGCGCCGGATGTAAAAATTACATCCGCTCCTACTACCGAAGTATAGCGGTACTAGGTATGAGGCCACGGTACTACGGCTCCGGGGGCGGTACTACCCTTGACCTTCCAGCGGTACTACCGCACATGTCGTGCGGTACTACCGTGAGGGCGCGGATGTAAAAAATTACATTCGCTCCTACTACCGTACCGGAGCAGCACTAGGCCTGGGAGTTACGGTACTAAGGCTCGGGAGGAGCGGTACTACCGTGACCCCCCAGGTACTACTTGAGTGCTTAGCAGTACTACCGCTCCATAGAGCGATACTACCGCCAAAGTACAACATGAGTCAGCCGTCTGATTATGCACAACTAGGATAATGGAAAGACGCTCCAAAGTGCAAGGAAAGGTAGGACATGTGTACGTATTGATTCCACCCAAACCATTCCGATGCGGACCCCCTCTTAATAGTACGGCTCTCCTACGACTCAAATCCACCAAAGAGAAACGTAGAACAACGCCGTCTTCAATAGTCTCACGAGGGGCAGAATCGTCTAGATGCCTAGTGATGAAGAATCGAGAAACTCAAGGCACACGATTAGTCCGCAAAAGCATTGTCTTCAATCACCATATCTTCTTAGGGATAATTATGCCCTTACAATCTCCCCCTTTTTGGTGGATTGATGACAATACAGGGATTACACATAGATAAGATAATTTTGAGCAAAGGCAAACCCCTCCACTCTAAAATATAGGCGGGCTCCCCAGGATGTGTGCAATCTAGATGGATGCTTTGGACTGCATAGCACACAAACTAGGATTAACACTCCCCCTATATTTTAGAGACAAAGGCATGATAGAAAGACATCTAAAGTAGAGCATAGTACAATGGTAGCACAATATATCACAGGCTCGCTAAGATAGATAGAGTGCATATGTCTTACACCATGAAGTAAAGCAACCCAAAGCAACTGAAACGAGGTTCATGCGAGAAAGCAGCAAATAGTTCAAACGAGAAAGCAGCAAACACACCGGCACACGAATGACGACACAAGACTCGCAAATCCCTACACTCTCTCCCCCTTTGGCATCGAGACGCCAAAAAGGCAGAGAGGACACCTACACACAAGAGGTGGCTCAAGCAGGGAACTCGTCCCAACCCTCTCCGTCGGACTCCTCGGCGGCGGGATGGTCTCCTCGGCGTCCTCTTGAGAATCAGTCCACTCAAGCCTTGCTTCTCCATCCACTCGGCCTGCAGGTGATGTGCTCCTCGAGACCCATGGACACATCCTCACCATAGAGCTGCAAGATCTTCTGTCCAGCTGACGACTCTCCTTGGGCCCACGTGAGTCCTGTCTTGCCCTTGGCTTGCATGCGAGAAAAGAGTCTTCATCTTGTCCTTGACTTCTTGGCCCACGAAGGCATAGAGGAACTCGGAAGGCCTAGCAAGACGGCCCTCGGCATCATCCTCGGGCCTTGACATCCTCCCTATCAACAAAGCAGCCCTAGCAAAGCGCCTCGGCCACGAGTAGTAGTGTTGGCCCAGTTGGACTTGACACGGAGGCGAGATGGGATCATGGCGAATGCGATCTGGAGCAAGGAACCCCTCACCGAGGGAACATCTTCTCCCAAGTCTTGAGATCGTGAGAAGCAGATGGGGCCCATAGATAGGCACCTTGCGGTTGAACACCGCAGGCAGAAGCTCACACCACATGATGTGTGAGACATCAAGTGGCTGAGTCACGAGACACACGAGCCTCCTCGCAAATGAGCATCATATCCACCATATAGGCATGAACCTTGTCCTTGTCACCAATGCGAGGGAATAAAGAGTTGCGGAAGATGCGATATATGATATCCAGAAAAGAGTTGAGCACCAACCCCGTCTTGCCATTGGGAAGCGCCTTCTCAACATAGTATGGCTGAAGCTTGTCCTTGTTAGCGAGTCGGGATTAGCATGGGGCGAACACCTTTGGAGAGTCGAGCCCGTCATCGTGAGCGTGAAGCAAATCCATGAACTCCTTCCGTAGCGATCGACATCTGACCATTGGACATCGGGACATCCTCCGCTCCTCATTGGAGTGAAAGTATCTGGAGGCAAAGAAGCGGCAGATAATCTCAGGGTCATAGTCAAGGTGAAAGGATATCACATGCTCAATACCAAATTGCTCTATCAAGTCCAGAGCCTCTCCAAAGTAATTACGGAACCTGTCCTTCCTCATGTGATGCATCTCAATCCATTTCACATCCACGTAGGTATTCTCGCTTGTTTTTGATGACATCCGGATAGATGTTGATGCATTGCTTGTTCCAAAACAGCTCACTGACCTCTCGACAGAGGAACGAGGGTGCACATACGGGTGGAGTTGCTGGAGACGAACATACTCGGATTAGGGTATCTCGTCCATGCCCTTAAGCGGGCTCCTTGTTCTTGCTAGCTGTTGTCTTGACATGGCGCTTGGGGGCGTGAGCCCTCACGGTGCTTCACCTGGATTGCGCAAACGCTTGGAGCACAATGTCACTTGGGATTGGAGCGATGAGAGCCACCACGAGACACAAGCATAAAACACGCATGAAAGCAGCAAGGATCAATGCAAAGACCACGGCAAAGCACAAGAAACACATAGAAAGTACACGTGAAAGTTGCCATGAGATAGAGGTGAGCCACGGTAGTCTTGCAGAGCCTGCGGTACTAAAATTTTAGTACCGCTCAAAGCGTGATAGTAAAGGTGAATCCTGATAGTACCCGTGGTGGGAGCGGTAGTAAGATTTTAGTGTCAAGAGCGCAATGCGGTAGTACCAGCGCCAGACGGGCGGTAGTAATGACGAGCGGTAGTATCAGCGCCAGACGGGCGGTAGTACCGCCTGACACAGATCCAAACGGTTGGTTTTGAATCTGAAAAGAACCGCGAAAACATGGCGGTGCTACGGTGATCGAGATCTAGCAGGACAAAAGCCAAGTATAATTCCTCGCAATACTCGCTCCTTCATCCTACTCTTGCATGGATTTATCCTAAGGAATACTAGAACACACAAGTCTCCCCAAAAACCTAGAGACAAGGAATGCAACAAAAAGCGAGAAGGAGTTGGGGAAAGACACGGGTCCATAGCAAGAGCACGTGGTGAAACGATCCCACCGATCGGAATCACGGGAGGGCAGGCGGAGGAGGAGATTCGGCGATTAACGCCGGCTCCGTTCTTGGCGTGGGAGAGAGAGAGCGACATGGGAGAGGAACAATGAATGGGTATGGGGGAGTTAGAACTCCCCCTGCCCGTCCTTATCCCCACGCGCCCGAATCGGCGCGGTAGTACCGCTCGGGCGGAAGGACCGCACCGAAGCGGTAGTACCGCTCACCCAGTGACGGTAAAAATTGCTGGCGTGGGAGCGGTAATCTACCGTGCTCCCCCTGGCGGTAGTACCATGGCTGGCTGCGGTAGTACCGTAGTTGGCCGCGGTAGTACCGTGAGCTCAGAACACAACAAGTTTCAACACACGAAGAAGGTCTTTGCAAGAAAAACTTTTCACACAAAGGGTACTATAGGGATACGCACAAACCAAAGGCAGAAAGACAACAAGAAACCACCATGTGTCACAACCTCTCGAAAGGAGAGGGCGGTGGCCGGAGCCACCTATGTTTGAGTTAGATGGTATGGCTTGCGCGAAGAATTATCCTTGGGTCCATGACCAAAACTCGTCTTTGAAGCACAAGTACCATAAAAATGTCTAATGTGAAAGAGTTGATCGATTTATGCATAATGGGGGGAGGGAGAGTTCATTGAGAGAACAACACTCCCCCTATGTCCATGCCTACACCTAAACTAGACAACAAGTTGAGTGTGGTGAGGGGTGCAAGGGTTCAAGTCACATTGCTCGAATCAATGATATTTAGCTCATGCCTTAACTTTCATGAAATCTTGCTTCATCCAAAGGCTTCGTGAAAATATCTGCAAGGATATCATGGGTGTTGACATACTTGAGCTCGATCTCCCTCGCCTAATGTGATCCCGGATGAAGTGATACCGAATCTCAATATGCTTCGTCTTGAAGTGTTGCACGGGTTGAGAGAAATCTTGATGGCACTTTCATTTATCACACCAAAGAGGCACTTTGTCACAAGTGACACCGTACTCCTTTAAAGTTTGCCTCATCCATAAGAGTTGTGCACAACTACTACGGCCTCCACATATTCCGCTTCGGTGGGCCAGAGAGACACACAACTTTGCTTCTTAGAAGACCAACTCACCAAAGAGCAACCAAGAAATTGGCACCCTCCGGAGGTGGACTTCCTATCCACTTTGTCTCCCGCCCAATCGGAATCCGTAAATCCTTCAAGCTTGAAGTTTGCCCCTCTTGGATTCCATAAGCCAAAGTTTGGGGTATGAGCCAAATATCGAAAGATTCGCTTGACCGCCACATAGTGACTTTGAAACCGTGCACACATTCCCACACTCAACATGATATTCGGTCTAGATGCACAAAGGTAAAGCAAGGAGCCAATCATGGAGCGATATACCTTTTGATCCACCGCTTTACCATTGGGATCAGTGTAAAGTTGGCACTTGGTAGGCATTGGAGTAGTAGCCAGCTTGACATCGCTTAGCTTGAATATTTTTAGCATGTCTTGAGTATATTTGGCTTGGTTGATGAAGGTTCCTTCTCTTCTTTGTTTGATATCAAAACCAAGGAAGAACTTCAACTCTCGCATCGAAGACATCTTGAACTTGGAGGTCATGAGAGCGGCAAATTCCTCATTGAAAGCTTTGTTAGGGGAACCAAAGATAATATCATCAACATATAGTTGGCATACAAACAACTCCCCTTTGACCTTCTTAGTAAAAAGAGTGGGATCGATTTGCCCCACCTCAAATCCACGATCTTGTAACAACTCGGTAAGGTGGTCATACCACATACGTGGGGCTTGTTTAAGGCCATAGAGTGCCTTATCGAGTTGATACACATGATCGGGAAGTAGGGGTCCTCGAACCGGGGTTGCTTGACATAGACCAACTCATTAATAGGACCATTAAGAGAAGCACTTTTCACATCCATTTGTTGCAACTTAAAGTTGTGATGGGAAGCATAAGCAATCAACAAGCGAATGGATTCAAAGGCAGCAACGGGAGCAAAGGTTTCACCGTAGTCGATACCCTCGACTTGGGAGTAGCCTTGTGCTACCAATCTTGCCTTATTGCGAATGATGTTCCCATGAGCATCTTGCTTGTTCTTGAAAATCCACTTGGTTCCAATTGCGTTGTGGTTCCCCGATGGCCTTGGCACCAATCTCCACACCTTGTTGTACTCGAAGTTGTTGAGTTCTTCATGCATGGCATTGAGCCAATCTGAGTCTTCGAGCGCCTCATAGACCTTTTGGGGTTCAACACAAGAGACAAACACACGTGATGTTCACAATAGTTTGCCAATTGTCTACGAGTGCTTACCCCCTTTCTTAGGCTTCCAACCACATTCTCCATGAGATGGCCTTTGGTGGTGAGTTTGGAAGCAATCTTCGCGGCACGACGCTCTAATTCCTCAATGGATGTAGAAGGAGGAGGGTTGACTTGATCATCTTGAGCGCCGCCTTGAGCTTGTTCTTGATCTTGAGCTTGCTCATGAACTTGAACTTGCTCGAGGGGAAGAACTTGACCTTGGGCATCATTTGGAGGTTCACCACCATCTTGAGATTGATCTTGCCCTTGATCTTGTTCACGAGGTTGAGGGCCTTCACTTTGTTCTTCGGAAGCTTGTGGGTCTTGGATAGGTGATGGCTCCACTTGAGTGGAGCATTGTCCTTCTCCTTCGGCCACAAGGGGTTCCTCAATGGGTAGAATATGACCAATACCCATTCTTCTTATGGCTTGGGGAGGAATTTCATCACCTACATCACAAGTACCACTTTGCTCCACTTGGGAGCCGTTATTTTAAATCAAACTCCACGTTACCGTCTCCTCAATGAGTCCGGTGGACTTGTTGAGGACACGGTAAGCATGAGAGTTTGTAGCATAACCAACAAATATGCCATCATAAGCTCTAGCCTCAAATTTAGACAAACGAACACCTTTCTTGAGAATGAAACACTTACACCCGAACACCCGGAAGTACTTGAGATTGGGCTTGTTTCCGGTGAGAATCTCATATGGAGTCTTGTTCAAGCCTTTGCGGAGATAGAGCCGATTGGATGCATGACATGCGGTGTTGATGGCTTCGGCCCAAAAGTTGTATGGTGACTTGAACTCCGCCATCATGGTCCTTGCCGCATCCATCAACGTCCGGTTCTTCCTTTCCGCAACACCATTTTGTTGAGGGGTATATGGTGCAGAATATTGATGCTTGATCCCCTCATCACTAAGAAACTCATCCAAGGTGTAGTTCTTGAACTCGGTGGCCGTTGTCACTTCTTATTGTCAAGATCTTTGCATTATGTTGACGTTGAGCTTCATTTGCAAAGTCGATGATGCTTTGTTGAGTCTCACTCTTCCTCTTGAAGAAGTATACCCAAGTGTATCTTGAATAATCATCCAAAATTACCAAGCAATACTTTCTACCCCCAAGACTATCAAAGGATGGAGGTCCAAAGAGGTCCATGTGAGGGGAGCTCCAAGGGTCTCTTCGAGAAGATGATAGTCGTGGGAGGGTGAGCCGTCTCATGAAGCTTTCCTTCGATACAAGCATTGCAAGCACAATCTTTGGCAAAACTAACGTTTGTTAGTCCACGGACATGGTCCCCCTTGAGAAGACTTTGCAAAGATCTCATATTGACGTGGGCTAAACGGCGATGCCAAAGCCATCCCACGTCAACTTTAGCCATTAGGCATGTCGCGGTCTTAGTGGGTCGCTCGAAAAAAGTTTATCACATAGAGACCATTCTCGACATGCCCAACAAAGGCTACTTTAAGAGTCTTGCTCCACAAGAGGGCCACCAGTATCAATGTCAAAAGAAATGGCAAAGCCCATGAGTGCAAGTTAATGACGGAAAACAAATTGTATGCAAGGGACTCAACAAGCATGAATTTCTCGATCGATAGATCATGAGAAATGACAACCTTGCCAAGACCCAATACCTTAGAATGTGAGGCATCACCCCACTCGACATTGGTGGGCATAGATGGGATCTTTTGCACGTCCATCACCAAGTCCTTGCTCCCGGTCATATGATTTGTTGCTCCACTATTGAGCAACCATGATCCCCCACCGGAAGCAAACACATACAAGAGATCAATGCTTGGTTTTAGGTACCCATTTAGTAATGGGTCCTTTGATGTTAGTAACGAGGGTCTTAGGAACCCAAATAGACCATTCAATGTACTCATAAGAAGAACCAACAAATTTAGCATAGACATGTCCATCACTAGTACTCAAGACAACACATAAGAGGGGTTAAAGTCATGGCTTTGTTGGGAGAGATGGCTTTGCCTTTTGGCATCACCACTCTTCGCATTGTTCTTCTTCTCCTTAGGAGCACCCTCTCCCTCCTTCACAAAGGTTTGCTTAAGCGGGGGAGGTTGTTTGGTCTTGTTGTTCTTCTTCTCGTTCTTCTTCTTGTTCTTGGACTTGGGTGAGAACCCAACTCCCGTCTTGCCCACAACTTCCTTTTGATTGCTCAAAAGGTCATTTAGATTCTTCTCACCTTGTATGCAAGACACAAGGCCTTTCTCAAGTTGCTCCTTCAACTTGGCATTCTCCTCCACAAGATGCACATGCTCACAACACGGGTTAGTAGCATTTGCATTATCAATTAAGACCATGTGAGGAAATGTGGCCTTTTCCTTGAGTTAGCTTAACTTGGAGTTGAGCATGAGACTCCTTGAGGTTTGCATGAGCACCTTTCAAGACCTTGTGGGCCTTGTCAAGTACATCAAACTCCTCCTTGAGTCTAGCATGATCAACCCCAAGTTTAGCCTTCTCGGAAGTTAGTACACGAGACACAACAAGAGCATGATCAAGATCTTTCTTTAATTTGGCATGGTCATCGTTGTGTGACTCCTCAAGAGCCAAGCGATGCCCACGCTCTTCCTCAAGAGCATCAGAGAGATCCGATATCTCATCGGCATAGTCACGACTATGACCTTCCATCTTAGAGATGGTTTCTTCGTGAGCCTCGATCATGTCATTGGCTTCACCAAGTTGTTCCAAGAGAGCAACAAAGTGCTTCTTGGATTTGCCCTTGAGCTTACTCATAAAGGACTCAAATTCATTTACCTCCTCATTAGACCCCTTACCATCATCAAAGCCAACCGTCGAAGAAGGATTAGGAATAATGGTGATTTTGATGTTGGGGGTTACCTTGTTGGTGGCTTTAGCCATGAGACACTTGGCGGTGATGTTCTCGTTGGGTGAATCGAAGAGAGACACCCGGGGAGTTGTGGCAATGGTGACGGATGCCATGGCCATTGCTTCACTATCTTCATCATCATTGTCATCCTCACTGTATTCTTCTTGAACCACCAACCCGCGAGTAGGAGTCTTCTTGGTGAAGTTGTTCTTGTTGGGGAAGGACTTGGCCTTGTCCTTTCGGATGAACTTGCCACCATTGTCTTCCCGCTTCTCGTAAGGACAATCCGCAACGAAATGCTCACATTGCCACAGTTGAAACAAGTTCTAACTCGTTGCTTGCCCTTGAAGCCACTTGAGTTGTTCTTATTGAAGTTGGGTCTTGTATTCTTCTTGCTCCAAAATTGTCTTGAAGCAAGAGCCATGTGCTCATGATAGTCATATTTCGTGTCTTGGGTTGCTCTCCTCATCTTCCTCTTCTTCCTCTTCTTCCACAAAACCTTGGCCTTCAAGGCAAGGTTGGGCTTATTGCCCTTTGAGAATGGAGCACCGCGCATTGTCGGCGGTCTTGTCCAAGATGTTCATTACCAGCGAACTCATCCAACACTTCACTTGAGGTCATGGAGTGGAAGTCCGGTCTTTGACGAATGACGGAGGACATGGCCTTGTTGTAGGGCATCATGGCCTTGAGGAACTTGGCGCTTGATCCAATTGTCATCCGTGTCCTTGCTCCCATGATCTCGAGTGAGACCGCAAGTTTGGTCACTCTTGAAAGAGCTCACGAGGTTCCTCATCTTCTTTCATTGCAAACTCATCGACTTCATCTTGAACCACTTCATAGTTGGGCGTTGAATGCTAGCACTTCCACAATAGAGACACAACACATTTCCATCGTCTTTAGCCATGGCATGAGGTCGAAGATGAGGAGATCTTGAGAAGGATTGCATCTTGGATGATGAAGAGCACTCTCATTGAATTGATTATCCACCACTTCTCTCGGGGTAAAGTTGCTTCGGTCATGTGGATAGAAACCTTCTTCAATGATTCTCCAAAGATTAGTATTCACATGATTTAAATGACGCTTGAAGCGATACACCCAAGAATCAAAATCCTCACTTTTCACAATCTTAGGAGGAGGACCGGCATGGTTTAAATGAGTAGAGGGAATCGGTCCACCATAAGTAGGAGGTTCCACATGAGCAAAGATGCCGATGCCATTTCTACCACTAGTAGAAGGACCCTTTTCACTATTAGCTTCCCCCTTGTCGGAGTTAGCATCCGTCACCTTGTTAGTGGGATCACCCACTTTCATCGGCGAGGTAGATAGTTTAAGTCCTTCTAGAAATTTAGTAAACATGCTTTCAACCTCGTTCGTCATGGAGGTTTTCAATTTGTCTAGAGCCACATTGAACTCCTCACGGGAGACCGAGGTTCCCCCATCGGCCGTAGACGAGATAGGATTCACACTGGAGTGCTCATCCGCACCGTCGTTGGTGTCAACCATACTCTTCGGACAACAAAGTCCTTAATAAAGAGGCGAGGCTACGATACCAATTGAAAGGATCGATATGGTTGTTGGAGGGGGTGAATAGGCAACTAACAATTTTAAGCTTTTCTTTAACAATTTAAAGCTTGCAACAAAATAGGTTGTCTAGATATGCAACTAAGTGGACACCCTATATGATGCAAATGCAACTAGCACACAAGCAAGCAATAGAAACAACACAAGTAAGCTTGCAAAAGTAAATGCACGAAATAAACAAGAGTGGAGCCGGTGAAGACGAGGAAGTATTACCGAAGTTCCTACCTTTTAAAGGGACGTACGTCTTCGTGAGAGCGGTGTGGAGGCACAATGCTCCCCAAGAAGCCACAAGGGCCACCGTAATCTCCTCATGCCCTCACACAATGCGAGATGCCGTGATTCCACTATTGGTGCCCTTGAAGGCGGCGACCGAACCTTTACAAACAAGGTTGGGGCAATCTCCACAACACTTGGAGGCTCCCAACACCACCACGAGCTTCACCACAATGGAGTATGGCTTCGAGGTGACCTCAACCGTCTAGGGTGCTCAAACACCCAAGAGTAACAAGATCCGCTTAGGGATAAGTGGGGGAATCGAATATCTCTTGGTGGAAGTGTAGATCGGGCCCTTGTCACCCAATCTCGAGAAAATCAACAAGTTTGATTGGCTAGGGAGAGAGATCGGGCCAAAATGGAGCTTGGAGCAACAATGGAGCTTAGAGATGGAAGAGGTAGTCAACTAGAGGTAGGAGACGCCCCTTTTATAGTCGTGGAAGAGATCCAACCGTTATCCTCAAGTTTAACTGCGACGCAGCAGTACTACCGCACCAGAGGCAGTACTACCGAAAGGCCACCACGGTACTACCGTGGAGGACCACTGATACTTCCGCGGCAGCAGCAGAGGCCGGACTTAGCTCGATCGAAGATTACTACCGCTGCAGTACTACCGCTCCCCTTGCGGTACTACCGCCAAGGCGAGTAAGCTAAAGCCTCCGAAGAGCGCGGATGAAATAAAATACATCCGGTACCTACTTCATTGAACAAGAAGCGATTAAGAACCCGGACGGTACTACCGGCGCGCAGTCTTGGTACTACCGTTGAGGCGGATGTAAAAAATTACATCCGCTCCTACTACATGACCTTAGCAACGGTACTAGGTATGAGGCCCGCAGTACTACGGCTCCGGGGAGGCGGTACTACCGTGGCCTTCAATACTACCGCACATGTCGTGCGGTACTACCATGAGGGCGCGGATGTAAAAAATTACATCCGCTCCTACTACCATACCGGAGCAGCACTAGGCCTGGGAGTTACGGTACTAAGGCTCGGGAGGAGCGGTACTACCGTGACCCCAGTACTACTAGCATGAGTGCTTGCAGTACTACCGCTCCATAGAGCGATACTACCGCATGAAATACAGTAGTAGCATCACGATTATGCACAACTAGGATAATGGAAAGGCGCTCCAAAGTGCAAGGAAAGGTAGGACATGTGTGCGTGTTGATTCCACCCAAACCTTTCCGACGCGGACCTCCTCTTAATAGTACGGCTCTTCTCTGACTCAAATCCACCAAAGAGAAGCGTAGAACAACGCCGTCTTCAATAGTCTCCGAGGGGCACCGAATCGTCTCGTGCCTAGTGATGAAGCATCTGAGAAACTCAAGGCACACGATTAGTCCGCAAAAGCATTGTCATCAATCACCAAAACACCTAAGGGATAATTATGCTCTTACAACTTTCCATGTCCATGTTTGAGATCTACAGAAATGAAAGCATTCTTGTTAAGCAAAACTCAGAATTTCTGAAAATTTGCATAATGTTGACGATAAATGGGATTATCACTTGTTGTTATCACATGAACACTGTAATTGTACTGATTCGAACTACTAATTTATTTCTCTTGCTCATATTATTTATCCCGCTATACATGGGATCTTTTAGTGATGAATATTCAGATAAATATGGTTCCATACATGGTTTTCGCCATTGCAGCAACCTCTAATAACATGTTTTATTACATCAGGCATGATAACATACTCTGATGAAATTACGATACTCGGTTTTTCAGTAATGTTTTGGAAAACAATTATATTTATTTATAGTGCACCAAGATTCTTGCAATAAGTTAAATATATCCCAACTAATTTATTCTATGGCTAGTGTGCAAGATGTATTCAATGTTGTAATACTGTACATAGAGTAATGGAAGAGAAAAGATTACCGACGTATATACACCATAACTGACCTTTAGGAGTTAGTTTCAGAATCTTTTTCGCGATGACACCAATGCCGTACCATAATAGCTTAAAATCCTGATAGATGTATAAAGAGCATGTACATTAGATGTATAAGAACTACTCGATTAGTAATTTTTTCTCTGAGTGTGTTATAAGATAAGCGCATCATCATTCCTTAATGTGGCATGTGCAAAAGGAACCGGAAAAGCAAGCATCACATTCACAGGTTACTCAACAACTGGTCGTGGCTAACAATCACATGACATTCCGGCAAAAACTAACAGATCCATCGACCAATTATTCAGTGCTTACATCGGAGCCTGGCTCACATACGTAAATGAAACCTTGAACAGGTGCACGATTAGGGATTTCTGAATAATATAGTTTTGCAGTTGTTTGTATGCTGTCTTCAGAACATACATGTGAATGTGATATGCATCACTCTTAGTAGCTGCCTCACAAGAAACAGTTAAGCTTTGTATAAAACAGGAAGATTTCATATATAATCTGGAGCATTTGATCACATATAAGCCATGGAAAGAAATTAGTGAAAATCAAAACAATAAATTTAGGGATCACAGGAACTGTCAGCAACTGTAGTGACCAAACTTCGAAAGTAATGTAATGAATACCAATTAGAGCGATGGGCTATATTGAGAGAAAATTGGTTAGGTCTGCACATCTACACATGTCAAACAAATCACAACTGAAGAAAAATCCTCGAGTTCATATAAAGGACGGGAAGCTACCACAACTTCCTGATGTACTAATAATCATCTAATACAAATAAACAGTGCGAGAAAACCCTCGTTTACGTGAACCATACAGAATAGTTAGAGATGGATTGTGAAAGTAGAGAACAAATTATTGGCAATGGAGATTAGGGGTTTCTTTGGAATCCTTACGTTGCAGAGGAGTGAGCGGGGCTGTCCGTTGAGCTGGTCAGGATCTCTTCGCACCCACATTGAACAGCCGATGAGCAGACGAACCATCGAAGACTCGCCAAGTATGAATTTTGGTGACCGAATGTGGTGGCATATAGATAATCACTTGAAAGGGGTTGGGACGGTTTACCTCTTGATTTGGAATGGAATGGTGAGGAAAGAAAGGAGAGTGGGGGAGACAAGAGAGACACAATTTTTTGCGAAAAATGCAAATATTGCCCATCAACACTAAATAACAATTTTTGGATTAACATGTATTCACTGTAAAACGTGAAACAGAGCGGAAACACCTTAAAACTCTATGGTTGTAATAACCTGCCAAAATATAATAGGCAAGGCAAGTACTTGCATCTACATCATAAACTCTGGCTCAAAGTATGATAAAACTCATGATTGATCTACTCGATCGATTGTCATCGCCATCAGCGGTGGTTGTAGCCCACGAGCTTAGTTTTGTGCCTGCACAAGTTGCATCAAAGGCAAATCAGCAATCCATTCATTTATTGAACCAGAACATTAAACCTAGAAGGCATATATGATGGGAGGTCGCAGGAAAATGAAAGCAATGGGAAGGGAGACAATTACCAGCCAGCTCCCAGCTTCCTTGCAAGGTAAATGAAGGGCTTCTCAATGTTGTAGTTGCTCTTGGCTTTAACCTACCTGTTCTTCACATAAACCTTGTCACTGCAGGGGACAACGAAGATGTGCTCACACACCCTACAAGAATTAATATCCGGACATCGTAACTACGAACCACAATTTCACATGCATTTAGTAGAGAGCAGATGATTGATTCAGAAGCAAACATGCACAAGAGTTAATATGGCGCAAGGTGCCTGTCTAAAGCAGTGATCCACTGATCAAGCTTCTGATATATCAAGGAAGGATGTAATCCAAAACAAAGCATCAAAGCACAATACAATGTATGATGAAGACTGGAAGATACAAAAGGACAATAAATTTGAACAATGCCTGACAAATTCAACAAAGGTCATTCTCACATAAAAGCATATGTATTGTGCATCATATGTACATAAATTGTAAAAAAAATATAGAAACATTATTCTCGTCAGGAAACATCCCAAGCATCTTGCCTACAATTAGATGAAGAGAGCTTACTTTTACAACTAAAAGATCGATGATAATTCAGCAAGAGTTCAGTTTCTTTATATCTCGCCACACACACTTGAGCTATTCCCTTCAACTCCATAAAATTACTAAACTTGATGATAGACAAAGAGGATACCTAGATTAGCCAATTGAGCTATTCCCACGGCCATTGGTAACCTTCTCATCTGTAGAGAAACTACCGGTGTCGTGCTGGCCGCAACAACCTACCATGAATTAAGCGGATTTTATCAAAGGTGCAAATCATTGAACTACGCACACAGCACCAAATGGCTAGACAACAACTTAATCGAACAAATGGTGAGAAAAAAAGTGTATTCAAGATAGGTCACGGACAACCCATAAGGCTTTGGGATATTCAGTGTTTGTGTGACTACTCGGCTAATCAATATTGCAGCGCTAAACTCTGAATCATCGCAGCCCACAAGGCCCCTACTAATTAATATTCACCGACTCACAATGGTGAGAAAAAAAAGTGTATTCAAGATAGATCACAGACAACCCATAAGGCTTTGGGATATTCGGTGTTTGTGTGACTAGTCGGCTAATCAATATTGCCGCGCTAAACTCTGAATCATCACAGCCCACAAGGCCCCTACTAATTAATATTCACCGACTCACATATGTATCTCCGGCCAGACCGCCTTCATCAGCCACTCCCTCGGCAGTGGCCGTTCTAGCAGTGGCCCAATAAGAGCACGGCTTAGAAACAGCCAGGGTACTCCATGAGCGAATCCAGAAACATTTTAAGATGGGTTCAGCTACTATACATGTATGCACATTAAATTTACATTATGAACTATTTTTCCATACCGCACATAACAAATCTTGGTTGTACGTGAGGTTAGAATTGATTTGTGGATTCCATCACCTGAATGTATGGACTCAATGTGCACTCAATCTTCTGTCGATCCGGTAGTTGCCGCGCCGAGCCGCTGCCGGCTGCCTCCGGTCGGGAGCGACTACAATAAAATCAGGGCCTATGGTGAAAGAATAGAAAAAATGAACCTGGGCCGTTGGATGGAAGACAAGTGGTACAGATTTAGGTGGAGGGTTCTCAGTGTATATTTCTTGAAAACCCCCTACTATTAGTTACATATAGAACATAACTTTTGCAGTAAACCCTTCAAATCTCTCATATATAAATTAATCTTTCCTTTATGAATAAGACAATTTTGCAGACCTGTACAGGTGCCCTTCTCATCTTAGGTTTACAAATGAAAACTGCACATATATATGTTCTGTACGAGATTTCACGTATATTTGATTTCATTAGTAGTTTCTGATACATCATAAATTATGCAAGAAATCTGAACTAGTTGGTCACTAAAAGTATGTGAACATCATCAAAAATATTCGAGTACATGAGAACATTAATCCATCCACTTCAAATCATAACTAAACTTACATTTCAAATTGCTCGATCCCAGACGAAATACAACAGAAGAGACACACATACATATCTTATCAAGTGTAACATAGCATGAGAGGATCATTTTTGGTACATCACATGAAAAACTAATTATGAAGGACTAAAATAATCGCCTTTCAACAAGCATTGCCACTAGAAACTGCATCAACTCTTCGCCTCCATTACTACTGCTTGTTGGTCATCGATGATCTTGTGCCGGGAGAGATCAGACCTAATAACAGATAAGATTCAGTTAGCACAGGCCCATACAAGTGCCATGCATTCATACTTAATCTTATTACTCGTGATGTAATCGAATGAATATGCATCAACAATGTCATCTGGCTGTGTGCTGCACATACCTCCACATGGAAGTTAAAATAGAGATGAATCAAATTCGGCACAACCTAAATTAGCTATTTTGTGGATCATCCTAACACTAATAATGGCAATTGTTCACATGTGAAGTAGGAACAAAATATGTACATTGCATAGTCATTTGTACAATCCATATAATGCTACACTACTTTTATCGAAAAGAGCTCAACAATTTTTGTTCGGATACTCCAATGGGAAAAAAATGTCTTGCATCTGCAAACACACTGGGCTTGCAATTTATTTTATTTGTTTTTATCAGGTACCTTCATAAAATTTTAACGTAGCTGAAAGCTTGAACAACCTTCCATAGACCTCAGATCAGCGGATTACAAGTTTTAAGGACTACTTATAAGCAGAGATAGAAAAGGACAAAAATGTTTTATTACTGTCCTGCAGATTCAGATTATTATTCTAATTGAATAGTTGTAAAAGAAAATGATGGCATGCATTATATTACGTTGGAATAGCAATAAAACCACAAGGGCACAGGAAATAAAAATGAACAAGATGACCCAGAAAGAGTAGTTGTAAACCAATTCACGCTGTGCAAACCAATTAAAGTGCAGCAGACTTTGACAATTCAATTGCTCTAGTGTCAAAAATCTTATCAAAATTTTATATTTCACCAGTTCATCTGTCTGGTTGTAGTGATTCTACCACTATCATTGATTTTATTTATTTTAGCTTCATGGTCGATCATAACCTCAATCAGCATGTGTTCATGTAGTGCTCAAATAATATATCGCAGTGATCCAAGTAACTGTAGTGTTTCTTTTCTTGTGATCTATGGAACAAATAGATTACTACTACCAGTGAACAAGATGGCATCGTACAGCACTTGGCCGCCCATTCCAATGCGCCAAATATAATATGCACCCAGAATGAGTAGAAGGCAAGAGAGAAGCTAACTTCTGCATATTGGAAATCATGAAATCACCAAGTTACGTCATCCAGTAACCATCTGTTGACAGTCAGGTCAAATTTCCATTGACAAAAAGATTTTTCAGCAAACAAGATTTTCCGGCACAGAAATGTGTTGTACACAAAATCCAGATACTGACTTCTCAGTCTCTTGAAACATAGCAAACTGAGAAGTCATCTCCAGTTGCAAGGTTGAATTAGAAGGTACACACAACCAGAGTCTTGTTATTTACAGGTGGAAGGTTAAATGAATGCAAACTGAAAATAAGAATGATATGCTTACTAAACCTATCAGTGAAATATATACACTATTCTCTAACTGTTTGGTGAAGACCGTCGTCAGATTGTGTGGCTGTGTATGTCACCGTTGTAATGTGGATCCAATGCACGTGACAAGCAGAATCAAGTCAAAAAATGATAATTTTCTTTCTTTCTATAACATCGCGAGGCAACGAGAGCCATTATGGTGTTCCTGTATCACAAGCGCACAAGCTAAGGCCAACACATCATCTCACCAGAATCCATTCCCATACTATCTTTTGACACACCGCACGCAATCCGTATATGCATGCCAATATTCAGTTTTCTCAGCCTCGCCAAAATCTACTCTGTTCACGTGTTTTTGCTCGGACTCTCTGTGCACTTCTTTGAAAATAAAAGGAGTAGGCTTGATGGTTTCACCAAGTTCTGGAAATAAAAGCAGTAGGCTGACCCAAAATCCCATTGGACCCCTTTTTCGAGAAATACGAAATGCATATTTAAAGGTATCAACAAATTCTGAACAAAACCCAACATGTATGTATACACTACATATGTGTTAAATTTCATTAAATGGACATGTTTCTTCTTGAACACAGCAAAGTGCAAATATGAGCTACAATGACCAATATTGACATGTGCAATCTTCAGAACCATGTGTTTTGGATAGCATACGACAACTAAGCCATGGCACTAAGCATCATGTTTTGTTTAATCATCAACGAAAATCAGTCAAAGTCATCCAAATTGTCACTGGTAAATGCTAAGCGTTACCGGAGAGGGGAGCTGCCATTAGAGAGAAATCTATAGGAGGGAGAGGGAGGAGGGGAGTTGGACAAACGGAGCTGACCTTGCTGTTACTCCTGTGAGGCGAAGGAGGCTAGGAGATCGAGCACCACCGGCTTGCCTCCGGTGAGGAGGCCGTGGCAGCATCCCCGCCGCGCGATGTTGGGGTGCCTGGGGACGGAGCCAAGTAGCCTGGATGCCGCAGTAGGAGGGGGAGGCAGGAGCAGCTGCCATGGGAGGTAGCCGCCACCGTCGACAGAGATAGGGGAACAGGGAGGGGAGCCCCGCAAAAAAAAAAAAAAGAAACAGGGAGGGGAGCGAGCGATGGGAGAGTTTGAAGGAGAGGGACCTAAAGCAAATTAGTGGGGAGCAAAGGGATATATTTGCACAGAATTATGTAGTTGTGAGTACAGATCCACCCTCTCGAATTTGTGTCGTACATCACTGATCCAATGGTCCAGAATCATTTTTCTATTCTTTCACTGTAAGGACAGATTCTACACTAGTCCCTCCCCCTCCGGTCGCTGAGGCCCTGCCTCTGCTCCATCCTTGAGAGCCGAGCTTGTGACTTCTGGAATTGGAGGTGTCGCACACGCGAGGAGGTGTTGGCAGCAGACTGCGTACAAGCACAGAGGCGATAACTAACACGAGATAATCAATTTTGGGAAGAACATCGCGTCATCACGCATCGAACAACCGGAATGGGATCCATTTGGCCTCCATGAGATCCGTTTCTATGCGTTCTGTGTCCCGCCTGGAACAATCGGAGAAACCGCATGAATCGAAGCCTGTGCACAAAAATGTATCTGCGAGACCGAGAATGGCGAGGGCGTTACCTAGGTGACGGAAGGGCGAAGTGGAGGCGCCACGAGAAGCCACAAAGTGCGTCCATTGAGCCATCGCCGCGCTCACGATGGCTCACCGCCCTTCATGGCCGCGGTGGCACAAGGAGGCCTCCTTGCCGTTGGCGCTGGCGCCCTTCCTTCAATGTCGCTGACGACACACTCATCCGGGGAGGAGGGAGTGGCGCGGAGGAGCAACCATGGCCTTCCCGACGGTGGCGACGAGGGGAGGCGAGGAAGAAGGGACAGAGCCTGCAGTGAGAAGGGAGAGGGAGAGAGGCGGCTAGGGGTTCACCTAATCATGATGGCATGAAGAAACGGCCGCAGCAGCGACATGAATGCCGTCTCGTGAGCCATGCTCCTCATGGTGATGCCGACGCAGGAGCTCGGCTCAGGAGCAGCGGCGCGGAGCAACAGCGGCCGCGGTGCTTCCCGATGAAGGAAATATGCCCTAGAGGCAATAATAAAGTTATTATTTGTTTCCTTATTTCATGATAAATGTTTATTATTCATGCTAGAATTGTATTAACCGGAAACATAATACTTGTGTGAATACATAGACAAACAGAGTGTCACTAGTATGCCTCTACTTTTCTAGCTCGTTGATCAAAGATGGTTATGTTTCCTAGCCATAGACATGAGTTATCATTTGATTAACGGGATCACATCATTAGGAGAATGATGTGATTGACTTGACCCATTCCGTTAGCTTAGCACCACGATCGTTTAGTGATACGCTATTGCTTTCTTCATGACTTATACATGTTCCTATGACTATGAGATTATGCAACTCCCGTTCTGGGAGGAACACTTTGTGTGCTACCAAAGCGTCACAACGTAATCGGGTGATTATAAAGGTGCTCTCTGAGTGTTTCCAAAGGTACTTGTTGGGTTGGCGTATTTCGAGATTAGGATTTGTCACTCCGATTGTCGGGAGAGGTATCTACCGGCCCACTCGGTAATGCACATCACTTAAGCCTTGCAAGCATTGCAACTAATGAGTTAGTTGCGGGATGATGTACTACTGGAGCGAGTAAAGAGACTTGTCGGCAATGAGATTGAACTAGGTATTGAGATCTGGCGATCGAATCTCGGGCAAGTAACATACCAATGACAAAGGGAACAACGTGTGTTGTTATGCGGTCTGACCGATAAAGATCTTCGTAGAATATGTAGGAGCCAATATGAGCATCCAGGTTCGCTATTGGTTATTGACCAGAGGCGTGTCTCGGTCATGTCTACATAGTTCTCGAACCGTAGGGTCCTTACGCAACAACGTTCGATGTGATTTATATTATGAGTTTATATGTTTTGATGTACGAAGATTGTTGAGTCCGGATGTGATCACGGACATGACGAGGAGTCTCGGAATGGTCGAGACATGAAGATTGATATATTGGAAGCCTATATTTGGATATCGGAAGTGTTTGGTGAAATCGGATTTTCTGAGATGCAGGGGGTTCTGGAACCCCGGGGTTAATGGGCCATAGTGGGCCTTAGTGGAGAAGAGGAGGCGGCGGGGCAAGGGCGCGCCCTCCCTAGTCCGAATAGGACAAGGAGGCGGCGCCCCCTTTCCTTCTTCTCCTCCACCTCTTCCCCTCTTCTCCTAATCCAACAAGGAAAGGGAGTGAGTCCTACTCCGGTGGGAGTAGGATTCCTCTGCCGCGCCCCCTCTCACAGCCGGCCGCACCTCCCCTCTTGCTCCTTTATATCACAGAGGCGGGGGCACCCTAAGACACAACAATTGATCTCTTGATCTCTTAGCCGTGTCTGGTGCCCTCCTCCACCATAATCCACCTCGATAATATCGTAGCGGTGCTTAGGCGAAGCCTGCGTCGGTAGAAACGACATCATCGTCCTGCCGTCGTCTTGTGGAACTATCCCTCAAAGCTCGGCTGGATCGAAGTTCGAGGGACGTCAAGCTGAACATGTGTTGCTCGGAGGTGCCGTGCGTTCGGTACTTGACCGGTCGGATCATGAAGACGTACGACTACATCAACCGCGTTGTCATAACGCTTCCGCTTTTCGGTCTCACGATGCGTGGACAACACTCTCCCTCTCGTTGCTATGCATCACCATGATCTTGCTTGTGCGTAGGAATTTTTTGAAATTACTCGTTCCCCAACGATGGCATCCGAGCCAGGTTTTATGCGTTGATGTTATATGCAGAGTAGAACACAAGTGAGTTGTGGGCGATACAAGTCATCTTGCTTACCGACATGTCACACTTTGGTTCGGCGGTATTGTTGGATGAAGCGGCCCGGACCGACATTACGCTGCAACGTCGCTTCTGGCGAGATTGGTTCTACCGGCGTACTTTGCACATAGGTGGCTGGCGGGTGTCGGTTTCTCCAACTTTAGTTGAACAAGGTGTGGCTACGCCGGTCATTGAGAAGGTTAAAACAGCACTAACTTGGCGAACTATCGTTGTGGTTTTGATGCGTAGGTAAGAACGGTTCTTACTCAGCCCGTAGTAGCCACGTAAAACTTGCAACAACAAAGTAGAGGACGTCTAACTTGTTTTTGCGAGGGCATGTTGTGATGTGATATGGTCAAGGCATGATGCTATATTTTATTGTATGAGATGATCATGTTTTGTAACGAGTTATCGGCAATGGCGAAGTCATATGGTTGTCGCTTTATTGTATGCAATGCAATCACCTGTAATGCTTTACTTTATCACTAAGCGGTAGCGATAGTCGTAGAAGCATAAGATTGGCGAGGCGACAACGATGCTACGATGGAGATCAAGGTGTCGCTCCGATGGCGATGGTGATCATGGCGGTGCTTGGAGATGGAGATCACAAGCACAAGATGATGATGGCCATATCATATCACTTATATTGTTTGCATGTGTTGTTTATCTTTTATGCATCTTATCTTGCTTTGATTAACGTTAGCATTATAAGATGATCTCTCACTAAATTTCAAGATAAAAGTGTTCTCCACGAGTATGCACCGTTGCCAAAGTTCGTCATGCCCGGACACCCGCGTGATGATGTGATAAGCTCTCGTCCATCAACAACGGGTGCAAGCCAATTTTGCACACGCAGAATACCGAGGTTAAACTTGACGAGCCTAGCATATGCAGATATGGCCTCGGAACCTTTGAGACCGAAAGGTCGAGCATGAATCATATAGTAGATATGATCAACATAATGATGTTCACCATTGAAAGCTACTCCATTTCACGTGATGATCGGTTATGGTTTAGTTGATTTGGATCACGTGATCACTTAGAGGATTAGAGGGATGTCTATCTAAGTGGGAGTTCTTAAGTAATATGATTAATTGAACTTAAATTTACCATGAACTTATCCTGGTAGTATTAGCATATCTATGTTGTAGATCAATAGCTCGCGTTTAGCTCCCCGTTTTATTTTGATATGTTCCTAGAGAAAACTGAGTTGGAAGGTGTTAGTAGCAATGAAGCGGATTGGATCCGTGATCTGAGGATTATCCTCATTGATGCATAGAAGAATTATGTCCTTGATGCACCGCTAGGTGACAGACCTATTGCAGGAGCAGATGCAGACGTTATGAACGTTTTGTTGGGGAACGTAGCAGAAATTCAAAATTTTCCTACGTGTCACCAAGATCTATCTATGGAGAAACTAGCAACGAGGGAAGGAGAGTGCATCTACATACCCTTGTAGATCGCTAAGCGGAGCGTTCATGAGAACGAAAGGGCTGAAGGAGTCGTACTCGTCGTGATCCAAATCACCGGAGATCCTAGTGCGAGCAGGCGGCACCTTCGCGTTCAACACACGTTGTACCGGTGGCGTCTTCCACACCTTGATCCAGCAAGGAGAGAGGGAGAGGTTGAGGAAGACTCCATCCAGCAGCAACTGACAGGCGTGGTGGTGGTGGAGGAGCGTGGCAATCCAGGGGCTTAAGCCAAGCACCACGGGGAGAGGAGAAGGGAGAGAGGTAGGGCTGCACCAAGAGGAGAAGTTCTCATGTGTTGGGCAGCCCCAAAACCTCAAGTATATATAGGGGAAAAGGGGGCTGCGCCCCCTTTAGGGTTTCCCACCCAAAGGGGTGCGGCCCGCCCTAGATCCCATCTAGGGGCGGCCAAGGAGGAGGAGTGCCTCCCAAGTCAAGTGGAGGCCTCCCTTTTAGGTTTCCCCTTCCCATGCGCATGGGCCTTGGGGGGCTGGTGCCTGGCCCATTAAGGCTAGGCGCCCCCTACAGCCCATGCTACTGTATTGGGCGTGGTGGAACAATTTCCGGACCTCTGGACCCCTCCGGAATCCTCCGGAAGCTTCGAAGCTTCGGCACAATCTAGAAAAACCGAACTTTTTCCGAAACCCGAACAACAACTTTCCATATATAAATCTTTACCTCCGGACCATTCCGGAACTCCTTGTGACGTCCGGGATCTCATCCGGGACTCCGAACAACATTCAGTAACCACATACAAACTTCCTTTATAACCCTAGCGTCGCCATCGAACCTTAAGTGTGTAGACCCTCACAGGTTGGAGACATCGAGACATGACCGAGGCGTTCTCGGTCAATAACCAACAGCGGGATCTGGATACCCATGTTGGCTCCCACATGTTCCACGATGATCTCATCGGATGAACCACGATGTCAAGGACTCAATCGATCCCGTATACAATTCCCTTTGTCTAACGGTATTGTACTTGCCCGAGATTCGATCGTCGGTATCCCGATACCTTGTTCAATCTCGTTACCGGCAAATCTCTTTACTCGTTCCGTAACACATCATCCCGTGATCAACCCCTTGGTCACATTGTGCACATTATGATGATGTCCTACCGAGTGGGCGGAGATACCTCTCCGTTTACGGGTGACAAATCCGATCTCGATTCGTGCCAACCCAATGAACACTTTCGGAAATACTGTAGTGCACCTTTATAGCCACCCGATTCACGTTGTGGCGTTTGGTACACCCAAAGCATTCCTACGGTATCCGGGAGTTGCACAATGTCATGGTTTAAGGAAATGATACTTGACATTAGAAAAGCTTTAGCATCTGAACTACGATCTTTGTGCTAGGCTTAGGATTGGGTCTTGTCCATCACATCATTCTCCTAATGATGTGATCCCGTTATCAACGACATCCAATGTCCATGGTTAGGAAGCTGTAACCATCTATTGATCAACGAGCTAGTCAACTAGAGGCTTACTAGGGACATGGTGTTGTCTATGTACCCACACATGTATCCTGTTTCCTATCAATACAATTATAGCATGGATAATAAACGATTATCATGAACAGGGAAATATAATAATAACTAATTTATTATTGCCTCTAGGGCATATTTCCAACACGTTTGGCTAGCTCAATATGATGACTACTTGATAGTTTAATGCACCATGCTTAACGGCTTAGAATCGGGACTTGAGAGGCGTTTTGAGCGTCATGGACCATATGATATGTTCGGGAGTTGAAGTTAATATTTCAAGCAAATACCCAAGTTGAGAGATATGAAGTCTCCAACAAGTTCTATAGCTAAAAGATGGAGGAGAATAGCTCAAGCGGTGAGCATGTGCTCCAGATTGTCCGGGTACTACAATCGCTGAATCAAGCTGGGAGTTAATCTTCCGAGATAAAATAGTGATTGATGAATTCTCTAGTCACCATCACCAAGTTAGTAGAACTTCGTGATGAACTATAATATGCAAGGGATGACGTAAACAATTCCCAAGCTCTTCGCGATGCTAAAATCAGCGAAGTTAGAAATCAAGAAAAACATCAAGTGTTGATGGTTGATAAGACCACTATTTTCAAGAGAAAGGACAAAGGGAAGAAGGGGAACTTCAAGAAGAATGGCAAGCAAGTTGCTGCTCAAGTGAAGAAGCCCAAATGCGGACCTAAGCACGAAACTAAGTGCTTCTCTTGCCAAAGGGACTGGTCCTTTGAAGCGGAACTACCCCAAGTATTTGGCGGATAAGAAGGATGGCAAAGTGAACAAAGGTATATTTGATATACATGTTATTGATGTGTACTTTACTAGTGTTTATAGCAACCCCTCAAATTATGTGATACTAGTTCAGTTGCTATGATTAGTAACTCAAAGCAGGAGTTGCAGAATGAGCAGAGACTAGTTAAGGGTGAAGCGACAATGTGTGTTGGAAGTGGTTCCAAGACTGATATGATCATCATCGCACACTCCCTGTACTTTTGGGATTAGTGTGGAACCTAAATAAATGTTATTTGGTGTTTGCGTTGAGCATGAATATGATTTGATCATGTTTATTGCAATACGGTTATTCATTTAAGTTAGAGAATAATTGTTGTTACATTTTACATGAATAAAACCTTATATGGTTACACACCCAATGAAAATGGTTCGTTGGATCTCGATCGTAGTGATTCACATATTCATAATATTGAAGCCAAAAGATGCAAAGTTAATAATGATAGTGCAACTTATTTGTGGCCTTGCTTTATTTAGGTCATATTGGTGTAAAGCGCATGAAGAAACTCCATGCTAATGGGATTTTGGAATCACTTGATTATGAATCACTTGATGCTTGCGAACCATGCCTTATGGGCAAGATGACTAAAGACTCCGTTCTCCGGAACAATGGATCGAGCAACTGACTTATTGGAAATAATACATACTGATGTATGCGATCTGATGATTGTTGAGGCTCGTGGCGGGTATCATTATTTTGTGACCTTCACAGATGATTTTAGCAGATATGGGTATATCTACTTGATGAAACATAAGTCTGAAACATTTGAAAAGTTCAAAGAATTTCAGAGTGAAGTGGAAAATCATCGTGTCAAGAAAATAAAGTTTCTACGATCTGATCAGCGAGAGCGAATATTTGAGTTCTGAGTTTGGCCTTCAATTAAAACAATGTGGAATAGTTTCACAAAAATCATGCCACAGAACACCACGGTAATGGTGTGTCAAGAACATCATACCCGTACTTTATTAGATATGGTGCAATCTATGATGTTTCTTACCAATTTACCACTATAGTTTTGGGGTTATGCATTAGAGACAGCTGCATTCACATTAAAATAGGGCACCATGTAAATCCGTTGAGACAACACCATATGAACTGTGGTTTGGTAAGAAACCAAGGTTGTCGTTTCTTAAAGTTTGGGGTTACGATGCTTATGTGAAAAAGTTTCATCCTGATAAGCTCAAACCCAAATCGGAGAAATGTGTCTACATAGGATACCCAAAGGAGACAGTTGGGTACACCTTCTATCACAGATCCGAAGGCAAGATATTCGTTGCTGAGAATGGATCATTTCTAGAGAAGGAGTTTCTCTCGAAATAAGTGAGTGGGAGGAAAGTAGAACTTGATGAGGTAACTGTATCTGCTCCCTTATTGGAAAGTAGTTCATCACAGAAATATGTTCCTGTGATTACTAAACCAATTAGTGAGGAAGTTAATGATGATGATCATGAAACTTGAGATCAAGTTATTCTTGAACCTCTTAGGTCAACAGAGTAAGATCCGCACTAGAGTGGTAATGCGGTAATCCTGCTACGGAAGTTATGTTGCTAGACCATGACGAACCTATGAACTATGAAGAAGCGATGGTGAGCCCAGTTCCATGAAATGGCTTGAGGCCATGAAATGCGAGATGAGATTCATGTATGAGAACAAAGTATGGACTTTGATTGACTTGCCCAATGATCGGCGAGCCATTGAGATTAAATGGATCTTCAAGAGGAAGACTTAACGCTGATAGTAGTATTCTTGTCTACAAAGCTAGAATTGTCGCAAAAGGTTTTCGACAAGTTTAAGGTGTTGACTACGATGAGAGTTTCTCACTCGTATCTATGCTTAAGTCTGTCCGAATCATGTTAGCAATTGCCGCATTTTATGAAATCGGCAAATGGATAAACAAAGCGCAATCCTTAATGGATTTATTAAAGAAGAGTTGTATATGATGCAACGGAAGGTTTTGTCAATCCTAAAGGTGCTAACAAACTATGCAAGCTCCAACGATTCATCTATGGACGGTGCAAGCATCTCGGAGTTGGAATATACGCTTTGATAAGTTGATCAAATGATAAAATTAAATACAGACTTGCGCTGAAGACTGTATTTAAAAGAAAGTGAGGGAAGCACTACAAAGATTTTACGATAAGTGTATGTGAATGACATATTGTTGATCGGAAATAATGTAGAATTATTCTGCAAAGCATAAAGGAGTGTTTGAAAGGAGTTTTTCAAAGAAAGACCTCAGTGAAGTTGCTTACATATTGAGCATCAAGATCTATAGAGGTAGATCAAGACGCTTGATAAGTTTTTTAATGAGTACATACCTTGACAAGATTTTGAAGTAGTTCAAAATGGAACAGTCAAAGAAAGAGTTCTTGCACGTGTTACAAGGTCTAAAATTGAGTAAGACTCAAAAGCGAATTGACCACGCAGTAAGATAGAAAGAGAATGAAAGTCATTCCCTATGCCTTGGCCATAGGTTCTATAAAGTATGCCATGCGTGTACCAGATCTATTGTATACCCTACAATCGATTTTGGCAAGGAGTACAATAGTGATCTATGAGTAGATCATTTGGACAACGGTCAAAATTATCCTTAGTGGAATAAGGATATGTTTCTCGATTATGGAGGTGAAAAAGGTTCGCCGTAAAAGGGTTACGGCCGATACAAGTTTTATAATCGATCCGTATGACTCTAAGTCTTCATCTGGATACATATTGAAAGTGGGAGCAATTAGCAAAAGTAGCTCCGTGCAGAGTATTGTAGACATACACTACTAGGGAAAAGCCTAGCAGTAGCGCTGGTTTTTGGCCTATCAAGATTATGGGAAGCGCGCTCTTGATAAGCGCCATAACTTAAAGCTTAGCGATGGCGCTGGCACGCCGCTATTGCTATATCTACTTAGTAGCAACGCTTTCCCAAGCAGCGCTCTGCTAATTACTAGTAGCACTTTCGAGAACAATCGCTACTACTATTATTCCTAGTTCCATTTCTTTTTATTTTAGGTCGTATTCATACACACGTATACAATTTTTCATATAGTAGCAAGTTATGATTGTTTTAACATCATAATGAGTTATTAAATCACTAGGTGAAAGAACTTTGGATTAGTTTCAAGTGCATGGATCCAAAGTAACGTAATATAATGGTCACTTTGGATCCATCCATTTGAAACTAATCCGCGGTTATTTCATCCAATGACATAATAACTTATCATCATCATCACAATATCATTAACAACTTATCATCGTAATATATCATTGTCATATAACTCCTCATACTCCTCATCATCATCATCATAGTACTCATAATCACTACTCCTACTCAAAGATCACCATCAAGTCTAAGACATTGTAGTCATATATAATCAACACTAACTAATTGTTCTTAATACTTAGGACCTACTCCTCTCTCCTAGCTAAAATACCATAAAAGCAGATAAACCGGTCCTTCACCATAATGGAGAATGGACATAAACCTATCTCCAACTGGTGGCTTGCGCACATTCATTTTGTCTCCAATTATTTGCGTAAAGCGCATTCATCACTTTGCTCCATTCTTTGATTTTGAGCCTTCCATCATTTGAGGAAATCGAGTATGCGTGATGGTAGGCCTCTGAAGGAGTTGGTCGTAAGCTAACCATATGCATATCACCTTGGTACATAGCATGTCCGGCACAACCGCTTGGGAGCCTACTGTTCAAAACCGAAATAGTAACATATATAGTTAGCAATGTAGTTTACTTAAGAATAATATATGCAATGAAGTTACCATCATTAACAAAATCTTACCAAGTTTTTGGCAATGAAGTTACCATCAAGCAATTTATGGACTAGTGGCACGATTCTAGTATAATTTGGGCTGATAGAGTGATTGGTTTTGAAGGCCTCAACATCTTCTATGAATGAGACAAGATAACCTTTCTCCTCACAATTAAGCTTGGAATCATAGCTGTAGTATGTGTTGTCTACTACCTTAGAGTATTTCTTGAAGATAAGAAATAAGTGACAATTATAAATAAATAAGTTTAGTGCAGACGAACACCAAATATTTTTAAATTAACAACATAAATTACTGAACTTAACAAATTAGTTTTACAAACTCACATCTAGGTAAGCTGAGGCATATCCACATCCACCCGGATGTCGATATTATCATCGTCATCATAATCTTGGGACGAATATCAAATCTTATTCGCATTCCCTCCTCAAATCCATATGCCTTGCAGAGAGCTTCCCAATTAGAGCGAAATGGGAGCGATCGACAAGATTGTAGAACTTAATCGGAAACTCATAACCATGTTTAGTTCTTAAGTGAGCCCTCCTCGTCTCCACATTTTCAAAGTCATCTAAACCAAAACCAAGCTTCTCCAATACATATGGTCTAGCATGGCACGGGATGTACTAGTCATATTGAAAAAAATCCATATATTACACGTTGAACAAAAGAAGCACAAGTGATGATATTTATTATGATGAAATGCTTGTCATTGCATCAGTACATAAACATCGAAGGTCTCTTCCACTTCACGGTGAAAAACCTATCATTTTGTAGGTGAGGAAACTCATCGCACACCACAGTCATCGTAGCAGTACCCGCACTCCGGGATCCCATCACATCGACATCTCCTGTGTTCAAAATTCAAAGATTATAACTCAATGGCAAAACCCAAAAATCCGGCATGACCTTTGCTAAAAAGACATATCGAGCGCTGGAATTTGCGGAACGGAAATTAATCAACACTCCGCAAAACATAGGCCATTTAGCGATGTTCATTGCATTTCAATGGTTCAAAATATGAAAAAAACATTTGACAATATCTTATATATTATCCTAACACTAAATAAACTAGTTTTATTAACTACTTACTAAATAAACTAGTGCTATTAAGCACTTACTATAAATAAACTAGTTCTATTAAGCACTTACCAAATAAACTAGTTCTATTAAGTACCTAATATAAATAAACTAGTTATATTAATCACTTACTAAATAAACTATTTTCTATTAAACACTTGCTAAAAATTCTACTACCCTAGTTCTACCCTAAATTTTCTTACTTCTATTTTATTCAAAACACCTACGATTTGCAAGAACAGAGACAAGGGAGGGAGGGAGGAGAGAGGAGGGGAGCGGGTGGCGAGGAGGAGGAGGGGAGCGGGTGGCCGGAGGAGGAGGGGAGGGGCCGGAGGAGGAGGAGGAGGAGAGGCGGTGGGAGGAGGGCTGCCGTGAAGGAGGAAGGAGGCGGCGCAGCGTGAGGGGAGACGGGCACGGTGGGAGGAGGGCGCGGTGGGAGGAGGAGGCACGGACGGAGGGAGTACCTCGGTGGCAGATGGAGGACGGCGGCGGCGTCGGACGACGGTGAGTTCGAGAGCGGCGCGGTGAGGTCGAGAGCGGAGGGGGTGGGGGAGGCGGCGGCGACGGTGAGGTCGAGAGCGGCGGCGGGCGGTAGCGGTGAGGTTGAGGGCGGCGGCGGTGAGGGCAGGCTCGGGCTCGGGCGGCGGCGATAGAGGAATAGGGGAACAGGGGGGAGGAGGACTTAGTGAAATTTTAGCGGGCTGGTGGTTAAGTCGAACTAGCAGTAGCGCAGTTTAGGAAACGTGCTATAGCTAAAGTAGCTATAGCGCTTTTTACAAAAAAATGCTACTGCTAAGTCTAAGCACGCATCAAAAATATACATTGGTCATCATTGATCTTTTTGTGTAGAATCTAAATAGTCAACATGAATCCTCACAGCACTGTATAGGCACCGTGAAGATTCATATTGCAGCCACAAATCCTACACATATAGTTCAATGAAGACCAAGTGCTCGAGGTAGTTTGAGAAGTAACATATTTAAGGTGGTAAACACCTTGTTAAGCTTAGCGGTATGGGACTAAACTTAATTAGGTGCAACACTTAGCTTGACGTGAGTTTTGCAAAAAAACGCTGCTACTAAGTACTTTAGCGAAATAGCGGCGTCGGGAAGGGCGCTACTACTATATCTAGCCCGGAGGCAAACCCGTGACAATTATAGTAGTAGCGCTTGTTTCACATAGAGCGCCATCTGCTACCTAGTTATTAGTAGCGGTTCCGCTTAAGCTACGCTCTGCTAGTTAGCAAGAGCGCTTGGATTTTTAAACCGTCTTCTTGCTAAAATTCTGTGTGTAAGGTTTTCCCTAGTAGTGATAGAAATTTGCAAAATACATACGGATCTGAATATGGCAGACCCGTTGACTAAACTTTTCTCACAAGCAAAACATGATCACACCTTAGTACTCTTTGGGTGTTAATCACATAGCAATGTGAACTAGATTATTTACTCTAGTAAACCCTTTGGGTGTTGGTCACATGACGATGTGAACTATGGGTGTTAATCACATGGTGATGTGAACTATTGATGTTAAATCACATGGCGATGTGATCTAGATTATTGACTCTAGTGCAAGTGGGAGACTGAAGGAAATATGCCCTAGAGGCAATAATAAAGTTATTATTTATTTACTTATTTCATGATAAATGTTTATTATTCATGCTAGAATTGTATTAACCGGAAACATATTACTTGTGTGAATACATAGACAAACAGAGTGTCACTAGTATGCCTCTACTTTTCTAGCTCGTTGATCAAAGATGGTTATGTTTCCTAGCCATAGACATGAGTTGTCATTTGATTAACGAGATCACATCATTAGGAGAATGATGTGATTGACTTGACCCATTCCGTTAGCTTAGCACACGATCGTTTAGTATTCTGCTATTGCTTTCTTCATGACTTATACATGTTCCTATGACTATGAGATTATGCAACTCCCGTTTACCGGAGGAACACTTTGCGTGCTACCAAACGTCACAACGAATCGGGTGATTATAAAGGTGCTCTCTGGTGTTTCCAAAGGTACTTGTTGGGTTGGCGTATTTCGAGATTAGGATTTGTCACTCACGATTGTCGGAGAGGTATCTCCGGGCCCACTCGGTAATGCACATCACTTAAGCCTTGCAAGCATTGCAACTAATGAGTTAGTTGCGGGATGATGTAATACTGAAAGCGAGTAAAGAGACTTACGATAGCAGATTTAACTAGGTATTGACATACCGACGATCGAATCTCGGGCAAGTAACATACCGATGACAAAGGGAACAACGTATGTTGTTATGCGGTCTGACCGATAAAGATCTTCGTGAGAATATGTGGGAGCCAATATGAGCATCCAGGTTCCGCTATTGGTTATTGACCAGAGACGTGTCTCGGTCATGTCTACATAGTTCTCGAACCCATAGGGTCCGTACGCTTAACGTTAGGTGACGATCAATATTATGATTTTGTGTGTTTTGATGTATCGAAGATAGTTCAGAGTCCCGGATGTGATCACGGACATGACGAGGAGTCTCGAAATGGTCGAGACATGAAGATTGATATATTGGAAGCCTATATTTGGATATCGGAAGTGTGCAGGTGAAATCGATTTCTTCGAGTACCGGGGGTTACAGTAACCCCGGGGTTAATGGGCCATAGTGGGCTTTAAAGGAGAAGAGGAAAGGCAGCTAGGGCAAGGCCGCACGCCCGTCCCCCCTAATCCGAATAGGCCAAGGAGAGCGGGGGCGCCTTTCCTTCTTCTCCTCCACCTCTTCCCCTCTTCTCCTAATCCAACAAGGAAAGGAGGGAGTCCTACTCCGGTGGGAGTAGGACTCCTCTGGCGCATACCGATACGTCTCCAACGTATCTATAATTTTGATTGCTCCATGCTATATTATCTATTGTTTTGGACTATATTGGGCTTTATTTTCCACTTTTATATTACTTTTGGGACTAACCTATTAGCAGGAGGCCCAGCCCGTAATTGCTGTTTTTTGCCTATTTGGTGTTTGAAGAAGCGGAATATCAAACGGAGTCCAAGCGGAATGAAATCTTCGAACGTGATTTTCTCATCGATAAGATCCAGGAGACTTGGACCCTCGGTCAAGAAAGGAGGGAGGCAGCCACAAGGGTGGGCGCCCCCACTCAGGCGCGCCTGCCTCGTGGGCCCCGGCTCCACCGACGTACTCCTTCCTCCTATATATACCTACGTACCCCCCAGCAGTTAGATACGGAGCCAAAACCTAATTCCACCGCCGCAACTTTACGTATCCACGAGATCCCATCTTGGGGCACATTAGAACTCACGGAAGAGGAATCCACCACGGAGGGCTTCTCATCATCATCATAGCCTCTCCGATGAAGTGTGAGTAGTTTACTTCAGACCTTGGGTCCATAGTTAGTAGCTAGATGGCTTCTTCTCTCTTTTTGAATCTCAATACAATGTTCTCCCCTCTCTCGTGGAGATCTATTTGATGTAATCTTCTTTTTTGCGGTGTGTTTGTTGAGACCGATGAATTGTGGGTTTATGATCAAGATCATCTATGAGCAATATTTGAATCTTCTCTGAATTCTTTTATGTATGATTGGTTATCTTTGCAAGTCTCTTGAATTATCCGTTTGGTTTGGCCAACTAGATTGGTAGTTCTTGCAACGGGAGAAGTGCTTAGCTTTGGGTTCAATCTTGCGGTGTCCTTTCCTAGTGACAATGAAGGGCAGCAAGGCACGTATTGTATTGTTGCCATCGAGGATAACAAGATGGGGTATTTATCATATTGCATGAATTTATTCCTCTACATCATGTCATCTTGCTTAAGGCGTTACTCTGTTTTCATTAACTTAATACTCTAGATGCATCTTTGGATAGCGGTCGATGAGTGGAGTAATAGTAGTAGATGCAGGCAAGAGTCGGTCTACTTGTCTCGGACGTGATGCCTATATACATGATCATACCTAGATATTCTCATAACTATGCTCAATTCTGTCAATTGCTCAACAGTAATTCGTTCACCCACCGTAAAATACTTATGCTCTTGAGAGAAGCCACTAGTGAAATCTATGTCCCCGGGGTCTACTTTCATCATATTAATCTTCCTACGCTTTATTATTGCTTTGCTTTTTTACTTTGTCTTTTATTTTACGTTGCATCTTTATACCAGAAATACCAAAAATATTATCTATCATCTCTATCAGATCTCACTCTCGTAAGTGACCTGAAGGGATTGACAACCCCTATTCGCGTTGGTTGCGAGGAGTTATTTGCTTTGTGTAGGTACGAGGGACTTGCGTGTGGCCTCCTCTTTGGATTGATACCTTAGTTCTCAAAACCGAGGGAAATACTTAGGCTACTACGCTGCATCATCCTCTCCTCTTGGGGAAAACCAACGCAAGCTCAAGGCGTAGCAAGAAGGATTTACGGCATTGCTGGGAGTACGCAAAAGTCAACATACCAAGTACCCATCACAATCCCTTATCTCCCGCATTACATTATTTATCATTTGCCTCTCATTTTCCTCTACCCCACTTCACCCTTGCCGTTTTATTTGCCCTTTTTCCGTTCGTCTTTTCGTTTGCCTTGACGTCTTACTTGGCTCGTTTGCCCGTTTGGTTGAAATAGTTGAGTATTTATTCCTAAACAGAGTGCTTTATGAAGTGATTCACGATAGATCTTTGAATAACAAGCATGGTTGCAATGATTTTATTATAAATTCTATTGATGTAAATTATGCTAATAATATGCAAAACCCTAAGCTTGGGGATGCTAGTTTTGCTATGTCCACTACCTGTTGCAATAATCATGATTGGGGAGATTATTCTTATGATCTTGAAAATTTATTTAAGCCCCATGATGAATATAAGATTGATAATAGTGTTTGCAATAATATTTAAAGTGGGTTTGGAAGAGTGTCAACTTTAGATCCCACGTATTTGGATAATATTCAATCTTATGAATTTTTTTATAAAAGTGGGCTTGGAGAAATCATGACTTTAGTTAATGATAATCCCACTATTTTGGAAGAGTGTCAACTTCTCATGCATGTGGATCGTGTTGAAAATATGTTATGTGATAGCTATATTGTTGAATTTTCTTATGATCCTACATGTAATTATTATGAGAGAGGAAATTATGGTTATAGAAATTTTCATGTTACTAAATTACCTCTCGTTATGTTGAGATTGCTATTGTTCTTTTCCGCTTCCTTGCACATGCTAGTTTTTGCTTTCTATGATAATTTGTTTTTATATAAGATGCCTATGTATAGGAAGTATGTTAGACTTAGATGTGTTTGTCACGTGTTTTATGATGCTCTCTTTGTGCTTCAATTCTTGTCTTTCATGTGAGCATCATTAAAATTATCAATGCCTAGCTAAAAGGCTTTAAAAAAAGCGCTTGTTGGGAGACAACCCAATAATTTTCCTTGCTGTTATTCAATAAATATTTTCTCTAGCCTCTGATTAGATGTGTTTTTATGTTTTAATTAGTGTTTGTGCCAAGTTAAACCTATAGGATCTTCTTGGATAATAGTTATTTGATCTTGCTGTAATTTCCAGAAACTTCCGGTTCACGAAAACAATTGTTAAAAATCACCAGAACGTGATAAAATAGTGATTACAATTGCTGCTGATCAATAAACAAATTGCCTAGGTCTTCCTATTTTGGCTGAACTTTTTGGAGTTCCAGAAGTTTGCGTTAGTTACAGATTACTACAGACTGTTCTGTTTTGACAGATTCTGTTTTTCGTGTGTTGTTTGCTTATTTTGATGAATCTATGGCTAGTAAAATAGTTTATAAACCATAGAGAAGTTGGAATACAGTAGTTTTAACACCAATATAAATAAAGAATGAGTTCATTACAGTACCTTGAAGTGGTCTTTTGTTTTCTTACGCTAACGGAGCTTACAAGATTTCTCTTGAGTTTTGTGTTGTGAAGTTTTCAAGTTTTGGGTGAAATCTTTTGATGGATTATGGAACAAGGAGTGGCAAGAGCCTAAGCTTGGGGATGCCATGGGACCCCAAGATAATCCAAGGACACCAAAGTCAAAGCTTGGGGATGCCCGGAAGGCATCCCTCTTTAAATCCACTTCCATCGGTAACTTTACTTGGAGCTATATTTTATTCACTACATGATATGTGTTTTGCTTGGAGCGTCTTGTATTATTTGCGTCTTTGCTTGTTAGTTTACCAAAATCATCCTTGCTGTACACACCTTTTGAGAGAGCCATACATGAATTGGAATTTGTTAGAATACTCTATGTGCTTCACTTATATCTTTTCACTTTATAGTTTTGCTCTATGTGCTTCACTTATATCTTTTGAGCTTTATAGTTTTGCTCTAGTACTTCACTTATATATTTTAGAGCACGGTGGTGGATTTTTTTTAAAGAAACTATTGATCTCTCATGCTTCACTTATATTATTTTGAGAGTCTTAAATAGCATGGTAATTTGCTTAATAATAATAATATGCTTGGTATTCAAGATTTTTAAAACTTTCTTTTAGTGCATTGAATACTAAGAAAAGTTTGATGCTTGATAATTGTTTTGAGATATGGAGGTAGTAATATTAGAGTCATGCTAGTTGAGTAGTTGTGAATTTGAGAAATACTTGTGTTAAAGTTTGTGATTCCGATAGCATGCACGTATGGTGAACCGTTATCTGATGAAGTCGGAGCATGATTTATTTATTGATTGTCTTCCTTAGGAGTGGCGGTCGGGGACGAGCGATGGTCTTTTCCTACCAATCTATCCCCCTAGGAGCATGCGCGTAATACTTTGCTTTCATAACTTGTAGATTTTTGCAATAAGTATATGAGTTCTTTATGAATAATGTTGAGTCCATGGATTATACGCATTTTTCTCTCCCTTCCATCATTGCTAGCCTCTCTAATACCGCGCACTTTTAGCGGTATCATACACCCACCATAAACCTTCCTCAAAACAGCCACCATACCTACCTATCATGGCATTTCGATAGCCATTCCGAGATATATTGCCATGCAACTTTCCACCGTTCCGTTTATTATGACACGCTCCATCATTGTCATATTGCTTAGCATGATCATTTAGTTGACATCGTATTTGTGGCAAAGCCACCGTTCATAATTCTTTCATACATGTCACTTATGAATCATTGCATATCCTGGTACACCGCCGGAGGCATTCATATAGAGTCATATTTTGTTCTAAGTATCGAGTTGTAATTATTGACTTGTAAGAAAAATAAAAGTGTGATGATCATCATTTTTAGAGCATTGTCCCAAGTGAGGAAAGGATGATGGAGACTATGATTCCCCCATAAGTCGGGATGAGACTCCGGACGAAAAAAAAGAGGCCAAAAAAGAGAGAGAGAGAAAAGGCCCAAATAAAAAAATGAGAGAAAAAGAGAGAAGGGACAATGTTACTATCCTTTTACCATACTTGTGCTTGAAAGTAGCACCATGATCTTCATAATAGAGAGTCTCTCGTTTTGTCACTTTCATATACTAGTGGGAATTTTTCATTATAGAACTTGGCTTGTATATTCCAATGATGGGCTTCCTCAAATTGCCCTAGGTCTTCGTGAGCAGTGAGTTGGATGCACACCCACTTAGTTTCATTTGTTGAGCTTTCATATACTTATAGCTCTAGTGCATCCGTTGCATGGAAATCCCTACTCACTCACATTGATATCTATTGATGGGCATCTCCATAGCCCGTTGATACGCCTAGTCGATGCGAGACTATCTTTCCTCTTTTTGTCTTCTCCACAACCACCATTCTATTCCACATATAATGCTATATCCATGGCTCACGCTCATGTATTGCGTGAAGATTGAAAAAGTTTTGAAAATGTCAAAAGTATGAAACAATTGCGTGGGTTGTCATCGGGGTTGTGCATGATTTAAATACTTTGCGTGGTGAAGATAGAGCATAGCCGGACTATATATGATTTTGTAGGGATAACTTTCTTTGGCCATGTTATTTTGAGAAGACATGATTGCTTTGTTAGTATGCTTGAAGTATTATTATTTTTATGTCAATATGAACTTTTGTCTTGAATCTTTCGGTACTGAATATTCATAACACAATTAAGAAGAATTACATTGAAATTATGCCAAGTAGCACTCCGCATCAAAAATTCTCTTTTTATCATTTACCTACTCGAGGACGGCGGGGAATTAAGCTTGGGGATGCGATACGTCTCCAACTTATCTATAATTTTTTTGATTGCTCCATGCTATTTTATCTATTGTTTTGGACTATATTGGGCTTTATTTTCCTCTTTTATATTACTTTTGGGACTAACCTATTAACCGGAGGCCCAGCCCAGAATTGCTGTTTTTTGCCTATTTCGGTGTTTCAAGAAGCGGAATATCAAACGAGTCCAAGCGGAATGAAATCTTCGGGAACGCGATTTTCTCATCAGATAAGATCCAGAGACTTGGACCTCGATCAAGAAAGGAGGGAGGCGGCCACGAGGTGGGCGCCCCTAGGCGCGCCTTGCCTCGTGGGCCCCAAGGCTCCTCCCGACGCATTACTTCCTCCTATATATACCCACGCCCCCCAACAGATCAGATCTGAGCCAAAAACCTAATTCCACCGTCACAACTTTCGTATCCACGAGATCCCATCTTGGGGCTGTTAGGAACTCACATGGGAAGGGGAATCCACCACGGAGGGCTTCTACATCATCATCATAGCCTCTCACGATGAAGTGTGAGTAGTTTACTTAGCACCTTGGGTCCATAGTTAGTAGCTAGATGGCTTCTTCTCTCTTTTTGGATCTCAATACAATGTTCTCCCCTCTCTCATGGAGATCTATTCGATGTAATCTTCTTTTGCGGTGTGTTTGTTGAGACCAGATGAATTGTGGATTTATGATCAAGATTATCTATGAGCAATATTTGAATCTTATCTGAATTCTTTTATGTATGATTGGTTATCTTTGCAAGTCTCTTGAATTATCCGCTTTGGTTTGGCCAACTAGATTGGTAGTTCTTGCAATGGGAGAAGTGCTTAGCTATGGGTTCAATCTTGCGGTGTCCTTTCCCAAAGGATGTGAGAAGGGCAGCAAGGCACGTATTGTATTTTTGCCATCAAGGATAACAAGATGGGGTATTTATCATATTGCATGAATTTATTCCTCTACATCATGTCATCCTGCTTAAGGCGTTACTTTGTTTTCATTAACTTAATACTCTAGATGCATGCTTTGGATAGCGGTCGATGAGTGGAGTAATAGTAGTAGATGCAGGCGAGTCGATCTACTTGTCTCGGACGTGATCCCTATATACATGATCATACCTAGATATTCTCATAACTATGCTCAATTCTGTCAATTGCTCAACAGTAATTCGTTCACCCACCGTAAAATACTTATGCTCTTGAGAGAAGCCACTAGTGAAATCTATGGCCCCCGGGTCTACTTTCATCATATTAATCTTCCTACGCTTTATTATTGCTTTGCTTTTTTACTTTATATTTTATTTTACTTTGCATCTTTATACCAAAAATACCAAAAATATTATCTATCATCTCTATGAGATCTCACTCTAAATAAGTGACCGTAGTGAAGGGATTGACAACCCTATTCGCGTTGGTTGCGAGGAGTTATTTGCTTTGTGTAGGTACGAGGGACTTGCGCGTGGCCTCCTACTGGATTGATACCTTGGTTCTCAAAAGCTGAGGGAAATACTTACACTACTTTGCTGCATCATCCTCTCCTCTTCGGGGAAAACCAACGCAAGCTCAAGACGTCGCAGCCCCCTCCTGGCCGGCCGCACCTCCCCTCTTGCTCCTTTATATACGGGGGCAGGGGGCACCCTAGAGACACAACAATTGATCTCTTGATCTCTTAGCCGTGTGCGGTGCCCCCCTCCACCATAATCCACCTCGATAATATCGTAGCGGTGCTTAGGCGAAGCCCTGCGTCGGTAGAACATCATCATCGTCACCACGCCGTCGTGCTGACGGAACTCTCCCTCTTAGCTCGGCTGGATCGGAGTTCGAGGGACGTCATCGAGCTAAACGTGTGCTGAACTCGGAGGTGTTGTGCGTTCGGTACTTGATCGGTCGGATCGTGAAGACGTACGACTACATCAACCGCGTTGTCATAACGCTTTCGCTTTTGGTCTACGAGGGTACGTGGACAACACTCTCCCCTCTCGTTGCTATGCATCACCATGATCTTGCGTGTGCGTAGGATTTTTTTTGAAATTACTACGTTCCCCAACACCCGACGGGTGGTGGCGCAAGGGAGGTGAGGAAGAGAGGCAAGAGCAGGGCCGAGAATGGGAGGAAGCGGCGGCGGTGGCGGCGGTGGCGGCGCAAGCGCGAGGAGAGAAAGGAGTGAGACAAACCCTAGCCATCGCATACGATTGGGGACGAGGGAACTAATCTGGATAAGGCACAGCACAGGGTTAAGTGAAATGCCGTAATTGCCCTCGGTGGCCACCGAAAATTACAGGCGGTGGCGCGGCTCCTGCCCACATAACGACCAGCACCGCCTAGATCCGACGGCCCATATTGTTTCGTTTGAGATCCAACGGCCCAGATCGTTTCATCTGTAGATCCGATGGACAAGATCGTTTTGGAAACGCAATCCAACGGCTGAAAATCCAAACGCACGGGAGGCTCCATTTTGTTCCGGACTCTAACAATGGGATGCAAATCGCTATATAGTTGTGCCATGTCATCTAAAGCCTTTGTATAAACCTAGCTTATACTATAATAGACTGGCTATAGAATGTCTACTAGCTTGGCTATAACATTAAGTGATTCACTATGGAGGAGGCAGTGAAACACACGGGATTGGTCTAGGGAGTAAAAGGGTAAAACGCAGGCTAAAAGCTCACTCACAGGCGGCATGCAGGCTTTAGAGCAACTCCAGCCGCGCCCCCAACAGGCCCCCCAAGGCGTTTTTTAGCGCAGGCGCCCGAAAATCGGTCAAGTCGCGCCCACAGGATCTCGTTTATCGCCGGTTTGGGCCAAAATAACAGTCGGCGAACCCGAGCCGAACCCAAGCCCCGGGGGTCGCCTGGGGGCGTCGGCCGAAGCGAAAAGGGGCATGGGTCTGCTCTATCGGCGAGAGAAGGCCCTTTCCCTCCGTTTCCCCCGCTTCCCACTTCCGTTTCCCTCCAATCCCCCATCCTCCCGCCATTCTCCTCCCCCTCCCCTCCATCCGGCCGCCATGCCGCCGAAGAAGTACATGGCCCCCCACGCCGCTACCGATGCCAACGCCACCGCCACCACCCAGCCAAAGCAGAGGAAGCAGAGGGCGTCGCCGTCCAAGCCCCCGGGCATGTCTAACGCCGATTGGAAGGCGGAAGTTCAACGCCGGGAGGCTGTCACCACCGACCTGCGGAATAGGGCCAATGCCAAGAAGGCCCGGGACAGGGCGGCGCTGGCTGCGGCCGTGGCGGAGCAGGTAGATCGCGCGGCCGGACAAGCCGAGGCGTCTCGCGAGAGGATGATGAATCCACCCGGCGGCCACGGCTCGTACGCGTCCTGGAGCCAGCAGAGTGTCGAGTCTCCGGCCGGCTTCTCGTCATCGCCACACCCCTAGGGTTGCACGCCCTCGCATGGCTATGCCGACGGCGACGCGCACGGCGGGTTCAACCCCAACATCACCTTTCCACATGGTCACCCTGCCGGGCGCATGCCCTCGCGGGCGTCAAGTACCCCCCGTACACCTACTCGCCGCCAGCCTATGCATCCTCCCCGATGCCACCTCTGCGACGTGGGGCGCTGCTCTTCTCACAGGCCTCCTTGTCGCATCTCGGCTACACCGACGCGACGGAGGCCGACATGGACGACATCTTCACGGGCGGCTCGGCCGCCGCCGCCTCCCCCGGGTTCACTGCCCAGGAGGATACAATGGACCTCAACGGCGACATGGACGGCGAGCTCGACTACAACGAGGAGGAGCCAAAGGAGAAGGAGGAGGAGGAGCCGGCGCCTACTCCGGCGAGGAAAGGGAAAAAGAAGAAGCGGGTGGCCACGACCGGCGAGCCGTGCGTCAAGTGGGCGTCCAAAGAAGATGAGTGCCCCGTCGAAGTGTGGAAAATCGTCTGCCTCGACCCGATCACCGGCACGAACCAGAACGTCGACACGTATCGGGAGTGCATCAAGTCTGAGTTCGACAAGCGCAAGCTAGTCGACCCCTACTTCAAGGGCGTCCACATGCAGCGCGGCTCGAAGGCCATGGCGAATCATTGGGCGCTCATCCAAACGACGTGCAACAAATGGCATGGGATCGTCGAGGAGATCGCGGCTCGCCCGGAGAGCGGCGCCAACATCGAGGGTCAGGTATGACACCGGTCTCTCGCTCTTTCTTTCACCGTGTGCGCCGCCGACTATTGTTCCTCGGTGCAGACGGTGCAGATGTTCGCCATGTATTGCCAGGACAGCAGCACCGACCAAGATTTCAAGTACCTCCACGTGTTCTCCTGGATCGAGAAGTGTGAGAAGTGGGCAGAAGTCTGGCGCACCCTCGCCAAGGCCAAGGAGACGTACAAGCCAGACGCGCCGACACCGGGCGTGACCGATGGGCGCCCGGACGGGAACAAGCGAGCCAAGTCGGCGAGGGACGCTGCACCGGCTACCATGCACCTACAAGAGTCCATCGAGCACTGCATCATCGACGCCCAGACCCGCGCCGCCCAGAGGGAAGAGAAAACCAAGGCACGATGGTCGGTGTTGATGACGAACAACGCCGTCAAGCTCGTCCTGCTCCGGACCAACGTCGCCGCGAAGAAGAGGAACACCGGCCTGGCTTTCCTGATGGGGGTGTGGACATGTCGGCGATGGATGAGCAGGTCAAGGCGTAGTACCTGGCGGAGTATGGCCTCATCCTGAACCAAATGCCGTCGACGGCGGCGCCAACCCCCACGCCGGCGCCAAGCCCGAGCGATGATGCCTCCACGATGCCCAGCACAGAGGCCACGCCGACGCCGACCAGCCCACGCACGCCAACTCCCTCCACTCCGACGCGGGAGGCCGCCGCCGCCGTTTGATGCATTGCCTACGCTTCCTTTCTTTTGAACGCCAAACTTTTTATTGATTGCCGAACTGTGGCAAGTTGATCGCCGGGACTTTTGTGGCGCTGATCGCTGGACTTGTGGCGTTTTTGGGTAGCGGGAATGAACAAGTTTGAATTTACGACGCCTTGGGGTGGCACTTGGTGGCGTGGCTGGGACCTAGATCGCCCCCAGCAGGGGCGAAGCCAGGCTAGCACTGAATCCCGGACCAGCTTCAACGCTACAGTGATGAACTGTGCGAAACAGTGCATAAAAAGGCTGCAGTGAACGAAGGAACAAATACTCATGCCCCAGGCCCAGCCTCCCCCCCCCCCCGCCTGGGTCCTGTCTCCGCCACTGGCCCCCAGGGCCTAAAAAGCGCCGGGCGAGGGTCCGAAATAGCGCCGGCCTATGCGCTTGGGGGACCGAACGAGTGGAGTTGCTCTTATACTCTCGTTTACCATGATATAGCCGGGCTGTACGTCTAGCGTTCGCTCAAGTCTCTTTCCGCATAGGACTTTGCTGACAAGGATCACGCTATAGCCAGTTGACTAGGTGCTATTGTATTTGCTCTCAACAAACTTCCGAATCGATGCGGACTCTTGAGAGATTTATCCGTGTAGACTCCGCGGGGTAAGACGATAAGCCTGAGGTATTCAAATTCCTCGAGTGCAAAGGAACACTTACTATCCTTGAGGAAGAAATGCCTATCGTACCTGCTCCCCTACTTCCTCGTTCGCGTCACTCCCGTGAGTGGCCAGCCGGGCATCGTTCTCCTACCCTTCTTCATCCCTGATCTCCCCTCTCCCCTCCTCGCCACCATCGGTGGGCCCTGTTGGGTGGAGTCTGGGCGACGGTGAGGCTCTCGTTCCTCCCATGCATGGCAGCGGCACGAGACGTGGCACGAGGTTTGGAGTGCGGCTGCGAGGCTACAAGTGGTCGGGCAGTGGCGCAAGCGCGCTAGCTGCACGGCGATGGCAGGCACGTTTGTAGTTCCAGTGCCGCAAATCTAGCGCGTTGGCCGCCATGGGCGACGACCTCTTTGTGAGCGCAGGGCGGGGGTTGGGAGCTCCTGTTCCCCGTGTCGCACGACGAAAAGCGAGCAATCACGCACCCTCCCTCCTCGTGTGTATCACTTCAAAAAGTGTGCGGCGGGGCGACCATTTTTTTAACTTAGAAAATGGCTCATGAACCAAAAATTCGGGAAGAATATTCATGAATTCAAAAAAATTATGAAATTAAAAAATGTTCATGAATTTGGGAAATGTTCTTGGATTTCAAATAACGTTCACGAATTTGAAAGATGTTCTTAGTTTTCAAAAACTATTCATGAATTTTAAACAAAATAAAAAATGTTCTTGAGTTTGAAAAATTGTTATGAATTTCAAAACATGTTTCTGGATTTTTAAAAAGTTCATGAATTTGAAAGTTGTTCCTGTATTTCTAAAAATGTCACCATATGAAAAAAATCACTGCTTAAAAAATGTTCTTGAATTTGTAAAATCTTTCCAAATTACCAGAAACATTCAAATTTTCTAAAAAATGTTCACAGTTTTAAATTAAATTCGTAAATTAAATAGTTATTATGGTTTCAAAAGAATGTCCACGAAATCCGAAAATAAAATAAAAAATAATAATAAGGAAAAAAACGAAAACACAGAATAAAACGCGATCTCAGAAGGTTCTAGGACCTTTCCAAAGCCGGAAGAGGAACCTTGCTAATTGGATAGGCAGAATCTTAACTGGCAGGCCACGTAGATATCCATTCCCCGACCTACCATGGAATGAGAGCTCCTATTCCCCGACATACGCGCCGGATAACCACGAAACGCGACCCCCTGTCCTTCCGGCCCACGATTTGCGCCGATCCTAGTGCGGGGAGGGGCGCCTTTTTTTTCTTACCTTTTTCTTTTTTTTGTACTTCGAAAAAAGTTCTGAAAAATGAAAACTATCTGGATTTAAAAAACAATTCCAAAATTCAGACATTTATTCAGGACTTAAAAAAACGTTCCAAAATCCAAAAATGATTTTGTCATTTATAAAATTATCCACTATTTTGATTTGTTTTGAAAAATAAAGAAAGCTTGTAGATTCGAAAACATGATCATGATTTTGAATTTTTCTTGTATTAAAAAATGTACACGAATTTTGCAATTGTTAACGAACTAAAAAAATTCTCCAATTTTAAAAACATGTTTCGAAAATCAAAATATATTCACGGATTCACAAAGTACTTGTGTATTAAAAAAATGTGATTTTGAAAAAATGTTTATGCTTTCGAAATATGTTCATATTTTTAAAAATTGTTTCGGAAATCATAAGATGTCCACGGATTAAAAAATGTTCATATTTCAAGAAAAATCATACAAAAGAAATATTTTTTATTTGAGAAAAAATGTTCGAAATATCATAGAATGTTGGCGGAGGCAAGAATTGTACATAATTTAAAAAAATATTTACCTTCGAAAATTCGAAACAAGTTCACGACTTGAAATATATTTTCAAATTTGGTTCTTTGATAAAATGTTAAGAAATAGAAATAGAAAGAAAAATAAAAGAAAAGGAAAGCAAAAAAGTGAAATAAAGATAAAGGAACAAAAAAAACAGTTTGTTTTGAAAATTCTTGCCCAACTTTATTTATGCATAATGTTCATAGGTACAGCGGTATCATCATATGGATTACCCAACAAAATATGGCATCCTATGTCTAGATTACATGCAAACTTTGGCGAAATTGTGCATTCAAAAATTAATATTCCCACAGTCGAAAATAAAATTACGAGATTGAGTTATAGCCTTTGTCACCACCCAAAGGAGAAGGAGGGGAGAGGGGATCGAGATCGGATCGGTAGGTGAGAAGAACAGAGGAGGAGGAGGGGAGAACTTGACGAAGGGGAAAGGAAGATTCGATTCTAATCCTTTGCTGCCTCGCGCATTCCATCACCGTACAATAAGTAGCTGTTCCCACTGGGCTCACCCTGGGCCACGACCCACACACACACACATGGCTCCGCCCATACACGCTAATTAACACGGTTGCGGTTCGCTTAACAGCAGCTTAATCGAATCGCATTTGGCAAATTGGCCGCAGATCGCCATTTGCAAAGCGTGACATTGCCCCTGCCTTGAGAGGAAGCCCTTCCCGATGCGTGCCAATGGGTAGCGCTCTTTTAATGTGTCATAATCTTCCTGGTTGTGGTTGTTAGAGATTGGTTGGCCCATCGTGACTTGTAGGCTGGATTCTTGGGCGCATCTCCTTTCTTCATCATGCGACGCCCACGATGGCCACCGGGTTCCGTGGTCGCTGGTGACCAAGTCCGGTACCCTGCGGCAGCTTTCGGAGAAGATCGGGTGTAATCGGAGGTGTACGGCTTGGTGAGACACATGAAATACCGGATGGATTCGGTATCGGTTACCGGTAGTTGAAGACGGTACGCCAGTTGCCGATCCTTTCGGCCACCTTTGAATGGCCCGTAGAACTTGTAGGAGAGCTTCCGGCGGAGCGATTGACAACCGACGCGCGGCCAGTTGCAGCTTGAGCAAAGATTTCTGCTTTCGCCGACGCCGAACGCTGGCTGCACGCCGACGTCGGCTGCTTCTTGAAACGCGACCGAAGCGTGAGCCACTTTAGCACGGAGGTGTTCCAGTGCGCCGCCTGATCCAGATCCTCCGCAGCGCGCCGAGTCGAGTTACGCTGGCGCGGTAAGCCGCCTGTGTTGGGGTCGACGCCAGAGAGCGCCAACGGCGAAAGCACTTGAGAGACGCGTGATGCGTGGAGTTATACCGTAACTTCGCCGCCGGCACCACTTCGCGCCATTGCCGCTGGGTGTCGGGACGGCGCAAAGCGCAGCAGTACATCTCCGCACATGGTTGACCTGCCCGCCCCGCCGGCCCGTCTGGGGTGGTAGGCGGTGGAGTAGAGGAGCTTGGTGCCGGGCCGCGGTGAGCAGCTCCCGCCACATGGCACCGGTGAAGATTTTGTCGCGATCGAGACGATGGAGCAAGGGACGCCGTGCAGCTTTAAGGCGTGCTCGTAACGGCGTGGGCCACCGCGCCGCCGTGCAGGGGTGATGGAGCGGCACGAAGTGCGCGAACTTGGTGCGCCGCTCGACGACGACCAGGATGGCGTCGCATCCTTCGGACTTGGGTAGACCCTCGACGAAGTCCATAGTCACATCTTGCGATGGTGCGTCCGGAATCGGCAGGGGTTGAAGCTTGCCCGGCGGGTGCTTGTTCGTGCTTGGCGTGGCCGGGCAGATGTCAGACCGACGAACAAAGTCTTCCACTGCGCGCTTGAGGCCGGGCCAGGCAAAGAGCTTGCGCACTCTGTGGTAAGTGGCTGTAGATCCCGAATGGCCCCCCACCGCGCTGTGATGGAGCGCGGCGATGAGCTTGGTCTGGAGCGTGGAATTGGCGCCGATCCACGGTGTGGTCGCTACCGACGTACCACGTTCTCGTAGTGCCCGGCCTTGATCGTCCCTCGCCCACCCTGCCAAATTGGCGAAAGCAACTCTTGTGACTCGGGTCATCTCAGAGGAGTTCGCCACCTCTTGCAGCCACTAGGGTTGGCACATGGACAGCGCGTCGAGTTCCAGCAGATGGCCAACGCGAGACAATGCATCGGCGGCGTCGTTGTCGACACCTTTCTTGTAATGGAAGGAGAATTGGAGGCCCACCATCTTTGCCATAGCCTTGCGTTGCAGATCGGTGACCAGCTGCTGATCGCCCAAAGGCGCACAAACTTTTTGTGGTCGGTGATTTATCTCGAACGGGCACGCTATGTACGGTTGCCACTTGTCGACGGCCATCATCACGGGCGAGGAATTCTTTTTCATCACGTGAGAGCTTACGATTCCGCACCCCAAGAGCCTTGCCGAGGTAGGCGGCTGTGGTGGCCATCTTAGGTGAGCATCGGCGCCACGCCCGTGTCGCGGGCATCCGCTTCGATGGCGGACGGGCGTGGTGAAGTTGGGGAGAGCAAGACCGGCGTGCTCGCCATTGCCTCGCTTGAGCATGTCAAAAGCTCGCCGCGCCGTGTCGCCCAAACAAACCCTTTCTTCGAGAGGAGCTGCGCCGAGGCTTGGCGATGATGCCATAGTGAGGAACGAACTTGCGGTAGTAGCCCGTCAATCCCAAGAATCCACGCAGCTCGCTTGGTGTCGAGGGTACGGGCCAGCCCGCATAGTAATCGGGTCTTGCTTTGTATCTGCGTGGCAACGCCGTCTTGCGAGATCACGTGCCCGAGGTACTCGATGCTTGTTTGCGCGAACGAACACTTGCTGGCCTTGGCGAACAGCCGGTGCTCACGCAAGAGGTCCAAGGTGAGGCGCAGGTGTTCTTCGTGTTCCTGCAGGTCGAAGCTGAAAACAAAGATGTCATCCAAGAAAATGATGATGAACTTACGGACATAACGGCCAAGACCGTGTTCATCGTGCACCGGGAATGTGGTGGCGCGTTGCACAATCCGAATGGCATGACGCGAAAATGGTAATGACCGTGATGAGTCTTGAAAGCTGTTTTCTCCTCGTCTTCTTCCCTCATACGGATTTGGTGATATCCCCCAGCATAAGTCAATCTTGGAGAAGTACTTGGCCCCGCCAATTCGGTCGAGCAGCTCATCAACCACGGGGAGGAAATTTGTTCTTCCACGATTCTTTGTGTTCGAGCATCGAAAATCAACGCAAAAAACGCCACCGCCATCCTTCTTTTCACAAGCATGGGCGCAGCAGAGCGTAGGTACTCATCTTTGTCTTGCGATCGAGGCCCGAGTCAAGCATCTCCTCGAACTTGCCGCTCAATCTCATCCTTCGCGCGGTGAGTAGCGATACGGGCTTTGTGTTGATCGGGCGCAGGTACCCGGTTCCTGTGTTGATCTGTGATCATCTTGACGACGCGGAGGCAGGGTGGTTGGTTCTGCAAACACATCTTGATACTCGCGCAGAACCTTCTGAATGTTGTCAGGGATAGGTGCAGATGGTGGTTCGTCAGTTTTCTCCACGATGACCAGAGATGCTATCCAGATATCGTTGGCCATTTCCATTCTGTGCAGCTCATAAGCATCGAGCGCTGAAATTGGAGGCCGATTGGTGTTCTTCACCCTTACGGTTTCTTGCTTTGCCCCGATGTCAAACTGAATCGTCTTTCGCCCCAGTGGCACAACATCGGGCCGTGGCAGAGAGCGAAGGCCCATTCCCAAAGACACCATCGTGAGGCACTTTCGGTGGCAACACTCGAAGGTCGATGTGGAATGTGTGACCAGCACTTGCCAGGCCATTTTTGCGCACCATTTTGTTGCATAGCGATCGTTGTCCATTTGCCACCCGAGCGGACATTGTGAGGCAGATCTTCCCGCTTAGCGCAGCAATCCGGGCAATCAAGTTTTGACTAATGAACCATGGGAACTCCCGAGTCGACTTCAATGACAACATGATCCGTCGCCTTACTTGAGCGCCAGCGTAAGCGAATTGTAGATGGCCCTTCCTCGCCGGACACGGCATCTTGGCTCGAGAGCTGATTCGTTCTTGTTGAACTGGAGCATCCAACAGTTGCAGTGCGTGCACCGTGTCGTCGGACAGAATTTCTCCGAATTCACCCACTTCAATCATCAAAATCTGCTCCGTGCGTTTGCACTGATGCTCGCGAGAGTACTTATCCCCACAACGGAAGCACAAGCCATTAGCTCTTGAATTCATAGCTATCGTTCCAGGCAAAATCATCATTAAGCTTGGCCTTGATTCTTCGGCTAACATTCTTCTTCTTCTTCTTGTGAGCTGTAATTTGGAATGGTGGTCTTTGTAGATGCTTGTGGAGGTGGGCGACCCACTGGCACGATCCGTTGGCGTTGTGCACGTTGTCGCTCCAACTCCTCTTCCTGAATCCTTGCAAACATAGCTGCTCGAGTGATACTAGAGGGGGTCTGAAGACGGACGCCTAGCCGGAGTTCATCCTTGAGGCCCAGCAGGAACTGAGAGACGAAAAACTGCGGGCTCAAGTGCGGATCCAGACAAAGAGTGATACATCGATGTCTCGAACTGCTGGCGATACTCTTGCACGCTCCCTACCGCCAATCTGAACCAAGCGATGCATTTGCGCTTGAACTCTTCTCCGCCCAAATTCCTCTTCCACGGCTGTCGGAAAGCCGCCCATGATAAGCCCGAATGTTTCCGACGGTGAGCTCGGCAGCCACATCGCCGCTAAACCATCCATGTCTGTTGAGGCCGTGGTGACCCAAGCTGTCTGCGGCAAGACTCGCAGCTTCAAGTAGGAGACACGGGCGCCGAGCGGATGCGCACGGGCGTGGCCGAACCGGGAAAATCGTGCCGGTGGTTTGGTGTAGAGATTTGTCCTGCGTTCCCGATCCGGGGCCGTCGGTGAGGGCTGAAGCAATGATGAGGCGGCCCGTGGTTGACCAGCCGCGCAAAAGGGTAGCTGAGCCGCTCCCTCCGTATAGAGCGGGGGAGGAGCGGGGCGAGTCGGCGGAGGCGGTGGTGGTGGTGGTGGTGCAGAGGAGCCCGCCGTCGTCGAAACTCCCGAGAGTGACAGGGCGGTGTGGGGCGGGCGGAGGGGTCGACCGTCGGTGCGGCCTTGCACGCCTCATCCACATCCGCCTGGGTGAGATCGATTTGCTTGGAGAGGTGCTTGAGCTCGGTGGAGACCTTTCGTTGTAGGAGAGCCGCGCTGGTGTCGCTCGTCGGGCCGCTTTTCGATTCGCAGACGAGGCGATTAATGACGACCGACTCAAAGAGTTCTCGCAACTTGTCCGTGGTCTTCGACATCGCTGCCGATGACGCGCGGGTCTCGCGCCGAGGGCTTGACGGCGCCGTGGTCTCGCTTCCAAATCGGCCGAACCCCGAGCAGATTTCGCAAACTCGCCGAGCGGGTCGCACCGCCTTTGTGGATGTTACCGCGATCGAGAGGGTATGAGAGCTGCGGGCGTGAGGTGGTGGGGGGAAAAAATCTAGGCTCTGATTACCAAATTGTCACGACCCAAAGGAGAAGGAGGGAGAGGGATCGAGATCGGATCAGAAAGTGAGAAGAACGAGGAGGAGGAGGAGGAGAACTTGACGAAGGGGAAAGGAAGATTCGATTCTAATCCTTTGCTGCCTCGCGCATTCCATCACCGTACAATAAGTAGCTGTTCCCACTGGGCTCACCCTGGGCCACGACCCACACACACACACATGGCCTCCGGCCCATACACGACACCACACACGGTTGCGGTTCAGTTAACAGCAGTTAACTGAACTGCATTTGCAGTCCGCTGCAGATCGTCATCTGCAGGCGTGACAGCCTTGTCTCCAGTATTTCATGTAGAATTGCACGGTGATTCCTCCGGAACACTTCTCAATGTCCTTCGCCATTACCTACAATCCGTGGTTTTAGAACCTTCCAAAAATTGGTCGGAAAAGAACCCAACATGGGTTGGCCCATACAGCATCCGCAACGACTTGGGCGTACGCGTTTAGTTTTCATGTTTTTGTTTCGTAATTAAAAAATGTTTTTTCCTTTATAATTTTTTTACTTTTGCTTATAGTTCCAAATATTCTAAACCAATGTATTAGAAGAATCACTTTACATAAGAATTTGAAAAAAAATGTTAACCAAGCATTTGAAAAATGTTAAATGCGTTTAAAGAAAATGTTTCACATGTATACAAAAAAGGAATAATACAATATGTATGAAAATGTTGATCTTGTATTTTACAAATGTTAATCTAGGATTTGAAAATGTTAATCAAGCATTTGAAAATCGTAAATATGTATAAAAAACTGATGATATATTTGAAAAATGTTAATGAAGCATTTGAAAAAGTTAAATGTGTTGAGAATTGTTTTGACCATGTATTATAAATTGTTAAACTTGTATTTAAAAATGTTAATCAAGCATTTGAAAGTATTAAATATGTATAGAAAAATGTTGGGCATGTATGAAAAAAATATTAATCTTTTATTTAGAAAGTGTTAATAAAGCATTTGATTTTTTTAAATGTTTATGAAAAAATGTTGACCATGCATTCAAGAAATATTAACCTTGTTTTTGAAAATGTTAAACATTTATTAAAATATTTATTAGGTAGATACCAAAAATGTACAATGTTTATGGAGAAAAGTAGACCTTATATATACATACATACATACATATATATATATATATATATATATATATATATATATTATTCTTCACCCCCTCTCTATGTTGACGTCAATGCACCATTTTTTTAGGTTTCTTAAATTTTGTCTTATTTCATACGTAAAGTGAGAATGTATGAAAATCTATAGCCAGTAAAAATATTTTATGTTACGTAAAATTACGAACGTAAAAACATATATAAAATGCGATACTTCTGGTCTTATAACCTATTTTTTTTATACCAAGTTTTACGTAGGGAATCAATGTGAATGTAACTAATTGTATTCCAGACGTAATTTATTTATAAAGTGATCGGAAGATTACCTCAGGTGAAAAATAACTTATTCTACATCCTGGGTGATGAATAGTATTACTATATATATATTTCAAAAAATGGTAATCATGTTTTCTAAAATGGTAAACGTTGTATATATCAAATATTGCTAATGCATACAAAAATTATTGAATGTGTATTGAAAAAAGTTGACAAGTGTTGGACAAAAAAGAAACTGATAAAAATCTTCAAACAAAGTAAGAAAAATGTTTAAAAAACCAATAAAAAGGAAAAATGTAGAAAACAAGAAAAAGAAAATGAAATGGGAGAAAACCAATGCAAAAAAATGGGAACAGAGAAAGCCGAGAAAGAAATAACAAAATGAAGAAAATCGATGAAAATAAAGAAAGAAAAGAAAAGAAAAAAAATGAAGAAAAAAAGGCAAAAAAAAGACAGAGAAAGAAAGAAATAAAATCGAAGAAAGAAAAGAAAAACCCGTGAAAATCCTGAAGAAAACGAAAGAAAACCGTTTTTCTTAAAAAAAAAACCAATGGAGAAACAGATAAAAGCAAAAGAAAACAAAACAGGAAAAAAAGCCAACCAAGCCTGTGCATGCACCGCGCGAGACTACAACCAGCGGACATCGGCCCTAACAAATGGTGCCCCCGTTCTGCTGCCGCCGTGCCCCAGCTCGCCGACGCTAAATCCTATTCGGCGCCGTCTGCGCCCGCTACAGTAGAATTCGCAAACGGGCGCATACCCCCCTTCTCCTCTGGGCCGGCCCATGTAGCCATTTCTCTCTGTGTTTATCAAAACGCAAAAAATAACTTATTCTACATCCTGGGTGATGAATAGTATTACTATATATATATTTCAAAAAATGGTAATCATGTATTCTAAAATGGTAAACGTTGTATATATCAAATATTGCTAATGTATACAAAAATTATTGAATGTGTATTGAAAAAAGTTGACAAGTGTTGGACAAAAAAGAAACTGATAAAAATCTTCAAACAAAGTAAGAAAATGTTTAAAAAACCAATAAAAGGAAAAATGTAGAAAACAAGAAAAAGAAAATGAAATGGGAGAAAACCAATGCAAAAAATGGGAAACAGAGAAAGCCGAGAAAGAAATAACAAAATGAAGAAAATCGATGAAAATAAATAAAGAAAAGAAAATAAAAAAAATGAAGAAAAAAGGCAAAAAAAAGACAGAGAAAGAAAGAAATAAAATCGAAGAAAGAAAAGAAAAACCCGTGAAAATCCTGAAGAAAACGAAAGAAAACCGTTTTTCTTAAAAAAAAACCAATGGAGAAACAGATAAAAGCAAAAGAAAACAAAACAGGAAAAAAGCCAACCAAGCCTGTGCATGCACCGCTAGCGAGACTACAACCAGCGGACATCGGCCCTAACAAATGGTGCCCCGTTCTGCTGCCGCCGCGTGCCCCCAGCTCGCCGACGCTAAATCCTATTCGGCGCCGTCTGCGCCTTCGCTACAGTAGAATTCGCAAACGGGCGATACCCCCTTCTCCTCTGGGCCCCATGTAGCCATTTCTCTCTGTGTTTATCAAAACGCAAAAAAGAATCTGCTAGTCCTGCGACTCGAACCAGGAACCTACTGGATAATAACAAGCTGCAGTAGCCACCCCGCCATCCACAACAATCATGCTAACATTCATATATTTCTTTCTTTCTCCGTTGTCTTTTTTCTTCTGTTTTCGTTTTTCTAGTTTCTTATTTTTCTTCCTAGGTTCGATGAACTTTTTTCAAATTCGTTAACTTCTTCTTCAAAATCGATGAACTTTTATCAAATTCTGTGAACTATTTTTAAATTCGACGAACTATTTTCTAATTCTGTGAACTTAAATAAATGATGAACTTTTTTCCAATTTTGATGAACTTTTTTCAAATTCGAGGAACTTTTTTTCAAATCCGATGAACTTTTATGAAGATTGGTGAACTTTTTCAGAATCGATGAACTTTTTCAAGTCGATGAACTTTTTGAGAAGTGATGAACTTTTATTCAAAATCAATGAACTTTTTCCAAATTTTGTGAACTTTTTCCAAAATTTGATAAACTTATTTTGAAAATCAATGAACTTTTTCAAATTGAGTAATTCTTTTTCGAAATTGATGTTTCTTTATTTTTTTTTGAAAAGTCCACACTGCTAACTGCGAATAGGTCAAAAGTTTCACGGACAACTAAATTGAACGACCAACGTGTCACTTGAATCGAACCAGCGAGCAGCGAGGTTTCTGTTTGTCGAGTGATAGAAGGAACGATCGAAGGAAGGGAGTCGATCCAGCTAAATGGGCCGGCCCAAGTGAGCTGGGACGTGAGCGCTAGCACGCAAAAGCAGCGCATAAGGCGCCAACGAGGAGGACTCCTCGCCGACGCCCCTGGTCACCGCAGTTCCTTACTCACCAACGCCCCTGGTCGTTGCAGCACGCCGGTACATGGTAACCTCCTCCTTTTCCTTCTACTTTTTCTCCTCCGTCCTCTTCCTTCTCCTCACAATGTTTCTCATGCGTCTTTCTCCTCCTTCCTGTTCAATAGAAGATGTGCTACCTTTTTTTTTCTATTGTGTGAAATGCCATGCTAAAAATTATTTAGCCACTGTTCTATGATGTATAACAATTGTGTCACTGCTTGTTCTTTAGTATGTATTTGTTGTTGTCATGGATCAAATGTTGTGTCCATCATTTATTTTCCTAAAACATGAAACACTTATTTATTTTTATTTTTTAGATGGGTTGACAAGAAAGTGATGACGACTAATTGTGAGAGAAATAGAGCATCTATTGTGACCGAGGAAGATTCAATCCAGTGTAGCAATATGTTTGATGCTGTGCGTGAGATTGCAAGTGCTATCAACAACACGTACCATGCAGAAACGCACCCCCAATTTTTACAAGGCTGTCATGGACCTTGAAGTGTTTCCTCTTGCCAGACGGTTGGTTGTTTTGGACTATCTCATGAAATTTAAGTGAAAATGTCGTGGTTTAATGAAGATGGACTGTGAAGTTCGCAAAGCATCATTCCAACGTACCTTGGAGAAGAATCCCAATCTTATTTGACATGATATTAGTTGTAGTATGGTGAGAAACCATCTCTTTTGTAATCCCTCTTATAAGTTGAATTTGAAATGAGGCTATGTAATATGAATTAGTGATGTAATGGTATATTGTATGATGTTTTATTCATGAGATTATGTTGAAATTTTGACGCTTTAATGTTGAGATTATATGTTCAAATGATGATGCTTTATCGCTAGAATTATGTGTTAATTGTTGAAATTTGTTTTTTCATATTTATATATTGTCAAAATGTTGATTGAATGTTGCTCGCACAGTCTTGTTTATCATGTATTTGTAATTATTGTGGTATCCTCACTATCTTCAGAGGAGGTAACCATATTTGACTCAGATATAGACTACCAAACAAAGTCCCACCCAGCATATATATGTGTTCAACTAGCATCCCGCGTGATCCGGTTATCCTGGGATTGGCATTGTTTGAGGGCTACCTCATCACCTTGTATCGTTCGGCCCTGTACTTTGTTCAGTTGTTGCTTTATATATAAAACGAGGCGAAAGCCTGTTTTGAGATATGTGTTCAACTGCAGGCTATCAAACAAGGTGTCGGCTTAACATGTTTCAACACATACATAGCTACCAAATGACAGCAGAAGCGGATGGCCCGGCCGCGGTGCTGGACCGGTCGGATGACTCGAGTTCTTTTCCTTCCGGAATGGACACTTTTCGCGGTATTCAAAGCCAAAGATGGCGACGACTGTTGCAGGTGTGTTGGATTGATGTCCATGCCCTCTAAGCGCTGGTGTCAAGAAAGGAGGAAGCAGCGTTGCGGCAATTGTACCGTGGTCGAAGATGATGACCTGTTTGCGACTGGTTGCAGATCCTTCTGCCGCAGGGGTCTTCTTTCAAGATTCAGGGATGATGACACAGGGCTCCGGAGATCTTCTTGTGTTATGGTTGTCTTAGGGTACTTTAGGTGTTTATGGTCCTTTGTTTTTGCTTTTCAGTGTGCTTGTAAGGGTCACCTACTCTGTACTGATTCGTGATTTGAATAACAATTTCTCAAAAAAAAAAAGACAGCAGAAGCATGTATTCATGCATGTCCACACTCAACATGTCTCACGGGAACAATCATGCTAGGGTTGGGAATGCAACCAAACCCACCCTAAAGTGCAAGAGAATGAAGTCACTGTTCTTCTACATACTCTGACAAACTCCAAAGGGGCTAGGAAGCTGAATTCATATGAAAAGTTAAGAAAGCACGGCAAACTAACCTAACAGCAGGTTAATACTAAAATAAACCGGGACGAGCAATGCCTAACAAGAACAACTAATGAGCTCTTCTCCCTCCAGGAGGAGCAGAGCATTTGTCGCTGGCTCTGACGACGCCATCGTTGCCGGCGAGCATGAGGTACTTGTCCTTCCTTGTGAGCATGGTGCACCCGTAGCCGAGCGCCTCCCCCATCTTCCTCTGCACGAGGTTGGCCAAGTCGGTGCTAGGCACCTCCCTCCCCATCGCCGCCGTGGTGCGCACCCGCTCCAGGAACTGCACAGTGTAGCACATCCTCGGGTTCACCATGTAGTAGAGCGGGTCGAGGCACTTGAACCCGCCCGCCGTCGTCGCGTAGAACATGGCCGTCTCGACGGCGATTCCGACCGGGACAACGTCGTCGCTGAGCTCGGCGAACAGCGGGCTGAACCGCAGCAGGTAGGGCTCACGGCAGGTGGTGCCCTCGGGGCAGACGACGACGAGGTCGCCGCGGTCCAGGAGGCGCGCCATGGCGCGGCCGTCGCTGTCGCGGTCGCGCGTCAGCCGCACGGTGCGGCCGATCGGCGAGATGAGCTCCGACAGCCGGCTGAGGCTGTAGGACACGGCGCGCACCTGCCGGTCCAGCGCCACCGACACGTACACCGGGTCGATGAGCGTGCGGTGGTTGCACACGAACAGCTGCCCGCGGCCGCGGCCGTGGCCGGGCGGGGGACCCGGCCGCTCTCCCTTGAGCCGCCACGACATGCCGGTGGCCGCCAGGATGGGCGTGGAGTACCTGTACGGCACGGTGAGCGCGACGGCGAGACGGGCGGCACCCAGGGCGGCGCCGATAGGGAGCCACATGAACATGGCCAGCGTGCTGCCGGCGGTTGGCCGGAACGCGAGCCGGCCGTCGTGGAACACCATGGCCTTCGGGTACTTGGCCCTTGGCAGCGCTTGCCACCCGGGCTTGTCCTCCTGCGTCACGTGGTAGACCTCCTGCTTGTTCGTACACAAAGTAATCGGTCACGTAACACAGTACGTATACTAGCGAACTACGGTACGACGACACATGAGAAAATAAATAATTTTGTACGATTTGGACATAATTCCCAACCGTTTGATGCTACTTTGCGCGGCTACTTTTGCATGCAGTAAGGTGATTAGGCTCGTCCGTGACAATGCAACTACTTGTGCAGGAGACCAACTGTTTCATTGAAGAGATGACAGGTATCATACTACTGCTCCATGGAGTACTTTGTTAGTTCAGGCGGGAATTTAATTATCACGACCGACCTAGCAAAAAGGGTAAACCAAGCATGTACTCCTACATATAAATGATTCCACGGTCATCACGTAGGGCACCTACTATTTTTACAGATGAAATATCTGAATCGTGAGCACTTACTACCTCCTCATATACCTAATTTTGTAGCTCAAAATGTAATGTTCTTCCAGTAAAGAAAAACGTCTTAAGACCCATCATGCCACATGCTAAAATTATAAATAAATGGAGAAAGAAATTTCCTTAATACACCACATGTATGACAAGAAACATAAAACAAATCATCCACACGCTAGTCTTCTTTTCTTTCCGGACATCCCTTGTTTCTAACACACAGAAAATGCAAGTAATCATTTTTCGCATGCAAAATAATAATGGTACAGTAGTGCTCCCTCTTTTTATTATTATTGTATAAGCCATTTTGAATATTTTAATATAAATTACATACGGACAGAAATGACTGGATAAACACAGTAATACACGTATGTATACATCCGATTCCAAAAAATGTTGAAACATTACAATAGTGAACGATGGGAGTACCTTGCAGCAACGTGAGAGAGGATGTTGGAGAAACTCCAAGGAGCCAGAGAGGCACACAGCATCACTCTCCAGCATGATCTTCTTCTTCTCCAACGAAACCTCTTCCTCCTCCATGAGACCGGTGTAGAACCCACAGACCACCTTCATCCGCCTGCCGACTACCACGTCCGCCCCGAGATATTCCCACAGGAACCCCTCCACCATCACCCTGGGCATATTCGTCACGCAGACCCTCCTCTTGGCGCCTCTCATCGCCTCGAACCCTTCCACGGCCACGTCCTCCATGAACCACTTGGGCAACACGGCGCGGCCGGCGCGGAACCGGCTCTCCTGGAGGCCGCAGAAGGCCGCCATGGCCATGACCCTCAGCGCCAGGTCGCCGCCGATGCCCACGCAGCAGAGCAGAGGGTAGAGGAGCAGGAGCACGGCGCCTCGCAGGAGCCCTCCCGCCTCCAGCGCCACGAGCATGAAGTAGGGGAAGAGGCCGGAGGGTGACGAGCGGAGGAGGCCGCCGTCGACGTCGACGACGAGGGTCCGCGCCGCGGCGAGCCTGTCATTCGCCATGGAAAGGTGCTGTCGCTGCAGCGGCGAGGATGGGAATCCGGCGGCGGCGCTGCTGCTACCCTTGCTGCTTGAGAGCCATGGCCTCGAGTGGAAGATGAGGGAGAGCAAGGTGGAGAAGAGCCTTTGCGGCAGCTTCTTCTTGGCCATGGTCGACGTGCTAAAGTATGTTGGTAGAACGCTCCCCCTTCGCCACCGGGCGTTTAATATGCCAGTACTGGAAGCAATGGCCGAGCGGATTGGGCTGGTTGGAGAGAGGTCGGTGTATGTATGGATGATGGATTGCCCCTTATATCGGCAACTACAACCAACGAGAGCTCTGTCGTTCGTCTCTGGTTGAAACATGCATGGTATGCGTTATATCGTACTAGTACGTAGCTATCATGCATCTGCCATGTGTGACGGTTCGGCGAGGAAACAATTGACCAGCCAGTACCCTGAACGGAAACTGCACGGACCTTGAAGACACGTACGTACGTATACGTACGTACGTACGTACTGATGTAGTGATACGTGGGATCGTACGTACATTGTAGTGCAAATTGCCCTTTAGCTGGTGAAGAAAAAGTAGCACGTACATCAGTAATAATCACTCTACCTTTTGCAGATAGTAACTGGATGCATCACGGAGACTCAACTTGCTACTTTTCCATCACGGAGTATAGCCTTTTTCTTCTCCAGAGGGATGGATCTTGATTAGGCCAGCACGTACGTACACGGCATATGTGATATGTCCCACACCGACCGGCCGGCCGGCGACTTGAAGTTTTCGCCATGGACGACTTGTATGTATGCAGAGGTGATATGATGAGTTTGGAATTACGCAGGCACCTAGCTAGCAATCTGCACCTAACTATACCTAACCTGCACTGCACGGCCATCACTCTCGCCGTGATTTGCGTTCGAACAGAGCAACGAGGCATCCGTGCCGCCAAAGGGGCCTGGACTTTTGAGTTGGTCTCAGGGATGGAAACGCAGCCGTGCCGGTCAAACTCTAGGTATGATTTGTCTTCTGAAAGAGAAGAAGAGAAGAAGACGGAAAAAAGTTCCTCGGAAGAGTCAAATCCTCCTGATATAGTGTTTGAAAATGAGTTTGGAATTACAGAGGCACCTAGCTAGTTCTCATTTTATTCTCGTATTTTTCTTGTACAACCGGCAGCAACTCTACCTTTTTATTAAGAATTCATTTAAGAAGAACTGAAGAAGAGAATTGGCCAGTTAATATGGTAAGTCATCAAAAGTCGACACAACACCAACATGCACACACCAGCCCCAAGCTACGTATCAACGAGTCGACAACTCTGTCATCCATGTGACCATAGTGGACACCATACAACATGACACAGAGCTACCACTCCCGCTTACAACACCTCAGCAACATACATACACCGAATCTGAGGCGGCGTACCTTCACCTAAGCGACCACAGTGGACGCCCAACAACACCTTTTTGGAGCCGCCGCTCCGTCCTCCACACCAGCCCCAAGAATACGCACCAGCCAAGTCAACGGCTCTGGTGTCAAGCGACCAAAAATAACACTCTTCTACACAGAGACGAACTCATAGCCGCCGCTACACCTTCTGTGCCGGCCTGGACACCGCGCATCTGCTAAGCCCATGGCTGAACTGCAAGACAACACAAGGCACATTCATCTAGAAGAATACCATACCTCCAAGTTGATGCCCCAAGGCGGGAAGCGACAGGCACACCGTCGACGCCCGCTCCGGCCAAAGCCGAAGCAAGGATTTTCAGCCAGAGAGCTTGAGACCCAACTGATAATGGGGGATGAATGGGCTCCTCAAGTGCGCCTCAAAAGAGGGAAATGACGCACGTAGATGCCGTTGTTGCCGGTCGAAGTTAGTGTGAAGCTACCACCTGGAGCTCACCAAACGCAAGATCATCGCATCACATTCAACTATCCGCCCAGCAACCGTAGGCTTGCATCCCAGACAAGCCGCTACCGCAAACAACCACCACCATGACGACATACCATATAGCAGCACCTCAAATTCGCCATGGCCACCTCAATCCAACCCCTGACTGGTCGCGCTGCCATCCATGTCACAACACATCCACTAGCAGGCATGAACCACCGCGGGCTACATCTTGGCAGGGGATGGCTAGATCCACCGCCTACATCTTGGCATGGGATGCCTAGATCCACCGCCATTAGATGCTACCACGGTCACCATGTGGCACCGTCGACCACCAAGATGACCAACATGATCTCACGACTAGAGAGACCGGCATGGCCGCCGTGACCAATAGGGGAGCCAAACCTACCGCACTTGTCATAGCCCCACACTAGGTGCTAGGTACATACTGAGCATCCCCGGATCCGTGACCATGCCGCCTACTGGGACCCGAGCCACACCGCACAACACCTCGATGCCGGCCCAAGTTGTCGCAACAATAATTATTGACCGACCAAGCCACCGTGGGATGCCACCACCCTAGCCTCCCAATTGTTGTTGCACACCGCACTAATGCATGCTGTTGTTGCCCCCGCCTCCGAGCACCGACGGTTGAGGCAGCCAAATGACCCCCCCTTCCCTGAGGAACGGGAACACTGTGATAGCCTGCAAGTGTAGAGGATTTAGTTGTAGACTTTTTGAATTAAGAGTATCGAACCCACAGGGAGCACAAAAATCAATCTTTTATCTCTTGGATGGTTCAAATATTATGCCTGCAAGTTGTGAGTAACCCCAAGCAATAGCTATGTAATAGAAATGGTTTAACAAACATAAAAGTAAATATTGCAATAAAAGTAGATAGTGAGGGTTGCAAATGATAGTCTTGAAACCAATAGGACTAAAGCGTTCCCAGGGATTCCAGAACCCCTTCTAGTGTGCATCTATACCGGTGCCTAAACACAATGCTACACTGGATTTCTAAGCCACTTTGCATAATTCTATTTGTGGGTAGAGCCCGTACAGATATGTGCATACACTCGACTGCCCCATATCACATACGCCACCACTGTTCTTCCCTACTCCGATTACCAAACGGTGATTAAGGGGAAAAGGGTCCACGTGGACGCAGCCCATAGGTGGTCTCTGTTTTACCCCATGTTGCAACGATCCGGGACGAAGGGAGATGGGGCATCTCACGTCACCCACCACCATAACAACCGTTCCACCGATAGTAATAACCTTCCGTCCAAAATTGGCATACATTTCATGGTCGACTTCACCCAACGTCAAGAAGATCATTAACATAAACATGCAAAGATGATATTAAATCCTAATATCAAACGATCTATTACATACTAGGGTTCATCCATATCCTCGAGAACTAGTGGAACTACTCATTCATGAAGGAAACAAACATCATGGCACCGATGATGGAGAACATGAATGAACCACACATGTAACACACAAGTTGTCCCCTTTAGGGGTTTTGAGATTACATTGAATAGGATGTGGATGATGATGATGATAGTGGTGAAGATGTTGAAGCCATCTCGGTGATGATGGTGGAGGCGGCGGCCTTCTCCTTGCTGATTCCTCCCTTCGGATAGATCCGGAGGCTAGGGTTCCTGCTTCTGGACGAGTTTCTGGTCTCTCTGTTCATCTGATCCACTATCCGATTTCACGGGGTGGAAATAGTTGATTCGGCGGCGGCGTTGGTACCTCATATAATCGCTCATACGAGCGGGCACAGTCGTATGGAACGTCATCTTTTGTTCTGGAAGCTCGGTGATGATTTCTTCTTTGGCCTTCTTGCTTGATTCTTTTATGGTAGGTGATTATCAGACTAAATGCGTGATTTCACTACCATTTTGTGTGATTTCTTTCATAAAATATTATTTGGTCCAAAAAGGCGTTACCTGAGAAAAACTACAAAAGGAGTGCGCGAACGCGGTAAATTCCACAAAGCCTACCGAGTAGGCACACAAATACTAGCAAAATTATCACATCAACTCCCCCAAGCTTAGAGGTCCGCTCGTCCATGAGCAAATACCATAGCTTGTAAGAAAGAGGTCATCTTTAATATGAGATGCGAATGGTTAAAAATGAATGGGTTCATCATGAAATTTCAGAATTTGCATTATATGGTCGAATCTTATGTGCACTACCATATATCTGCCTTAATCAGATGAGCATGAAGGCATCCACGCCTTACTATCTATTGTTAAGAAGACATTCTTCAACTTTAAGCGATAATTACTCTGTTCTATCAGTCGAAAAAGTTCTCTTGGTCTTTTTCTTTTTAAAGAAGATATTTTCTTGCTTCCCCTTTTTCTCGAAGAGCCAAGCCTATCCCATGTCACTGGAATTTTTCTTTTCCTCGTTTAGAGGCGTGACATGAAAAGATATGCTTGATTGCTCATATTAGCTATGGGGGTTCTGCATAATTCCTTCTATCCTTTGTTTTGATATTTTATTTTTACCATAAAAGAAACTTGCTCTTTTTCTTGCCTGAATCATTAGGTTTTAGAGTTCACCAAGCAGTCACAATATAAACTGAAGTAAAGGTGACATATCTTGTCAAGTTGTTAACTTCCCATTCCCGATCAATACTAAAGATGTGGAAGACTTATAATCATCATTTATAAGCAGAAATATTTAGCACACAACAGGGCCCAACATTCTAAGCAATTTCAGATAAAATCCATGATAGAACATCTATTAACGCATCCATGACTCATTGGATAAAAAATTGCCCTCTATCAAGAGAGCACGATTGTCCTTACTTATTCAAACTAAACAGAAAATTAAACTGGAGAGTGATACGGGATACAAAAGGGCTTCAAAATCCCCCCAAGCTTAACATGCTAAGCCGACTGGATTCATTTAGTCTCCTTTTTGTTGATACCAGTGTTCTTCTCTGGAGGTGGAATGGTGACACCGATGAGGAAATTTGTCATGAGTTTGCTGGCGATCTCCAAGTCCTTGATGCGGGAACGGTACATGTGAAGTATCCCATCTTGGTTGGCAATGATTCTTAGGCTCGTGTCCAAAGCATCACGGGTCTTTGTGGCAAGCGCTACTTCCATCTCCCTAATTTGCTCAACCATAATTTTAGTTTCAATCTTAAAATTATTGACATGTACCTCAGGCTGAGTAGAGGGCACAGGGTTGATGGTGCGCCTCTTCCTTGGGGTCCCACTTGCATATGGGCACCGATGGTGTGCATCTTACGTGCCCTTGGTTCAATTTCTTCAGACTCTCCCAGTGGTTCATGGATAGTGCAGTTGCTATAACCGCACTTATCCATGATGATCGGCGTTTCCTTGACGAAGTCGAGCCCGTTCTCGGTGAGGATCACCTTAACGGATTCAATGGCGATGGCCACTGGCCTCTTCCCGTCATCCTCTTAATCTTCCTCTTCTTCCTCTCCCTCTTCGTAAGGTGGCTCCTCTAGGTCTTTCTCCTAAGAGGACCAATCGCGAACATGATGGATCCTCTCCCTCTTGATTGCCGAAGAGTGATAGCCTTCTTGTTCCAGATCCTCTCCTCCTGAGAAGAGGTTTGCCTCTCGTCCCACGATCGAGCCATTGCTTCTTGCACTTCAAAACTAAGAGATGCTTGGGCGAGATTGGTTTGTTAGCTTTGATAGAGGAGGAGGAAAGGGTTCTGTATATAAGAGGTTAGGAGCACAAGTTTTGACGAGATAAGGAAGTTAAAGAGAATCGGAAACAAACCAGACAAAATCGGGCAAAATTCTGTTGAGGATCATAAAGAAATCATGATTGACGGCCTTCCATACGACTGCGGCTGATTGTACAAGAGGTCGCATGGATTCTTTCAGTCAAGTTCTTTCTTTACAGAGCGTTCGATGGTGTATGGGATCACCGTGTGAGAGGATCGATAAGAGGGGTCTAGAGGGGGTGATTAGACCCTTAATAAGCAAAAGTGGCAGTTTTTAATTTCTTCAAGTTAAGGTTGAGTTTAGCACATGTTAAAGCACTCAAAATACATTTAAAGCAAGCATGACAAGAGTATATTCGGTGGAAAGAGTAAAGCATGCAAGTTGTAAGAAAGTAAAGGGATGGGATTGGAGTTTGCAAACGCAATGGAGACACGGAGATTTTTGGCGTGGTTCCAATAGGTGGTGCTATCGTACATCCACGTTGATTGGGACTTCAACCCATGAAGGGTAGCAGCTGCGTGAGTCCACGGAGGGCTCCACCCACGAAGAGTAACAGCTGCACGAGTCCACAGAGGGCTCCAGCCACGAAGGGTCCATGAAGAAGCACCTTGTCTATCCCACCATGGCCATCGCCCACGAAGGACTTGCCTCACTTGGGTAGATCTTCATGAAGTAGGCGATCTCCTCACCCTTACAAACTTCTTGGTTCAACTCCACATCTTGACGGAGGCTCCCAAGCGACACCTAACCAATCTAGGAGACACCACTCCCCAAAAGGTAATAGATGGTGTGTTGATGATGAACTCCTTGATCTTGTGCTTCCAATGATAGTCTCCCCAACACTCAACTCTCTCTCTCTCTCTCTCAGATTTAGCTATGGTGGAAGAGTGATTTGAGTGGAAAGCAACTTGGGGAAGGCTAGAAATCAAGGTTCAAATGGTAGAATGGAATATCTTGATCTCAACACATGAGTAGGTGGTTCTCTCTCAGAAAATGTATGGTGGAAGTGTAGGCACGTTCTGATGGCTCTCTCGCAAATGGAGAAGGGGGTGGAGGGGGTATATATAGCCTCCACACAAAATCCAACCATTACACACATTTGAATCATCTCGGTGGGACCGAATGGTTAAACTCGGTGGCACCGATCAGTTAAAAAATGTGAACGTTAGGAATCTTGGTGGGACCGACTGGAACAACTTGGTGGGACCGATGTGCTAGGGCTTAGGGAAAACATCATCTCGGTGGCGCCGATTACATCAAATCGGTGAGACCGAAGTGAAGCAATAAGCAACAGAGAGTCTGTCAAGCCAACTTGGTGAGACCGATTGCATAACTCGGCGAGACCAAAATAAAGGCAACAAGTCACAGAGTGTTGGCAAGGCCATCTCGGTGAGACCGAGATCTGTATCGGTGAGACCGAACTGTTAGGTTTTCTGGCTGTGGCTATGACATAAGTGAAGGAAAATGCCCTAGAGGCAATAACAAAGTTTTTATTTATATTTCCTTATATCATGATAAATGTTTATTATTCATGCTAGAGTTGTACACTACAAAAAAATACACTTCCGTGATGATACGTGTTTGTCACAGTAGGTCACGTTTTCTGTCATGCATGTACATCCATGACGACTTTATGACAGAATCAAGATAGTCATACTGCGGCTGTCAGAGAAGTGTTCAATGACATTACCAAAATTATCATCACGGAAGTGTCCACTTCCATGACGATAAATCATGCGTCATATAAGTGTTTTCGTCAAGGGTGACCGACACATGGCATCCACCCTAATGGGTCGCCGTTAAGCTATCGGGTTCCGGGTTGGATCCGTGAAAGTGCGTTATATCGACTAGAGGGGGGGGTGAATAGGCGATTTTTATGAATTCTTCAATGAGGAATTTGCCGGTGAGGAAATTCCTAAGTGAAGAACTACTTGCAGCGGAATAAGTACTCAGAAGTAAGCATAAGAGAATGCGGACATGGTCATCATGATGAAATGAAGACAATCAAAGAGTCTGAAGCGTAAACATAGGATAGCACAAGATCAAGACACAGATCAAGAAATTGAACGAGGAAAATTGAGAAAGTCTTCAACAAAGTCTTCAAGCACGAGATATGAATGAACACTCAACAAAGTAATGAGGAAATGAAAGGGTTGAGGAAATAGAACCAGTTAGGTTGGTGAAGACAATGATTTGGTAGACCAGTTCAACCGCTTTGTCTCGCTTGTACGTCTGGTTGAGCGTGAGTATTTAAACTCGAGACACGTCCCGGACACCCGATCGCTGAGCACGCAGCTCAGACACCAAGTCCTCACCAGATTCTCCTTGAACTAAGGTCACATGAGACCTCGTCCAATCACTCGTGGCAAGTCTTCGACTTCCAAACCTTCAGTACTTGGTCACTCGGCGATCCACAATTCTTCTTGGATGCTCTAGACCATGACGCCTAACCGTCCGGAAGAAGCACAATCTTCAAAGGTAACAAGCGTCGGATCCATGCAGGATCAATCTCTTCAGTGATGCTCAATCACTTTGGGTTTGTAGGGGTTTGGTTTTTGGGTTTTTCCTCACTCGATGATTTTCGCTCAAAGTCCCTGAGGATGGGTTGCTCTCAAATGACAAGTGTCAAGTTCTTCGGAGCAGCCAACCAGCTAGTGGTTGTAGGGGGCGGCTATTTATAGCCTAGGAGCAGCCCGACATGATAAGACATAAATGCCCTTCAATGATATGACCGTTAGGTGGATAAGATATTTTGGGACAGGTGGCAAGAAGACAAAGAACGGTCGGAAATTTGATTCTCAAATTCCTCGGGGCTATCACGTTCCTCACTTGTAGGCAATCCGCCTGGCAATTCCTAACTCCTCGGTCGAACAAATTCCTCGGCGACCGGAAGAACTTGCTCTCACATCAAGAAAGTGACTGAACTGTATGAGATTTCCAAAGGCTTCACTCAAGGGATTGGTAGGTGTAGGATTTTGAGTTGAGCATCACATGGAAATTTTTCCTTAGTATTTCCTCGACCCTTTAACAAGACGGTGTTTCCTATGACTCAAGAAAGAGAAAACAAAACTACGAAAAACAAAAGTCTTCACGCTTCATGTTCCTCAAATGAATACCAAGTCTTCAAGGTCACACCAATTTCTTCACTTTCAAAGTCTTGTAAGGTCTTGAATATCAAAGTCTTCATCAAGAACTTCATTTTAGGGGTCGATTTTCTCTGTAAATATCAAACTCCTCACAGACTTATAGACCGTGTACACTCATAAACACATTAGTCCCTTAACCTATAAGTCTTCAATACACAAAAATCACTAAGGGGCACTAGATGCACTTACAATCTCCCCTTTTGGTGATTGATGACAATATAGGTTAAGTTTTCAACGGGATAAACATATGAAGTGTAACTACTGATATTGAGGAATTTGATTGCAAGATATAGAAGAACTCCCCCTGAAGATGTGCATAGTGAGGAATTTGCTTTTGAGGCAATGCACATTTGAAGAGTTGAATCATGGAGATCTCCCCCTTTTAACGGCCCATGCTCTTCATGGTCCAATACCATCCCGGTTTCTCTTTCGGCCTGCTAAAGGCCCACAACACAGTTGGGCCATTTACAGGACGACCTGACTTTCGGCCTCTTAGCGGCCCATGCTCTTCATGGTCCAAAGACGAGTTCATTGTCTCTTTCGGCCTGCTAAAGGACCATAGTATAGTTGGGCCATATGTAGCCCGACCTTAGTATCGGCCTGTTAACGGCCCGTGAACTCAAATGGGCCCACCTGTTACCCGCTTCGATGTCGGCCTATTAATGACCCGGGAGGTAAGAGGGCCGACCATTAACTTTCGGTCTCGTAACGGCCCATTAACTTAATGGGCCCACTAAAGTTCGTACATGTCTTTAGGCCCAATTAGATAATTTTAGCCCATTACGACGAGCAGTTATGCACAGGACCAAGACCGATCAAGCAAAGGTACGTCATACAGGGAAAAACGTTGCACATCCAGCATATATTATAGGAAATTACATCCACTGGGCAATCAAAGATTGATGCTAGTGCAAATAAATGAATAGAACCTAACGATCTACAACGTCACAATCTGCAACCTCAGTGCGGATGACGCCCATAAGCATGTGGGCAAGTTCTTGCTGCTTTGCTACATTGTCTTTGAAAACATTGATCAGTTATTGTTGCGCACGAATGTGCACCTCTGATTCCTCCACCATTTCCATCATTGCTTCAGCCATTAATTGGTTCACAAACATACATTTTTTCCGTTGCATTCGAGACAGAGCAAACTGAATAGATTCATATGGCGATTTTGGCAGGCTTGTATTATTGATAGTGCAGAGTGTCTCGGCCACTACATCATAACATGAATTAGGAGGGGAACCGAACAGATTAATCAAGAGTTATTGCCATATTATCTGGCCTAGATTTATTGGAAAGAAACAATGGGGTTGCCTTGCTGTTTTCAAAGTTTTTCTTCTTATCTTCAGCAGCCTGCACCAAATTAACACACTAGCATTGCTATCATTGGCTAGGTCAGATAATAGGAAAGCAACATTGATACAACGAACGTTTGGGCAACCAGACCACACCAGCCTACACCAAATTAACACAATATGGATAGCTATCATCATCCAGGTAAGGTAATACAAAAGCAACATTGACACAATGAATGAATGGGCAACCAGTGCAGCACTACAATTCAGTAATGTGCATGATATGAGATAGTACACTCATGTAGCTCAGTATGCAAAACTACCAGGCAGTTTTCCTTACAAAAATCAACATTTTGCTACAACTAATTTTATATCAGATAAACGTTGGATTCACGCCGACTAACAAAATACATGCCGATATAAAAATATAGTGATATACAACTGATACTTACATCAGCATTGGAGCATAGAAAATTCCCGTGTAGCGATCCGACCTCAGACGGTCAAATCTGTGCATAAGTGTCATCCCTGGATCGGTAATGCTGACACACACAATACTCGAAGGATTTATAACAGAGTGCAATCACACACTTATTACATCGAACGTCTCAAAAGAGAACTCATTACAATACATATGGCTTAAGGCCATCTAAATAAGATAACAGCGGAAGGCTTGGAAGATAAAGTGAGTCCATTAACTCCAACTGCATAGCTGAGTGCACGACAATGGCCTACCGAACCTTACTCTTCGTCTGAAAAGTCTGCAACATAATACGTTGCAGCCCGAAAACGGGTCAGCACATGGAATATCTTTGGCAAAGTAACACAAGAAAGCAATGAATGTAATAATCGCTATCACTACATGCATATATGGTTGGTGGAGGTTGTAATGGTTAATGTGTTTTGCGAAAAGCCAATTTTTCCCTACAACAAAGGAATAAATATTATTTAACTATCATGGTGGTTGAACAACACTGAGAATGGTACCCCCCCATCTCAATCCCAATTAAGGAAAATCATCATCAACCCAACAGTTTAATTTTAGAGTGATGAGATACAATAGGATCGTCCAAGTACTAGATAATCAAGATGTCCATAACCGGGGACATGGCTAACCATGATTAGATTGTACACTCTGCAGAGGTTTGCGCACTTTTCCCCACAAGACTCGATCACCTCCGTTGGATTTCTCTCACTACATGGTGTTTGAGAGCGGATGACCGAGACACAGATCTTCGTAAACATTAACTCTTTACTCCGGTGGACGGTACACCTACTTTCCCCTACATCTGCTAGTCCACCTCTTCAAGAGGTCATGTAGCATACTCAACTATGCCAGAGCCCATAATGGCTTGTGGCTGCACACGGAAGTTTCTAGCATGAAATATATCACGATCCCTTTGAGCCTGGGTGGTGGACCGTAGGAGGATCACACGGTATATCCCCGGGATCTCCTAGGACAACACTGGATTCCCCAGGTGCCCAAAACAAGCAATCCACCCGGATGTGTATTAAAGTTGCCACCTTAAGTTGGACCATTAAATAACAATCTCACATTTCATGGATTCACTCACCCAAACCACATCTACGATCATAACATATCAATAATAGCATAACGTAGAAGTAACTCCCAAGGTTTGATAATAAACAGGGCAATAGGTTCTACCTCATCATCTACTTCCCAATACCCACAAGTTAATCACATCCTAATCATGTAGTGTTTGAGGATTGGAACTAATGCATAAAAGCGGGTATGAAAAGAGTATGATCAATGTGTTACTTGCCTTCCGATTTATCTACAAAACCTAGAGACTCGTAGTAGCACGCTTCGCACTCCGGGAATTCTATCGCAAACAAACAATACCATACATAAGCAATCAATCATAGATGCACGGGTAAACTCAAATAAGAAGATCTAACCAGAAAGTTCAAGTGAAGAACTCCGGTCTGCAAAAAGAATCAAATCAAACGGAGCAACGAAACTCAAACTGCGAAAGAAACAAGATCCGATTACTAATCTGGACTAAAGTCAAATTTTACAGTACCAAAATCTTTTTCAAGTTGGTTAAACAGAAAGAGGGCTTTGAGACGAAGATCTAGGCGCTTGAATTGCCTGATTCCGATAAACGAGCGAAAAGATAAACTAAAACGAAAACCGGGTCAGAAATCGCGATAAAAAATAATCGCGAAAAACCCTGGAAAAAGAAAAACCGCGAACAGGCTAACGAACGAACGTTCCCTATCTGTAACTAACGGGTGAACGACGTTCGTTAAAATCGAACATATGGACGAACGTCCGAAATTTAATTGAACTGAGAAAAACCGAACCGATCTATTTTTAAATAAAACATATCTAGGGTTTCTAAAAAAACCAAACTAACAAAAAAACGACGGTCAACTCACGAAAACCAGCGGCGGCGGGATCATACGGGGCGGGGCGACGACGGCGGGGGCGGGCGGCACGCGGCGGATGGCGGCGCACGGCAGCTTGCGGGCGGCGAGTGGCGGCGGCGGCTCGTGGATCGAGTGCGGCCGGGTTAGGGTTCGAGGCGCGGCGACGGTTGGGTCATAGGGTCTCGGGCCCCCGGCTTATAAAGGGGCCGGCCGGGTTGGTGTCCAGGTCGGACACGGCCCGGTAAGGCGGTTGCACTTTTTAAAAAAATAATAATCCGACACGCAGAAAAACGAAGAAAAGAAATACTAAACAGACTCCAAAAATCCTGAAATAAATTTTCCCTGTCCTCTAAAAAGCTACCGGACAAGGTGGACAATTATTTAGGACTCTAATGCAATATTGGAAAATGCGTATTTTTCCTAAGTCAAATAAAGTAGCAATAAAATCCAAATAAAATGTTTATTTGTTTTTAATATTTTCCTCCAATATTTCATTATTTTGGGGAAGTCATATTATCCCCTCTCATATATTTTGATATGAAATATTTTCAGAGAGAAAAATAATTAAAACAAATGACCCTTGTTTCAATATTTGATAAAATTCAAATATGAAAACGATTAAATCCCCAACTCTCTCCGTGGGTCCTTGAGTTGCTTAGAACTTCTAGGATCGCAAAGGAAATATGCAAATGAAATATGATATGCAAGAATGATCTATGTATAACATTTCAAATTGAAAATTTGGGATGTTACAAACCTACCCCCCTTAAGATGAATCTCGCCCTCGAGATTCGGGTTGGCTAGAAAATAGGTGTGGGTGGTCTTTGCGTAGATCATCCTCTCTTTCCTGTGGCTTCATCCTCGATATGGTGGCTCCTTTGAACTTTGCGAAACTTGATAACCTTATCTGCGTGTGACTCGGTGGCAAACTCGAGAATCTTGATTGGTTTCTCCTCATAGGTCGATCACCGTCCAACCGAATAGCTTCCAAGGGCCTTTGCATCTCTCAGGGGTATATCGGCCATCTCAGCATGACACTTCTTCTACTGGGAAACGTGAAACACATCATGAACTCCTGACAGTCCTTCGGGTATCTCCAACTTGTAGGCAACCTCTCCCATACGTTCCAAAACTCGGTATGGTCCTACAAATCTCGGGGCTAACTTCCCTTTAACTCCAAAAAGTTTAACTCCTTGCAGAGGTGACACTCGCAGATATGCTCTATCTCCGATTTCATAGACTACCTCCTTGCACTTTGAGTCTGCATAACTCTTTTGTCGGGACTGAGCTACCTTCAGTCTATCTCGAATCAACTTAACCTTCTCTTCGGACTCCTTGATCAAATCTAGTCCAAACAACTGTCTGTCTCCAACTTCATCCCACATCAACGGTGTTCTGCACCTTCGTCCATACAGGGCCTCGAACGGTGCCATCTTCAAACTGGCCTGGTAGCTATTGTTGTACGAGAACTCTGCGTAGGGCAAATTGTCATCCCAACTAGATCCATAATCCAGCGCACAAGCTCTCAACATATCCTCCAGAATCTGATTGACTCTCTCTGTCTGTCCATCTGTCTGCGGATGAAAGGCTGTACTGAACTCTAGCCTCGTACCCGAAGTCTGGTGCAACTGATGCCAAAACTTTGAAGTAAACTGGGTTCCTCTATCTGATACAATGGTCCTCGGAGCTCCGTGCAAACATACGATCCTGGTCATATATATCTTGGACAACTTCGCACTTGTATAGGTGGTCTTCACTGGGATAAAGTGAGCCACTTTAGTCAAGAGATCAACTACTACCCAGATAGAATCATATCCCGATCGGGTCCTGGGCAACCCGGTGATGAAATCCATGTCAAGCTTATCCCACTTCCATTCGGGTATTGACATAGGCTGCAGTAATCCCGCCGGCTTCCGATGTTCTGCCTTTACTCTCGACATACATCACATATGGCTACATACTCGGCAATATCCTTCTTCATACCACCACCGTAAACGCTCCTTCAAATCCAAATACATCTTGGTGTTTCCGGGGTGTATCGAGTATGGCGAGTCATGAGCTTCCTGTAGTATCAACTTCCTGATTTTTGCATTATTGGGCACATAAACACGGTCCTCGAACCATAAGGTGTCGTGCTCATCCTCACGAAAACCTTTGGATTTTCCTTCACCCATTCTCTCCTTTATCTCGGCAATCTCCTTATTATCCTACGAGCTCCGAATCTTTCCCAACAATGTAGACCGAACTTCCATAGTTGCAACAAAACCTCTAGGAACAATCTCCAAACGAAGTTCCCTGAGATCCTCGGCTAACTCCTTTGGCATCCCTCCGCTTACGAGGGTGTTAACATAACTCTTACAGCTCAAGGCGTCTACTATGACATTGGCCTTTCCTGGATGATAATGCAACTTCAGGTCATAATCCTTTGTGAGTTCTAACCATCTCCTCTGCCTGAGGTTCAGCTCCTTCTGTATGAAAATGTACTTCAAACTCTTGTGATCCGTGTACACATCACAACGGTTTCCAATCAGAAAGTGTCTCCAAGTCTTGAGTGCATGCACCACGGCTGCTAACTCCAAATCATGTGTGGCATAATTCAACTCATGCGGTCGAAGCTGTCGTGAGGCATACGAGACAACTCTTCCGTCTTGCATAAGTACACCTCCAAGTCCTAAGCGTGAAGCATCGCAATACACCTGGAAGTCCTTACGTATATCTGGCAGAATTAGCACTAGGGCTGTAGTCAAACGTTTCTTCAACTCCTGAAAATTGGCCTCACATTCTTCCGTCCATTTGAACTTGGTGTATTTCTTCAATAACTCCGTCATGGGCTTCGCAATCTTGGAGAAATTCTCAATGAATCTCCGGTAATATCCCGCGAGTCCAAGAAAACTGCGGATCTTGCTAACTGAAGTGGGTGCCAACCACTTTCGTGACCGATCGAACCTTGGTGGGGTCTCCGCTATACCTTCTCCTGATATAACATGTCCAAGGAATCCAACTTCCTTCAACCAAAACTCACACTTGCTAAACTTGGCATACAATTGATGTTCCCTGAGTTTCTCGAGAACTAAACGCAAATCCTCCTTGTGCTCCTCTTCATTCTTCGAGTATACCAAGATATCATCTATGAACACCACGACAAACTTATCCAAGAACTCCATGAACACCTTGTTCATCATACTCATGAAATAGGCATGGGCATTAGTCAATCCAAATGACATAACCGTATACTCATATAGCCCATACCTAGTGGTGAACGCGGTCTTAGGTATATCCTTCTCTTGAATCTTCAGCTGGTGGTATCCTGATCGCAGGTTGATCTTCGAGAACACTTTAGCTCCTTGCAGCTGGTCAAACAGATCATTGATCATCGGCAGTGGGTACTTGTTCTTGATCGTCACTTCATTAAATGCACGATAATCAACAACCATCCTCAACGATCCATCTTTCTTCTCAACCAAGAGCACTGGGGCTCCCCACGGTGATGACCTTTGTCGGATGTAACCTATCTCCAATAACTCCTTAATCTGCTTCTTAATCTCCTCCAGATCATTTGCGGGCATCCGGTATGGTCTCTTCGATATAGGCCCGGTGCCTGGCAATAGTTCTATTAAGAACTCAATGTCTCGATCCGGTGGCATGCCTGGTAATTCCTCTGGAAACACATCCGGGTAATCCTTCACAACAGGTACTTCCTCCTGAACAACTCCTGAGAGGGAATTTACTTGGGTTCTCCTTGACGTATGCCTGGATACATACTTGATCCTTTTTCCCTCCGGGGTGGTGAGATAAATCGACTTACTGGCGCAATCGATGTTCCCTCCATACATCGACAACCAATCCATGCCCAGTATCACATCCAACCCTTGTGACTCCAGAATTATAAGGTCTGAGGGGAAAGTATGACTACCTATGGTTAATGGCATCTGAAAACATCCTCTGCTTGCCATATACTCAGCTCCGGGTGAGGTTACTAGCATAGGTGTCTTAAGAAATTTGGTGGGAAACTTATACTTATCCACGAATCCCCTTGATATGTATGAATGCGATGCGCCAGTATCAAAAAGAACGAGTGTAGTAAACGACTTAACCACAAACTTACCGATAACGGCGTCTGGCTGCTCTTCAACCTCCTCCATGTTAACGTGGTTCACTTGTCCTCGGTTGAATGGGTTAGTCTTCTTCCCAGAGCTTCCATTTCCATTGCCATTCTTCAACTCAGGGCAATCATTGGCGTAGTGTCCAAACCTCTTCCCAAGACTTGAAACAAGTAATGTGACTCTGGTCCTTCTTGGTGGGTGTGGCTGGGTTAGAGCGGTTTTGATTGTTGCTTGCTCCATTCCCATTCCCATTCTTGTGGCCATTGTGGTTATGAGAACTTCCTCCATTGTGAGTGTGGCCTCCATGGTTATGGGTAAGTCCTCCCGAGTTTGGAGTAAAGCGTGGTTATGGGTAAGTCCTCCGAGTTCGAGTAAAGCGAGGCTTCGCCGAGCTCAAAAATGTACTTCCCTTGTCCATACTTCCTCTTGCGGCTCTCTATCTGTTGCTGCTTCCGTTCAATCATAAGAGCCTTATCTACCAACTCCTGGTATTTGTTAAATGTTGCCACCATTAATAGCATACTCATCTCATCATTCAGCCTTTCCATAAACTTCTCCTGCTTCGCGGCATTAGTGGCCACATCATCAGGGGCATAGCAAGATAACTTGCTAAACTCATCCACGTACTGAGCTACAGTACGGTTTCCCTGGCGTAAGTTGCGAAACTCATGCTTCTTCATGCTCATAGCTCCAGTTAAGACGTGTGCTGTGCAGAATGCTTGCTGAAACTGATCCCAAGTGACATTGGCTATAGAGAAAGTGGTTGTGTAATTCTCCCACCATGATGCTGCTGGTCCATCCAATTGATGTGCGTAAGCGCACCTTCTCGACATCATGCAACCTGCGGTGGTCAACTCCTTCCAATACGGCATAGCCAATCATCTGCAACTATCGGCTCCGTGCTACTGGAAAACATCGGCGGCTGCAACCTCAGAAAACGGGCTAAGTTGTCAACTGGAGGTGGTGGCGGTCGGTTTTTGTTGTTGTTGCCTTGGTTCTGAACTAACAATTGCATCAAGGCATTCTGCTGCTGGATCAACTGAGTGAGCTCTGGTGGGAAGGCAAATCCGGTATCACGTCTCGGGGGCATCTGATGGGTTTAGAGGGAAGAGATTTAGAATGGAATGAGGTCTAGTGAGAAAGAACTACCCATATGCACATGAGACAAACACAGTCATATCATATCACTCAATCAATCAAGCAAGGGCATACAAACGGTCTAGCTATCGTTACAGTGCTCAGACTACTACTATATACATGGGGGAATACTACTAGTCATATGGGGGTCATCTAGAAATTTTGATCGGTGGAAGACTCCATGATATCTGCTCCAGCTTCATCTTCATAATCATCATCACTGCTGTCGGGGTCGGAGTCGGTGTCGTCGATGATGATGTAGTCTTCGGAATGAATCTCCTTGGGTTCGCTGCCTTCTCCTCTGGCGGCGGGATCTCCCATGAATACTCCGATCTTCTTTATCAGGTCGTCATTCTTCTCCAATAGTATTGCGATTTCCTCCTCATATCCGTCACGCATAGACTTGAGTTCCTCTTCTAGCTCCATGATCCTGGTCATTGCCTTCTTCAGATCCATCATGCCTGCGCACATCTGGTTCGCTTGGCGTCGAATGTGCTGGTTTAACTCCTGGATGAAAGCTGCAATGGACTGTCCTTCTGGTGCCGATCATCTCCCATTGCTCATCTCGGCGCCTACATATCCGGTAGATAGTGTCCTTCAGCTCTGCTTGTAGACTTCTCCAATACGTCCCATAGCAATGTGGGCTGCCATGCTCTTGCCTAGACTCCAGGTGGGTGCATCGAAGGAAAACTCTATGGGCTCAGTGACTGGCGTGAATGTCTTTCCTGGAATATGAACTCGAACACTCCAACGCTCCTCTTCTAGTAAAGTGGAAGTGTAGGTCCCGGTGAAGCTTGGTATTCCGATGTTCAGGTACCTAGTGACCTCCTTCAAGTGTCGTCCAAATGGTTTGTCTTCATCCGTTGTGCAAACTTGTTCCTTGAATCCACCATCCTAAAGAGTGGAAAAATGGAGTGAAGTCGGAAATGAGTAGAGAAGAGTGACCTATGGCTTGTCTTAGTGGTCGTCTCCTACAGTCAGCGTGTGTTCTGATACCATCTTGTAGCGATCCGACCTCAGACGGTCAAATCTCTGTGCATAAGTGTCATCCTCGGATCAAGAATGTCTTGACACACACACGACTTTCGAAGGATTTATAACAGAGTGCAATCACACACTTATTACATCGAATGTCTCAAAAGAGAAATCATTACAATAAATATGGCTTAAGGCCATCTAAATAAGATAACACCGGAAGGCTTGGAAGATAAAGTGAGTCCATCAACTCCAACTGCATAGCTGAGTGCACGACAATGGCCTACCGAACCTTACTCGTCGTCTGAAAAGTCTGCAACATAATACGTTGTAGCCCGAAAATGGGTCAGCACATGGAATATGCTGGCAAAGTAACACAGTAAAGCAATGAACAGAATAACTGCTATCACTACATGCATATATGGCTGGTGGAGGCTGTAATGGTTAATGTGTTTTGCGAAAAGCCAATTTTTCCCTACAACAAAGGAATAAATTTTATTTAACTATCATGGTGGTTGAACAACACTGAGAATGGTACCCCCCATCTCAATCCCAATTAAGGAAAATAATCATCAACCCAACAGTTTAATTTTAGAGTGATGAGATACAATAGGATTGTCCAAGTACTAGATACTCAAGATGTCCATAATCGGGGAGACAGATAACCATGATTAGATTGTACACTCTGCAGAGGTTTGCGCACTTTTCCCCACAAGACTCGATCTCCTCCGTTGGATTTCTCGCACTACATGGTGTTTGAGAAACGGATGACCGAGACACAGTCTTTCAGAAACATTAACTCTTTACTCCGGTTGGACCGGTACACCTACTTTCCCCTACATCTTCTAGTCCACCTCAACTATGCCAGAGCCCATAATGGCTTGTGGCTTCACACAGAAGTTTCTAGCATGAAATATCTCACGACCCCTTTGAGTCTGGGTGGCGCATCGTAGGAGGATCACACGGTATATCCCCGGGATCTCCTAGGACAACACTGGATTCCCAGGTGCCCAAAACAAGCAATCCACCCAGATGTGTATTAAAGTTGCCACCTTAAGTTGAACCATTAAATAACAATCTCACATCTGTCATGGATTCACTCACCCAAACCACGTCTACGAGCATAGCATAGCAATAATAGCATAACGTAGAAGTAACTCCCAAGGTTTGATAATAAACAGGCAATAGGTTCTACCTCATCATCTACTTCCCAATACCCACAAGTTAATCACATCCTAATCATGCAGTGTTTGAGGATTGGAACTAATGCATAAAAATTGGGTATGAAAAGAGTATGATCAATGTGTTACTTGCCTTACTGACGATCTGCAAAACCTAGAGACTCATAGTAGCACGTTTCGCACTCCGGGAATTCTATCGCAAACAAACAATAGCATACATAAGCAATCAATCATAGATGCACAGGTAAACTCAAATAAGAAGATCTAACTAGAAAGTTCAACTGAAGAACTCCGGTCTGCAAAAAGAATCAAATCAAACGGAGCAACGAAACTCAAACTGATTAGAAACAAGATCCGATTACTTGTCTGGACTAAAGTAAAATTTTACAGTACCAAAATCTTGTTCAAGTTGGTTAAACAGAAAGAGGGCTTCGAGATGAAGATCTAGGCGCTTGAATCGCCTGATTCCGATAAACGAGCGAAAAGATAAACAAAACGAAAATCGGGTCAGAAATCGCGATCGAAAATAATCACGAAAAACCCTGGAAAAAGAAAAACTGACGAACAGGCTAACGAACGAACGTTCACTGTCTGTAACTAACGGGTGAACGACGTTCGTTAAATCGAACGTACGAACGAACGTCCGCAATTTAACTGAACCGAGAAAAACCAAACCGATCTATTTTTAAAGAAAACAGATCTAGGGTTTCTAAAAAAACAGAACTAACCAAAAAATCGAAGGCCAACTCGCAAAAACCGGTGGCGGCGGCGGCTATCTCGTGGCGGGATCCGGGCGCTGGCGGCGGCGAGAGGTGGCGGTGGCGGGCATATGCAAGCGGCGTCTTGGCGATGGCCAGTGGTGGTGGCGGGCGGCGGCGGCTCATGGATCGAGATAAGGCGCTGGCTGTACTAGGGTTCGAGGCGCGATGCGGCAGCTGGTGGGCTGCGGGGTCTTGGGTCCCCGGCTTATAAAGGGGCCGGCCGGGTTGGTGTCCAGGTCGGACACGGCCCGGTAAAGCGGTTGCACTTTTAAAAAATAATATTCTGACGCGCAGAAAAACAAAGAAAGGAAATACTAAACGGACTCCAAATAAATTTTCCCCGTCCTCTAAAATTCTACCAGAAAAGGTAGACATTTATTTAGGACTCTAATGCAATTATGGAAAACGCATATTTTTCCTAATTCTAATAAAATAGCAATAAAATCCAAATAAAGTTTTTATTTGTTTTAATTTTTCCTCCAATATTTCATTATTTTGGGGAAGTCATATTATCCTCTTATATATTTTGATATGAAATATTTTCAAGAGAAAAATAATTAAAACAATGACCCTTGTTTCAATATTTGATAAAATTCAAATATGAAAACGATGAAATCCCCAACTCTCTCCGTGGGTCCTTGAGTTGCTTAGAACTTCTAGGATCGCAAAGCAAATATGCAAAGGAAATATGATATGCATGAATGATCTATGTATAACATTCCAAATTGACAATTTGGGATGTTACCAACCTACCCCCCCCCCTTATGTTGAATCTCGCCCTCGCGATTCGGGTTGGCTAGAAAATAGGTGTGGGTGGTCTTTGCGTAGATCATCCTCTCTTTCCCAGGTCGCTTCATCCTCGGTATGGTGGCTCCACTGAACTTTGCAAAACTTGATAACCTTACTGCGTGTGACTCGGCTGGCAAACTCGACAATCTTGACTGGTTTCTCCTCATAGGTCTGATCACTGTCCAACTGAATCGCTTCCAGGGGCACTGCATCTCTTAGGGGTATATCGGCCATCTCAGCATGACACTTCTTCAACTGGGAAACATGAAACACATCATGAACCCCTGACAGTCCTTCGGGTATCTCCAACTTGTAGGCAACCTCTCCCATACGTTTCAAAACTCGGTATGGTCCTACAAATCTCGGGGCTAACTTCCCTTTAACTCCAAAATGTTTAACTCCTCGCAGAGGCGACACTCGCAGATATGCTCTGTCTCTGATTTCATAGACTACCTCCTTGCGTTTCGAGTCTGCATAACTCTTCTGTTGGGACTGAGCTACCTTCAGTGTGTCTCGAATCAACTTAACCTTCTCTTCGGACTCCTTGATCAAATCTGGTCCAAACAATTGTCTGTCTCCAACTTCATTCCACATCAACGGTGTTCTGCACCTTCGTCCATACAGGCCTCGAACGGTGCCATCTTCAAACTGGGCTGGTAGCTATTGTTGTATGAGAACTCTGTGTATGGCAAATTGTCATCCCAACTAGATCCATAATCCAGCGCACAAGCTCTCAACATATCCTCCAGAATCTGATTGACTCTCTCTGTCTGTCCATCTGTCTATGGATGAAAGGCTTTACTGAACTCTAGCCTCGTACCCGAAGTCTGGTGCAACTGATGCCAACACTTTGAAGTAAACTGCGTTCCTCTATCTGATACAATGGTCCTCGGAGCTCCATGCAGACATACGATCCTGGTCATATATATCCTGGCCAACTTCGCACTTGTATAGGTGGTCTTCACTGGGATAAAGTGAGCCACTTTAGTCAAGCAGTCAACTACTACCCAGATAGAATCATATCCCGATCGGGTCCTGGGCAATCCGGTGATGAAATCCATGCGAAGCTTATCCCACTTCCATTCGGGTATTGGCATAGGTTTGAGTAAATGCGTCTTTAACCGATGTTCTGCCTTTACTCTGACACACATCACATACGGCTACATACTGCAATATCCTTCTTCATACCAGTCCACCGTAAACGCTCCTTCAAATCCAAATACATCTTGGTGTTTCCGGGTGTATCAAGTATGGCGGAGTCATGAGCTTCTCAGAGTATCAACTTCGATTTTTGCATTATTGGGCACATAAACACGGTCCTCGAACCACAAGGTGTCGTGCTCATCCTCACGAAAACCTTTGGATTTTCCTTCACCCATTCTCTCCTTTATCTCGGCAATCTCCTTATTATCCTTCTGAGCTCCCAGAATCTTTCCCAACAATGTAGACTGAACTTCCATAGTTGCAACAAAACCTCTAGGAACAATCTCCAAACGAAGTTCCCTGCGATCCTCGGCTAACTCCTTTGGCATCCCTCCGCTTACGAGGGTGTTAACATAACTCTTACGGCTCAAGCCGTCTGCTATGACATTGGCCTTTCCTGGATGATAATGCAGCTTCAGGTCATAATCCTTTGTGAGTTCTAACCATCTCCTCTGCCTGAGGTTCAGCTCCTTCTGTATGAAAATGTACTTGAAACTCTTGTGATCCGTGTACACATCACAACGGTTTCCAATCAAAAAGTGTCTCCAAGTCTTGAGTGCATGAACCACGGCTGCTAACTCCCAATCATGCGTGGCATAATTCAACTCATGTGATCGAAGCTGTCGTGAGGCATACAAGACAACTCTTCTGTCTTGCATAAGTACACCTCCAAGTCCTAAGCGTGAAGCATCGCAATACACCTGGTAGTTCTTACGTATATCTGGCAGAATTAGCACTGGGGCTGTAGTCAAACGTTTCTTCAACTCCTGAAAATTGGCCTCACATTCTTCCGTCCATTTGAACTTGGTGTCTTTCTTCAACAACTCCGTCATGGGCTTCGCAATCTTGGAGAAACTCTCAATGAATCTCCGGTAATATCCCGCGAGTCCAAGAAAACTACGGATCTTGCTAACTGAAGTGGGTGCCAACCACTCAGTGACTGACTGAACCTTGGTGGGGTCTACTGCTATACCTTCTCCTGTTATAACATGTCCAAGGAATCCAACTTTCTTCAACCAAAACTCACACTTGCTAAACTTGGCATACGACTGATGTTCCCTGAGTTTCTTGAGAACTAAACGCAAATGCTCCTTGTGCTCCTCTTCATTCTTCGAGTATACCAAGATATCATCTATGAACACCACGACAAACTTATCCAAGAACTCCATGAACACCTTGTTCATCATACTCATGAAATAGGCAGGGGCATTAGTTAATCCAAATGACATAACCGTATACTCATATAGCCTGTACCTAGTGGTGAACGCAGTCTTAGGTATATCCTTGTCTTGAATCTTCAGCTGGTGGTATCCTGATCGCCGGTCAATCTTCGAGAACACTTTAGCTCCTTGCAGCTGGTCAAACAGATCATTGATCATCGGCAGTGGGTACTTGTTCTTGATCGTCACTTCATTCAACGCACGATAATCAACAACCATCCTCAACGATCAATCTTTCTTCTCAACCAAGAGCACTGGGGCTCCCCACGGTGATGAACTTCGTCGGATGTAACCTTTCTCCAATAACTCCTTAATTTGCTTCTTAATCTCCTCCAGATCATTTGTGGGCATCCGGTATGGTCTCTTCGATATAGGCCCGGTGTCTGGCAATAGTTCTATTAAGATCTCAATGTCTCGATCCGGTGACATGCCTGGTAATTCCTCTGGAAACACATCCAGGTAATCCTTCACAACAGGTACTTCCTCCTGAACAACTGCTGAGAGGGAATTTACTTGGGTTCTCCTTGACGTATGCCTGGATACATACTTGATCCTTTTTCTCCCGGGGTGGTGAGATAAATCGACTTCATCGGCGCAATCGATGTTCCCTCCATACATCGACAGCCAATCCATTCCCAATATCACATCCAACCCTTGTGACTCCAGAATTATAAGGTCTGAGGGGAAAGTATGACTACCTATGGTTAATGGCATCTGAAAACATCCTCTGCTTGCCATATACTCAGCTCCGGGTGAGGTTACTAGCATAGGTGTCTTAAGAACTTTAGTGGCCAACTTATACTTATCCACGAATCCCCTTGATATGTATGAATGCGATGCGCCAGTATCAAAAAGAACGAGTGCAGTAAACGACTTAACCAAAAACTTACCGATAACGGCGTCTGGCTGCTCTTCAACCTCCTCCATGTTAACTTGGTTCACTTGTCCTCGGTTGAATGGGTGAGGCTTCTTCCCAGAGCTTCCATTTCCATTGCCATTCTTCAACTCAGGGCAATCATTGGCGTAGTGTCCAGTCTTCCCAAGACTTGAAACAAGTAATGTGACTCTGGTCCTTCTTGGTGGGTGTGGCTGGGTTAGAGCGGTTTTGAGTGTTGCTTGCTCCATTCCCATTCCCATTCTTGTGGCCATTGTGGTTATGAGAACTTCCTCCATTGTGAGTGTGGACTCCATGGTTATGGGTAAGTCCTCCCGAGTTCGGAGTAAAGCGTGGTTATGGGTAAGTCCTCCCGAGTTCGGAGTAAAGCGAGGCTTCTGCTGAGCTCCTGAATTGTACTTCCCTTGTCCGTACTTCCTCTTGCGGCTCTCTATCTGCTGCTGCTTCCCTTCAATCATAAGAGCCTTATCTACCAACTCGTGGTAGTTGTTAAATGTTGCCACCATTAACTGCATACTCATCTCATCATTCAGCCCTTCCATAAACTTCTCCTGCTTCGCTGCATCAAGGGCCCACATCATCGGGGCATAGCGAGATAACTTGCTAAACTCATCCACGCATCTTGAGCTACAAAGATGCGGTTTCGGGCGTAAGTTGCGAAACTCATGCTTATAGATCCAGTTGAGACGTGTGCTGTGCAGAATGCTTGCTGAAACTGATCCCAAGTGACATTGGCTATAGAGAAAGTGGTTGTGTAATTCTCCCACCATGATGCTGCTGGTCCATCCAATTGATGTGCGGCGAAGCGCACCTTCTCAGCATCTGTGCAACCTGCGGTGGTGAACTCCCTTCCAATACGGCATAGCCAATCATCTGCAACTATCGGCTCGGTGCTACTAGAAAACGCCGGCGGCTGCAACCTCAAAAAACAGGCTAAGTTGTCAACTGGAGGTGGTGGCAGTCGGTTGTTGTTGTTGTTGCCTTGGTTCTGAACTAACAATTAAATCAAGGCATTCTGCTGCTGGATCAACTGAGTGAGCTCCGGTGGGAAGGCAAATCCGGTATCACGTCTCGGGGGCATCTGATGGGTTTAGAGGGAAGAGATTTAGAATAGAATGAGGTATAGTGAGAAAGCACTACCCATATGCACATGAGACAAACACAATCATATCATATCACTCAATCAATCAAGCAAGGGCATACAAACGGTCTAGCTCTCGTTACAGTGCTCAGACTACTACTATATACATGGGTGAATACTATTAGTCATATTGGGGTCATCTAGAAATTTTGATCGGTGGAAGACTCCATGATATCTGCTCCAGCTTCGTCTTCATAATCATCATCACTGCTGTCGGGGTCGGAGTCGGTGTCGTCGATGATGATGTAGTCTTCGGAACTAATCTCCTTGGGCTCGTCGTCTTCTCCTCCTGGCGCGGGATCTCCCATGAATACTCCGATCTTCTTTATCAGGTCGTCATTCTTCTCCAATAGTATTGCGATTTCCTCCTCATATCCGTCGCGCGTAGACTTGAGTTCCTCTTCTAGCTCCGTGATCCTGGTCATTGCCTTCTTCAGATCCATCATGCTCGCAAGACATCCGGATTCGCTGGGCGCCGAATGTGCTGGTTTAACTCCTGGATGAAAGCTGCAATGGACCTGTCCTTCTGGTGCCGATCATCTCCCATTGCTCATCACGGGCGCCTACATATCTGGTAGATAGTGTCCTTCAGCTCCTGTTTGTAGACTTCTCCAATACGTCCCATAGCAATGTGGGCTGCCATGCTCTTGCCTAAACTCCAGGTGGGTGCATCGAAGGAAAACTCTATGGGCTCAGTGACTGGCGTTAATGTCCTTCCTAGAATATGAATTCGAACACTCCAACGCTCCTCTTCTGGTAAAGTGGGCGGTGTAGGTCCTGGTGAAGCTTGGTATTCCGATGTTCAGGTACCTAGAGACCTCCTTCAAGTGTCGTCCAAAGAGTGTGTCTTCATCCGGTTGTGCAAACTTGTTCCTTGAATCCGCCATCCTAAAGAGTGGAAAAATGGAGAGAAGTCAGAAATGAGTAGAGAAGAGTGACCTATGGCTTGTCTTAGTGGTCGTGTCCTACAGTCAACGTGTGCTCTGATACCATCTTGTAGTGATCCGACCTCAGACGGTCAAATCTCTGTGCATAAGTGTCATCCCTGGATCGGTAATGCTAACACACACAGTACTCGAAGGATTTACAACAGAGTGCAATCACACACTTGTTACATCGAATGTCTCAAAAGAGAACTCATTACAATAAATATGGCTTAAGGCCATCTAAATAAGATAACATCGGAAGGCTTGGAAGATAAAGTGAGTCCATCAACTCCAACGGCATAGCTGAGTGCACGACAACGGCCTAGCGTAATTCTTACTCATCGTCAAAAGTGCGCAACATAATACGTTGCAGACCCGAAAATGGGTCGACACATGGAATATGCCGCAAAGTAACACAAGAAAAGCAATGAATGTAATAACTGCTATCACTACATGCATATATGGCTGGTGAAGGTGTAATGGTTAATGTGTTTTATGCGGGCTTAATTTTTCCTACAACAAAGGAATACATTTTATTTAACTATCATGGTGGTTGAACAACAATGAGAATGGTACCCCCATCTCAATCCCAATTAAGGAAAATAATCATCAACCCAACAGTTTAATTTTAGAGTGATGAGATACAATAGGATAGTCCAAGTACTAGATACTCAAGATGTCCATAACCGGGGACACAGATAACCATGATTAGATTGTACACTCTGCAGAGGTTTGCGCACTTTTCCCCACAAGACTCGATCTCCTCCGTTGGATTTCTCGCACTACATGGTGTTTGAGAAACGGATGACCGAGACATAGTCTTTTAGAAACATTTACTCTTTACTCCGGGTGGGCTGGTACACCTACTTTCCCCTACATCTGCTAGTCCACGTCTTCAAGAGGTCATGTAGCATACTCAACTATGCCAGAGCCCATAATGGCTTGTGGCTGCACACGGAAGTTTCTAGCATGAAATATCTCACGATCCCTTTGAGCCCTGGGTGGCGGACGTTAGGAGGATCACACCAGTATATCCCCGGATCTCCTAGGACAACACCGGATTCCTGTGTGCCCAAAACAAGCAATCCACCCAGATGTGTATTAAAGTTGCCACCTTAAGTTGAACCATTAAATAACAATCTCACATATGTCATGGATTCACTCACCCAAACCACGTCTACGAGCATAGCATAGCAATAATAGCATAACGTAGAAGTAACTCCCAAGGTTTGATAATAAATAGGGTAATAGGTTCTACCTCATCATCTACTTCCCAATACCCACAAGTTAATCACATCCTAATCATGCAGTGTTTGAGGATTGGAATTAATGCATAAAAACTGTGTATGAAAAGAGTATGATCAATGTGTTACTTGCCTTGCTGACGAAATGCAAAACCTAGAGACTCATAGTAGCACGCTTCGCAATCCGGGAATTCTATCGCAAACAAACAATAGCATACATAAGAAATAAATCATAGATGCATGGGTAAACTCAAATAAGAAGATCTAACCAGAAAGTTCAACTGAAGAACTCCGGTTTGCAAAAAGAATCAAATCAAACGGAGCAACGAAACTCAAACTGCGAAAGAAAATGAATCCGATTACTAATCTGGACAAAAGTAAAATTTTACAGTACCAAAATCTTGTTCAAGTTGGTTAAACAGAAAGAGGGCTTCGAGATGAAGATCTAGGCGATTGAATCGCCTGATTCCAATAAACGAGCGAAAAGATAAACTAAAACGAAAATCGGGTCAGAAACCGCGATCCAAAATAATCACGAAAAACCCTGGAAAAAGAAAAACTGATTTAATGTGCTAATGAACGAACGTTCGCTATCTGTAACTAACGGGTGAACGGCGTTCGTTAAAATCGAACGTACGGACGAACGTCCGAAATTTAACCGAACCGAGAAAAACCAAACCAATCTATTTTTAAAGAAAACAGATCTAGGGTTTCTAAAAAAACAGAACTAACCAAAAAAACGACGGTCAACTTTCGCAAAAACCGGCGGCGGCGGCGGCTGCCTCGGTGGCGGGATCCGCGGGCGGGCGGCGGCGTAGTGGCGGCGCGTGGCGCTGGGCGACGCGACGGCGGGCGTGGCGGTGGCGCAGTGGTGGCGGCGAAGCGCGGCGGCTCATGGACGAGGCGGCGGCGCGGGCTGGCATCTAGGGTTCGGGAGGCGCGGCGCGGCGGCTGGTGGGTTGCGGGCTCTCGGATCCCCGGTTTATAAAGGGTCCAGCCGGGTTGGTGTCCAGGTTGGACACGGCTCGGTAAAGCGGTTGCAGTTTTTAAAAAAAAATATTCCGACGCGCGGAAAAACAAAGAAAGGAAATACTAAACGGACTCCAAAAATCCCGAAATAAAATTTTCCCGTCCTCTAAAAATCTACCGGGCAAAGTGGATATTTATTTAGGACTCTAATGCAATTTTGAAAAACACTTATTTTTCCTAATTCAAATAAAATAGCAATAAAATCCAAATGAAATGTTTATTTGCCTTTAATATTTTTCCTCCAATATTTCATTATTTTGGGGAAGTCATGTTATCCCCTCTCATATATTTTGATATGAAATATTTTCGAAGAGAAAAATAATTAAAACAAATGACCCTTGTTTCAATATTTGATAAAATTCAAATATGAAAACGATGAAATCCCCAACTCTCTCCGTGGGTCCTTGAGTTGCTTAGAATTTCTAGGATCGCAAAGCAAATATGCAAATGAAATATGATATGCATGAATGATCTATGTATAACATTCCAAATTGAAAATTTGGGATGTTACATCCCGCAAGATACTTTCCTTGAATACGATCCCAATGGAGGAATACTTCTATCGTTTAACCTTATTTTCTAAAAGAGAGATGGGTAAGAAGCATGTTGAAAATATGATTAGAGTGCTATAAAATTTATGATGTGAGGATACACACACGCTTTTTAGAATGGAGTTGACCTATTTTTGCTGGACTGGAGCAGACTAGTTCTTTGGCCACTGGAATCCGGTTATTATCGGTGGGAGTTGGGTTTCTTTGTGCTGGAGCAGTATCTATGAAAACTGGAGTTGGTTTATTATCTCCTGGCGTTTGCATCTTTTGCAAAGACCTGGTTTGTAACCCTTCAGATTCTAACATAGCCGTCTTCCCCTTGCATGCCTTGTATAGAAGAATGTCGCTTCAATTATAAAACATGCTACAGCAGAGATGAAATAGGTACTGAAGAATAGAAAGGTATGACATATTGACATGTATTCCCTCCATTCAGAAATAAATGGATGGGTCTAGGCATATTTCAGTTCTAGATACATCCAGTTTTATCCATTTCTGCGACATGTAATCCGGCCGGCGGGAGTATGATGTAAGAGCTAGGGATACGACAGGACAACGGTGTAAAAAAACACTACTTGAATGTAAAACTGTATGTAGCAGAATACATGCAGAAAAACACTAAGGCAACATATGCATGTATGATTGGGAAACTAAGATGGCATTGCAAGAGACCACTAGAACAACACTGCAATGTAAAAAAAGAACATGGTATGATAGACAGATGAAGTACATACTGATGAATAACAATGCATAAGATATTCAGAAGCATGATGTCCAAACTAAGCAGATGGCATTGCGATAGAGTAGAATGACAAGATTTGAATTTCAAAACATGTTATCATGCATGGAATAGGTCTTGAAAAAATGTGAAGGCATGCCATATTTACATGCATGATCGGTGAGACTAAGCACAAGGCATTGCAACAAGAGTAGATGCACTCCAGGAGATTATATGCATGTTGTACCAATATCAAGGGCCAAGTTAGAGCAAGGACCTTGTGGGGTGAATATGATTCATGATCTTTCTGCAAGTCTCATGAAGAACTACCTTTACATGTTCCATCATATTGGGTATCATTGGCGTCAAGTTTGTTGGACGTTACATTGCTTCGTGAGGTTCTTGTGGATAAATCAGTGCGTGCAATTATATCTAACATGCATGGAAGACAACTAGTATTTAGATTTATGTAATGAGTGCCTATAGGAGATGACATAAATAGTAGGACTGGGGTTAACTAGCAGCAACAGGTCTCAAAAACTAGAGGGAGAACACAGATGAAAGCTACAAAATATGTATCCTTTGTACTCGAGATTAACTAGATGGCAAACAAAAGTATTAAAGAACAACATAGGTAATACTAGAAGTGGTATAATACTATAATCACCAGCCTGTGGGATAGCATTGGCTGATGGATGATAACTATGGAACAGCGTTACCTAAAGAACAAGTCTCTTAGCTGAACTATGGAACAATGTTAACTCCTGAATAGGACCCGTAAGAGATCAGCATGAATATACAGTGAAATTATAATCTATTTCCATGCTTAGATGAATGACAAAGCCATAAATGTTGCACACAAGTAAGATGAGGGTACAACCTATCTGGCCGCCATCCATAGGTGTGAGCATCATGTGCTAACTTGTCGATGGCCCTGCAGTTGTTGTGGCTGTCCATGTTGGGCACGCGCATTTGATGTAGGGAACCATTGAGTGGGGACTATAGCTCCCTTCTGGTGTATGCTTCCCTTGTTGGAGCAGCTGCGGTGAGTCGGAAGACGGTGTGGCTGAAGATGCAGAAAACGCATAATGTTAAGAATGACACATCTCTCTGATCTGAAGAAATACCCTAAGAGATCATTAGCAAGGTACGAGAGTGGTCACACGTCTGTTGACTGAAGACATAATTGGGGTCACACGATTTTATTTTATTTTGGTACTGTCCGATCTAAGCCGGATGGCTTGATGGCGTCTTGTGCCTCGGTGACACTGTTAGGAATCTTCCCGAAGAGCCGGCGACCACCGTGAGCAACCGCCTCCGTCTGCGTGGCCCCGACCAAAACCCCGCTCCCCGCCCCACCACACTGCCGTGGTTGCGCCGCCCCCGGGCCAACCCACAAAGACTCGCCGTCATCTAGATCCGGCGGTGGCAGTACCTTCAACCCACGCAACTCTAAGATAGCCATCTAAGAGCTGCTTCCGCAGCGAACTTGCGCCCCCGCACCCTTACGTTAGACACCAGCCCACCGGCAGCCTAGGAGCTCTGCCGCCTCGAGGGGTGCTTCTTCCCATTGGGAATCGATTGGCCCAGAATAAAAATTCAAACTGACGCCTAAATAAAGTGATTTGAGATGAGGGTGCGACCTATCTGGCGGCCCGGTGAAGTAGGCAGCTCCAGCTGCCGAAGTCGATGAACCATCGCGGTATGCGGTGGCTACCGATGCAGTGTGGAAGCAGAGATGTGGCGACGGCCCGGCCTCTGAGGAAGCGACACCAGGGCTCTGGACGGATCCAAAGTTTGAGCCGCTCCAGCGCCGTGAACAACAGCGGGGGTGAATCGCCTCCGGTATGGTTCACGCGTCCGTCGTCGAGGCAGCTCTAGCAGCACGGAGTAAGAGGCACATGGCCCAAAGGCACGATGGCAAATGGAATGACGTCTCGGCATTAGGGAGGAGGGTGGCTGTGAATTTGGTGCGGTGGGGGGCGCCATGGAGGAGGGGCTGAGGTTTTGCGGCTCGGGAGAAGGGAGCTTCCGGGGAGAAGGTGATTTGGCGCCCACGAGGTATGAATGGGGAATTGGGAGGGGAGTGGAACCATGTCTTATGGACGCATTTGTCTGAAATGTGGGGGGAGTTACAGTTCTACCCCTGCCATTAGGCTTCTTGGCTTGGTTCTGTGTACTGAGGGTCGGGGATAGTAGAGTAACTTTGCTTCTCCCAAATAGTGGGCGCGAGCGATTCGAGCGTGTTTTGAAATATAGTGGGTGCGAGCGATTTCGGGCGAGGAGGGCGTGTTTTGAAATATAGTGGGCGTGAGCGATTTCGGGCGAGGAGAGCGTGTTTTGAAATAGTGTCACGAGCTATTTCAGGCGAGGAGAGGGTGTTTTGCCGACCATGGTTTATGAATTATTCGGCACATGTCATTTCTGCCGAGGAGAAGGCACGCTTGGATGAAGTCACGAACCTACCCTCGATGTACAACAGCCAATTGATGTGTGTCCCACATAGGCCGGTAATTTCGTCTCCCATTTATTTGCTCGGGCGAACTCCACCGAGCAGAGGGTGTTTAATCGTTCGTTCAAATTTTGGGAGAAGGAGCATCCACGTCTACCTTACCAAGTCGATTCGAATCAAAATTTGAAATATTAGCTTGCCAATTCTTTTTTAGATGGAGAGATGATGCTCGAGAGTAATGTGTTTTTACATATGCTTGTTGCTAACGATTTATTATATGACAAATAGTTGACCCACTCAAAAACGAGAATCAAACCCAAAATGAAATATCTCAATTCAATGAAATAGCTCGTTCACTAGGTCAAAATAGTGAACTAAATCCAGAATTGAACACGTCAATCGAGTAGCATGTTGTATAGTATTATAGTACTCCATGAACATGTTGAAAGTCATATTAATGAAGTTGTTTGATATACACATATCTCCGTTCATGTGTGGATTGCAGACAACATGTTCTCCAATTTAAATATTTGAATGCAAGTTTATATCGAAACATGGTTTATATCAGTCTTTGATGCATAAAACGCGACCTCCCTCTCCGGACTCCTTCTCTCTCTCTCTCTCTCGCCGATAATCTTCAATTCTGTCGCACACATCCGACACACAAACCTTGTTGGTCCCTCTCCCTCTCTCTCCATCTCTCTCTCTTTGTGTGTGTGTGTGTGGGGGGGGAGTCTTTCTAGTTTGCATGCATATATACTCCATCTATAGGTCTCTCTCGCACACTATGTATGGTTCTATAGTCCAAGCTAAATATCTTGGGTGCACTCATCATACACACACAAAATCCTTGGCTCGTTGCCCGTAACTCTCTCACGCAACACTTTGTCTTCTCGAAGATCTTCCCTCTCTCTCTCAAACTCTCCATCTCCCTGGGTCACACATACACATGCATATCTCACTCGCACTCGATAGAACCATCTAAAACTCTATTTCTTTCCCTCGTTCTCTCTCCATCTCACAAGCACACACACACACAATCTCATGCCTAGCCAAGTATGATGGTCTCTCAATCAATTTTAGGCACACGCAGTCCCCCCTATGTATATGACTAGCTAATCTTAGTCTCCATCACAAACATGTGAATGGTCTATCTCGATTTCTCTCGAGGCATCTTTCTATCACGCACACACCTCCCTCGATCTCCCACCCATATAGTGCCCTCACAATCTCGAGGGGATCTCTCTATCACAAACACTTCCTCTCTCCCTCCCCATGCATCCATGTTCTCCATGCGTCCCTCTTGACCTTTGCTCCTTGTTGGCCAGACCTCTATTGGAAAGGTGCTATCGGGGTGTCTCTTGCCGCTGCAAACAATCACGCACTAGCTATCTTCGTGTATCTCCTCACCTCGCTTTTCTATCTCGGAGATGCATGTGTGATATGTTTGCATAAGAAATGAAAAAACACTTTGTTGTCCCTTTCTCTTTCACACACATACTATTTTTGCACACCCACTCATTCTCCTTCACACACACTTGATCTCTCTCGACTTAGGCACTCTCTTCGATCCATAGAATATAGATTTATTGAAAAGTCAAACATCACAAAGTTTGACCATGTACGTGGAGAAAAACATTTACATTTAGAATGACAAACATATACCATTAGATTCATCATGAGATGTAGTTTCGTATGATGTATCTTTGGTATTGTAGATATAAATAACATTTGCGTAAACCTGGTCAAAGTTTCCAAAGTTCGACTTCTAAAAAATTTACATGCACAGCATTATCGAGCGGATGGAATATCTCTTTGCCCCTCTCAGCTATCTGACGCACCACTCAGCCTTATCGGGGCTCCTCTATCTCTCTGAGACTTTATATCTCCCTGGTTCACACATACACATGTCTCTCTCGCGCTACATAGACCCATCTAACACTCTCCGCCCTTGTTCTCTCTCTATGTGACACGCACCCCCCTAAGTACCATAATCCCTCACTCCATCATAGGCACACACACTCCCCCCTAAGTATGATTATCTCTCACTAGCCATCAGAACACACGATTGTCTCCTTCCATCCATCGTCTATATCGATATCTCTCGGGGTATCTTCTATCACGCACACACCTTGTCACTCGATCTCCTACCCATGTAGTCCCATCACGATCTCCTGGGATCTCTCTATGACAAACATACACTCTCTCCTCCCCATGTCCGCATTTTCTCCAGACGTCTCTCGTCCTCTCTCTCCTTGTTTGTCGGACCCTCTTGGCCACATGCTAGGGTCTTTCTCTCTCGGTTGCAAACAACCACACAATCTCCTCCCCTTGCTTCCGGCTGTCAAAGATGCATGTGTGATATGTTTGCATAAGACACACACTTTTCTCTCTACTTTTATCGTGGTGTTGTCCATGTGTCTTTCACACACGTGCACACACTTTTTTCGATCACTCTTTCTATTTCACACACACTCTCTCTCTAGTTAGGTACTCTCTCACGTCCATAAGCATATGGATGTTTTGAAAAGTCAAACCTCAGAAAAGTTAGACCATGTATATATGGAGAAAAACATTTACATCTGGAACGATCATTAGATTCATCACAACATGTACTTACTTCATACTATCATTTATCTTTGGTATTGTAGATATAAGTAATTTCTTTATAAACTTGGTCAAAGTTTCAAAAGTTTGACTTTAAAAAATGTAGGCACTACATTATCGAACGGAGGGAGTAGCTCTTTCTCTCTCTCTCTCTACTATCTCTCATGGGCCTCCCCTCTCACTCGAACTCTCCATATCAAGGGATTATACGGTCACCGTGGTCGCAAGATTTAGCTCCAGTATATTGTTTAGTTGACCGGTCAACCAGTCCACATGTTGCCTTGTCAGCTCGTGTTCTCTATCTTCGTGTGCTGGCCCATGTGGCAGTGGGTGAAAATAAGTAAACTAGAGGCCCATCTGACACGCGGTGAAGTAAACACATTTGAAACCACTCGGGGTAGCACCCCGCACGCTAGTAAATCGAGGGCAAACTTCTTCCGCGTGAAGGACGCACTCGCACACACTTCACCACTGTGCGGCGGCATGCACTTGCGCACACCCAGCACACAACACACACTAGCACACGTGTACACCGGCGTCGCCGCCGGCTAAGATGGACGGCGAGGCAGCCAACAAGCGGAGGCGGCTCGAGCCAAAACCGCATCCGGCGAGCTTGGACTTCATCAGCAGCTTCCCCGACGACATGCTGCTCATCATTATCGGCCTCCTCCCCACTAAATCTGCCGTGCGGACCACCCTGCTCTCCCGGCGGTGGCGCCCCCTCTGGCGCCGCGTCCCCCTCAACCTCACTGTCGATAGCTGCCTCTACACCGAGGATTGCAAATGCATGGCCGCAGTCTCCAAGATCCTTTCATCGCACTGTGGGCCAGCCAGACGCCTTGACATCCGCATGTTCAGTACCAACTACAAGGTCCAACCCAAGTTCGACGAGTGGTTCTTATCCCCTGCCCAAGATCACCTCGAGGAGCTCAACTTTGAACTCGACGATGTCGCTCTGCCGCCGTCGCGCGCCCGCCTCACGCCAACTCTGCGCGCCACCGACTTCAGCCTCACGCTATCTTCCCCAGATTAATGCGCGCTCGCCTTCTTCTCCCTCAACTCAGCAGCTCGACCTCTTCGACATTGGCATCTCGAAGAAGGCTATGGAGCACCTGCTCCCACCGCCAGATCTTGCCTTTCAGTACTTTCGTCTTCAGCAGATCCACGGGTTCATTAGCCTCCACATCACCTCGACGAATCTCTGATAGATTTATGCGTCTTGTTGGCCCCGCAACAAGACATCAACTGGGAAGAGATCACTCCAGCTGCTCCACGTTTTGGTCATTGAGAATGCGCCTTTCCTTGAGAGATTGCTTGTATCTGATCTAAAAGGTGCAACAAAAATTAGGGTCATTAATGACAAAATTAACAATTGGCGTTGGTGTACTCGTCTACCAAATTCTCTGAACTGTTTATTAGATCCGTAATTGTTCAGGTACATCACTCATTTTCTTCTCTGTCTTCTTGAAATTCATATTTTAAATTTCTTCGTGATGTATTTACGACTGTCTTCCAAAAAATGATTCCCACAAGCTTGACCCAGTCTATGCGCACAGTGAAGATCTTGGCAATAAAATATATCGGTCCCAATCTGGATCGAGTTATTGGATTCCTTACATGCTTTCCGTGCACGGAGAAGCTACTCATCAAGGTGAAACTTCTTTCCTATTAGTAAACGGTAATCACAATGTAGCTCAAGTTTTTCATAATTTTCTCAAGTTACGATGACAAGTGTAGTGTTCAAAACTGCATCTACGCATCTGCACTTCTAAAGAAATGTTTTTAGTATTTTTTCTCACGCGATCACCTGCATCATTTTTTTGTTGTACTACTGTAGTAGCCTAGGCTAGTCATAGTGGAAAATAACTTAGACTGGTAACTCTATGGTTACCCTAAGAGCAAGTACTACCTCCGTCCTGGTTACTCTTCGTATTTTGTAGTATCAAAATTTGACCATAGATTTAACTGACAGAATGTTAATGCATGTCACTAAAAATTATATCGTTGGATTCATATTTGAACATAATTTCAAATGGTATAATTTTTGGTGACATGCATTAACATTCTTAGGTAAATCTATGGTCAAAAGTTTACACTAAATACGAGGTAGAACAAAAGTGGGCTATAACGACCCTCCACTATGTAGGCCAAAACACATGCCAAATTCACTTGTGATGCATTTGGCATCGATGCCCCTCCATTTCTCACCTGGTGCCCCAATCTGGATCACGTACTTTGCTCCGGTGCCGAATTAACTCACGCAATGAGTAAACACTTGCGTGGGGGAGAGAGAGAGAGAGAGAGAGAGAGAGAGGATTGAGGCAATAAAAAACACTTGTTTGGGAGAGTGAGAGGCCGATGTTGTTGGTTTGATTGATTTGTTTATACATGTGGGTCTGTGTGCAGTGATTGCAAACTCTCTCACATCACGAGAGCGGTGCCAAAATCTTTTGATTTGACATCGATGCGTATTATGTGGCATACTTTTGAGAAATATGGCATCGGCCACATAGTGGAAGGCAACAAATGCCCAAGCTCTTCACGTGCTCCTAGGTAAATGATAGGAAAGATAAAGAGAGGGAGAGAGTGAAAAAATATCACTAGCCAGCCAACCCTATCGTATGAGCGAATGATATTGCTACCTCTTGATGACACGACAATCTTATACAGCCAACTGCTCTAATATGTTCTCTTCTTTTGCAGATAAAAAAGTCCCAAAAGTGAAAAATGTGCTGCACTATAACAATCTCATCGAATGCCTTGATCTCCATCTTACAGAAATTGATTTGATCCACTACCAAGGCAGCACATCCGAGATTAAATTGGCCAGGTTCTTTGTTCTGGAGGCAAGTGTGCTCAAGGTAATTAGGTTTGGCGTTCTCTAGCACAACAATGAATGGCGTGCTAATCACCGCAAGCGTCTAAGCCTAAATGACAAAGTCTCTCCAGAAGCTGAATTTGTTTTTGAAACATGGCCAGAGACTCGAAAATTTATTCGCCCATTAGTGAATTGTCAGGGCGGTGGATTTTAGTTTGTATGATAATGCTGCATCCACCTAAAGTAATGAAAGTTCTTACGTAAACTTTCTAGTAATTCCCTTTGCCTGCGTTTTCAAAATCCTGCGTTTTCAAAATCCTGCGAATCAAAGAGGTCCTGAGTTGGTGATGAGGTTGTGCACGCCATCTTTCACCAATAGCCGTCGGATCTAGATCTGACGCGCCTACAAACAAACTTCTCCGGTTTTGCAAAAAAGAAGCCTGCACTGGTTCCCTATTTACAGACAACTCCCTGTCTCTCACAATCAGCCTTATCTCCTCCCCACCACATCTGGAAGGCCATGGAAAAATCTGGCGCGATGGCCGCTGCCGGCGCCGTCCACCCCCAATCTTGGTGTTCCGTGCAATGCACGGACATCTACGCATGGGAAATTATGTCAAACACGGCTAGTTGTAAGCAGGATAGCCCTACAGCCATGATGATAGTGACTGCAGACGGTGAGGCTGACTATGGTATGCCGAACACGGCGCATATACTCAGGTGTCATCTCTGGCGCAGGGTCTTGTCACTTCACTGTGAGGAGCAGCACATAATAATTTGACCAATGGGTAGTACAATACTACTACTAGTACTAGCACCACCATCTGGATTTAGTAGTACTACCACGTCCATCTGGATTTAGTATTTGACTAGCAATATCTAGTAATGCATGTCATAAAAAACGTACTACTCCCTCTATAAGTTAATACATGGTGTATTATTTTATTCCTTCCGGTAGATGGCTCAAATCTGAAGTCTCATAAATGGGACTACTATCAGACTCACCGAGTTAGGCGCTCAGCTTGTAAGCTACCAACAAAAATTGCAATCAAAGACTACTATTGTACTCTCTCCGTACTGGTGCATTTGTCACGTTACGAAAACCAAATATAATCCCAAAACTTTTAGGCGTGGTGCATTAACTACCCACCTTGTTCCCCGTTTTTTGCCACGAAAAAAGAAATCACCCAATACGAGACGTGGGGTGTGTATGCATCCAATGACTTGAGACTACTCCCTCCGTCTAGGTGTATAAGTCATCTTGGAGCAAGTGAAAAAGAGGAGTGGGCTCTCATGCAAGAGCCTAGCTATATGCGGATTCCTAGGCCGATACAATAAATATGAAGAGAGAGAATATGAGAAAAAGTAGTACTCTTATAGCTAACCTTATTGTATGAGTGGCTACAAGTGATGGCTCTATATGACATGGCAACATCATATAGCTAGCAGTTGGCTATACTATTAACCATGCTCTTAGGTTGTGCACTGTGACCAAGGCGAAGGGGAAAGTGAGAGAACTTAATGTCTTTTTGCTAATTAATAGGATTACATGCAATGAACTAACCACTGCTTGTCATGTTTGGTAGTCTCAAGTCATTGAAAGCATGCACGGCCCACATCTCTCATTGGTTGATATGTCAGGAAATATGAAATGAGGAGGGAGTTAATGTACCGTGCCTAAGTGTTTTGGGATTATTTGGTTTTCGTAAGGTGACTTAAACAACATTTTTTGTTACATGCATTAACATTTTATTAGTTAAATCAAAGGTCAAAACTTGGCGCCAAAATGCAAAGGGACCAATAAACCAAGAAACATCAAAGTTCTCTCGTTTGGCCCCAACTAGAGGTCCGGTGAGATGACTATCTTGACCTTTGGCGCTTGGAGGGTGCAGCTTCTGTTGGAAAATGCCCTAGAGGCAATATGTCGGGGGTTGGGTGCGACATATGCCAAGGGATGTCTTATCATGGTGGGGGCGAGTAGAACGTCGCGGTGCACAGAAGCAGGATGAGGCGAAGACATGCACGCCGGCGGATCTTACCCAGCTTGAGTGGCTCTCCATGGAGATAACACCCTATCGGGCCGCTTGTGGGGTCTCCGCATGATCACTATGGCAAAGTGGGTACAAGGTTGCTCCTTGAGCTGTTTCACAGGAGGTAGGAGAAGGCAAGGCTAGCTCCCTCCTTCCTATATGATCTGGCTAGTGCTAAAAATGGATCCCCCTTTGCATGGGTGCCCTGGGGGCTTATATAGGCCTACCCCTCGGGGTACAATGGTAATCCGGCTGGGCGCGGGTCCCAGCCGTCTATCTCTCAGGCCGCCGTCTTCTCCGCCGACCATCTGGGGGCCCGCCATTGAGTGAGCCCAGCCGACGGGCCCGATGACGGAGCCGACAGGCCTTGTCCGCCATGCAGGCGGGTCTTCTTGTTGATTCACATGTAGCTGTGCTTCTAATGACGTTGGCTTGGTCATGGGGTCATGGCAGCGGTGCCGCGCTGACGGCGATCGCATTGCCATTCCCCGTCTTAATACAGTTAATGGCGTGCGGGGCCCGTGGGAGGGGCTAGCCGACTCCTGGGGGCTGACTCCTAACGGGTCCGTCTTGTGGCACTCTCGCCGTCTTCTGTACCCCCGCTGACAAGTGGGACCCGCCCGTCTGGAGTCGTGACAGACGGGCCGTGGGCGCAGGCGCCGCCCAGGGGGCTGGCGTCGGGGCTGGCATGGCAACAAAGGTTGCGCCGGATGGAGATCTCCGTTGGTACGGCAAGATCAGGTGGCGCTCGCCTTCTTCGCAGAACGCAAGGTGAATGGGCGCGCGGGCAGTACACTGGCCCCGCCCATCATTGCGGCAAGGTGAGGTGGTCGATATCGCGGGCCGAATTTCCCCCATAGCCGGTTTTCTCCGGGAAGCCGCCAGTTAGGAGTCGGCTTATCTCGAAGTCGTCCACAGGACTCGGCCGTGAGGGGCGATCGGCCTTACCGCCGACTCTCAAAGCGGCTCTTCATCTTGGGGTCTTGAGGGCAGCCTGCCCGATGTCTTGAAAGGTTCAGGCTCGGGTTAGCCTACCTGCGGGCCCCATTACTCGACGAAGAGTCCCGAAGGCTGCTTTGAGGCGCCGAGGGTGACATGTCGAGGAGCCTCAACAGTTTCATCCTTCTGGTGGTGGAATCTGGGCCTTGATCGCCGTCCTCCTCTATGCCGACTAGCTGGAGCCGGACTCGCAGAAGGCCGTCTTGCCCCTTAAAGAGTTTGAAACTCGTAGCGGGATCCAGGCAGCGTGCCTAATAAGCTTCCAGGAAGCTGCCCGTTGCGGACCCGTCGCGTGGCGCCACGCGGCAGGGGCAGTCAGCCCACTGCAGCGCGGCAAGACAGCCGTCAAAGGGACCCGCCACTACGCGTCTCGGCACGCAGCGAACGGATCCGGTGCGGCCGTGCGGACGGTTGGGGTTCCCACGTCCGTGAATCGGCGCTGATAACCGTGTGGTGAATCGTAGAGGCGTGGGGTCTGGCGCGATTAATCCCGTCCGCCCCATTGGCTTCTCAGCCCACGAGCCTATAAGTAGGCGGGAGGAGGGGACGGCGAAGCACGCGCCCATCTTCCCTACTCGCCGCTTCCTCTTGCTTCTTCTTCTCCTTCGCCGCCGCCGCCATAAAACCACGCCACGCCTGCAGCGATGAGCTCTTCCTCGCCGCCGCACCTCTCTGCCGTGCGCTCACGGCGTGTGGGGCCCCAACTCAGGTGGGCAGCGACCACATTGAGTTCCTTCGCAAGACGCGTCGTCTCCCGGCAAGAACCTAGTGCGGGCCCGTGCAGCCTCGGCGAGGGAAGTATCACTTGCAGCGCCCGGAGGAGGCGGCGAGGTCCTATTCCTTGCGCACCTCATCGCGACCTAGGGGAACTGTCGGCGGCGGTTTCTTCCGCTCCTTCTTGGAGTTCCACGGGCTCCGGCCGCACCACCTTACTCCGAACACGGTGGTGTTGCTGGCTGCCGCCGCCACCTTGTGCGTAGGCTTCCTCGGTGTTCTCCCCACCATCGAGCTATGGGGGGAGTTCTTCCAGTCCAAGCTCAGCACGCACGTCACCGGCGTGCCAGCCCAGTGCGGTGCCTTCATCGCGATGCGGAGATCGCTGGCCGACAACCCATTTCCCACCATCTCGCTGATCAAGTCGGTGAAGATGTGGCAGCGGTCTTATTTTTATGTGAAGAACGTCGCCCCAGAAGGCGACTGGGTCAATCTGCCGCCTTACGAAGCCGGCGCACCGGCTGGGAGGCTCCCCAGCTGGTCCCACCGGGCCAGGACGCTGACTCCCGCTGGTGCCGCCGCCGTCGCGCGACTCCGAGTGCTGACGCAGTCGGAGGGTTTGACCGGGGCCGACTTCTTTGGCGCCTCGGTGGCGCTACCGAGTCCTCCGCTCCAAGGCCGACCTCATTTGATCACGCCGGATGAGCGGCCATCGGGACCCAAGTCAGATGTGCTCCAAGGACATGCCCCACGCGGAGGTGGCGGACACGGTGAACTACATCGCGAACTGAAATCTCACGACGGATTGGCGGTTCGGCAAGGAGCCGTACTCACGCGCCAACCCCCTGCCTGTTGTAAGTCGTCTCTCTTCTTCTTACATTTTCTTTTTCAGCGAATCGACTTGATCTTTTTGGTTTTTCGAGTCAACCCCTCATCCGACCTTCACCGGCACCGCAGGACCGCCCGTCCAGTTGTCCTGACGGCCGGCAGAGCGACATCGACGACCCTGACTTGGGGCGGCGTGACAATGGAGGCCCGGCAGAAGGAGGAGGAGGAGGGAGCGGCTTGTGCCCTCGGCCACCTTTGCCGACCGTGGTTCGATGATGACGCCGAGGGGAAGTTGCCCCAGCGCCATCGATCAAAGAGTCGGCCAGCCAAGCGCAGTTCCTCAGCCGGCTTGGATGGTCAAGGCGCGGCGAAGAAGCCAAAGCTAAGCTTGCTTGGCGGCGGTCGAAGAAGTTCAAGGGGCGGCCGCCCGCGATAAGCGGGGAAGAAGCGGTCATAAGGCCAACCGCTTCGCAAAGGGAAGTGAAAAAGCCGCCACTGGTCTCTGCGTAAAGTGCTTCCGCCTTTGTCTTGTTTTCTTCTTGGTGAATCTTGTCCAAATCTTTACATGCCTTCCTCGCTTGAGGCTCCCTTACTTTTGAGAGGGTGCCGCCGCCTCCAAAATGGGGTCGGCAGAGGCGCCACTACTCGGCGGATTGACCCCTTGCCACCGACCTCCGGGAGGCGTGAGGCTAATTTCTGTGAGGAGAAGCGCGGACGAGGAAGAAGCCGCCCGCTTTGGAGAAAGGCGGAGGCCGAGAAGGCGGCCTCCCGCCCGGAAGAAGCTGGATGAGGCCGAAGCCGCCGTCGCGGACTCAGCGGCGAAGCTGAGAGGCAGCGCCTGCCAATCTGCGTTGCTCGTCATCCCGGCTGAGCTCCAGCGCCCGCCGCCCCGGAAGTTCAGGGCGGGCGGGAAACCCGGTGGCGAGAACCCCATCATGGAGAGAGGGAAGGCGGCGAAGACCGCCATCGCCGGTTCTGGCCGTGCCGCCACCTCCGCCTCCGCCGCCGTCTGAGGCGTGCAGGTAAACAGGCTGGCGGACCCTTGATGCCGCCGATCGAAAAGACGAGCCGTGGCGAGATTTCTCCTTCAAAATCGCCTCGCCGATGCGCCGCCGCCTTGAGAAGGCGATTTGGCGCCACGCCCTTGGAGACCGGCGCCGCTTCGGTATCCAGACGCCGAGGCGGCAGCCGCGCCTGCCAGTGGGTGCGAGAGGCGGCGCGAGGCCCATGAACCAGGCGCTTCTCGATGTTCGGCGAAGCTGCGAGCGAAGGCGCCATCCATAACTACACCAAAGGCGCATCTGGCGTCGCGAGCAGCCGTCGGGTATGCTTTCTTCTTTTGACTTTGTTTTCTTGTTCTTCTTCTTGGGGCACGCCAGCCATACCTCGGGTGTAGTCCCGAAGTTTCGGTCCGGCTGCTGAGCAGGCGGCTCGAACTCCATACGTGAGTTCCAAATATTTAACTTTGTCTAAAATACTTATCACAGAGTATCACAACCTCCGCGTCACCGCCTTCAACCGCAATGTTGAGGAGCTGGGCAATGCCGACTTGTCCGGAGGAGAGCCGGAGTGAGTCCCCTTCTTCTTAGCGGTATTGGCGCACTGCGCGAGCTTGTAGTCCCGAGATTCGGGCGACTGGCGGCGGTCGGGCGGATCTTCCGTCGACCTTCTTTGTTGGCGACTTAACGTCCTTTTCTTTTATTCTTCAACGCTAACGCCACTCTTGTGATGAGCTGGGCGAAGCCAACACCGCCTTGCGTGCCAAGGGGAGGAGTGCAACAAGCTCGCGCGAGCGCGACGACCTGCTGGCTGCGCGCAGCTGGAGGAGCAAAGGGAGCCGCGAAGAAGGCGCGGGGACGAGGCGGAGAAAGAAGCGCTCTCCGGCCGAAGTTAAAGCGGCGTTCCTCTGGACCGACAAGGAGGCACCGCCGACCTCCGGCTTCCATGAGATCGAGGACATCGTGACGTGGTGAGTTTCTTTACTTTCTTTTCTTTGAGCGGCTGACTATAGGTCGGGCTGACTCCTGATTTTTGACTTGCTTCTTTTTCGTCTTGGCGGACTTCTTCCCAGCCACACGCAGTGACCCACCTCAAGCCATCGAGGCTGATCGCGAGGCGTGGAGGGAAAATGGTGCGGAGATTGCCGCCCAGCGTCCCGGACCCTTGATGAGCAGCCGAGCATCGAGGCTCGTCTGCGGCGGCCCGCCGGATGCTGCGCCGGCTTCAACGTGTCGGCGCCAATGACGATTCTGCCTGTGGCGGACATGCCGGTTCTGCGACTCCCAGTCGGACTGCCGACCGGCTGGAGGTCGCGATTGGCCGCCTGAGGCCCGGAAGGGTTTCTCGGCCGGGCTGGAGCGCCGGACCTTAAATTCATCAAAGGCGTGGTATCCGGGGCTGGACCTGGACCGGCCACGCCTTTCTGTTGAAGGCTTCATGGAGCTGATAGCTGCGGAAGACGCCCTCGTCGGCGTGCGGCAGCGATCGCCGACTACAGATTTACCAGCGTCTTACGTCCTGGCCGGGCTGAAGACGGCGCGGGCGCTACCCGGAGTGGTTAAGGATGAACCGGATTATAGCGAGACTCGGCGGAGGTGATCGGCTCAGCCCAGGAGGAAAAGCGGCGGAGGCGCGAGGTGAGACGGAGGCGCCCGGAAGGCAGGCGGACGACCAGCCTCGGCTCGACCAAGCGCCTCCAGCAACAAGCCGCGCCCGACCGGCCGGCTACCGCCGAGAGCGATCAAGCCGAGACTGCCCGACCGCCGCCTCGGCGCTGACACCGCCGTCTCTTCCGACCCTCCGAACCCGTCTGCCGCTTCCTAGGCAGCCGTCTTGCCTTTATTTTATCTGCTTTAGTAGTCTTTGAAGAACTTGTTAATTCGCACAATTCCACCCCGCGGGGTGTATTTTGAACTTCTGCTTGAAGATTCGGCCAAGGGCCTATGTTATGTAAATATTTATCCGAATTATATCTTTCCTTGCTCATTGCTCCTTTGGCTTTTTCCTTTGCCGCCTTCCCTTAGTCGCCGCCTTGCCAGTTGGACAACCGTTCTCTGAGTTGTCATTTGGATCAAATGCTTGGCTACTTTTGGGAAGGCAAATATAACCATTTTTAGAGTCTTTTAACAAGTTGGATAGAAAGCGGCAAGCCGACTACTCAAGAGTCGGCTTTGCGAAGAGAAGGCTGAAGCCGGCTTAAGCTATGTTTATGCTTTGAGTCCATAGCCATTTTTTCGTGTGGGCGCCCATTCTTCCTTACTCCTGCCCACCAAGCAGTCGCTCTGCGAAGCTCGCGGACTTCTGCCAGAGAGGCTTAGGCACCACACACTACTTGTCCGATTGCAGGAAGCATTCCATGGCCTTGGCGGCGAGTCCCCCGGGCCGACATTAGTCGAACCCGGTGCCAAGCGGCATAACAAAGAGTAGCATACTCGAAGGCATAATTCTTATCATATAGATAACAAAAGGGCAGTCCTCGAGCTGCGTCTCGGGGGCCCAATCTTGGTACTTTAATACAAAGGGTAGCGTGGTACATCTTGCATCAAGCTGTAAAATCTTCGGAGAAGATTTGCATTCCATAACCGTTCTTGTCTCTTTCTTTGAGTCGTCCCTCTTGCGTGCTTTCGAGATTTTGAGCGTTGATCGGTAGTAGAGTCGTTGCCCAGCACCTTCTTGATAATGAAGGGCCTTCCCAAAGGCGCCGATACTGACTTGTGCTGGCGGTACATTCGCTGGATCGATCGGAGCACAAGGTAAGCCCTCTTGGAAAGATCTCGGCCTGACCTTCTGTTGTAGTATCGGTAGCGAGGCTCTGCCGGTAGATGCTAAATGGTGAGTGCCAACAGCCCGGCCCTCTTCAATGAGATCGACACCGTCTTGACGTGCTTCTTCTGCTTCCTCCTCGGTGTACTTGGTGACTCGCGAGTCGAACTCTATGTCCGGTTGGGATGACGGCTTGACACCGTGAGACGAGGAAGAAAGGTGTGAAGCCGGTTGACTTGTTTGGAGTCGTCTGCCCAGACTCCAGAAGGACGGTAGCAACTCATCAAGCCAACCTGTGTTGCGGCGAGCAGCTCGATTTCCAATTCGACCCGGTCGGGGCTTGATGCGGACGAGATGAGGCCGTTTGCTCGCTTCATCCACCTGGCCGTTTGATTTGCGGATGGGCAACGGACGCTATAAGTCCGGTCGGATACCCCGTGTCGCCGGCGGTAAAGCGGGCCAAGGTGCCTTTGGAAAAATTTGTGCCATTGTAGGTGATGATGCTTTGTGTGGTATGCTTTATGCGAATCGTGATGTCGGAGATGAAAGTCAACTATGATCGGACCATTCAACTTCTTGATGGGCTTTACTTCTATCCACTTGGTGAACTTGTCCACTGCGACAAGTAAGTGAGTTAGGATGCCTCGTGCTTTGTTTGAATGGTCCCACCATGTCCGGGCCCCAAACTGCAAAGGGCAGGCGATGGGGATAGTCTTGAGTCACGGAAGCGGCTGATGCGGCTTGGAGGCGGAACTTCGCACCCTTTGCATTTTTGGACTTATTACTTGGCCTCTTCTAGGGCAGTTGGCGGAAAGAAACCGTGTCGAAAGGCTTTGGCGGCGAGTGCTCTTGAGGCCGCATGGTGGCCCTGACCGCCTTGATGGATGTCTCGAGAATTGCTTGGCCTTGCTCGCTCGGCGAACGCTTATTTGGTAGACACCGGTGTGCTGCGCTGACCAGCTCTCTGTTGACTATGGTGTAGGCTGCAGCTTCGGCGTTGTACTTAGAGCCAAGATTTCGATAGTTGGCAGCTCTTTGCTCACTAGGAACTTGAGGATGGGCTGGGCCCATGAGGGTGCTACTATTTCTTCAACTACCAGCACTGACTTTGGACGAGGCGGCTGGGCTGGGAGGCGGCGGCTGGAATCGCGACGCTTGGTCGGATTGATGAAGTGCCCGGGGCAGTAGTGCAGTCCGGGCCGAGCTCGAGTCTTGGACTGGTCGCCCTTGAGTCCCGCGGGCCGACTTCGATCATGGGCGTTCTTGGAGCCATATCAGAAGAATTCTCGTGCCGTCTCTTTGGGGCTCTTGAGTCGGATCCGACTTCTTCGGGGATTTCACAAAGATGGAGTCTGGGATTCGTGAAGGCTTGATAGACGGCTTCAGAGGCGTCAAGGGCGGCCGGATGGTATTGCTTGGCGGGTGGAGCCGATTCGTGTGAAGTGTCTGCTATTGGGTGTCATTTCTTGGCACGTGAAGGAACTCGCACCTCGAAATATCCGCTGAGTTGCTATACAAGGAAAGCGGTAGCTTCGCCATGTTTGCATATTTGGCGTCCCAATCGCGGATGACTGCTTTGGACCACTAAATCGAATCGCCATAACACGGGATCCGCTGAATGCCAAGTTCTTTTAGCAAGCGGAGCGCGTGAATGAGCACCTCGCATTCGGCGACGTTGTTGGAGGCGGTGAAATGGATCTGCAGCGCATATTTGAGCTTGTCGCCTTTGAGGGAAGTGAGGACAACGCCGGCTCCCAAGCCGGTGCGCATCTTGGAGCCATCGAAATGCATCCGCCAATGGTGGAGCTTCGGTATTTGGCAGGTACTGGGTCTCGGCCCTGTCGACGAGGAAGTCGGTTAGTGCTTGCGACTTGATGGCGGTGCGGGGCTGGTAGTAGATGGTGTAGGGAGCCAGCTCTATGGCCCATTTGGCCACTCGGCCAGGAGCATCTCGGCTTCCGATGATCTCGGCTAGTGGGGCTGTGCAAACCACAGTGATTGGATGCTCTTGAAAGTAAGGCTTCAACTTCTTGGCGGCAAAGTGCACACCGTAGCACATCTTCTGGTAGTGGGGGTAGTTTTGCTTGGAGGTCGACGATGCCCGCTTTCGGGTAATATACCGGTCTACGGACAGGTAGCACCTTGCCTTCCTCCTATGCGTTCAACTATAATGATCAGGCTGACTACCCGTGAGTGGCGGCAATGTCTGAGGAGCATGGGCTCTTTAGGAGTCGGGGCCGCCAGCACAGGGGGAGTAGTCAACATTTTCTTCAACTGGAGAAAAGCTTCGTCCGCCTTGTGGTTCCATTCGAAAAAGGTGGTCTTCTTCATGAGCTGGTATAAAGGGAGAGCTTTCTCGCCCAATGACCCGATGAATCGGTGATGGACGCCAAGCAAAGTGAACTTTGCACATCTAGCACTCGGGTGGGTAACTCCATCCTCTCGATGGCCTTGATCTTCTGAGGTTGCACTCTATGCCACGCTCAGAGACCGGGAAGCCAAGGAGTTGGCGGGTGGTACTTCAAGACGACTTCTCGTGGTTGAGCTTGATGCGGAATCGGCGCAGGTTCTCAAAGGTTTCCTTGAGGTCTTCAAACAGTTGTTCCATGCTTTTCCGTCTTCACCACTCACATCGCCCACGTGAGACGCATGCGTTTCTGCCGAAGTTGCTTGAGGAGGCACTTCTGCATGCAACGCCGAAGGTGGCGCCGGCATTCCTCAAGCCGAAACGTCATGGTCGTAGTGAAGGCTCCAAGCGGCGTGATGAAGGCGGTCTTGGTCTGTCAGCCCAAGGTTCGACTTGATACGGTGATATCCTGAATATGCATCTAAGAAGCTCAACAGCTCGCATCCGGCTGTGGAGTCTATCACCTGATCAATTCTCGGTAGAGCGAATGGGTCCTTGGGGCAAGCTTTGTTGAGGCTTGTGTAGTCAATACACATCCGCCACTGCTTGTTCTTCTCAAAGACCAGACCGGGTTTGCTAACCATTCGGAAAAACACTTCCATAATGAAGCGGCTGCTAGGAGTCGGGCTATCTCTTCTCCAACAACTCTTCTCTTCTCTTGACAGCGGCACAAGGGCTTCTCGACGGGCTTCTACATCAGATCGGACATGTAACTTGTGCTCGGTTGAATTTCCGTCGGTGCACACACCTGGCATGTCTTTAGGGGACCATGGCGAAGATGTCCACGATTCTCACGGAGGAAATCGACGAGCTCGCCTTTCCTATTTGCTGTCAAGGTTTGCACCTATGACCGGCGTACCTCTAGGTGCTCCGGGTCCAAGGGTATCTTCTTCGTTTCTTTGGCCGGCTTGAACGAACCCTCAGCTTCCGACTCCTTGGGGTTGGGCGATATCTCGGCTGCTTGCGGCCATCGCCACAACCCGATCAAGAAGCCGCTTCACCATTTCGATCACTGTGGACTCGCTAGCCGACTACTTTTAGCCGATGCAAGCGGACGACTTTTCAGAAGTCGCCTTGCGTCATGGTGAAATCCCTTGGAACTCAGCATCTTCATCTTGAGGTAGGCGTAGTGGGGGACCGCCATGAACTTGGCCAAAGCAGGTCGGCCAAACAACGCATGGTACGAACTTTTGAGGTCCACCACTTCAAACCAAAGCGCACTCAGTGAAATGATCTTTGTCTCCAAAGAGGACGTCTATCGAGGATCTTGCCGATTCGGTGGCGTGAAAGGCTGTGAACGATGCCGTGGAACACAGTCCGGCTACATTCTCAAAACATCTTTGCTTGATTCCTAACTTCTCCATGGTATCCTTATGCAGGATGCTGATGCTAGCTTCCTCCGTCTACTCAGCTTTTCATGAAGCGAAGCCCGCCTATCTATGGCAAAGGTGGCACTCCAAGACCAGGGCGTGGGAGCCGGACTCGGCATCACCTCTGGGTGATCAGCTCTGCTCAAGCCCGATAGGCTTCTCGGACCCGATTGCATGAACTTCTGGAGTATCCGATGCTAATGCATTCACCTCTTGCTCAAGTAGACCATTGCGCATCGATCGTCACCACACCGTGAACACCACATAGGCTCCGTGCTCTTACGGGTACTCATCTTGTACCACGCCGACTGGCCTTCGACAACACTGCCATTGGGCGTGGCGGTGGTGGAGGCGGCGCCCAAAGAAAGGGGGAAGGTGGAGGCCGCCTCCCTTGGCGATCTCCGGTGAGCCAGTGGCACTTCCGGGTGGTGTGGTTTGACGGGCCGCTACACTGTGGAACTTAGGGACCATCTAGAGTTCCGCTTCCTAAGAGAAGGCCGGCAACCGGTTGGACTTGGACTTGCCGCCTTTACTGCCGCTTGGTCGGAGGCTGCCCTCCTACCGGCTCTTTGGTCTTCGGCCGCCATAGCTGTAACCCGAAGGCCGGCTGTGGGGCCTTGCGCCAGTGATCGATTACTGTTGTTATGCCGTCTCTGCCTAAAATGGAGTTACGGGAGCCTGAGGGGCCACTTTGCCGGTCGCACTAACTTGAATCTCCGCCTTTCATGGAGGAGTCGGTACGTAATGGCGTACTTATGCTATGATCGCAGCAGCTCGCCGAGGGTCTCCGCATCGCCGCAGAGGGAGGCTTGTGCTTGAGGAGGGTGCCTTCTGCACCCGGCGGTTGAAGTACTCGATAGCCTGCACCTCATGCACGCCCTCGCAGGGAGTTCCGGCCCGCCCAGCGCGTGAGGTACTGCAAGTTGACTCTGTTGGGGCCTTGCATGCACAAGGAAAGTCTGGTGAGGCTTGGGAGGTCGCTTGTATGCGTGCTTGTGAAGTTGCGGTTGAAGGCTTGGTGAAGTCGACCCAGCTGTTGATGCTGCGGGGCTTCAGCTGTTCAACCATGTCCGGGCCGTGCCTCGAGCATGAGTGGAACATACTTCTGACAACACGCTTGTTGCCGTTAAGCTATGTTGACGGGCCGTGGAGTAGTCAACCAGCGGTCTTCCGGCTTTCACGAGCGGTGTACTTGGGCGTATCTCGGGGAGCGTGAACCCTTTGGGAAAGGGCTCGTCTCGGATGCGAGGTCCGAAACAGGGCGGACCTAATTCGTCTTCTTCTTCCAGCGCTGAGGACGGTGGAGTCGGTCGATCCGGCATGGGCGTCATTTTTCCGACTCCCTCTCGGCGGCCAAAGGCGGTCGCCGAGAGTCGGATGCTCGATGGTTGGCGGGGAGACTTCGCCTTTCTTTCGCGAGGAGGAGGAGGAAAATAGTCGTCCGCCGTTCCACTTGCTCTTAGGCGGCCCGTCTTGGTCGCGCTTCGATGGTGATGCGAGTCCGGCCGTGGCTTCAGCGGATCCTTGTCTTTTCTTCGCCCGGACACCGCCCGATCGGGTGTCGAGACGCCGCATTTGATCTCGGCGGGGAGTCAGGTCGTCGTTTTGTCGTTGTGGCGCCTCTGTGCGGCAGCTGGCTTCATTCTGCGCGGCAGCCGCGTCGAGGAGCTGCTGGACTCGCTCCGTCATCAGGCGGCGCTCTTCACCCTCGAAGTTGTCTAGCTCGTCCGCCGCCGCCTGGGCGGCGCGGATGTTCTCCGCAGGCGTGGTGTACACAGGGCGATTGGCCCCGAACAGGTTGGCGATGGCCACGCCGCGCTGCTGGACCGCGCCTAGGCGGCTAGGCCCAGTTGGGGCCGGCGAGCCGCCCACAGCGCGATCCATCTCACGCTGGTAGGCTTCTCTAAGCGTCTCATGCTTGCCAAGCATCTTCGCGCTTTCGACGAGCGGCGAAGGCGCGCTCAGCGTCTCGGCGTCGGCGTCTTCCGGAATAGGGCGCGTCAGGTCTTGCAGAGCCACGCCGAGTGGGTCATGAAGCTCCTTCACCGGAATGCTCGCCATGACCGGCGACGCAGCACCTCTGTGTGATGCTTCCGCCCGCTCTCCTTGTGAGGGAGCGGCTTCGTCGTGAGACCACCTGCGTTGGTGGGGAAGCAGCGTCGGCAGCGGTGTCGGAGTCGACGGCATTGGGTCGGTGGAGCCTACGGACTCCAAGTCCACGGCAGACTTCGCCCGGCAACGTGGAGTTGGTCAAGGAGGCCCGCGAGGAGGTTCTCGGGCCGCCCGTGCTGCAAGGCCGTCGGATGCAGGCTCGTCCGGAGAGGCGAACCTCGCCGACAAGTTCGGCGAGGCACCGGGCTGCGCAGCGATCTCGGCACCGTGCAGGCGTGTCGGTCTGCAGACTCCGTCTGGCGTGCCGGCTGGCAGCTCACCAGGGAGAAAAGGGTTCCCGTCGAGGCAGGTCTCCGGACGACGGTGCACCTCGCCCCCACGGTGGGCGCCAAATGTCGAGGGGTTGGGTGCGACATATGCCAAGGGATGGCTTATCATGGTGGGGGCGGTAGAACGTCGCCGGTGCCGAGAAAGCGGGATGAGGCGAAGACATGCACGCCGGTGGATCTTACCCAGCTTGGGGCTCTCCGTGGAGATAACACCCCTCTATCGCTGTTGCTCTGCGGGGTCTCCGCATGATCACTATGGCAAAGTGGGTACAAGGTTGCTCCTTGAGGCTTGTTTCGAGGTAGGAGAAGGCAAGGCTAGCTCCCTCCTTCCTATATGATCCGGCCTAGTGCTAAAAATGGATCCCCCTTTGCATGGGTGCCACAGGGGCTTATATGAGGCCTACCCCTCGTGGGGTACAATGGTAATCCGGCCGGTACGCGGGTCGGCCGTCTTGTCTCTCGACCGCGTCTTCTCCGCTGACGCCGGGCCCCCGCCGACCGGTGGACCCGCCGACGGGCCCGACTGGAGCCGACAGGCCTTGTCCGCCGCAGGCGGTCTTGCTGCCGCGGATTCTGTGCCGATGCTTCTAATGACGCTTAGCTTGGTCATGGGGTCATGACAACAGCGCCGCTACCGACGAGCGATCCTTGTTGCCATTACCCGCCTTTGTCTGGTTAATGGCGTGCGGGGCCCGTGGGAGGGGCTTAGCCGACTCACGGGGCCGACTCCCAACGGGTCCGGCTCATGGGCGCTCGCCGTCTTACAGCACCCCAATCGACAAGTGGGACCCGCCGCTCGGGTCGTGATGCGGTACAGCCAGTCGTGAGCACAGGCGCCGCCAACGGGCTGATGTCAGGGCTGGCATGGCAACTTGATGCGCCGGATGGAGATCTCTGATACGGGCGCATCAGGCTATGCCATCGCCTTCTCGAAACGGGGACAGAATGGGCAGACGGTGGCTACCCCGCCCCGTCCATCATTGGCGAAGGCAGGAGGTGGTCGAGTCGCGGGTCGACTCCCCATAGCCGCTTCTCCGGAAGCCGCCCGATTAGGAGTCGGCTTATCTCGGTCGCCCCCGGGACTCGGCCGTGAGGCGCAGTGGCCTTGCCGCCACTCTCAAAAACTCTTCTTCATCTTGGGGTCTTGAGGGGCGCAGCCTGCCCCGATGTCTTGAAAGGTTCAGGGGCTCGGGTTAGCCTACCCGTGGCCCATTACTCCGACACAATAATAAAAGATTATTATTATATTTCCTTGTTCATGATAATAAATACATTGTTCATGCTATAATTGTGTTATCAGGAAATCGTAATACATGTGTGAATACATAGACCACAACATGTCCCTAGTAAGCCTCTAGTTGACTAGCTCGTTGATCAACTGATAGTCATGGTTTCCTGACTATGGACATTGGATGTCGTTGATAACGGGATCACATCATTAGGAGAATGATGTGACGGACAAGACCCAATCCTAAGCATAGCACAAGATCGTGTAGTTCGTTTGCTAGAGCTTTTCCAATGTCAAGTATCTTTTCCTTAGACCATGAGATCGTGTAACACCCGGACACCATAGGAGTGCTTTGGGTGTACCAAGCGTCGCAACGTAATGGCGGGTATTGTAAAGGTATACTAAGGTATCTCCGAAAGTGTCTGCATTGGGTTGACACGGATCGAGACCGGATTTGTCACTCCGTATGACGGAGAGGTATCTCTGGGCCACTTTCGGTAATGCATCATCATAATGAGCTCAAAGTGACCAAGTGTTTGGTCACGGGATCATGCATTCTGATGCGAGTAAAGTGACTTGCGATGCGCGAGATTGAGCGAGGTATTGGGATACCGCGATCGAATCTCGGGCAAGTAACGATACCGATTGACAAAGGGAATTGTATACGGGGTTGCTTGAATCCTCGACATCGTGGTTCATCCGATGAGATCATCGAGGAGCATGTGGGAGCCGAACATGGGTATCCAGATCCCGCTGTTGGTTATTGATGGAGAGTCGTCTCGGTCATGTTCACGTGTCTCGAACCCGTAGGGTCTACACACTTAAGGTTCGGTGGACGCTAGGGTTGTAGAGATATGAGTATGCACGATAACCCGAAAGTTGTTGAGTCCGGATGAGATCCCGAACGTCACGAGGAGTTCGGAATGGTCGGAGGTGAATAATTATATATAGGAAGTGCAGTTTGACCATCGGGAAAGTTTCGGGGTCACCGGTATTGTACCGGGGACCACGAGAAGGTTCCCTGAGGGTCCACCGGTGGGGCCACCTATTCCGGAGGGCCCTGTGGGCTGAAGTGGGGAGGAAAACCAGCCTGGTGGGCTGGTGCGCCTTTGGGCCCCTGCGCCTAGGGGTTGGAAACCCTAGGGGGCGCCCACTTGCCTTGGGGGCAAGCCACCCCTTGGCCGCCCCCCTTGGAGATCTGATCTCCTAGGGCCGCCCCCTAGGGCCTATATAAAGGGCGGGAGGGAGGGCAGCCGCACCCATGCTCTTGGCGCCTCCCTCTCCCCCTGCTACACCTCTCCCTCTCGCGGAAGCTTGGCGAAGCCCTCCCGAGATTGCTGTTGCATCCACCACCACGCCGTCGTGCTGCTGGATCTCCATCAACCTCTCCTTCCCCCTTGCTGGATCAAGAAGGAGGAGACGTCTTCCCCAACAGTACGTGTGTTGAACGCTGAGGTGCTGTCCGTTCAGCACTAGGATCATCGGTGATTTGGATCACGACGAGTACGACTCCCTCAACCCCGTTCTCTTGAACGCTTCCGCTCGATCTACAAAGGTGCGTAGATGCACTCCTCTCTCTCGTTGCTAGATGAACTCATAGATTGATCTTGGTGAAACGTAGAATTTTTTTTAATTTTTTGGAACGTTCCCCAACAATGGCATCATGAGCTAGGTCTATGCGTAGTTCTCTTTGCACGAGTGGAACACAATTTGTTGTGGGCGTAGATGTTGTCAACTTTCTTGCCTTTACTAGTCTTATTTTGCTTCGGTGGTATTGTGGGATGAAGCGGCCCGGACCGACCTTTACACGTGCGGCTTCGTGGAGACAGGTTCCACCAATCGACATGCACTAGTTGCATAAGGTGGCTAGCGGGTGTCTGTCTCTCCCACTTTAGTTGGAGCTGCATTCGATGAAAAGGGTCCTTATGAAGGGTAAATAGAAGTTGACAAATCACGTTGTGGCTTGTATGCGTGGGTAAGAAAATGTTCTTTGCTAGAACCCTATTGCAGCCACGTAAAACATGCAACAACAATTAGAGGACATCTAACTTGTTTTTGCAGCAAATGCTTTGTGATGTGATATGGCCAAAAGTTGTGATGAATGATATATATGTGATGTATGAGATCATGTTCTTGTAATAGGAATCATGACTTGCATGTCGATGAGTATGACAACCGGCGAGAATATAGGAGTTGTCTTTAATTATTGTATGACCTGCGTGTCATTGATTCAACGCCATGTAATTACGTTACTTTATTGCTAAACCGTTAGCCATAGTAGTAGAAGTAATAGTTGGCGAGCAAACCCCATGGAGACCACGATGATGGAGATCATGGTGTCATGCCGATGACAAGATGATCATGGAGCGAAGATGGAGATCAAAGGAGCTATATGATATTGGCCATATCATGTCACTATTATTTGATTGCATGTGATGTTTATCATGTTTATGCATCTTGTTTACTTAGAACGACGGTAGTAAATAAGATGATCCCTCATAATAATTTCAAGAAAGTGTTCCCCCTAACTGTGCGCCGTTGCGAAAGTTCGTTGTTTCGAAGCACCACGTGATGATCGGGTGTGATAGATTCTAACGTTCACATACAACGGGTGTAAGATAGATTTACACATGCAAAACACTTAGGTTAACTTGACGAGCCTAGCATGTACAGACATGGCCTCGGAACACAGAGACCGAAAGGTCGAACATGAGTCGTATGGAAGATATGATCAACATGGAGATGTTCACCGATGATGGCTAGTCTGTCTCACGTGATGATCAGACATGGCCTAGTCGACTCGGATCATGTAACACTTAGATGACTAGAGGGATGTCTAATCTGAGTGGGAGTTCATTAAATAATTTGATTAGATGAACTTAATTATCTTGAACTTAGTCTAAAACCTTTGCATAAATGTCTTGTAGATCAAATGGCCAACGCTCATGTCAACATGAACTTCAACGCTGCTCCTAGAGAAAACCAAGCTGAAAGATGATGGCAGCAACTATCGGATTTGGATCCGAACTCGAGGATCATCCTCATAGCTGCCAAGAAAGCATATGTCCTAGAAGGACCGCTAGGTGAAGCACCCTTCCCATAGAACCAAGACGTTATGAACGCTTGGCAGTCACGTGCTGATGATTACTCCCTCTTTTAGTGCAGCATGCTTTACAGCTTAGAACCGGGGCTCCAAAAGCGTTTTGAGCAACACGGAGCATATGAGATGTTCGAGGAGCTGAAAATGGTTTTCCAAGCTCATGCCCGGGTCGAGAGATATGAAGTCTCCACAAGTTCTATAGTTGTAAGATGGGGAAAACAGTTCACAAGGTGAGCACATACTCAAAATATGTCGGGTTGCACAACCGCCTATCCTAGCTGGACATTAACCTCCGGACGAGGCGGTCATTGACAGAATCCTTCAGTCGCTCCCACCGAGCTACAAGAGCTTTGTGATGAACTACAATATGCGGGGGATGGTGAAAACTATTCCTGAAGTATTTTCAATGCTGAAATCAGCGGAGGTAGAAATCAAAAAGGAACATCAAGTGTTGATGGTCAATAAAACCACTAAGTTCAAGAAGGGCCAGGGTAAGAAGAACTTCAAGAAGGACGGCAAGGAAGTTGCGGCGCCTTACCGATAAAGCCGATTGTCGGGAAGAAGTCAAAGAATGGACCCAAGCACGAGATCGAAAGTGCTTTTATTGCAAAGGGAAAGGGTCCTTTGGAAGTGGAACTGCCCCAAATACTTAGCAGACAAGAAGGCCGCAAGCAACACTAAAGGTATATGTGATATACATGTAATTGATGTGTACCTTACCGATGCTCGTAGTAGCTCCTCGGTATTTGATACCGTGCCGTTGCTCATATTTGTAACTCAAAGCGGGAGCTGCGAATAAGCGGAGGCTGGCGAAGGGCGAGGTGACGATGCGCGTCGGGAATGGTTCCAAGGTCGATGTGATCGCCGTCGGCACGCTACCTCTACATTTACCTACGGGATTATTAGTTTTAAACCTCAATAATTGTTATTTAGTGCCAAGTCGAGCATGAACATTGTATCGGGATCTCGTTTAATCTGAGATGGCTACTCATTTAAATCCGAGAATAATGGTTGTTCTATTTATATGAGAGATATGTTTTATGGTCATGCCCCGATGGTCAATGTTTTATTCTTAATGAATCTCGAACGTGATGTTACACATATTCATAGTGTGAATACCAAAAGATGTAAAGTTGATAACGATAGTCCCACATACTTGTGTACTTTGCCATATTGGTCACATTGGTGTCAAAGCGCATGAAGAAGCTCCATGCGATGGACTTTTAGAGTCTCTAGATTATGAATCATTTGACATGTCATGCGAGCCATGCCTCATGGGCAAAATGACCAAGACTCGCTTCTCGGAACAATGGAGCGAGCAACCAACTTATTGGAAATCATACATCTTGATGTGTGCGGTCCAATGAGCGTTGAGGCTTTCATGGAGGATATCGTTATGTTATCACTCTCATTGATGACTTAGTAGATATGGGTATGTCTACTTGATGAAACACAAGTCTGAGACCTTTGAAAAGTTCAAGGAATTTCAGAATGAGGTAGAGAATCAACGTGACCGAAAAATAAAGTTCTTGCTTGATCAGATCGTGGAGGAGAATATTTAAGTCACGAATTTGAGTACGCACTTAAGGAAATGTGGAATCGTTTCACAACTCATGCCGCTGGAACACCTCAAATAACGGTGTGTCCGAGCGTCGTAATCGCACTCTATTGGATATGGTGCGATCTATGATGTCTCTTACCGATTTACCGCTATCATTTTGGGGATACGCTCTAGAGACAACTACATTCACTTTAAATAGGGCACCGTCTAAATCCATTGAGACGACGAGCGTATGAATTATGGTTTGGGAAGAAACCTAAGCCGTCGTTTCTAAAAGTTTGGGATCGATGCTTATGTCAAGAAACTTCAACCCGAAAAGCTTCGAACCCAAGTTGGAAAAATGCGTCTTCATAGGATACCCTAAGGAAACCATTGGGTATACCTTCTACCTTAGATCTGAAGGCAAGATCTTTTTTGCCAAGAACGGATCCTTCATGGAGAAAGAGTTTCTCTCGAAAGGAGTAAGTGGGAGGAAAGTAGAACTCGATGAAGTACTACCTCTTGAACCAGAAAGTAGTGCAGCTCAGGAAAATGTTCTGTGGTGCCTACACCGATCGGAGAGGAAATTAATGATGATGATCAAGGTACTTGGATCAAGTTGCTCTTGAACCGTGGGTCCACAAGGACACGCGTTCCACACCAGAGTGGTATGGCAACCCTGTCCCGGAAATCATGTTGTTAGACAACGGTGAACCTTGAACTATGAAGAAGCGATGGCGGGCCTAGATTCCAACAAATGGTTTGAAGCCATGCAATCGAGATAGGATCCATGTATGAAAAAAAAAGTATGGACTTTGACAGACTTGCCCGATGATCGGCGAAAGCGATAGAAAACAAATGGATCTTTAATAAGAAGACGGACGCGGATGGTAATGTTACCATCTATAAAGCTCAACTTGTCGCTAAGGGTTGTCGGCAAGTTCAAGGGTTGACTACGATGAGACTTTCTCTCCCGTGGCGAAGTTGAAGTCCGTCCGAATCATGTTAGCAATTGCCGCATACTATGATTATGAGATATGGCAAATGGACGTCAAAATGGCATTCCTTAACGACCATCTTAAGGAAGAAGCGTATATGATGCAGCGGAAGGTTTTGTCGACCCTAAGAATGCTAACAAGGTATGCAAGCTCCAGCGATCCATTTATGGGCTGATGCAAGCATCTCGGAGTTGGAGCGTTCGCTTTGATGAGATGATCAAAGCGTTTGGGTTTATGCAGACTTATGGAGAAGCTGCGTTTACATAAGAAAGTGAGTGGGACCTCTGTAGCATTTCTCATATTATATGTAGATGACATACTTTTGATGGGAAATGATATAGAACTTTTGGACAACATTAAGGCCTACTTGAATAAGTGTTTTTCAATGAAGGACCTTGGAGAAGCTGCTTACATATTAGGCATCAAGATCTATAGGGATAGATCGGAGCGCCTCATAGGTCTTTCTACAGCACATACCTTGATAAGATATTGAAGAAGTTCTATATGGATCAGTCAAGAAAGGGTTCTTGCCTATATTGCAAGGTGTGAGATTGAGCTCGCTCAATGCCCGACCACATCGAGAAGATATAGAAGAGATGAGTGTCATCCCTTATGCCTCATCCATAGGGTCTATTATGTATGCCATCTGTGTGCAGACCTGATGTAAACCTTGCTGTAAGTTTGGTAGGAAGGTACCAAAGTAATCCCGGCAAGGAACACTGGACAGCGGTCAAGAATATCCTGAAGTACCTGAAAAGGACAAAGGACATGTTTCTCGTCTATGGAGGTGATGAAGAGCTCGTCGTAAAGGGTTACGTCGATGCTAGCTTCGACACAAATCTGGATGACTCTAAGTCACAAACCGGATACGTGGATATGTTGAATGGTGGAGCAGTAAGCTGGTGCGGTACCGCAAGTGAAAGGCGTCGTGGCGGGATCTACATGTGAAGCGGAGTACATGGCAGCCTCAGAGGCAACGCATGAAGCAATATGAGATGAAGGAGTTCATCACCGACCTAGGAGTCATACCCAATGCGTCGGGGCCGATCACTCTCTTCTGTGACAACACTGGAGCTATTGCCCTTGCCAAGGAGCCCGGGTTTCACAAGAAGATCGTGCACATCAAGCGTCGTTTCAACTCCATCCGTGAAAATGTTCAAGATGGAGACATAGATATTTGCAAAGTGCATCACGGATCTGAATGTCGCAGATCCGTTGACTAAACTTCTCTTCCATGAGCAAAACATGATCAACACTAGAACTCTATGGGTGTTCGATTCATCACAATGTAACTAGATTATTGACTCTAGTGCAAGTGGGAGGCTGTTGGAAATATGCCCTAGAGGCAATAATAAAAGATTATTATTATATTTCCTTGTTCATGATAATCGTACATTGTTCATGCTATAATTGTGTTATCCGGAAATCGTAATACATGTGTGAATACATAGACCACAACATGTCCCTAGTAAGCCTCTAGTTGACTAGCTCGATTGATCAACTGATAGTCATGGTTTCACGACTATGGACATTGAATGTCGTTGATAACGGGATCACATCATTAGGAGAATGATGTGATGGACAAGACCCAATCCTAAGCATAGCACAAGATCGTGTAGTTCGTTTGCTAGAGCTTTTCCAATGTCAAGTATCTTTTCCTTAGACCATGAGATAGTGTAAGTCCCGAATACCGTAGGAGTGCTTTGGGTGTACCAAACATCGCAACGTAACTGGGTGACTATAAAGGTATACTACGGGTATCTCCGAAAGTGTCTATTGGGTTGACACGGATCGAGACCGGGATTTGTCACTCCGTATGACGGAGAGGTATCTCTGGGCCCACTCGGTAATGCATCATCATAATGAGCTCAAAGTGACCAAGTGTTTGGTCACGGCATCATGCATTACGGTACGAGTAAAGTGACTTTCCAGTAACGAGATTTAACGAGGTATTGGGATACCGACGATCGAATCTCGGGCAAGTAACGTACCGATTGACAAAGGGAATTGTATACGGGGTTGCTTGAATCCTCGACATCGTGGTTCATCAGGAGATCATCGAGGAGCATGTGGGAGCCAACATGGGTATCCATATCCGCTGTTGGTTATTGATTTGGAGAGTCGTCTCGGTCATGTTCACGTGTCTCCAGAACCCGTAGGGTCTACACACTTAAGGTTCGGTGGCGCTAGGGTTGTAGAGATATGAGTATCACGATAACCCGAAAGTTGTTCGAGTCCGGATGAGATCCGGACGTCATGAGGAGTTCGGAATGGTCCGGAGGTGAAGAATTATATATAGGAAGTGCAGTTTCGGCCATCGGGGAAAGTTGGGGTCAATGGTATTATGCGGGACCACAGGAAAGTCCCGAGGTCCACCTTGGGAGGAGCCACCTATCCCGGAGGGCCCCTGGTGGCTGAAGTGGGGGAGGAACCAGCCTGGTGGGCTGGTGCGCCTTCTGGGCCCCCCGCGCCTAGGGTTGGAAACCCTAGGGTGAAGCGCCTCCACTGCCTTTGGGGGCAAGCCACCCCTAGGGGCCTATATAAAGGGGAGGGAGGCGGCGCACCCATGCTCTTGGCGCCTCCCTCTCCCCCTGCTACACCTCTCCCTCTCGCGGAAGCTTGGCGAAGCCCTGCCGAGATCGCAGTTGCATCCACCACCACGCCGTCGTGTTCTTTGGATCTCCATCAACCTCTCCTCCCCTTCTTTGGATCAAGAAGGAGGGATGTCTTCCCCCAACCGTACGTGTGTTGAGCGGAGGTGCTGTCCAGATTCGACACTAGGATCATCGGTGATTTGGATCATGGCCAGTACGACTCCCTCAACCCCGTTCTCTTGAGCGCTTCCGGCTCGATCTACAAGGGTATGTTGATGCACTCCTCTCTCTCGTTGCTAGATGAACTCATAGATTGATCTTGGTGAAGCGTAGAATTTTTTTATTTTACTAGCGTTCCCCAACAGCTTCATTGACTTCTTGCCTGCCTTTGGGTGTATGACACGTGGGCCCCAGCAGTGGGCTGGCCCATCCTATCATACAGCCAAAGGCAGGTGCGATGAAGGCGAAACGAGTAGATGGCCACATACGTGAATGCAACACAATCTGCACTTCTCATATAAAGGCTCCCTTCTAGTCCAATCTCACGAAATCCCTACGCACCTCGCTTTCCTAACCAAGGGCAAGTGATCACTCCAATCATAAGATCGAGTTGACTAGAAGCTAGACCCATGGAGGCAATGAGCGCGAGCATCGGTGGCTGTAGATGGTCCACGATGTCGACTGCGGCCCGGCACCGAGGAACGATCTCAGTCGTGCCGGGCCGCCCGAGGCGAGGGCCACTTGGACGACAGCTTTGTCTCCTTGTTCGACGAGGTCCTCGTCAGCTTCCTTGATAAAATCACCGTCGTCAAGAAGCTTGCGGACGCCCTTGACGTATGCCTCCAGCCCACGCGCCCAGGCTCTACAATGCCCGCCAGCCTCAACGACCTCTATGGTGAAAACCTCTTCGATGCACTGGTGGCCCTGCGATTGCCCGCCATCGCGTCAGAGAATTTCCACCTCGAGGTCACGCTCGCTGCGCAGTGCCTGGCACAGCAAGACACCGTCGACATAATCACCCACGTCTAGGCGCAAATCATCCACAAGGACTACTAAGTGCTAGAGGAGGACGATAGGTCGCTGGCCTTCTTGGACCGCAGGGTAACCTTGGACAGCATTGTTTAGAAGCACGTTGAGCTCGCCACCAACACCGCTGCTCCTCACACGTCGATTGGTGACCCGGCGCACTAGGGCGTGAGGATGTCGTTGATGGATCCATATGTATCTTTATCTTTCCGTCAAATCGATGGAGTAGTATATGGTACTACTAGTAATTATCTTACCATTCGCATCAACTTCATAATTTTCGTACATACTCCATGAATGAACCGCGCCAGAACCAAACTTCTCATTACTCTAGGGAAAATCATTATTTCTATCTATGTGTCGCGCCATGGAGCAGAACCAAATTTTACAAGTTACAAGTTCAAAAGGAAAAGCCTGACGTGTTCGCGTCGCACCCCCACACGGTTGGTCCGGCACACCGCTCAAGGGGGAATGCGTGCTGTGTTGCATTTTCACTTACAAGTGGGACTGCAGTTGAGTAAACCGACTATCGGCAAACCCCACCCGCCCACAGCGATGGCTGAGAAAACAAGAGGGAGAAGAGATGGCTGTAGCACGGACTCCAAGAAAATTGGTGTCGGATGGGACTCGTGTGGGTGGCGTGTGCTGTACTGCTAGACGTGTATGCTAGTTATGGCCCATGCCACCTGAAAGATCGTGGATGTCGCCTAGAGGGGGGGGGTGAATAGGCGCTTTAAAATAATTACGGTTTAGGCTAGAACAAATGCGGAATAAACCTAGCGGTTAATTTGACAAGCACAAAACCTACAACAACTAGGCTCACCTATGTGCACCAACAACTTATGCTAAGCAAGGTAAACAACTAAGTGATAGCAAGATATATGACAATACACAATATGGCTATCACAAAGTAAAGTGCATAAGTAAAGGGCTCGGGTAAGAGATAACCGAGTGCAGCGGAGGCAGCGATGTATCCCGAAGTTCACACCCTTGCGGGATGCTAATCTCCGTTTGGAGGCGGTGTGGAGGCACAATGCTCCCCAAGAAGCCACTAGGGCCATAGTAATCTCCTCACGCCCTCGCACAATGCAAGATGCCGTGATTCCACTAAAGGACCCTTGAGGGTGGTCACGAACCCGTACAAATGGCAACCCTTGGGGCGGTCACCGAACCCGTGACACTTTGGCAACCCTTGAGGCGGTCACGGTGCAGATCAAATTGCTCGGGGTGATCTCTACAACCTAATTGGAGACCCGGCAGCTTGCTTGAGCTTTACACCACAATGATTGAGCTCCGAACACCACCAACCGTCTAGGGGCGCCCAAGCACCCAAGAGGAACAAGCTCAAGGGCACCAAGCACCCAAGAGTAATAAGCTTCTCAACTTGTAACTTCCACGTATCACCGTGGAGAACTCAAACCAATGAACCAAATGCAATGGCAAGGGCACCTGAGTGCCCAAGTCCTTCTCTCTCAAATCCCACGAAGCAACTAATGCTAGGGAAGAAAAATGAGAGGAAGAACAAGAAGGAGAACACCAAGAACTCCAAAGATCTAGATCCAAGGGTTCCCCTCACATAGATGAGAAAGTGATTGGTGGAAATGTGGATCTAGATCTCCTCTCTCTTTCCCTCAAAAACTAGCAAGAATCCATGGAGGGATTGAGAGTTAGCAAGCTTCGAAGAAGGTCGACAATGGGGAAGAACCACGAGCTCAAAGGATAAGGTTCAATGGGGAAGAAGACCCCTTTATAGGTGGGGAGAAAATCCAACCGTTATCCCCTCACTCAGCCATGACGACGGCAGTACTACCGCCGCAGGAGCTGTGGTACTACCTTGATGAGCTGCGGTACTACTGGCTATGAGTTCTTGATACTACGCATGTGCACTGGCGAGATGAAGGCTGTTGCACGGCAACAAGCGGTAGAACTGCGGGCGGTACCATGCGCGCCCCTATGGTACTACCGTGGGCAAGTGACACTAAGTAGCGAGAAAAGCAGCAGAGTAAAAATTGCTTCCGTACCTACTTCCGAGGGAGGACTGCGCAAAAAACTCCGACGCAGTACTACCGCTGAAGAGCGGTACTACTGGCGTGAAGGCGCGGATGTAAAATCACATCCGCCCCTACTTCCGCTCATCTTGCTAAGCCTGGCGGAGCATTACTGCAGTTATCTGGCCGCCCGGCGCCGGATGTAAAATTACATCCGCCTACTACCGCTCGAGCAAATTGCGCTGGCGAAGGCCAGCGTACTACCGCTCCCGCAGGCGGTACTACCGTGAGCACCTGCGATTACTACCGTGAGGACGGTGGGTACTACCGCTCCGGAGAGCTGATACTACCGCATGCCCCCATATCGGCAACACTAGGAGTCCTTCATTTTGCAGAGAAGAAGACAGAGAGGGAAAGCAGTAAAACCAGAACTGCCCTAACTTCTACAAATGAGCTCGAATTGAGCAAACTCAAGCTTATTGGATACAAGACAAATGAGTAGCATCAAAAGCGAGAGAAAGAAGCCGGGGAGGTATGCCTAACAAAAGGAGGAGAGAAACCTCCAACAGAGAAGAACCGGCATACCCTCCTACATCGAAAACATCATAGAAGATGCAAGTGAACTCCGTTTTCGATGAACTTCGAGCTTGTCATAAAATGACCATAAGCTCCAAATCTCACAAGGAGAAAGAACCAAACAAGAACCAATAAAGATGATGCAAGGATGCAATGGTTTGAGCTCTCTACGAGCGATACGATCAAGCAACTCATGAAGAGCCCCCTTGATAGTACGGCAATTGATCCTATAACCGGTCTCCCACAACTACCATGAGACGGTAAAATAGAAAAACCTATCTAGGGCAAACCTTTGCCTTGCACAAAGAATCCACTTGAGCTAGATGATGACGATCTACTCCTCCTCAAGATGGACCACCTTTCTTGATTGCGTTGGCTCGAAGAAGACTAGTTGATTGCTCCCCATACTCCACTATGGGTGATCCACTCTTCGCTCATCTTCACAAGTCCATTGTCACCACAATGGACGGCAAGCTTCAAGCACTTGATCTCTTCGTGATGCATCACTTGAACTTGCACACCGCAACCTAACCCCACAAAGAACTCTCACGAAGAACATAGGTTAGCACACAAAGCGTAATGGACAATGCTTACCATACCATGGGATCACTTGGTCCCTCAGTACATCTTGTGCGCTTTGTGTGATGAATCTTTCCAACTCTCTTCATTTGGATGATGTCTTGAAGGTAGACATGAATGGTCACACAATCTTCTTCTTCAAGACATGCTTGCAGTAAGCACAACACTCACATGACCGATCTTTGGATAATTCCTTAATAGCACCGAGGTCATCAAAAACTCTCCTTGAAACCAACAAATGGACTCCAAGAAAAGCCTATGGACAAACCCTTCAAATATAATGGACTCCAAGAAAATCCTATGGACAAACCCTTCAAATATAACTTAAGGCAACCATTAGTCCATAGAGATTGTCATCAATTGCCAAAACCAAACATAGGGGCACCGCATGTTCTTTCACCACCCCACTATATCAAGCCTATATCGAGGTGCTGGTTACATAGAACAAATTTCCTGGAGTCCATGCTCAACCCTCCTCTATCTCTCTTCTCGGCCCGGCCAATGGGCAGCTGGAGCCCATCGTTTGTTTGCTCACATGCGGTCCCACATGTCGGTGAAAGCATAAGAGGACCCACTGAACTGCACATCTTTCACCTCGGCGTCTTTGGTGATGAAAAACAAATCAATAAAGATCTTTGGTGGCGCTTTTGGAGTTACTCGGGGAGTAATAAGATTCTATTCTGATTTAACCCAAGATGCACATCACGTGGCTTCAACTACCACTCCATTTTCTTGCATGACACGACCTAGATCTTTGGATGTCCCACGATGTCGGCAAAGGAGGAAGAACTTCGATCAAATCTTCTCCACATTTAGGCCAGGAGGAGTAGGAAACCAGCAAGCCACTGTGCCTACATCATACTACGTACAAGCCCACCTCACGCAGTCACGCTATGACCATATTTCTCGGGCTCCGTGCGACACCTAGCTCTAGTTGATCTAACTGGAACTAACTATTGGTTGGCTCTATGTGATGTGGCAACTTCATACTACTACAAATGCTGGCTATACTACTATGGCACCCACATGGTGCTCCGCCACGCCGCTAGGCCAACTCCGATCTTGATGCGGCTGATTTCAAATTCGCTCAGCCCCTTTCCTCGGCGAAGCTACCCAACCACGGCTCGTGTTTTGTGCACCAGCGGCGGATTTGGAATGGATCGGTCGGGCTTAGGCTTCCGCCTACCGTGGGAGGTCGCACCGTGCCATGGGTGGCGAGCACCCGGGCCGGAAGAGCCCGGCAAACGCATCACAGTCTTGACTCCTCCTCTAGCCGCTTCCGGATCTACACCGTCGGCAGTCCCGGCCGGCAGATACATGAATGGAAGTCGGCGGGGCTCGGTGCTTTAGCCCAAAAAGCTTCGTCGGCGCACCGTTGCCACTCATTACGTCTGGCTTACGCCCAAAGAAGGTCTTGTGTCGGCGTGTGTACAATAAAGAACATCCGGATGGGTGTTCATCAAGTGCTCAACCGATGGGGTATGTGCTACTTTAGCCGGTTGTGCTCTCGGATTAGACTAGTTAATGCTAACTTAAAATTTTATTGTGTAGAATGGATGCAGGTTTTGTTATTGGGAAGAAGAGTACATCGATATAGTGATAGAGTGCAATTTTGTAGATGTTCTAGCACTTTTAGCTAGCATAGAGGCTAGAGATGAGGCTAGTGCACTTGTTGATAGAATAGAGGCTAGACATGAGACTAGATCCGAGGAAGCAACGTCTACTTCTTTACACTCGAAGAAGAAAGAAGCCATAGATCGAGCCTCCCTAGATCAACAATGAATGCATCGAGAAGGCACAAATCCAACTTACAGGAGGAGTTATGGAAGTTGGATATCTTCTAAAATGTATTCTTGTGGTTCTTGTTTTCTTTGGTCTTGCTTTTCTAGTCAAAATTTGGTGATGTATTTCCATGTACCAAAAATCAATGATGAAAAAATAGATATGTGTTTGCAAAAGAAAAATGTCAGCAGTCGGGATCGTCCGCTGGCGTTGATACGGCTGACCACGCATCAGAAATGGCGGACCACGGCCCATTTCCCTACCTAAGCGGACAGAATCCGGGCAAAGCGGAGGTCCGTTTGGGGAATTAATCGCGTTGGAGTTGGCCTTACAAGTGGGACCGCAGTTGAGGAAACCGACTATCGCCAAACCCCACCTCGCCTACCGTCACGATGGCTGAGTTAGAGAAGCGAGGAGGTTGAAGAGATAGTTGTATCACGGACTCCGAAATATGGTGTCGAGATGGAAGTCGTCTTTGGTGGCGTATCTTTGTCTTCTTTGGGCGTGAATGCTTGTTCTGGCCCATGCCACCCTAATATCGAAGATTCGAGGTGCTGGTTACGTACAACAAACACATTAACATATGGACCACCTCACATTGTGGCCAAATTTCCTGGAGTCTGTGCTAGGTTAAAAAGTGTTCTTTGTGAGGGTGGGTGGCTGGTCTCAAGTTTAAAACTTGTTGTATTATGTATACATAGACGTAGAGATAGTGCAACAGTTTTGAAAGTTTGAAACCAAACATCAAAATGCAATTTCTCTTTGGACTCATCAGGGACCTAGAATGATGGGATTCGCAGCTATAGTAAAACACACCTGCCCGACAGCGAAGCATGTGAAGCTAGTACAAATAGTAGTACTATTGTTGATTGGATTCATCGATAACCTGTTGCAATGCACGATACAATTATGTATTGGGAAAATATTTTTTTTTGCCTAAATCAGTGACATCCACTCAGAGAAGCGACTCGAAAGCCATTCATAAATTTAGTAAGTTTATCACAGGCATATCATTTATTACATACAACAGGCCATCAACCCACAATGACAACGAGGATACATTATAAATACTAAAGTTTTCATCACACAACAAATAACAAGCAATGAAATGAACTTCAGTTCAACCACTCGTCGGCGTTGGAAAGCTTGCTTTGAACGAAGTGATTCTGCAGGCGAAGGGCCATCGCATGTCAATCTCGAGACCAACGCAGGACTGATCATCCAGGCTAAAGCGGCCTATGTCAGGACGCATATTGTGATAGCCACGGTAGGGAACCATAGCAATCTCCGAGGTATAGATACAATTGCTTCTCATAAATGGTAGTAACATGGTGTGAACAGTAGCTGGATCGCCTTTCACCATCATTGGATAGTTTTGTCCAAGGAAGAGCGAGTTTCCTCCAAGAGTATCAATACTAAACCAGGGAGAAGGTGTTGGCGCTATGCGGTAGTATCCATCCCAAATACCTCGCAGCGGATGTTGGAATAGGTCAGAGAAGTGCAACCATGGGAGACAACACCTTCCTTAGTAACATCAGCGGTGCCATGTGTCTGAGACAAGAAGAGGTGATCCATCGGAATAAGTTGCCAGGCACCACTGAGTATATGGGTCCCCATGCTCGTGATCATCATCATCGCCATCTCCCCCTTGGTTATAAACTTTTTCAATTATAGGTGGTGGAATGTTCACAGGACCTTGGAAACATAAGAAGGTTAATTAGTAAAGGGAAACTAGCTAACCCGCATGCATGTGGATGGAACAATTATAATTACGGTGGAAGACAAACGTACCGAAAGCATAAGGATTCCATGCAAAAATAGTGCCATGAGTGGTGGCAACAAACACAAGACCCTCGTATTGAATTGCATCACAGTACACATCCGTGTATAGAAACTAATTTTTGAGAAATATCCATCCATTCGAACTATGAAGGAAGGCAACAAGCTGTCGAAGATAGCAACAACTCCATAGTCCGTGTAATCCCAAGTGCGGTCGACAACTCGACAAATTGATATCTTCTGTACACGACAGTCACCATGATCGTAGTTGAACGTATGTAGAATACCAGTGTGCTCAACCTCTGGGTAGTCTGAGATTTTTGGAAGTGGAATCCGGTGACGAGTGTACACATTCACAAGTTCCCACTCACAGTTGTACCCAATATAAACAACCCAATCTCCATTTGCGCCTGCCCAAGACTTACCCTCAAGCGATGGCATCTTGACATCACACATATCATTATCAAGCAGCATCAACTTGCACAAGGCGAGGCCTCCGTCGTCCGCGCGCCAGTCAGCAGGGTCACGTCGAAGAAGATAAGGGAGATCAAACCGCTCCTGGACCCTTGGGTTCCTTGTAATGATGTTATTAGTTGAGTCAAGAATGATCTTGAAAGAACCTGCCATGCTAGCTGAGGTGATGATGTCGCACCGATCAATGAGTTCCTCCACCACGTCATCTTTAAGATCGGGGCAAGAATAATGGGGTCGTTTCCGGCATGTTCCCTCCATGCAGAAGATGATCGAACAATGGCAGAAGGAAGGGTGAAGGCAAATGGAGGAGGAAGGAAGAGCGTCTTGACAGCAGTTCCAAATCGAGAGGAAAGAAGAAGAGTCGGTGGGCGGTTGCCACGGTACCTACGAAGAGTGCCCCAACCTCTGAGAGATGTCCGTTCGAGAAATTGTACAAAAGCACTTTCTTACCGTCGTCACTAACATGTTGGAATGGGACCACATGTCAACGAAACATGGTGTGTAATTTCTCGTGCAAAATGCGATCTGGTCGCGTTGGCCCAAGGTGCCGCATTAGTTATCGACCTTTATTTTTTTAATGGCGTGCCGTTCAGTTTTGAAGCACGACTAAGCTGATGCATGTCTTGAGAGAAAATATAAACTACTCTACCACTACTCCACCTCTAGTACTAGTAGTATAAAAAGATATATAAATTTGGAGCTTGATGCTTTCTTGCTAAGGGCTGCCCACTTGCTTCTCACACTATCACCCTCTCTTGAGATCTAAAAAGACGGCCTCTCTCCCTCCTCACAGTGGTCACAGATCCGCCCGAGGAAGAAAAGGGCGTGCAAGCGTTAACCACTTGCACTAAATGGTCGGTGAGTGATGTCATGCTGCCCGGCGACAAGGCGTCCTCTCAGACCTAAGCGCCTGCAGGATAGCCTCAAGTCCCCAACCTTGTTGCCGTAGTGTGTGCGGGAGGGCGATGACCATAATAAAACTTGATTCCAGTGACCCTCGGTATGCTACCTCTTTGAACCATACCCTTGTTCTATTGCCCCACATCGCCCACGTCGCATGAGGATATTTTCCACTCCACCATCTTAGCAATTTGATATCCTGCCTTGCTCTGCTTGGTCGCATGACGAAAACCTTAATTTGCACTATTAAAAGAAACCCCACTTCATGAAGACTAATCCATGTCTAGGTTGAATAAGGAAAAGGAAGGAGGCTATCTTTGTCCAAGAGACTAGGCATCAGAACCCGCATCTAGGTTGAAAAGGGGAAAATTAGTAGCTAAGGAGCAGTCTCGTGTCTCTTGGTTGAAGAAGGGTAGAAAGGCATGACAACGCAATAGAGAATGACCAGGTCGATCGGTTTGTTGTCCTCACATAGGAAAAAGGTGGCTAAAGAGAACAAAAATGGGACATAATCCAGATATGATGCCCGGATATTTGTTGCTCTGGGCAACCATACCTCCCTCACCACTCTATGCGTTCCTGGAGGTACATCGCACTGGCGCCCCCACTATCCGAATGGACCTCCCATGCTCTTCATGCCACTTTTTTGCTGTTAGTATAACGCCAGCGGTCAAGTCAAGCAATGCTACTACTAAAGTGATGCCACATTTAACTAATGTCGCACTCAGTCTAATGCCACCGATAAATTTAAGCAATACCATTTTATGTCCTTTGGATTATTTGAGGGTTAGCTATTGATTGTGGATGTATTAAAAGATTTTCAGCTAAGGCATTCTAATGCTATTGCACAACCAGTATACCAACGATCAAACTTGTTACTACCTTCAAATTTTTGCACTTTTAATGCTTATAGATTACATACCTCACTTTCATGAGATAAGTCAATTTTTTTGTACAGTGTCACCAAAATCCCAAAGGCGCTAATGTCATTTTATTTTCGTTAAAGCGCACAAAAATTATGAAGACAAGAGGAAAAGGTCAGAGTGGGCACCTCCTCCTCCGCTTTGTTCTCTTGATTAGATTCGATCAAGTTGTTATGTTTGATCGATTCTCGAGATTGGGATAGCAATTTTAGGTCCCCTCGAGTTCGAAAGGATATTTACCTTGAAGGTACATGGTTTGCAAATTTTTTACACTGTCATTAGTTAATAATGCTAGTTACCTTCAGACTTTTGTATTTGGTTTAATGCTCTTGCATAGCTAGTATGCCAATGTTGAAACTTGTTACGTTTACATTTTGTATTGTTAATTCTTATAGAAATCTTCCAGTGCTAGAGCTTATGGAAATCTGTTCAGTAAAACCCTTGTCTTTGTACCACGTAATAAAATAACTACTCTCTTTGTTGCACTAGCCCTTTGGATTAGTGTATATTTGTACTATTTGAATGGTGTTGCATTAGCGTATGGACATATATAAAGTGTGTCAAGCTTTCCCAGATATGTGCTCAAGAAAACTACTACATGTTTTTCTAAATACTAGACGTTTGGGTACTTTAAATTGAACTGCGAAAATGTCTTATATTAAGGAACAAAGGGTGTAGAGTTCACTCAAATTATCCCAGTAAAAGCTAGTCACCACGTTTGTCAAAATTAATGTTCATTATGTTATCGGAGGAGATGCATATGTTTGTCCCTAATGCACATCGACTACATACACGACATCATGGCGTAATGTTAAGTCATTTCCTTTTTATGCAGTGTCACTAAATTGTCAAAGCGGTGATGGCATTTTATTTTAGTTGAACTGCACAAAATATGCTTAAAAGAAGAGGAAAGGTCAGAATGGTTCAATTTTTGAGAAAAAACTATGTATGCCTTCTGACATCAACCGTTGTTGCCTTATTTATTCCTTCAAGCAATTGGTTAGAAACAGTCTTGGTACCTTTTCCCATTAAGAAATTGGAATGCTTATATTTGTGAGTCTATGCTTCAACTAGTGCCACTTTTATAATAATCGGACTTCGATATCTATGCAAGCAGGGATGCTTTCGATTTTAGTGGAGCGCACAAAAGTCCAAATGGTTCAACATTAGGAGCATGTTTTCTTCCAAACCTTTATATCCAATTGGTGGCACTATGAGCTGTTCATTACAAGGTACATGGTTTGCTACTATCTTGCTACTCTTTTGTCTTGTCATTAGATAGTAATACTAGTGGTTTGCATGTGAATTTATTGGCAGGGTGGACCTACATTGGAGGTGCAGGACATGATTCAATGATTGGATGCTCAATTTCGGTTGTATTGATTTCACCTCTTCCATCACTGCGAACATGGATATCCTTGGTCTGATGAAGAATAGGCGCTATATTTCTGCTCTGAACGAGCAAATCAATTCATTATGAAATTTTCTAGGGCAAAACATGATTGTATCAAATTGTCCAGTGCAAAACATGACAGATGCTAAGCGGAAGAGACGTGTTTAAACTGAAAATACAAGGTGGGGTATATGTTTAATAGCTGCTTGATATTTGTGCGAGCAGAGATGTCTGCCCGTTGCTATTGGCAAACAAACAAAGTGACCACAATTTTGGTTGAGCGCACAAGAGAATAGTATAGTCCTTTGCATGCGATTGCCATTTGAAAATAGACACAGAAAGATTGGATAGTCACTTCATGAATTGCGAGAAAATTAATCTTGTACTATTTATTGGCCAACACTAGGTGCTTCATTGCTTTGGTTTGATTATAAAATGGGCATCATTTTGCCTAAGTTAAAGTTTTTATTCCGAAAATAGTCTCGCTGTGTGATCGAGAGAAGACCAAATCATATTGCAGTGGATGTTCCTCCATCATGTGTGGTTCATTCTCATGGTTCCATTTGTTGGTGAAACCACTTACGTTTGCAAGAGGAATTGTAGACTTCACAAACAAATTTTTCTTTCACTCTGTCTTTGAATGTTGGCCAAGAGAAGCATCCATGTTAGTAGGAAGAACATATGTTTTTCTAGATCTTTGCTTTTGGAGCTACATATTTGTATATGATCATGAATCATTGAGATGCATTAACACGTTGATCTTATGTATGGGAATCATACTAGTTGGTTTTGAATTTGAAATTTTACTAATGTTAACATATTACAATGCGGGCCTATGAGTCTCGTGTGAAAATTTGAGCGGATCGGCTCTTCTTCTTTGTGCCTGACATGATCCTTATTCTGTGTTCTCGGTGTTTACAAGTTACTAACTTGGTTCCTTATTTACATTCGATCGGTGTTTACAAATTCTTGATTGATCACTAGCTAACCCTACTAATGCGCTCTGGCAGTTTTAGTTGTGGCCTTAAGATTGAAGTGGCAGTTTTTTAATAAAAATGCCTACCTCACGAAGAAATTGACAAGCTGCTCTGAAGAAAATGCCATGCGAATCTGAAGAAACTGCCAGCAAAAACGTTCGCAAGTGCCTTATCTCCCAGCGAAATCAGCTAATGCGATCCTACACGTACACCATCCGACCTACTTGATCCTACACGTACACTATCCGACCTACTTCCTCGATCCTACACGAATAAATAGCGGATCACATGCGTACTACCTCCTTTCCGGTTTGCGGGGCTCAATTCAAAAAGCGACCTACTCGATCCTACACGAATAAATAGCGGATCACGACGTACTACCTCCTTTCCGGTTTGCAGGGCTTAATTCAAAAATCTCACCAACCAAGGTAGATGATGAGTGGTGGAATCATTTTCACAAGGAGGGACTACCTCATCGGGATGATTTGAGTGCACTTTCGTTTGGCTGATCCTTACCCGGCGTCACCCAACCTGCAGACGGGATGCACCATTGTGACGAGGCAGGATGGCCTTTGTCATAATTTCAGTTTTCTAGTTTTTCTATGGCGAAGCTGGCATGCTAAGCCATGCCTGCTTATACATTGAATTCCGATGACCGCGATGACCGTTGCGTTTCCCACGACACGCTGGTTCGCCTACCTCCCACCTATAATGATTATTTTTTACACTGTCATTAGTTAATAATGCTAGTTACCTTCAGACTTTTGTATTTGGTTTAATGCTCTTGCATAGCTAGTATGCCAATGTTGAAACTTGTTACGTTTACATTTTGTATTGTTAATTCTTATAGAAATCTTCGATTGCTAGAGCTTATGGAAATACATTCGGTAAAACCCTTGTACTGTACCTGTAATAAAATAACTACTCTCTTTGTTGCACTAGCCCTTTGGATTAGTGTATATTTGTACTATTTGAATGGTGTTGCATTAGCGTATGGACATATATAAAGTGTGGCAAGCTTTCCCAGATATGTGCTCAAGAAAACTACTACATGTTTTTCTAAATACTAGACGTTTGGGTACTTTAAATTAAACTGCGAAAATGTCTTATATTAAGGAACAAAGGGTGTAGAGTTCACTCAAATTATCCCAGTAAAGCTAGTCACACGTTTGTCAAAATTAATGTTCATTATGTTATCGGAGGAGGTCTGTATGTTTGTCCCTAATGCCTGTCGACTACATACCTGACATCATGACGTAATGTTAAGTCATTTCCTTTTGTACAATGTCACTAAATTGTCAAGGCGGTGATGGCATTTTATTTTAGTTGAACTGCACAAAATATGCTTAAAAGAAGAGGAAAGGTCAGGAATGGTTCAATTTTTCAGAAAAAACTATGTATGCCTTCCCTCGACATCAGCCGTTGTTGCCTTATTTATTCCTTCAAGCAATTGGTTAGAAAGCAGGTCTTGGTACCTTTTCCCATTAAGAAATTGGAATGCTTATATTTGTGAGTCTATGCTTCAACTAGTGCCACTTTTATAGTAATCGGACTTTCGATATCTATGCAAACAGGGGATGCTTTCGATTTTAGTGGAGCGCACAAAAGTCCAAATGGTTCAACATTAGGAGCATGTTTTCTTCCAAACCTTTATATCCAATTGGTGGCACTATGAGCTGTTCATTACAAAGGTACATGGTTTGCTACTATCTTGCTACTCTTTTTGTCTTTGTCATTAGATAGTAATACTAGTGGTTTGCATGTGAATTTATTGGCGGGGTGGACCTACATTGGAGGTGCGAGGACATGATTTAATGATTGGATGCTCAATTTAGGTTGTATTGATTTCACCTCTTCCATCACTGCGAACATGGATATCCTTGAGTGCGATGAAGAATAGGCGCTATATTTCTGCTCTGAACAAGCAAATCAATTCATTATGAAATTTTCTGAAAATGGGCAAAACATGATTGTATCAAATTGTCGATTGCAAAACATGGCCGGATGCTAAAGCGGAAGAGGCGATGTTTAAACTGAAAATACAAGGTGGGGTATATGTTTAATAGCTGCTTGATATTTGTGCGAGCGAGAGATATGCCTTGCTATTGGCAAACAAACAAAGTGACCACAATTTTGGTCGAACTGCACAAGAGAATAGTATAGTCACTTTGCATGCGATTGCCATTTGAAAATAGACACGAGAAAGATTGGATAGTCACTTCATGAATTGCAGAAAATTAATCTTGTACTATTTATTGGCCAACACTAGGTGCTTCATTGCTTTGGTTTGATTATAAAATGGGCATCATTTTGCCTAAGTTAAAGTTTGTATTCGAAAATAGTCTCGTTGTGTGATCGAGAAGACCAAATCATATTGCGGTGGATGTTCCTCCATCATGTGTGGTTCATTCTCATGGTTCCATTGTTGGTGAAACCACTTACATTTGCAAGAGGAATTGTAGACTTCACAAACAAATTTTTCTTTCACTCTGTACTGAATGTTGGCCAAGAGAAGCATCCATGTTAGTAGGAAGAACATATGTTTTTTCTAGATCTTTGCTTTTGGAGCTACATATTTGTATATGATCTGTGAATCATTGAGATGCATTAACACGTTGATCTTATGTATGGGAATCATACTAGTTGGTTTTGAATTTGGGCTACTAATGTTAACATATTACAATGCCAGGCCTATGAGTCTCGTGTGAACATTTCGAACGGATCGGCTCTTCTTTGTTGTACTGACATGATCCTTATTTACTGTGTTCTCGGTGTTTACAAGTTACTAACGATTCCTTATTTACATTACGATCGGTGTTTACAAATTCTTGATTGATCACTAGCTAACCTACTAATGCGCTCTGGCAGTTTTAGTTGTGGCCTTAAGATTCGAAGTGGCAGTTTTTTTAATAAAAATGCCTACCTCTGAAGAAATTGACAAGCTGCTCTGAAGAAAATGCCATGTGAATCTGAAGAAACTGCCAGCAAAAACATTCGCAAGTGCCTTATCTCCCAGCGAAATCAGCTAATGCGATCCTACACGTACACCATCCGACCTACTTGATCCTACACGTACACTATCCGACCTACTCGATCCTACACGAATAAATAGCGGATCACGCACGTACTACCTCCTTTCCGGTTTGCAGGGCTCAATTCAAAAAACGACCTACTCGATCCTACACGAATAAATAGCGGATCACGCACGTACTACCTCCTTTCCGGTTTGCAGGGCTTAATTCAAAAATCTCACCAACCAAGGTAGATGATGAGTGGTGGAATCATTTTTCACAAGGAGGGACTACCTCATCAGGATGATTTGAGTGCACTCGTTTGACAGTCATGCCGACGTGCGACCCAGCACGGACAGGATGCACCATTGACGAGACGGGATGGCACTGTCATAATTTCAGTTTTTCTAGTTTTCTATGGCAAGCTGGCATGCTAAGCCATGCCTGCTTATACATTGAATTCCGATGACCGCGATGACCGTTGCATTTCCCACAACACGCTGGTTCGCCTACCTTCCACCTATAATGACTGTTTCTCGGGCTTCTCCGGTGGCACCATCACCCAACTCGCCCTATCCTCAGAAGCCCCCACCGGCCCGACATCGCTCGCCACTTATCCTCGCTCTCGCCACGTCCGCCATGCCTCCGCCCGTTCGGGATAGGCGATGCCGGAGGCGGTCACCGCCGAAACTAGTGTTCGGGTTTTCACCGGAAGGCAGACGGAGGGAGGAGGCATTCTATCGGTCTTTAGATGGCAATGCGGATTATGAGGAGTTGTTGGAGCGCGACCGCCTGGCGGAGGAGCAGCGTATCGCCGATTTGCTCCGCCATGAGACATGGAGCAACAGCGGCACCGATGCTCTGAGTCATGAGGAGAGCACCATAGCCCAGTTGGCCGATTACATGGAGGCGGTGATGTCTACTCATAACCTTCTTCTTGTAGACGTTGTTGGGCCTCCAAATGCGAGAGGTTTGTAGGGACGGTAGCAAATTTACCTCAAGTGGATGACCTAAGGTTTTATCAATCTGCGGGAGGCGTGGGATGAAGATTATGCATCTCAAGCAACCCTGCAACCAAATAACAAAGAGTCTCTTGTGTCCCCAACGCACCCAATACAATGGTAAATTGTATAGGTGCACTAGTTAAACAAAGAGATGGTGATACAAGTGCAATATGGATGGTAGATATAGGTTTCTGTAATCTGATAATATAAAAACAGCAAGGTAGCAAGTGGTAAAAGTGAGCGTAAACGGTATTGCAATGCTAGGAAATAAGGCCTAGGGTTCATACTTTCACTAGTGCAAGTTCTCTCAACAATAATAACATAATTGGATCATATAACAAAGAGTCATTCCAAAGTCACTAAAAGCGGAGAACAAACGAAGAGATTATTGTAGGGTACAAAACCACCTCAAAGTTATTCTTTCCAATCAAGCCATTGGGCTATTCCTATAAGTGTCACAAACAGCCCTAGAGTTCGTAGTAAAATAACAACTTAAGACACACATCAACCAAAACCCTAATGTCACCTAGATACTCGAATGTCACCTCAAGTATCCACGGGTATGATTATATGATATGCATCACACAATCTCAGATTCATCTATTCAAACCAACACAAAGAACTTCAAAGAGTGCCCAAAGGTTCTACCGGAGAGTCAAGACGAAAACGTGTGCCAACACCTATGCATAGATTCCCAAGGTCACGGAACCCGCAAGTTGATCACCAAAACATACATCAAGTGGATCAATAGAATACCCCATTGTCACCACGGGTATCCCACGCAAGACATACATCGAGTGTTCTCAAATCCTTAAAGACTCAATCCGATAAGATAACTTCAAAGGCAAAACTCAATCCATTACAAGAGAGTAGAGGGGGAGAAACATCATAAGATCCAACTATAATAACAAAGCTCGCGGTACATCAAGATCATGCCAAATCAAGAACACAAGAGAGAGAGAGAGAGAGAGAGAGAGAGAGAGATCAAACACATAGCTACGGTACATACCCTCGGCCGAGGGTGAACTGCTCCCTCTCGTCATGGAGAGCGCTGGGATGATGAAGATGGCCACCGGTGATGGATCCCCCTCGGCAGGGCCAAAGCAGGGCCCCGATTGGTTTTGGTGGCTCTGAGGCTTGCGGCGTGGAATTCCGATCTAGGTTTCTTTACGGGGTTTACGTATTTATAGGAATTTTTGGCGTCGGTCTCACGTCACTGAAGGTCTCGAGTCATCCACGAGATAGGGCGGCGCCAGGGGTGGCGCCCTCCACCCTCGTGGATGGCTCGGGACTCTTCTGGCCCAACTCTTTTACTCCGGGTCTTCTTTTGGTCCATAAAAAATCATCAAAAATTGGCACGTCAATTGTACTCCGTTTGGTATTCCTTTTCTGGTAAACTCAAAAAACAAGGAAGAAACAGAAACTGGCACTGGCTCTAGGTTAATAGGTTAGTCCCAAAAATCATATAAAACAGAATATAAATGCATATAAAACATCCTAGATGGATAATATAATAGCATGGAACAATCAAAAGTTATAGATACGTTGGAGACGTATCAAGCATCCCCTAGCTTAATTCCTGCTCGTCCTCTAGTAGGGAAATGCTAAAAACAGAATTTTTGATGTGGAATGCTACATAACATGTTTATCAATGTAATTTTCTTTATTGTGGCAAGAATATATAGATCCATAAGATTCAAAACAAGAGTTTAATATTGACATGAAAACAATAATACTTCAGGCATAGTAACAAAGCAATCATGTCTTCTCAAAATAACATGGCCAAAGCAAGCTATCCCTACAAAATCATATAGTCTGGCTAGGCTCTATCTTCATCACAAAAAATATTTAAATCATGCACAACCCCGATGACAAGCCAAGCAATTGTTTCATACTTTTGATGTTCTCAAACTTTTTCAACTTTCACGCAATACATGAGCATGAGCCATGGATATATCACTATAGGTGGAATAGAATGGTGGTTGTGGAGAAGACAAAAAAGAGAAGATAGTCTCACTTCAACTAGACGTATCAACGGGCTATGGAGATGCCCATCAATAGATATCAATGTGAGTGAGTAGGGATTTCCATGCAACGGATGCACTAGAGCTATAAGTGTACGAAATCTCAAAAATAAACTAAGTGGGTGTGCATCCAACTCGCTTGCTCACGAAGACCTAGGGCATTTTGAGGAAGCCATCATTGGAATATACAAGCCAAGTTCTATAATGAAAGATTCCCACTAGTATATGAAAGTGACAACATAGGAGACTCTCTATCTGAAGATCATGGTGCTACTTTGAAGAACAAGTGTGGTAAAAGGATAGTAGCATTGCCCCTTCTCTCTTTCTCTCTCTTTCTTTTGTTTTTTTGGGCCTTCTCTTTTTTTATGGCCTATTTTTTCTCTTTTTTTATTTTTCTTCTGGAGTCTCATCCCGACTTGTGGGGGAATCATAGTCTCCATCATCCTTTCCTCACTGGGACAATTCTCTAATAATGATGATCATCACACTTTTATTTACTTGCAACTCATGAATTACAACTCGATATTTAGAACAAGATATGACTCTATATGAATGCCTCCGTCGGTGTACCGGGATGTGCAATGAATCAAGAGTGACATGTATGAAAGAATTATTAAGGTGGATTTGCCACAAATATGATGTCAACTACATGATCATGCAAAGCAATATGACAATGATGAAGCGTCTCATAATAAACGGAACGGTGGAAAGTTGCATGGCAATATATCTCGGAATGGATATGGAAATGCCATAATAGGTAGGTATGGTGGCTGTTTTGAGGAAGGTATATGGTGGGTGTATGGTACCGGCGAAAGTTGCGCGGCACAAGAGAGGCTAGCAATGGTGGAAGGGTGAGAGTGCGTATAATCCATGGACTCAACATTAGTCATAATGAACTCACATACTTATTGCAAAAATCTATTAGTTATCAAGTACTACACGCATGCTCCTAGGGGGATAGTTTGGTAGGAAAACACCATCGCTCGTCCCCGACCGCCACTCGTAAGGAAGACAATCGAAAAACTAAATCATGCTCCGACTTCATCACATAACAGTTCACCATACGTGCATGCTACGGGAATCACAAACTTTAACACAAGTATCTCTCAAATTCACAACTACTCAACTAGCATGACTCTAATATCACCATCTTCATATCTCAAAACAATTATAAGGAATCAAACTTCTCATAGTATTCAATGCACTTTATATGAAAGTTTTCATTATACCCCTCTTGGATACCCATCATATTAGGACTAGTTTTATAACCCAAGCAAATTACCATGATGTTTAAGACTCTCAAAATAAAACCACCATCGTGCTCTAAAAAGATATAAGTGAAGCACTAGAGCAAATGACAAACTACTCCAAAAGATATAAGTGAAGATCAATGAGTAGTCGAATAATTATGCAACTATGTGAAGACTCTCTAACATTTAAGAATTTCAGATCTTGGGATTTATTCAAACAGCAAGAAAAACAAAATAAAATAAATTGACACTCCAAGCAAAACGCATATCATGTGGTCAATAAAAATATAGCTCCAAGTAAAGTTACAGATGAGCGAAGATTAAAAGAGGGATGCCATCCGGGCATCCCCAAGTTAAACTCTTAGTTGTCCTTGAATATTACCTTGGGGTGCCTTGGGAATCCCCAAGCTTAGGCTCTTGCCACTCCTTATTCCATAGTCCATCGAATCTTTACCCAAAACTTGAAAACTTCACAAGAGAAAACTTAAGAGAAACTTCGTAAGCTCCGTTAGTATAAGAAAATAAATCACCACTTAGGTACTGTTGTGAACTAATTCTAAATTCATATTGGTGTAATATCTACTGTATTCCAACTTCTCTGTAGTTCATACCCTCCGATACTACTCATAGATTCATCAAAATAAGCAAACGATACATAGAAAACAGAATCTGTCAAAAACAAAACAGTCTGTAGTAATCTGTAACTCTCGAATACTTCTGTAACTCCAAAAACTCTGAAATAAATTGGTGGACCTGAGGAATTTGTCTATTAATCTTCTGCAAACCGAATCAACTTAAAAGCGCTCTTCTGTAAAAAATGGCAGCTAATCTCGTGAGCGCAAAGTTTCTGTTTTTTACAGCAAGATCACATTAACTTTCACCCAAGTCTTACCAAAGGTTCTACTTGGCACTTTATTGAAACAAAAACTATAAAACGTGATTACTACAATAGCTTAATCATGTGAACACACAAAAATAGTACGGGTAAATATTGGGTTGTCTCCCAACAAGCGCTTTTCTTTAATGCCTTTTAGCTAGGCATGATGATTTCAATGATGCTCGCATAAAAGATAAGAATTGAAACATAAAGAGAGCATCATGAAGCATATTACTAACACATTTAAGTCTAACCCACTTCCTATGCATAGGGATTTTTTGAGCAAACAACTTATGGGAACAATATTCAACTAGCATAGGAAGGCAAAACAAGCATAACTTTAAAACTTTAAGCACATAGAGAGGAAACTTGATATTATTGCAATTCCTACAAGCATATATTCCTCCCTCATAATAATTTTCAGTAGCATCATGAATGAATTCAACAATATAACTATCACATAAAGCATTCTTTTCATGAGCCACAAGCATAGAATTTTTATTACTCTCCACATAAGCAAATTTCTTCTCATTCGGAATAATGGGAATATCATAAATAACTCGAATACTATAAATTGTTTCCACATTAAAAGAATAATGTTCAGAAAAAGGGTAATCATAATCATGACAAGTTTTGTAAATATAATCAACACTACTTTTTATAACATAAGTATCATCACAATAATCATCATAAGTAGCAACTTTGTTCTCATCATAATCAATTGAAACCTCTTCCAAGATAGTGGAATCATTACTAAATAAAGTCATGACCTCTCCAAATCCACTTTTATAATTATCACAATAATACTCAACATCCTCCAAAATAGTGGGATCATTAATTCCTAAAGTTGACACTCTTCCAAACCCACTTTCATCAATATAATCATCATAAATAGGAGGCATGCTATCATCAAAATAAGTATTGTCATCAAAACTTGGGGGACTAAAAATATCATCTTCATCAAACATAGCATCCCCAAGCTTGTGGCTTTGCATATCATTAGCATCATGGATATTCAAGGAATTCATACTAACAACATTGCAATCATGCTCATCATACAAAGATTTAGTGCCAAACAATCTAACATTCTTCTTCTAGAACTTGAGCACAATTTTTTTCCATCATTTTCACGAAAGACATTAAAAAGATGAAGCATATGAGGCAACCTCAATTCCAATTTTTTTGTAGTTTTCTTTTATAGACTAAACTAGTGATAAAACAAGAAACTAAAAGATTTGATTGCAAGATCTAAAGATATACCTTCAAGCACTAACCTCCCCAAAGACAGCAAGGCGGAAAAGAGCTTGATGTCTACTACGCAACCTTCTACTTGTAGACATTGTTGGGCCTCCAAGTGCAAAGGTTTGTAGGACAGTAGCAAATTTCCCTCAAGTGGATGACCTAAGGTTTATCAATCCGTGGGGGGCGTAGGATGAAGATGGTCTCTCTCAAGCAACCCAGCAACCAAATAACTGTAGGAGATATGCCCTAGAGGCAATAATAAATGCTATTACTTATCTCCATGTTCATAATTATGTTTATGTTCCATGCTATAACTGCTATGGTTCTCGAGTCTGCAATAACCACGAGGCTCGGAGGAAGACTCATATGCACGTGTGGAATAATAAACGGTAAAATGTATTCCTATTCTGCCTCTAAGACTAGCTCAAGTATTGCATGATGGTTCTGTTTTCCTCATCATGGGCATGTCTATACCAGCAACCTTGAGGGCACAATGTTAAGAGAACATTTGTGTTGAATCGACCCAGATTGATGTTATGCTAAGATATTCATTTGTCACAAGTTAATGTTACATAACACAGAGATGGTTAACGTTTGCATGATTCCTTAGACCATGAGAGTATCGAGTTTCTTCATTCTTGCTTCATGAACTTTGGGGTTTGTTAAACGTCATCCGTAAATGGGTGGCTATTACGGTGACTTACGGGTTCATGGAAAAGTGTGTCAAGTAACTTGATAGCTCAAGATTGGGATTTGCTCCTCCGACGATGGAGAGATATTCTCGGGCCCTCTCGGTATTACGGTATCCATAATCGTCGCGGACACCTTGTGATTTGATCATTGGGATGCCGGAACACGGAAACGAGAAAAGAGAACAAAACCGGCAACGCGGTAACTTGCATGATGGACAAATTGTTCGTCCATGGGGATGCAATAAATCTCACCTCGGTTGTTTGTGACATATCGCGAGGCAACAGGAATAGCTCACTGCAACTGGAGGTTCACTCGAATATTTATTCGTGTGGGTATAGGGGTCAATATGGGTGTCCACGGCTCCGATGTTAATCATTGATCGAAAGGGTTTCCAGGTCATGTCTATACTTCACCGAACCTATAGGGTCACACGCTTAAGGGTCATCTATCTGTTGAATACTAGACAGGGAGTCTGAGAGAAAATCATCGAAAAAGTTTCGGACAGCGGAAAAGTTTCACAGAGAGAGGTCATCGGATGAGTTTTGGTGAAACCGAAAAGTTGTTTTGGGATATACTATTAAGTCAAATTGGTTTCGTCACATGCCTGATAATTCTTGGAGGTGCAGGACTCATTACGGAAACTTTGGAATTTTCCGGGATAAAGCTGGAATTGCTCCGGAGCTGCCGGAACCACTTGAGATGCTTTGCAGATGAAAATCACCAATCCAGAATTTTTTCAGAACGCGTTGAAAATTATTTGAGTGGGTACTGGAAATTTTCTAAGCCCACATAAATATTTTCAGTTCAAATGAACGCTGAAAAATGTCGTCGTGAATAGTGAAAGTGCTTTTTGGGATATTTATGGAAAGCCACCTTTTGGGGCTTTTCCCAAAAGGCTTCTAGAAGGACTTGGGGATCAAGGAACCCCCTTTGGGGGGCCCCCATGAAGGTGGGACCTTGGAGGGTGCAGCTCCTCCATGGGCCTCCACTTGTCATCCCCTTATGCCCTTTATGCCCTTTATGTGTGACATAAAGTGTGGGCATTTTTGGGTTTTTCATGTGTCCCCTACCCCTTGGGTTTTCCTATAAATAGAGGTGGAGAGGCACTCTCCACACTCACTATTTCTCACATACAAGTGCCATGCAATGATCTCGGCTTCTCTCTCCCTCCCTTGAAATAGTTTCAGTAGAGCCGAAAGGTCATGCAGGTTCCCAAGCGGGGAACTAGTTCTGACGGCGAAACCACATCGGATAGATGACACCGTATGTGTGCAACTCAGAGAGACTGTAATTTCGGTCTTAGTTTGAGAGTGCCTCCCCAAGGGCTGTCCGCGTGAACGTCCGAGTTTCAAAGGTCCTCCGGCGGCTGTTCCGAGTGACCGTCTGAAGTTTCAAGGTCCTCTCCAAGGGGCTGTCCGCGATGACCGTCCAGGGGACCGTTTCACCACCTCCCGGAGGGCTGTCCGAGGGGCGGATGAGGTATACATCCTCGCAGTTGGGAGGTTGTAAAATCCTAGCTGCGGGGATCTGCACCGCCGATCGTCATCGACTCTACTTCCCGGCTGCCACGAAGTGCAGAAATCTAAAAAGATCAAACCTTTTATGCAGTCTCCATAGTGGTCCTGGGCTAGTGCGTAAGTCGGAATTTTTTTTGTTTTCTGCTACGTTACCCTACAGTGGTATCAGAGCCGTGCTATGCGTAGATGCAGGTTGCGATCTAGAATACATAGAGATGTATGGGTGTTGCACAATATAGTTTGTAGTAGATGAGTTCTATTACTGAAAATTATTTGTGCGGGTAGCAGATGAAATCTGTTACCCAATATTCTTGTTGCTTCCCTGGAATTTGCATATTTTTTATCTTGGTAACGGCATGGCGGATTTTCAATGTTCTGGCAATCCGCGATCCTGATTGATTAACAAAGTGCTAACAGTTCGTTGAAATCCACCGTAGTTAAAAAGAAAGATGAAATTTAGCAGACGAAAGGGCAATGCAGATATGATCTACACGGGGGTCATGCATATGACGAAGTTCAGTATGGGGCTCAAGATTTTATTATCTCGTGTTTCATACACCCCGCAAAGTTAATCTAGCGACTTGAATTATCATACTTGATGATGGACGTTGGTAGCTTCGGTTTATTTCGAAACCTTAGAAGCCACGAAAAACAAGTTTTTGCATGAACGGATTAGAGGCGTCTAACTTTGTTTTGCAGGAGGGTTATGCATGTGCATGTGATGTGGTATAGCAGTGCTCATAATAATTTGATTATGTATGAGATGACTATATGATGTAAATTTATTAACATGACTGCGTGTCATGATTGACATGATGGTCGGAGCCATATGATTGTCACTTTAATGACCTGCGTGTCAACCATAAGTAATGCACTTATTTTATTAGCTATAGAGATAGCAATATTATACGGTGCATCGACAAGGTGGTGGCAATCTTCGTGAAGGTGAACACCGACGCGAATGCCGTAACACCTAAGGAATGAAATACTTCTCCGTCGAGAAAGGGCTATACCATATCATGCTATTATAAATTTCTGAGATGTTTATCCCTTATGATGCACCCTTCTTGATTGGCGCTGGTAGTCGCTTTTTTATTAGGGTGATCTCTCACTTAAAATATCAAAGTAGTTAGTGTTCGCCCAAGTGTAGCACCATCTGAAATTCAGTATCTTTTAAAGTGCGCCATGTACACATGAGCACGAACGAATCGAGAGGAATGAGGCGGGTGATGTCAGACATCGCAGCAAGATCACTTGGTTGTCTTTGACGTTCAGGCAGGAGAGTCCTGAGCTCGAAACACGCCCATCGAAAGATGAACAAGAATCACATAGAGACGTGATCAGCAAGTTGGCCTACCGATTGAAATTCGTGTCATCAGTGATGAACCCGTCAATGGCATCGAATAGAAATATGGATCTTGAATCACCCTAAATCAATTATGAGAGATATTGAATTGAGTGGGAGCGCACTATAGAATTAACTTGTTTAATTCTTAGTGCAATTAATTATGAACACTGTCTAAATGTTTCTTGCAAAATAGTTGTAGAATAATGGCTCGCGTTTCCACCTTCCCTGTTAAAATTTAATAGCTGTTAAATATCTGGTTAAAACTTTACGATTGGTAAGCGCGATGTGAGGATTGTCCTCAAAAGTGCCGAGAAGGACCTTGTCCTATCGCATGCTTTCCGTATCCTCCCGCTAATGCTATGGATCATGTGACTCTCGTCCTTCGATCCAAAAGCTAGAATTCTGTTATGGTCAAGTGGAATATGTTTGCTTCCATGAAACCCAAACTTTGAAAGTTGGGATAGTTATATGATATTCATGGAACTAAAAATTGTTTTTAGATACAAACAAAGCAATGTTTGTTTGCAAGTATTAGTAAAAGTGTTTACTATGCATTTGACTGTTGGGAAAGGGATCCAAAAGAATGCCTGTCATATAATGAAAGGTGAATAAAACAACAACTTCAAGAGAAAGGAAGTGTCCAAAGGGTGTTAGTATGACTTACACACCTAGGAAGTCTGGGGCTAACGCCACTCTTAAGTTGGGTGCTTCTTTTTATAGTAGGAGAAATACTAAAAGTTAAACTGTTAGAAGTATAAAAGCGAAAAGAAAGATGAATGGAATATCCAGCTCATGTATGAATGTCATACAAGTTTTTGATGTATAGTAGGCTGGTCAAAGATATAGTTCTTGGGAATTATGGTTAAACATGTTAATCACTAATTCTTGGGTATTGTGAGTTAATCACAAAGATACCCGCTCGATTGCATTCAATTGCGAATCATTGTAAGAGCTACTATGGCCTAAAAAGACTAGCCAGAAATGAGGTTAAGGTATACACAGGGAACATAGTAAATGTTACTATACCTTTCATCGGTGTATTTCCGTCTATATTTATTTTCATAATTCATTTAGAGTTTTACAAACTCTAGCCCATTGCATAAGGTATCTTGCAAGAAGGTTGTTCATAAGAGAACTTTTTATGTTCGATGTTATGAATAACACAAGGGCCATACTTTCATTATGAATGAGATGTATGTTATGAATATTGATAATAATACAATACCTCTGGGTTTACTTTCATAATTCATTTTAGAGTTTCATACACTCTAGCCCATTGCACAATGTTTGTTGCAAAAGAGTTGTTCATAAAAACAACAATTGTTGTTAAGTATTATGAATAACATGAAGGGCCATGCTTCCATCCAATATGGGATGTATGTTATGAATATTGATGGTAATATGATACATCCATAACACTGACGCTAAATGTCGCAAGACTAAAAGAATACCACGCAAGTGTGGCACTACATTTGGTCACATTGGAGAAACCCGATTTTGAAGTCTTTTTGATTTTGAATCATCTGACACTTGCAACTTTCCTCCGAAAAGTGAAGTGACTAAAATACCGTTCACAGGCCATAAGGAACGAACAACAAACTTATTAGTGATCATACATTTGATGTGTGTAGTCCGATAAGTGTTGTCAGTGGTGGATATATTTATCTTCAGAAATGACTCAAGTAGATATATGGATATTTACTTGATGAGACGTAAGTCTGAATCTTTTGAAATAATTCGAAAGGTTTTCAAAAATGAAGTAGAAGTTATTGTAACAAGAAAATTATGTTTCTGCAATTTGATTGCACAAAGGAATATTTGAGTTACATGTTTAGCGAATGTCTGATGAGTTGTGAAACGGGTTTCATAACTTACACCTCCCGGAACACCACTATGAGTGGAATGTCTGTGAAGATGTAATCAAACCATTTATGACATGGTAAGATCAAAGATGACATAAATAAATTTGCCATTATCACTTTTAAAGAGTAATGCTTTAGAGACTGCGGCTTTTACACTGAAAAGAGCTCCATCAGGTCTGTTGAAATGATGGCATGGTATGGTACGCCCAACCATGTTATATCTTTTCTTAACATTTGGAATATGGGGCTTGTGTAAAAGGTTACAAACCTATTCCAAATCAGACAACTGCTACTTTGTAGGTTATACCGAAATGTTGGGTATTCCTCCCTCACTATACCGAGGAAAATAGTTTTGCCGCGAAATGGTGTGCTTTTAAAGAGAATGGTTCTTCAAAAAGGTGAGTGGGAGAATAGTGCAACTCGACGAGATAAACAGTATCTTCATCATCAGATCAAAGGAAAGAGACCTTGGAAGTAATTCTAGAGTTTCCTACTGCGACTGATACGGAAGTCTCTACAATAAAATGTATGAACTTCGGTCGAACTTGTAGCTGAACCACGTAGGCAAGGCTCGTGCAAACCTCTCAGGTGCGCAAACGAGATATTGTTGTTAGACGACATTATACCTATGATACACAAGGAAGCGTTGATGGGCCCTTGACTCCGGAATTGGCTAAATGCCAATACAACCCGAGTTAGTTTCCATATAAGTGATTGAAGATTAAAACCTTGATACACCTTTCGGAAGACTTAGAGTCTAACGAATATCTATGGAACTTAAAACTGATACGGATAAAAATGTTTTATCCATAAAGCTCGACTAGTTGAAAAGACAAGTTCAAGAGTAGACTACGATCAGGTTGTTTTCATCGTAGCGATGCTTAAAAATCGGTTGGGTTGAACTAGCAATTAATACAAATTTCAATCATGAGATATGAAACATTGATGACAATAGGATTTCCATCTGATGGAAATGAAACCAAGGACTTATATGTGTTACAGTCCAAGGCATTTTTGTCTATCCAGAGGATGCTAGTAAGGGTGCAAACTTCAGAGTTCCAGCGATGGACAGAAGAGAGCAAAATGGAGTTGGAATCTTCGTGCTTTGATGAAATGGTCAAAGGGGTTTGACTTCATCAATGGGTAACAAAGATGCTTGTAATTCAAGAAAGTAAGTGGGAGCGTAATAATATTTCTAAAAACCTTGTGTGCTTGACACATTGTTAATTGGAAATAAATTTCTTGACACGAATTAGGACTTCATTTGAAAATAGATTTTTGATGAAGTGCTTAGGCTAAATAGCCTCAATATTAGGCATAATGATCTATGGAGATAGATTTACCTAATATGGCTAAGCAATTAATACATATTGACAAGGTGCTAAAACCTTTTAGCATTTAAAACCGCCAAGGAGTGATTCTTGCCAGAGTCACATGGAAGAGTTCTTTGCAAGACTCGGTGTCCCAAAACACTAATGAGCAAAATACATGATGCAAATTCCACACACTTTTGTGTTTGGATTAATCATGTATTCCATGGTACGTAAAACAACCAGATATGTCCGATACTCCCAAGGTGTTGCGAATATGGATACTAAAGTGATCAAAGTACTGATCGTTGGACAACAGTGAAAGATGTCATTGAGTACTAGAGTAAGTACTGATGATATGTTTTCTCGCAAGCGGAGATCATGAAGAGTTCGTTGTAAAATGTTACATCGAAACAGTCTTCATCTTTTCTCCATGCGATTTTCGATTTAAGTTAAGGGTTTTGTGTAACACACAATATGGTGGCACAATTAGTTGGAATTTGTTCAAATAAGTTGTTGTGGCGAATTCTATAACAAAGGCAGAGTATGTTGCCGCTTTTAAAGCGACAAGGGAGATGTTGAATCATTAGTTCATTCATGAACTTAGTGTGGTTCCAAGAAGGCTTTGGTCAATGGGACACTATTGCAGATAGTTGCTCCATAACTTAGTCTGAGGAATCAGGTTTCGACCAATGATTCACATATATACAAAGCCAAGTCCGCACAAAATATGAATTTTGTGAAAGCGTGAAAACTTGAGGATATGCAGAGATACACATGGAGCTGAAGTTGTCAGATCCGATGGACATCGAGCTATACCACATCCAGTATTTTTACACGGTATGCCATAGGTGTAAAGTGCATTAGCATTAACTAGATTATTGACTCTAGTGCAAGTGGGAGTCTCATGGGAGATATGCCCTAGAGGCAATAATAAATGCTATTACTTATCTCCATTCTCATAATTATGTTTATGTTCCATGCTATAACTGCTATGGTTCTCGAGTCTGCAATAACCACGAGGCCCGGAGGAAGACTCATATGCACCTGTGGAATAATAAACGGTAAAATGTATTCCTAGTCCGCCTCTAAGACTAGCTCAAGTATTGCATGATGGTTACTGTTTTCACGATCATGGGCATGCCTATGCCAAGCAACCTTGAGGGCACAATGTTAAGAGAACATTTGTGTTGAATCGACCCAGATTGATGTTATGCTAAGAGATTCATTCGTCACAAGTTAATGGTACATAACACAGAGATGGTTAACGTTTGCATGATTCCTTAGACCATGAGAGTATCGAGTTTCTTCATGCTTGCTTCATGAACTTTGGGGTTTGTTAAACGTCATCCGTAAATGGGTGGCTATTCCATGACTTACGGGTTCATGGAAAAGTGTGTCAAGTAACTTGATAGCTCAAGATTGGGATTTGCTCCTCCGATGATGGAGAGATATTCTCGGGCCCTCTCGGTGTTACGGTATCCATAATCGTCTGGCCAGACACCTTGTGATTTGATCATTGGGATGCCGGAACACGAAAACGAGAAAAGAGAACAAAACTGGTAACGAGGTACCTTGCATGATGGACAAATTGTTCGTCCATGGGGATGCAATAAATCTCACCTCGGGTGTTTGTGACATATCGCGAAGCAACAGGAATAGCTCACTTTGCAGAATCGGAGGTTCACTCGAATATTTATTCGTGTGTGGGTATGAAATCGATATGGGTGTCCACGGCTCCGATGTTGATCATTGATCGGAAAGGATTCTGGTCATGTCTATACTTCACCGAACCTATAGGGTCACACGCTTAAGGGTCATCTATCTATTGAATACTAGACAGGGAGTCTGAGAGAAAATCACCGAAAAAGTTTCGGACAGCGGAAAAGTTTCGCAGAGAGAGGTCATCGGATGAGTTTCGATGAAACCGAAAAGTTGTTTCGGGATATACTATTAAGTCAAATTGGTTCCGGCACATGCCTGATAATTCTTGGAGGGTGCCAGTGTCATTCTGGAAACTTTCTGGAATTTTCCGGGATAAAAGCTGGAATTGCTCCGGAGCTGCCGGAACCACTTCAGATGCTTTTCGCAGATGAAAATCACTAATACAAAATTGTTTCGTTACGCGTTGAAAATTATTTGAGTGGGTACTGGAAATCTTCTAAGCCCACATAAATATTTTCATTTCGAACGGACGCTGAAAAATGTAAATGCGTGAATAGTGAAAGTGCTTTTTGGGATATTTATGGAAAGCCACCTTCTGGGGCTTTTCCCAAAAGGCTTCTAGAAGGACTTGGGGATCACGGAACCCCCCTTTGGGGGGCCCCCATGAAGGTGGGACGTTGGAGGGTGCAGCTCCTCCATGGGGCTCCACTTGTCATCCATTTATGCCCTTTATGCCCTTTATGTGTGACATAAAGTGTGGGCATATTTGGGTTTTTCATGTGTCCCCTACCCCTTGGGTTTTCCTATAAATAGAGGTGGAGAGGCACTATCCACACTCACTCTTTCTCACATACAAGTGCCATGCAATGATCTGGCTGCTCTCTCCCTCCCTTGAGAAATAGTTTCGTGAGAAAGGCTATGCAGGTTCAGCGGGGAACTAGTTCTGGGCAGTGAAGCCCTGCCGGATAGATGACACCGTATGTGTCCAACTCGAGAGAGATTGTAATTTCGGTCTTAGTTCGAGAGTGCCTCCCGAAGGGCTGTCCATGTGACCGTCCGAGTTTCAAAGGTCCTCCCGAAGGGCTGTCCGAGTGACCGTCCGAGTTTCGAAGGTCCTCCCGAAGGGCTGTCCGCGACACCGTCCGGGACTGTTCACCACCTCCAGGAGGCTGTGTCCGAGGGCGGATGAGGGTATACATCCTCGCGGTTGGGAGGTTGTAAAATCCTAGCCGCTTGAGGATCTGCACCGCCGATCGTCATCGACTCTACTTCCCGCTGCACTACGAGTCGGTAACGAAAAAGATCAAACCTTGTATGCAGTCTCCATAGTGGTCCTGGGCTGGTGCGTAAGTCGGAAATTTTTTGTTTTCTGCTACGTTACCCTACAATAGCAAAGAGTATCTTGTGTCCCCAACGCACCCAATACAATGGTAAATTGTATAGGTGCACTAGTTCGGCGAAGAGATGGTGATACAAGTGCAATATGGATGGTAGATATAGGTTTTTGTAATCTGAAAATATAAAAACAGCAAGGTAGCAAGTGGTAAAAGTGAGCGTAAACGGTATTGCAATGCTAGGAAACAAAGCCTAGGGTTCATACTTTCACTAGTGCAAGTTCTCTCAACAATAATAACATAATTGGATCATATAACAATCCCTCAACGTGCAACAAAGAGTCACTCCAAAGTCACTAATAGCGGAGAACAAACGAAGAGATTATTGTAGGGTACGAAACCACCTCAAAGTTATTCTTTCCGATTAATCCATTGGGCTATTCCTATAAGTGTCACAAACAGCCCTAGAGTTTGCAGTAAAATAACACCTTAAGACACACATCAACCAAAGCCCTAATGTCACCTAGATACTCCAATGTCACCTCAAGTATCCTCGGGTATGATTATACGATATGCATCACACAATCTCAGATTTATCTATTCAAACCAACACAAAGAACTTCAAAGAGTGCCCCAAAGTTTCTACCGGAGAGTCAAGACAAAAGCGTGTGCCAACCCCTATGCATAGGTTCCCAAGGTCACGGAACCCGCAAGTTGATCACCAAAACATACATCAAGTGCATCAATTGAATACCCCATTGTCACCACGGGTATCCCATGCAAGACATAGATCAAGTGTTCTCAAATCTTAAAGACTCAATGCGATAAGATAACTTCAAAGGGAAAACTTAATCCATTACTAGAGAGTAGAGGGGGAGAAACATCATAAGATCCAACTATAATAACAAAGCTCATGGTACATCAAGATCGTGCCAAATCAAGAACATGAGAGAGAGAGAGAGAACAAACACATAGCTACCGGTACATACCCTCAGCCCCGAGGGTGAACTACTCCCTCCTTGTCATGGAGAGCACCGGGATGATGAAGATGGCCACCGGTGATGGATCCCTCGTCCGGCAGGGGTGCGAACAGGGTCCCGATTGGTTTTGGTAGCTCTGAGGAGAGGCTTTATGGCGGAACTCCCGATCTAGGTTTCTTTCTTTGGGTTTCTGTATTTATATGAATTTTTGGCGTCGGTCTCACATCAGGGGGGTCTCCGAGTCATCCACGAGATAGGGGGCGCGCCCTCCACCCTCGTGGATGGCTCGGGACTCTTCTTGCCCAACTCTTTTACTCCGGGGGCTTCTTTTGGTCCATAAAAAATCATCAAAAATTGGCACGTCAATTGGACTCCGTTTGGTATTCCTTTTCTGTAAAACTCAAAAACAAGGAAAAAACAGAAACTGGCACTAGGCTCGAGGTTAATAGGTTAGTCCCAAAAATCTTATAAAATAACATATATATATATATATGCATATAAAACATCCAAGACTGATAATATAATAGCATGGAACAATAAAAAATTATAGATACAATGGAGACATATCAGTCGGCGCTTGACAAATAGCTACAGAGGTCGCCGGGCACGCACGCTTCATGACCTTGAATTTTACTACCAGCTAGTCAAGTGGGTTTCCTGCTTAGAAGCCGAAGCTTCGGTGGACCACGCTGTAATGGATAGGGCCAACGCACGCGAGCAACGCGCCCTCTCGCACCTCTGGCAAATCTGAGGCGAGGCGGAGGACGCCAGTGCCGGCATCGTCTAGTTAGCTAAGAGTAAGTTAGTACTTGTACACTACTAGAGTATTAGTGGGAGTAGATAGTTAACTTGCCTATGATGGTTGTCAACATGGAAGTTTAGGACTCTATATCTGGATCAAACCTTTTACTTTGCACTGAATGTTGAACTTTCCGTTTGAACGTATGGAATGGGCTGTTATTTTTTAAATGGGTTGTATTTGTCCACCACGGGTTTAGAGGCTGACTTGTGGGTGTCAACTAGGGTGTCAACTAGGCTGTGCGAGGCACTCTGGTCTGTCTAGACAGCCTTTTCTTTTATTTTTACCACAGACCACCCCAGTAGTTTTTTTTTTCTGAAAATGGCTAGCCCAGTTTTTTTGTACTTTGTCAAGTAAGTCGCGTTGTCAGGCCTGTTGGGCTGCAAATCTTTCAAGACGAGGAGAGCTTCATTCGACTGGCCCAGAAAATGGCCTATCAGTAATGAGAAATTGGTTGTACATTTCTAAAACACATCAAACCGGCCATTAGTTGAAAAAATTCATTTCGAGATTTTAAATTCCATTGATTTTTATGCATGGACAATTTGTTGGATTTTATATTGATATACATTTATTTTTAAAATTAGTTTGAATGTGACTCGAAATTTCAGGATTAAAAACAGTTTGGACCGCTTTTGAAATATACAAAATTTCGTATAATTTTTAACCATGGCCACAATAAGGGCTGTAATGCTAACAAAAAAGAATATGGGCTCAAAAAACCTTAAGAATTAGCAAATGGGCTGTAAATTATTAGAAATAATGGCAGATGGGCTGTATCTGTTTTCCATGATTTGAGGATTTCTTAAAAAAGGTTGGTGCACAGCAAAGGATCGTTGGATGTCCATCCAACGGGCCGTCGTCTTCTTCAATCTCTGCTCTTCCAGCTCCACCGCTCAAACAAGCGCCGGTGGGACTGTCTCCCTTCCTCCTCAAGGCCGGCTTGCCGCGACAGCCTCACCGCCCCATCGTACTCCATCACTGGCCTAGCCATCCCTCTACTCACCCACACCTACTATTATTCTCCGGCTGACAGCGGGCAGACGAACCAAGAAACCTCGTACTCTCCCCTCCGGCGGAAACAACTGCTAAGTTTTCCCTGGCTCCGTGCCATTCCCTTCCTAGGCCTCGCCGTCGTCCACCGCCATGGAGCTCTCGACGCGGCGTGGTCAACGTGGTCAACGAACGACATCCATCGGAAGTGGACTGTACGTGGAGAGGCTGGCAGATGGGTCCACGGCCGCACACAAGGAAGTTCCTCCTTATTACGCGCAAAATAATGATTCCTCCACCTGACAGCTAGGACCCACCGGAAGGGCCTCTGTATTTCACGAAAAAAACGTTCCCCCTGCTGACAGGTCGGACCCACCAGCTATATCTTCGCACGCAAGGAAGTGCCTGTTGGGGAACGTAGTAATTTCAAAAATATTCCTAGGCACACACAGGATCATGGTGATGCATAGCAACGAGAGGGGAGAGTGTTGTCCGCATTGCCCTCGTGAGAGCGAAAGCAGGGAGGCGTTAGCACAACGCGGTTGATGTAGTCGTACGTCTTCACGATCCGACCGATCAAGCACCGAACGCACGGCACCTCCGAGTTCAGCACACGTTCAGCTCGATGACGTCCCTCGAACTCCGATCCGGCCGAGCTTTGAGGGAGAGTTCCGTCAGCATGACGGCGTGGTAACGATGATGATGTTCTACCGATGCGAGGCTTCGCCTAAGCACCGCTACGATATTATCGAGGTGGATTATGGTGGAGGGGGCGCCGCAGACAGTTAAGAGATCAAGAGATCAATTGTTGTGTCTATGGGGTGCCCCTCCTCCGTATATAAAGGGGGAGGAGGAGAGAGCCGCCAAGGGGTGGCGCGCCTAGAAGGGGAAACCTACTCCAAGTAGGTTTGCCCTCCCTTCCTTGTCCAAGAAGGAGGGGGAGGAAGGAGTGGGAGAGGGAAGGCAAGGGGGCGCCGCCCTTCCTTGTCATATTCGGACTCAAGGGAGGCGCCTCTTGCCTGGCCGCCCCTCTCTCCACTAGGGCCCAACAAGGCCCATTAGTTCGGGGGTTCGGTAACCCCTTACTCAATAAATGTCCAAAACCTTCCGGAACCTTTCCGGTGTCCAAACATAGTCGTCCAATATATCGATCTTTACATCTCGACCATTTCGAGACTCCTTGTCATGTCCGTGATCACATCCGGGACTCCGAACAACCTTCGGTACATCAAAACACATAAACTCATAATATAACCGTCATCGAACTTTAAGCATGCGGACCCTACGGGTTCGAGAACTATGTAGACATGGCCGGGACACGTCTCCGGTCAATAACCAATAGCGGAACCTGGATGCTCATATTGGCTCCCACATATTCTACGAAGATCTTTATCAGTCAAACTGCATAACAACATACCTTGTTCCCTTTGTCATCGGTATGTTACTTGCCCGAGATTTGATCGTCGGTATCTCAATACCTAGTTCAATCTCAAGCAAATCTCTTTACTCGTTCTGTAATACATCATTCCGCAAATAACTCATTAGTTGCAATGCTTGCAAGGCTTATAGTGATGTGCATTACCGAGTGGGCCTGGAGATACCTCTCCGACAATCGGAGTGACAAATTCTAATCTCGAAATACGCGAACCCAACAAGTACCTTTGGAGACACCTGTAGAGCACCTTTATAATCACCCAGTTACGTTGTGATGTTCGGTAGCACACAAAGTGTTCCTCCGGTAAACGGGAGTTGCATAATCTCATAGTCATAGGAACATGTATAAGTCATGAAGAAAGCAATAGCAGAATACTAAATGATCGTGTGCTAAGCTAACAGAATGGGTCAAGTCAATCACATCATTCTCCTAATGATGTGATCCCGTTAATCAAATGACAACTCATGTAAATGGCTAGGAAACATAACCATCTTTGATCAACGAGCTAGTCAAGTAGAGGCATACTAGTGACACTTTGTTTGTCTATGTATTCACACAAGTATTATGTTTCCGGTTAATACAATTCTAGCATGAATAATGAACATTTATCATGATATAAGGAAATAAACAATAACTTTATTATTGCCTCTAGGGAATATTTCCTTCAGTGCCTCCTTATTAGCACAAAAAATGAATACTCCCCTTGCTAGGTGGGACCCACCATAGTGGGCGGCTGACTTGTCGGCCTACTAAGATGACAGGGACGGAGGGCTTTGTCAACTTAGTCAATATGAACGATTCTAGCTCCAGTGACCGTACGATGTCCATCCAACGGCCGTAGTGCTTCTTCAACCTCTGGTCTTCTTGCTCCATCCGCCCAAATCAGCGCCGGTCATGTCGTGTGCTCCTGCCTCCCGTGGCCGGCTGTGATGTCGCGAAGGCCTCACGCCCGCTACTACTCCCACTGCTGGTCAGGCCCTGCAGTGACGACAGCCTCACACCGCAGCCGATCCGGTGAACCCTCGTACTCCTCTCCGCGTGGGCAACCACTGTCGCATCTTCCTCAGCTCTGCGTCGTCCCCATCCTAGGCCTCGCCCTCGTGCACCGCCTTGGTGCTCTTGGCGCGGCGTGATCAATGTGGTCAAGGAACGACTTCCATTGGAAGAGTACTATACGTGGAGAGGCTGACAATTGGGTCCACGGCAGCAGCAAGGAAGTGCCTCCTTATTACGCGCAAAATAATTATTCCTCCACGTGACAGTAGGGACCCACTGGACGGGCCACCGTATTTCACAAAAAAAATGTTTCCCCCTGACTACTGGAACCCACCAGCTACATCCTCGCACGCAAGGAAGTGCGTCCATATTACGGGCAAAAAAATGATTCGCCCCTGACTGTTGGGACCCACCAGCTACATCTTCGCATGCAAGGAAGTGCCTGACAGTCGGGACCCACCTGGTCGAAGCGTACGTAGCATTGTCATTCTGGTCACGAACGTGTACGTACATACGATCGGTCTGTCTGCAGGCTGCAGCGATGAACGATGGCCGTGTAAGGAAGGGCACGTGTCGTAGTAGAGGTGTGCACGTGTCGTAGTAGAGGCACGCATGTAGCATGTCACGCAGTCCCGTTAATATCATGTACACGTAAGTACAGCGGCCAGGGTGCAAGAAAGTAAATACAGCCACGTACGTACATATGGGCGGGGTCTCGAACGCCTACTCGCGCATACGTATGGTCAGGGCTCGTGTACATGGTTGGGTCGGAACGGAGAAACTGCGTCGTCGTGTTCATGGGGATGCAACGGAATGCGTTGTGTTCATCGGGAGCCAACCGGCTTGGATGGAACAGCCGATCGAAACGAGGCCTGGCGTACCGCAGAACGGAGGAAACAGCCTTGTATTCGACCGGCCACGGTCAAGACGGGATCCTGTTCATTGGGCGGGGTCTGGCATACCGCAAAATGGAGGAAACGGACTTCTCTTGGACCTCCTATGGTCGAAACTGGGTCCTGTTGATCGGGAGGGGTGTTTCATACCGCAAAACGGATTAAACAGACTTGTGTTGGAGCGCTACGGTCGAAACGGGGGTCCTGTTCATCGGGAGGGGTGTGGCGTACCGCAAAACGGGACTCCATGGGATACTGTTCATCTCCACCGTCTACCTCCTCCAGCCTCCACGGGCTACTGTTCGTCCACCGTCGACCTCCTCCAGCCTCCACCTGCGACTGTTCATCCACAGTCTCCTGTTCATCCAGCCTCCACCGCTCCTCCACCGGCTACTATTCAACCAGCCCTATCCACGGAGTCCTGTTCAACCACCCCTCCACGGGCTCTCGCTCATCCAGCCCTCCACCGCCATCGCTCAACTAGCACTCCACGGGATCCTGTTCATCCAGCCCTCCACGGGGTCCTGTTCATCCACCCACAACCGGCTCGATCGGGGTCCTGTTCATCAAGTAACAACGGCCTCTACTACCACGGGGTCCTGTTCATCCAACCCCCCACCGGGAACTGTTCATCCAACCCCCCCCCCCCCAACAATGCTCACTGTTCATCAAGAGGTAGCAACGATCGGCTTCAATTAGCAGCAGTAGTGAAGGAATCGCTCGATCGGGTTCAGTTAACAGCAAGGGATCGATCTGGGTTCAGTAACGTAGCTATTGCAATCGCTCAAGTTCAGTTAGAGTGCAATGCCTCGCACACACGTGCGTACATGTATGAGAGAAACGCGCAAACCTCCATGCATCGCTCGGGCCCGACCACCCACCGTAACCGGGAACTCCCCGATATTTTCCTCGCCCTCGCTTCTACCACGGTTTTTCCTGTCATGGACGGCCCAAAGAATGTCATGCATCTGCGTCTCTGGTCCGCCCAGGACGAAAAGCCCATTTTCTGTCATGATTTTTTGTCATAAAAGTAGGAGCCCACCACATCTATGATGATACCGGGTTTTGTCACAATTATCGTCATAGAAGTGTCATAAGTATGACAGAAAAAAAAATCGTTCGGCCCAAAATGTCATGGATGTGTCTTTTTTTTTGTAGTGGTATTAACTGGAAACTTGATACATGTGTGAATACATAGACAAAACAGAGTGTCCCTAGTATGCATGTACTTGACTAGCTCGTTAATCAAAGATGGTTAAGTTTCCTGACCATAGACATGTGTTGTAATTTGATGAACGGGATCACCTCATTAGGAGAATGATGTGTGGACAAGACCCATCCGTTAGCTTAGCATTATGATCGTTAATTTTATTGCTATTCCTTTCTTCATGACTTATGCATATTCCTTTGACTATGAGATTATGCAACTCCCGAATACCAGAGCAACACCTTGTGTACTATCAAACGTCACAACGTAACTGGCTGATTATAAAGAAACTCTACAGGTGTCTCCGAAAGTGTTTGTTAGGTTGGCATAGATCGAGATTAGGATTTGTCACTCCGAGCATCGGAGAGGTATCTCTAGGCCCTCTCGGTAATGCACGTCATTATAAACCTTGCAAGCAATGTGACTAATGACTTAGTTGCGGGATGATGCATTACGGAAGGAGTAAAGAGAATTGCCGATAACGAGATTGAACTAGGTATGAGGATACCGACGATCGAATCTCGGGCAAGTAACATATCGATGACAAAGGGAATAACGTATGTTGGTATTGTGGTTTGACCGATAAAGATCTGCGTACAATATGTAGGAACCAATATGAGCATCCAGGTTCCACTGTTGGTTATTGATCAGACATGTGTCTCGATCATGTCTACATAGTTCTCGAACCCGTAGGGTCTGCACGCTTAACGTTCGATGACAATTTGTATTATGAGTTATGTGTTTTGGTGACCGAAGATTGTTCGGAGTCCCGGATGAGATCACGGACATGACGAGGAGTCTCGTAATGGTCGAGAGGTAAAGATTGATATATTGGATGAAGGTATTCAGATACCGGAATGGTTTCGGTACGTTTCAGATATTTATCGGGGCACCGAGGGGTTACCGGAACCCCCCGGGGAAGTAATGGGCCTTCATTGGCATAGGGGAGAAAGAGAGGGGAGCCTGCAAGGTGGCACCCACCCCCCAAGGGAGTCTGAATTGGACAAGGGGAGGGGGTGCGGCCCCCTTTCCTCTTTCCCTCTGCCTCTCCCTCTCCTTCCCTCTTTCCCTCCATGAAAAGAAAAAAAAGGGGCGAGAATCCTACTAGGAGTGGAGTCCTAGTAGGACTCCCCCCTGGCGCGCCCCTTGGTGGCCGGCCTCCTCCTACCCTCCTTTATATACGGGGGCAGGGGGGCACCCCAAAGCATAACGGTTATTCTCTTAGCCGTGTGCGGTGCCCCCCTCCACAGTTTACTCCTCCGGTCATAGCGTCGTAGTGCTTAGGAGAAGCCCTGCGCGGATCACATCACCGTCACCGTCACCACACCATCGTGCTGACGAAACTCTCCCTCGACCGTCTGCTAGATCAAGAGTTTGAGGGATGTCATTGAGCTGAATGTGTGCTGAACTCGGAGGTGTCGTATGTTCAGTACTAGATTTGTTGGATCGGGAAGACGTTCGAATACATAAATCGCGTTACCCTAACGCTTCCGCTTTCGGTCTACGAGGCTACGTGGACACACTCTCCCCCTCTCGTTGCTATGCATCTCCTAGATAGATCTTGCGTGATCGTAGGAATTTTTTTTGAAACTACATGCTATGTTCCCCAACAGTGGCATCCGAGCCAGGTCTATGCGTAGATGATATGCACGAGTAGAACACAAAGAATTGTGGGCGATAATAGTCATACTGCTTACCACCAACGTCTTATTTTGATTCGACGGTATTGTTGGATGAAGCGGCCCGGACCAACCTTACATGACCACGTTCATGAGACCGATTCCACCGACATACATGCAACTTGTTTTGCATAAAGGTAGCTGGCAGTTGTCTGTTTCTCCAACTATAGTTGAATCGAATTTGACTATGGCCGGTCCTTGTTGAAGGTTAAAACAGCACACTTGACGAAAAATCGTTGTGGTTTTGATGCATAGGTAAGAACGGTTCTTGCTAGAAGCCCGTAGCAGCCACGTAAAACTTGCAACAACTAAGTAGAGGATGCTACCTCTTGAGCATGCATTGGTTTTCCCTTGAAGAGGAAAGGGTGATGCAGGAAAGTAGCGTAAGTATTTCCCTCAGTTTTTGAGAACCAAGGTATCAATCCAGTAGGAGACTACACACAAATCGTCTAATACCTGCACAACAATCAAGAACCTTGCAACCAATGCGATAAAGGGGTTGTCAATCCCTTCACGGCCACTTGCAAAAGTGATATCTGGTAAAGATAATAAGATAAATATTTTTGGTATTTTTGTTACATAGATTGAAAAGTAAAGATTGCAGAATAAATAGTAAACTAGAATTATAGATCGGAAACTTATATGATGTAAAGTAGACCCGGGGGCCATAGGTTTCACTAGTGGCTTCTCTCATGATAGCATATATTACGGTGGGTCAACAAATTATTGCCGAGCAATTGATAGAAAAGCACATAGTTATGAGAATATATAGGCATGATCATGAACATAGGCATCACGTTTGTGTCAAGTAGACCAAACGATTCGCATCTACTACTATTACTCCAGGACATCGACCGCTATCCAAAGATGCATCTAGAGTATTAAGTTCATAAGAACGGAGTAACGCATTAGGCAAGATGACATGATGTAGAGAGGGATAAACTCAAGCAATATGATATAAACCCCATCTTTTTATCCTCAATGGCAACAATACAATACGTGTCGGTTCCCTTTCTGTCACTGGGATCAAGCACCGCAAGATTGAACCCAAAGCTAAGCACTTCTCCCATTGCAAGAAAGATCAATCTAGTAGGCCAGACTAAATCGATAATTCGAAGAGACTTGCAAAGATATCAAATCATGCATATAAGAATTCAAAGAAGAATCAAATATTGTTCATACATAATCCTGATCATAAACCCACAATTCATCGGATCTCGACAAACACACCGCAAAAAGTATTACATCCAATAGATCTCCAAGAACATTGAGGAGAACTTTGTATTGATAACCAAAGAGAGAGAAGAAGCCATCTAGCTAATAACTATGGACCCGAAGGTCTGTGGTAAACTACTCACACATCATCGGAGAGGCTATGGTGTTGATGTAGAAGCCCTCCGTGATCGAATCCCCCTCCGATAGATCACCGGAAAAGGCCCCAAGATGAGGTCTCACGGGTACATAAGGTTGCGGCGGTGGAAAAATGGTTTCATGGCTCTCCTGGATGTTTTCAGGGTATAAGAGTATATATAGGCGAAAGAAGTAGGTCGGTGGAGCTATGAGGGGCCCACGAGGGTGGGGGGCGCGCTACCCCCCTGGGCGCACCCTCCTGCCTTGTGGTTGCCTCGTTGTGTCTCTTACTTCCACTCCAAGTCTCCTGGATTGCGTTTGTTCCAAGAAAGATCCTCGCGGAGGTTTCGTTCCGTTTGGATTCCATTTGATATTCCTTTTCTGCGAAACACTGAAATAGGCAAAAAAAAGCAAAGAATCGGCACTAGGCCTCCGGTTAATAGGTTAGTCCCAGAAATAATATAAAAGAGCATATTAAAGCCCATTAAACGTCCAAAATAGATAATATAATAGCATGGAACAATCAAAAATTATAGATACGTTGGAAACGTATCAGCATCCCCAATCTTAATTACTGCTTGTCCTTGAGTAGGTAAATGATAAAAACAGATTTTTTTGATGTGGAATGCTACCTAACATAATTTTCAATGTAATTTTCTTTATTGTGGCATGAATTTTCAGATCCGAAAGATTCAAGACAAAACTTTAATATTGACATAAAAATAATAATACTTCAAGCATACTAACTAAGCAATTATGTCATCTCAAAATAACATAGCCAAAGAAAGCTCATCCCTAGAAAATCATATAGTTTGGCCATGCTCCATCTTCGTCACACAAAATGAGCTCATCATGCACAACCCCGATGACAAGCCAAGCAATTGTTTCATACTTTAGTATTCTCAAACTTTTTCAACTTCCACGCAATACATGAGCGCGAACCATGGACATAGCACTATGGGTGGAATAGAATATGATGATGGAGGTTGTGTGGAGAAGACAAAAACGGAGAAAGTCTCACATCGATGCGGCTAATCAACGGGCTATGGAGATGCCCATCAATTGATGTCAATGTGAGGAGTAGGGATTGCCATGCAATGGATGCACTAGAGCTATAAATGTATGAAAGCTCAACAAAAGAAACTAAGTGGGTGTGCATCCAACTTGCTTGCTCACGAAGACCTAGGGCATTTGAGGAAGCCCATTGTTGGAATATACAAGCCAAGTTCTATAATGAAAAATTCCCACGAGTATATGAAAGTGACAAAATAAGAGACTCTATATCATGATGATCATGGTGCTACTTTGAAGCACAAGTGTGGAAAAAGGATAGTAGCATTGTCCCTTCTCTCTTTTTCTCTCATTTTATTTGGGCCTTCTCTTTTTTTATTTGGCCATTCTCTTTTTTTGTCCTTTCACTCTTTTTTTATTTGGCCTTTCTTTTTTTTATTTCTTCCCACGGGACAATGCTCTAATAATGATTATCTCACACTTCTATTTATTTACAACTCAAGGATTACAACTCGATACTGGAACAAAATATGACTCTATATGAGTGCCTCCGGCAGTGTACCGGGATGGGAAATGAATCAAGAGTGACATGTATGAAAAATTATGCATGGTGGCCTTGCCACAAATGCGATGTCAACTACATGATCATGCAAGGCAATATGACAATGATGAAGCGTGTCATAATAAACAAAACGATGGTAAGTTGCATCGTAATATATCTCGGAATGGCTATGGAAATGCCATAATAGGTAGGTATGGTGGCTGTTTTGAGGAAGATATAAGGAGGCTTATGTGTGATAGAGCGTATCATATCATGGGGTTTGGATGCTTGGCGTGAAGTTTGCACCAACTCTCAAGGTGAGAAAGGGCAATGCACGGTACCGAAGAGGCTAGCAATGATGGAAGGGTGAGAGTGTGTATAATCCATGGACTCAACATTAGTCATAATGAACTCACATACTTATTGCAAAAATCTACAAGTCATCAAAGCCAAGCACTACGCGCATTCTCCTAGGGGATAGATTGGTAGGAAAAGACCATCGCTCGTCCCCGACCGCCACTCATAAGGAGGACAATCAAAGAAACACCTCATGCTTCACATTTGTTACACAACGGTTACCATACGTGCATGCTACAGGACTTGCAAACTCCAACACAAGTATTTCTCAAATTAACAATTACTCAACTAGCACGACTCTAATATTACCATCTTCATATCTCAAAACAATCATCAAGTATCAAACTTCTCATAGTATTCAATGCACTCTATATGGAAGTTTTTATTATATCATATTAGGACTAATTTTATAGCCAAAGCAAATTACTTTGATGTTCTAAAAGACTCTCAAAATAATATAAGTGAAGCATGAGAGATCAATAATTTCTATAAAATAAAACCACCACCGTGCTCTAAAAAGATATAAGTGAAGCACTAGAGCAAAATTATCTAGCTCAAAAGATATAAGTGAAGCACATAGAGTATTCTAATAAATTCCGACTCATGTGTGTCTCTCCCAAAAGGTGTGTACAACAAGGATGATTGTGGTAACTAAAAAGCAAAGACTCAAATCATACAAGACGCTCCAAGCAAAACACATATCATGTGGTGAATAAAAATATAGCCTCAAGTAAAGTTACCGATAGACGAAGACGAAAGAGGGGATGCTTGCCGGGGCATCCCCAAGCTTAAGCTTTTGGTTGTACTTGAATTTTAACTTGGGGTGCCTTGGGCATCCCCAAGATTAGGCTCTTTCCACTCCTTATTCCAAAATCCATCAACTCTTTACCCGAAAACTTGAAAACTTCACAACACAAAACTTAAACAGAAAATCTCATGACCTCCGTTAGTGTAAGAAAACAAACCACCACTTTAAGTTACTTTAATGAACTCATTCTTTATTTATATTGGTGTTAAACCTACTTTATTCCAACTTCTCTATGGTTCATACCCCCCAATACTACTCATAGATTCATCAAAATAAGCAAACAACACGCGAAAAACAGAATCTGTCAAAACAGAACAGTCTGTAGCAATCTGTATCAAACAAATACTTATGGAACTCCAAAAAATCTGAAATAAATTGGTGGACGTGAGTAATTTGTCTATTAATCATCTTCAAAAATAATCAACCTAAAATAGCTCTCCAGTAAAAAATGGCATCTAATCTCGTGAGCGCAAAAGTTTCTATTTTTTACAGCAAGATTGCAAAGACTTCACCCAAGTTTTCCCAAAGGTTCTACTTGGCACAAACAGTAATTAAAACATAAAATCACATCTAAACATAGGCTATATGAATTATTTATTACTAAACAGGAACAAAAAGAAAATAACAAAAATAAATTGGGTTGCCTCCCAAGAAGCGCTTTTCTTTAAATCCTTTTAGCTAGGCATTGATAATTTCAATGATGCTCATATAAAAGAGAAGAATTGAAGCACAAGAGAATCATAAAACATGTGACAAACATATCTAAGTCTAACGTACTTCCTATGCATAGGCATTTTATAAGCAAACAAAGTATCAAGGCAAGCAAAAACTACCATATGCAAGGAAGAAGAAAGAAACAATAGCAATCTCAACATAACAAGAGGTAATTTATTAACATGAAAATTCCTACAACCATATTTTCCTCTCTCATAATAATTACATGTAGGATCATAAGAAAATTCAACAATATAGCCATCACATAACATATTCTCAACATGATCCACATGCATGCGAATTTGACACTCTATCAAAATAGTGGGATTAACATTAACTAAAGCCATGACCTCTCCAAACCCACTTTTATCAAAAATTTCATAATATTGAACATTCTCAAAATATGTGGGATCTAAATTTGACACTCTTCCAAACCCACTTTTGATATTATTGTAAACACTATTGTCAATCTCATATTCATCTTGGGGCTTAAATAAATTTTCAAGATCATAAGAAGAATCACCCCAATCATGATCATTGCAACAATTAGTGGACATAGCAAAACTAGCATCCCCAAGCTTAGGGTTTTGCATATCATTAACACAATTGAAATTAATAGAATTTATAATAACATAATTGCAATCATTCTTTTAATTCAAGGCACTATCGTGAATCACTTTATAATTTTCTTCTTTTAACACTTCACAGTTTTCAGATTCACGAATTTCAAGCAAAACCTCATAAAGATAATCTAGTGCACTCAAATCACTAGCAATTGGTGCATCATAGTTGGATCTTTTAAAAAGATTAGTAAGTGGATGAGGATCCATAAACTTTTAGCAATTGAAGATGCAAGCAAAAATAAGGCACATGTAACACAAGCAAACAAAAGATCGAACGAAAGAAGGGCAAAGAAAAGGCAATTTTTTCGAAAATCGTTTTAGAAGTGGGGGAGAGGAAAACGAGAGGCGAATGGAAAATAATGTAATGCGAGGGAGAAGAGTTTGTGATGGGTACTCGGTATGTCTTGACTTGAGCGTAGATCTCCCCGATAACGGCGCCAGAAATCCTTCTTGCTACCTCTTGAGCATGCATTGGTTTTCCCTTGAAGAGGAAAGGGTGATGCAGCAAAGTAGCGTAAGTATTTCCCTCAGTTTTTGAGAACCAAGGTATCAATCGAGTAGGAGACCACATGCAAATCGCCTAGTACCTGCACAAAAATCAAGAACCTTGCAACCAACGTGATAAAGGGGTTGTCAATCCCTTCACGACCACTTGCAAAAGTGATATCTGATAAAGATAATAAGATAAAATATTTTTGGTGTTTTTGTTATATAGATTGAAAAGACTGCAGAATAAATAGTAAACTAGAATTATATATGATGTAAAGTAGACCCAGGGGCCATAGGTTTCACTAGTGGCTTCTCTCATGATAGCATATATTACGGTGGGTGAACAAATTACTGCCAAGCAATTGATAGAAAAGCGCATAGTTATGAGAACATCTAGGCATGATCATGAACATAGGCATCACGTCCGTGTCAAGTAGACCAAAACAATTACGCATCTACTACTATTACTCCACACATCGACCGCTATCCAAAGATGCATCTAGAGTATTAAGTTCATAAGAACAGAGTAACGCATTAGGCAAGATGACATGATGTAGAGGGATAAACTCAAGAAATATGATATAAACCCCATCTTTTTATCCTCGATGGCAACAATACAATCTGTGTCGGTCCCCTTTCTGTCACTGGGATCGAGCACCGCAAGATTGAACCCAAAGCTAAGCATTTCTCCCATTACAAGAAAGATCAATCTAGTAGGCCAGACTAAACCGACAATTCGAAGAGACTTGCAAAGATATCAAATCATGCATATAAGAATTCAGAGAAGAATCAAATATTGTTCATAGATAATCTTGATCATCAACCCATAGTTCATCGGATCTCGACAAACACATCGCAAAAATTATTGAGAACCAAAGAGAACTTTGTATTGAGAACCAAAGAGAGAGAAGAAGCCATCTAGCTAATAACTATGGGCCCGAAGGTCTGTGGTAAACTACTCACACATCATCGGAGAGGCTATGGTGTTGATGTAGAAGCCCTTCGTGATCGAATCCCCCTCCAGCAGATCACCGGAAAAGGCCCCAAGATGGGATCTCACGGGTACAGAAGGTTCCGGCGGTGCAAAAGTGGTTTCGTGGCTCTCTGGATGTTTTCAGGGTATAAGAGTATATATAGGCGAAAGAAGTAGGTCGGTGGAGCTACGAGGGGCCCACGAGGGTGGGGGGCGCGCCCTCCTGCCTTGTGGCCGCCTCGTTGCGTCTCTGACTTCCACTCCAAGTCTCCTGGATTGCGTTTGTTCCAAGAAAGATCCTCGCGAAGGTTTCGTTCCGTTTGATATTCCTTTTCTGCGAAACACTGAAATAGGCAAAAAAACAGCAACTGGCACTGGGCCTCCGGTTAATAGGTTAGTCCCAAAAATAATATAAAAGAGCATATTAAAGCCGATTAAACATCCAAAACAGATAATATAATAGCATGGAACAATCAAAAATTATAGATACGTTGGATACATATCAAAGGACGTCTAACTTGTTTTTGCAGGGCATGTTGTGATGTGATATGGTCAAGGCATGATGTGATATACGTTATTGTATGAGATGATCATGTCTTGTAAAAGTTATCGACAACTGGCAGGAGCCTTATGGTCGTTGCTTTATTGTATGAAATGCAATAGCCATGTAATTGCTTTACTTTATCACTATGCGGTAGTGATAGTTGTAGAAGCAATAGTTGGCGAGACGACAACGACGCTACGATGGAGATCAAGGTGTCAAGCCGGTGACGATGGAGATCATGATGGTGATTTGGAGATGGAGATCAAAGGCACAAGATGATGATGGCCATATCATATCACATATTTTGATTGCATGTGATGTTTATCTTTTTATGCATCTTATTTTGCTTAGTACGGCGGTAGCTTTATAAGATGATCCCTCACTAAATTTCAAGGTATAAGTGTTCTCCCTGAGTATGCACCGTTGCTACAGTTCGTCGTGCTGAGACACCACGTGCTGATCGGGTGCGCTAAGCTCTACGTTCACATACAACGGGTGCAAGAAAGTTTTGCACGTGTAGAATACTCGGGTTAAACTTGACGAGCCTAGCATATGCAGATATGTCCTCGGAACACTGAGACCAAAAAGTCGGCATCAATCATATAGTAGATATGATCAACATAGAGATGTTCACCATTGAAAACTACTCCATCTCACATGATGATCGGACATGGTTTAGTTGATATGGATCACGTGATCATTTAGATGACTAGAGGGATGTCAATCTAAGTGGGAGTTCTTAATTAATAGGATTAATTGAACTTTAATTTATAATGAACTTAGTCCTGAAAGTTTTTGCATATCTATGTTGTTGTAGATCAATGGCCCGTGCTACCGTTCCCTTGAATTTTAATGCGCTCCTAGAGAAACCTAAGTTGAAAGATGATGGTAGCAACTACACGGACTAGGTCCGTAACTTGAGGATTATCCTCATTGCTGCATAGAAGAATTACGTCCTTGAAGCAGCGCTAGGTGCAAGGCCCGCTGCAGGAACAACTCCGGACGTTATAAACGTCTGGCAAGCTAAAGCTCATGACTACTCAATAGTTCAGTGTGCCATGCTTTATGGCTTAGAATCAGGACTCCAAAGACGTTTTGAATGTCATGGGGCATATGAGATGTTCCAATAGTTGAAGTTAATATTTCAAGCAAATGTCCGAGTTGAGAGATATGAAGTCTCCATCAAGTTCTATAGCTGCAAAATGGAGCAGAACAGTTCTATCAGTGAACACTACTCAGAATGTTTGGGTACCATAACCACTTGACTCAGTTGTGAAAGGATCGAGAAGAGGTGTCTAGAGGGGGGGTGATTAGACCCTCAACAAAGAAAAGTAGTAGTTTTTAACTTCTTCAAGTTAAGGTGGAGTTTTAGCACAAGTTTAAACATTCACAATACATTTCAAGCAAGCATTGCAAGAGTATATGAGCAGCGGAAAGTAAAGCATGCAACTTGCAAGAAAGTAAAGGGATGGGATTGGAATGTGCAAACGCAATTGGAGACACAAAGATTTTTCCCGTGGTTCCGATAGGTGGTGCTATCGTACATCCACGTTGATGGAGACTTCAACCCACGAAGGGTAACGATTGCGCGAGTCCACGGAGGGCTCCACCCATGAACGGTCCATGAGGAAGCAACCTTGTCTATCCCACCATGGACATCGCCCACGAAGGACTTGCCTCACTAGGGTAGATCTTCACGAAGTAGGCGATCTCCTTGCCCGTACAAACTCATTGGTTCAACTCCACAATCTTGACGGAGGCTCCCAAGTGACACCTAACCAATGTAGGAGACACCACTCTCCAAAAGGTAATAGATGGTGTGTTGATGATGAACTCCTTGCTCTTGTGATCAAATGATAGTCTCCCCAATACTCAACTCTCTCTCACAGTTTTGGATTTGGGGGAAAGATGATTTGAGTGGAAAGCAACTTAGGGAAGGCTAGAGATCAAGATTCTTGTGGTTGGATTGGAATATCTTGGTCTCAACGCATGAGTAGGTGGTTCTCTCTCAAAAATGAATTTTGGAAGTGTAGGCATGTTCTGATGACTCTCTCTACGAATGAAGAGTGGGTGGAGGGGTATATATAGCCTCCACACAAAATCTAGTCGTTACACACAATTTACCAAACTCGGTGGGCCGAATCGAGAAACTCGGTCAGACCGATTTAGTTCAAAATGTGAATGTTAGAGTTTTCAGTGGGACCGATATGATCGACTCGGTGGGACCGATGTGCTAAGGTTATGGTAAAACCTCAACTCGGTTTGACCGATTACACAAACTCGGTGAGACTGATTTTGGTAATAAGCAAAACAGAGAGCTGGCCAAGCAAAGTTGGTGGGACCAATTGCATATCTCGGTGAGACCAAAATAATTGCAACAGGCAACAGAGAGTTTGCAAGCCCATCTCGGTGAGACCGAGATCCCATCAGTGAGACCGAATTGGTTAGGGTTTCTGGCAGTGGCTATGTCAAATGAACTCGGTGGCACCGGATAGATCAAATCGGTGGGGCCGAGTTTGACTTTAGGTTTAGGACATATGTGGAAATGAGAAAGTGGTTGAGGGCTTTGGAGCATATCACTAAGCACTTGAGAAAGCAAGCCATTAAGCAACACTTCATCCCCTTTTAATAGTATTGACTTTTCCTATGGACTCAATGTGATCTTGGATCACTAAAATGAAAATGAAGAGTCCTGTGCTTTAGAGATTTTGCCAATCTTCTGTCCTTAGCATCTTGAAGGGGTTCCACATCCTCTTGTCCATGGCACTCCACTGTTGAACTCATCTGAAATATATATACTAGATAAAAGTATTAGTCCAACAAGAGATATGTTGACATTAATTACCAAAATCACCCAGGGAGCACTTGTGCTTTCAATCTCCCCATTTTTGGTAATTGATGACAAAATACATCAAAGCTTTAGATAAGGATATATAGAATAGCAAGAAAAGCTTTGGAAGGACATGTAACATGCATATGCTACCCTACATGTATGCAATCATGTAAGTATGGAATGTAAGAGCATGTGAATGCATAAGCATGACAGAGCAAGCAATAAGTTACATGTATCTTGGCTATATGCATCAGATCAAATGATGTGAATATAGGAAATGTACCTTCATGGTCATGAGTCCTTCTTGCAAACAATATGTACATCAGCAAGAGATTATCATGCACATGAGTGTGATGCATATACTTACCTTGTTGTTTTGAGCTAGCTTTAGAAGAGATGAACTTGAGTAAACAGGTTAGATAACACAGAAACATCTACTAAACAGAGCAAGAATAGCAAACCACAAGACTACCAAGATTGGAATGACATATAGAGAGTGAGTACTAGGTACTCTATTGGATATAGACATGTCCCCGAAGAGGTAAAGATATGCAATGAATTCAAATATTTCTTTCCCTTAGATGTGTTTCTCCCCCTGAATCTTATATGGGATACTGGGAGAAGGTAGGGAATGAAAAACAGAGAAAAAATATCAGAACAAAACAATCATACTAACATGTCTTTTCCCCTCTTAAAGACATGTGACTTCTCTCCTCTTGAATACCAAGCATCTGGGGATTCTCTTTCCCTTTGATGTGATTAAGCTTTGATGTGAGCTCTCTCTCCCCCTTTGACATCAATTTCCAAGGATGGATCTTCTGGAGTGTGAGCCAAATAGGTTTGGTCCTTGAGTTACAAAAACAAAGTAGTATATAGAATGTGATGCAGGTAGAGGACAAGAATCATCTAGTGGAGCTGGAACAAATAGGCAAATGGCAAAGTGTCTCCTCAACATTGAAATTGATAACACCGTGTTGTTTTCTTTGGTGGCACTGAAATGGTTTGGTTTGATCGAAAGAGACAAATCGGTGTGTCCGAGTTCAACACAGAGAGAGAACAATTTTCATCTCAGCTCACTAGGCAAATAAGATCTCACAAGGATTTGCAAGGAATTGACTGAAAGATTTGTAATGAATTGGATGCATGGAATGCATAACATAATAGAGAAAAGAAAAGAAATCTAGATGAATTTTTTTTATTAAGGAAGGGGAACAACCATGCAAGAGACAAATTCAAGAACTCGTAAAAACACTAGAGAACTTCATCGAGAATTGGTTGGCGACAAAGTCACCTATGTAAGAGTATGTTGATTAAGGAGTCAAGTGAGAACACTTGATCATAGGTCATACTCTTTGTTTAAGCTCAAAATGGGGTTACCATTTTTCATTTAAGCATTTTGATGTATTCACATCTTGTTGAGCTGCTTTGACCCATGACTTGGGGTAAAGCTTCTCTAATATGGAATAACATACCTTGGGTGGTGGTGTTGAACGATCATGTAGTTGAACTTGTGTGGGAGGATCAAGGTTGATGTAGCTCATCAAGAGTTTGGGGCACCACTTGTAGTTTGAGTTCATCTACCTACATGGGTTAGTCTTGCAAGGAAGAGCACTTGTGTATCCAAAATGAAAATCATGAAATTTGATATAAAGAAATTGTCAAAAGATATGTTGAAAGGTTTCATGCTTCCTTGTCTTCAACCACCATATTGTAGAGACTTGGTGATGTAGAGGTTGCTCAAGATGTGAGTGATTTGCAATCTCATTGATTTAGATTCATCTAAGTACCTACAAGGGTTAGATAGCATGCAAGGTTGCAAGTATATCCAAGACATATGATCATCATCATAAGAGAAATATCAAGGATTAGTCAAAGGCTCATACCTTGCATGTATCCAAATGGAGTTTCTACTCCAAGTTTGAAGCATCAATGATGTTCAATTCACCTCTCAAACGGCAAAATACTTTCTCATCAAGTGATTTGGTGAATATATTCGCCAACTGCTTATCAGTACGAACATGCTTAAGATCAATATCTCCTTTAGCAATATCATCTCGAATGAAGTAATGATGAACTTAAATATGCTTAGTTCGAGAATGTGGCACATGATTATGAGCAATCTTAATAGCACTTTCATTGTCACGTAGCAATGGAACATGTTTCACATTGATCCCATAATATTTAAGAGTTTGGGTCATCCAAACTAATTGAGCACAACATGAACCGGCGTAATGTATTCCGCTTCGACGGTGGATAAGGATACCGAGTTTTGTTTCTTGGAGGACCAAGACACAAGAGATCTACCAAGAAATTGACAAGTACCCGAAGTGGACATTCTATCAACCTTGTCACCGGCATAGTCCGAATCAGAGTAACCAACAAGATCAAAAGAAGACCTCTTAGGATACCAAATGCCAAAAATTTCTGTATGAATTAAGTATCTCACTATCGTTTTCACAACCTTAAGATGACATTCTTTGTGGGCCGCTTGCTATCGTGCACACATGCACACACACACACATAGCATAATATTGGGACGGGAGGCACATAGATATAACAATGAACCAATCATAAAGCGGTAAACCTTTTGGTCAACCAATTTGCCATCCTTAGTCAAGTCAAGATGTCCACTAGTAGGCATGGGTGTTTTCATACCTTTGCTTTTTCTTGCATGTTGAACTTCTTGAATAAGTCCTTGGTATACTTCATTTGAGAAACAAAGGTACCCTCCTTAGTTTGCTTGATTTGCAAACCAAGAAAGAACTTGAGTTCACACATCATAGACATCTCAAACTTATTTGGCATTAGCTTTCCAAACTTTTCACTAAAATGAGGGTTAGTTGAACCAAATATGATATCATCAACATAAATTTGGCACACAAATAATTCACCATTAACCCTTTTAGTAAAAAGAGTAGAATCTATCTTTCCAATCTCAAAGCCTTTTTCAATAAGGAACTTGGTCAAGCATTTATACCACGCTCTAGGAGCTTGTTTAAGACCATAAAGAGCTTTGTGAAGTTTGTAAACATGATTGGGTTTCTTAGGATTAACAAAGCCGGGAGGTTGTTTAACATAAACTTCCTACTCAATTTCACCGTTTAGAAAAGCACTTTTAATGTCCATTTGGTACAAGGTAATATCATGGTGATTTGCATAGGCAAGTAAGATGCGGATGGACTCAAGTCTAGCAATGGGGGCATATGTCTCACCATAGTCCATATCTTCGACTTGAGTGTAGCCTTGGGCAACGAGATGTACTTTGTTGCACATGACTTGTCCATCTTCGTCTTGCTTGTTCCGAAACACCCATTTGTAACCGATGATGTTGTGGTTGTTGTCAGGCTTCTCGACCAATGTCCACACTTGGTTTCTCTCAAAGTTGTGTAGCTCTTCGTGCATGGCATTTATCCAATCCAGATCTTCCAATGCTTCTTCAGCCTTCATAGATTCAATGCTAGAGATAAATGAATAATGTTCACAAAAATTAGCCAAACGAGTTTTATAGCGAGTGATTCTCCCGGTTTAGATATCATTGAAGATTTGTTCAACGGGATGGTCTCTTGAGACTCTTGCTCGAACTCGTGGGAGCTTTTGTTTGGGTCGGGGTGGAACATCTTCTTCATCATCTTGTTCTTCCTCTTGGCCTTCTTCATTGTTGACGTTGTCATTCTCTTGTCTAGGTGGGGAAGGAGGTTGATGAGGTTCATCTTGGTGTACTTCCCCGCTTTCTTCATCTTTGTGTGTCCCACTTGTGGATGCCTCCGTGTCAATTCTTGGTTCACCTTGTCGTGAGGTGGAAGCTTCCACTTGGATGGACGAGGTACTCTCCTTCACCTCCGTTGGACGAATCTTGCCAATAGGCAAGTCTTGCATTGCTTCTGAAGGGTCTTTGTCTCCTACATCAATTGGCAATTGCTCTACTTGTGAGCCAGTAGATTCATCAAACTTCACATCTACCGTCTCCTCAACCTTTCGGGTGAAATTTTTGTAGACACGGTAAGTGTGAGAGTTTGAGCCATAACCGAGTAGGAAACCTTCATGAGATTTAGGAGTAAATTTAGAACGACGATGCTTATCAAGAATATAGCACTTTGAGCCGAATACTCGAAAGTATCCAACTTGGGGTTTGTTACCAGTGAGAAGCTCGTATGCCATCTTGTCGAGTAGCTTATGAAGGTACAAGCGATTTGTTGCATGACAAGCTGTCTCAACCGCTTCCGCCCAGAAGTGTTTTGGCGTCTTGTACTAATCAAGCATCATTCTCGCCATCTCAATAAGAGTCTGGTTCTTCCTCTCAACATCTCCATTTTTTTAGGCATGTACGTAGCCGAGAACTCATGTGAAATCCCATCTTCGTCAAGAAAGGTATCCACATTTGCGTTCTAGAACTCTGTTCCGTTGTTGCTGCGAACCTTCTTGATCTTCACTTCAAATTGATTTTGGGCCTTCCTAGCGAAGTTCTTGAAGATCTTTTAGACCTGCGATTTATCATCAAGAAAGAAGACCCACGTAAATCTTGAAAAATCATCGACTATGACTAGACCAAGTGAGTTTCCACCGAGACTTTTATAGGCATCGGGACCAAAGAGATCCATATGAAGTAGCTCGAGAGGTCTTCTCGTGGTCATGATGTTCTTCACGGGGTGGCTTTCTCCAACCTGTTTTCCTGCTTGACAAGCACTGCACAATCTATCCTTATCAAATATATCATCTTTTACTCCAAGGATATGATCACCTTTAATAAGCTTATCAAGATTTCGCATGCCCACATGACCAAACCTTCTATGCCACAACCAACCTTTAGAAGATTTAGCAATTAAGAAAGTTCTAGGTTGAGCCTTTTTAGTGAACTCAACAATGTAAAGATCACCTCTACGTATACCGGTAAAGACCATATTGTGATTATCTCTTCGAAACACTTGGCAATATACTTCAGTAAATAGGACATTGAAGCCGAAGTCAGCAAGTCTAGATATGGAAAGTAAATTATAGCCAAGAGATTCAACGAGCATAACATTTTGTATGGAGATATCATGTGAGATGACCACCTTACCAAGGCCAACCACCTTACCCTTGGAGTTATCACCAAAGGTGACATACTTTCTAGGGTCGTTGTTTTCAGCTAGCTCACGAAACATATCCTTGTCTCCGGTCATGTGATCGGTACATCCACTATCAAGGACCCATTCCTTTCCTCCAGCCATGTAGCCACGAAGATTAGCCATAAGACCAAAGTGTCTCATAGACTCATCAAGATCAAATTCACTATCATCATCCTCATCAAAGTATCCATGTTCAACATCGTCTTGTGATGGGTCAATTCCGAGAGAGAGTGATTCATTAGATAAATGATCATCACAATGATCATCTTTATGAATTCTAATGGCTTCGGAGATGATATTGCTAATGATTCCAACATCTCCTTTGGCACGCATAAGGTTACTAAGCTCAAATAGACAATCACCAAACTTAGGATCATTGGAATTCATCTTACTAAAGCAATAGACTTGTGAAGAATCTCATCTAAGTTTTGCAAGGAATAGTTTGGAAATCGTTCCTCGAGAAATCCCCATATAGTGTAGGCAAAATTAAGATTAGGCAAGCAACCAAACAAATTTCTAGGCAAACCTCTAGTAATAAGATTGACGGTTCTAAGGTTGCAAATCATGTCAATAGACTCATAAAGGGTAGGATGCAAAGGATCAACATGGGGTGCACAAGGGCTAGTAGTGTACTTTTTCAAATGATATTCATTAAAAATCTCAAGCATCTCATTTTTCCACTCAGGAAAGAACTCTCCATCAAGTATAGGCACTCTACATCCAAGACTCCCCAACATGGACTCATCCATCTTCCTCCAATGGTGATTAAACCAAAGCGATGGAGACCAATGCTCTGATACCAATTGAAAGGATCGAGAAGAGGTGTCTAGAAGGGGGTGATTAGACCCTCAACAAAGAAAAGTAGCAGTTTTTAATTTCTTTAAGTTAAGGTGGAGTTTTAGCACAAGTTTAAACATTCACAATACATTTCAAGCAAGCATGGCAAGAGTATATGAGCAGCGGAAAGTAAAGCATGCAACTTGCAAGAAAGTAAAGGGATGGGATTGGAGTGTGCAATCGCAATTGGAGACACGAAGATTTTTCCCATGGTTCCGATAGGTGGTGCTATCGTACATCCACGTTGATGGAGACTTCAACCCACGAAGGGTAATGGTTGCGCGAGTCCATGGAGGGCTCCACCCACGAAGGGTCCACAAAGAAGGAACCTTGTCTATCCCACCATGGCCATCGCCCACGAAGGACTTGCCTCACTAGGGTAGATCTTCACAAAGTAGGCGATCTCCTTGCCCATACAAACTCCTTGGTTCAACTCCACAATCTTGACGGAGGCTCCCAAGTGACACCTAACCAATCTAGGAGACACTGTTCTCCAAAACGTAATAGATGGTGTGTTGATGATGAACTCCTTGCTCTTGTGCTTCAAATGATAGTCTCCCCAACACTCAACTCTCTCTCTCAGATTTGGATTTGGTGGAAAGATGATTTGAGTGGAAAGCAACTTGGGGAAGGCTAGAGATCAAGGTTCTTGTGGTTGGATTGGAATATCTTGGTCTCAACACATGAGTAGGTGGTTCTCTCTCAGAAAATGAATGCTGGAAGTGTAGGCACGTTCTGATGGCTCTCTCTACGAATGAAGAGTGGGTAGAGGGGTATATATAGCCTCCACACAAAATCTAGCCGTTACACACAATTTACCAAACTCGGTGGGACCGAATCGAGAAACTCGGTCAGACCGATTTAGTTCAAAATGTGAACATTAGATTTTTCGGTGGGACCGATATGATCAAATTAGTGGGACCGATGTGCTAGGGTTAGGGTAAAACCTCAACTCGGTTTGACCGATTACACAAACTCGGTGAGACCGATTTTGATAATAAGCAAAACAGATAGTTGGTCAAGCAAACTCGGTGGGACCGATTGCATATGTCGGTGAGACCAAAATAATTGCAACAGGCAACAGAGAGTTTGCAAGCCCATCTCGGTGAGACCGAGATCCCATCGGTGAGATCGAACTGATTAGGGTTTACAAAGGGCTATGTCAAATGAACTCGGTGGCGGATAGATCAAATCGGTGGGGCCGGGTTTGACTTTAGTTTTAGGACATATGTGGAAATGAGAAAGTGGTTGAGGGCTTTGGAGCATATCACTAAGCACTTGAGCAAGCAAGCCATTAAGCAACACCTCATCCCCTTTTAATAGTATTGGCTTTTCCTATGGAATCAATGTGATATTGGATCACTAAAATGAAAATGAAGAGTCCTGAGCTTTAGAGCTTTTGCCAATCTTCTGTCCTTAGCATCTTGAAGGGGTTCCACATCCTCTTGGCCATGCCACTCCACTGTTGAACTTATCTGAAATATATATACTAGATAAAAGTATTAGTCCAACAAGAGATATGTTGACATTAATTACCAAAATCACCCAGGGAGCACTTATGCTTTCAAGCTGGGAGTTAATCTTCCGGATGATAGTGTTATTGACAGAGTTCTTTAATCACTGCCACCAAGCAATAAAGGCTTCGTGATGAACTATAATATGCAAGGGATGGAAAAAACAATTCCCGAGATCTTCGCAATGCTAAAGGTTGTGGAGGTATAAATCAAGAAGGAGCATCAAGTGTTGATGGTTAACAAGACCACTAGTTTCATGAAAAAGGGCAAAGGGAAGAAGGGGAACTTCAAGAAGAATAGCAAGCAAGTTGCTGCTCCCGGGAAGAAGCCCAAGTCTGGAACTAAGCCTGAAACTGAGTGCTTCTACTACAAAGGGACTGGTCACTGGAAGCGGAACTGCCCCAAGTATTTGGCGGATAAGAAGGATGGCAAAGTGAAAGGTACATTTGATATACATGTTATTGATGTGTACCTTAATAATGCTCGTAGTAGCGCCTGGGTATCTGATACTGGTTCTATTGCTCATATTTGCAACTTGAAATTGGGGTTACGGATTAAACGAATATTGGCTAAGGACAAGGTGACGATGCGCGTGGGAAATGGTTCCAAGGTCGATGTGATGGCATTGCCGGCACGCTACCTCTACATCTACCTTCGGGTTTAGTTTTAGACCTGAATAATTGTTACTTGGTGCCAGCGTTGAGCATGAACATTATATCTGGATCTTGTTTGATGCGAGAGGGTTATTTATTTAAATCTGAGAATAATGGTTGTTCTATTTATATGTAGCGACCCGACCCGAATGGATCAAGTCTCTGTGCTTTCGTGTCATCCCTGGATCGGTATGCTGACACACACAGTACTCGAAGGATTTATAACAGAGGTAAATCACATGTATAAAGTAACGTAAATACTATTACCTCGATCCAAAATATAGCGGAAGCAACAAGGTTGTGGATTCCCATCAACACCAACGGCAAAGTTGAGTATAGGAAATCGTAACCCTAACGTATCACTTACTGTCGTTGCGAGAAGTACGCAACATGAAAAGTTGCAGCCCGAAAACGGGTCAAGACATGGAATATGCTGGCAATGTAACACATAGAGAGTAATGAAAGAATAAGCTATACTACATGCATGTATGGCTGGTGGAAAACTCTATGGTTACAGTTTTGCGAAAAGCCAATTTTTCCCTACTTCAAAGGAATAAATTTATTTAACTATCATGGTGGTTGTTAAACATTGAGAATGGTTGACAGCATCCTCAATCCCAATTAAAAGTACTCATTTAAAACCCAAACAAATTATATTAAGTAATGTGATGAGATCATCAGGATATCCAGGTACTAGATACTCAAAATTGTCCATAACCGGGGACACGGCTAATCATGATTAGTTTATACACTCTGCAGAGGTTTCATGCACTTTTCCCCACAAGACTCGATCGCCTCCGTTTGGTTTCTCGCCTGCATGGTGTTTGAGAGGCGGATGACCGAGACACAGTCTTTGAAGCGCTAGCCCTTACGATGGGTGGACGGTACACCTACATCCCCTACATCTGCTAGTCCACCGCTATAAGAGTTCGCACGACTTAGTCAACTATGCGAGCCCATAGTGGCTTGTGGCTGCACACGTAAGTTACTAGTATGAATTATCTTATGATCCCTTTGAGCACGGGTGGCGGTCCAAAAAACAGGCAAGTCACTGCTTGAAAACAGGTGCCTCAATCCACCCAGATGTGTGTGTGTTTAAGTTGCCACCTTAGATAAACCATTAATTATCAATCTCACATCTGTCATGGATATTCACTCACCCAATCCACGTCTACTAGCATAGCTTAGCATAATAAGCAAACGTAGAGTAACTCCCAGGGTTTCATAAGTAAAACAGGTAATAGGTACTACCTCAATCTACTTCCCATCCCACAATTTAATTAGATCCTATTCATGCAAGTGTTTGAGGATTGATCTAATGCATAAAACTGGGTAGTAGAAAAGTATGATCAAAGTGTTACTTGCCTGCAAAGTTGATGAAGATGATTCGCACTCAAAACTCTTGATAGATCTACTCGTCACACTCCGGTCAATCTATCGTAATCAAGCAATAGTAACCACACATAAGCAATCACTCAAAAGATCGGAAGGATCGAAGAAAACAATTCGGAAAACATCAAAACCAAGCAAATAACTCTTGCAACATAAAATAATTTCTAACAGTACCAAAACTATGTGTATTTGGCCTTATCAGAAAGTTTAGGTCAAGAGCTTCGATTTGCAAAAAGAATCAACTAAATCGGAGTTCTGAAACTCAAATTATGATCAAACGAAGTTCAAAATACAAATCTGTTTGAATTCAAATTTTAAATTATCAAAAACATGTTTGAGTTGTATTATTGGATAGAGGATGCATGAACGAAGAAGTGGGCGTTGGTTTCATGGATTCCGACTTACGAGTAAAAAGTTATGAGCGTTTGAAGATTAGGGACTACGGATAGGTCCATGACGGGAATTAAAAATAAAAGAAAAATCTATCGAGCGAACGCTTCGCTAAACAAAACCGGAAAGAAAATCGGCGAGAAAACCGATCTAGGGTTTGGAAAGAAAACCAAAACGAAGAATCGGAGAGAAAGCGAATCGGGCGATTAGAAGAAAACGATCCGAGGAAAAGAGACGCGGGGCAACCTTGGCGAGGTTCCGGCGATGGCCTCCCATGAACGGGTGCACTTTGGCGGCGGTGTGGCAAGCAATGGCGGCGGGCGTAGGGCGGCGGCGCGGCGGTGTAAGCGTGGCGGTGTTAAGCAAGCGGCGTGGTGGTGAGAGGAGAGGAGAGGAGAGGAGAGGAGAGGTGTTGGTTTGATGTGTTAGAGGGGGTGCTTGGGTATTTATATTGGGGAGGGGAGGGTTTTGCTTGGGGTAGGGGACAAGAAATAGACTAGGATTAGGAAACAAAAGAGAAAAGATCTAAGAATAGATACGGAATAAACGGAAGTAGTACTAGAGTCCTACTAGGACTAGTAAAAGAAAGAAGGAAGCGGCTTCTCCTCGGTGCTGCTGCTTATGGCCTCTTAGTCGGGTGCTGGCTAGCGGTTTGGGCTTTTGGGCCCACATGCTATGGAAATTTTTTTTAATTTTTTTTACAGAGACAAATAAAAATAATAAAACCAAATAAATAATATATTATATAGGCATATAATATATCAAAATTTTCAGAAAAAGATTTCCTACATGATGAACATTATTCTAGATTCAAATAAAATACATAAAATTAAAATAAAACAAACAGTGCTACTGACCTATTTAAAACCCAATAAAATCATTTTTAAAAATACCAAAATGATTTCAAATTAATTTCTCTCCAATTTCGATGTAGGGAATCATGTTACCCTATTTCCATGTATTTTATTTTTTTGAAGAAAAATAATTTGAATAAAACTCCAATAACTCCAAATTGAAAATAAATTCAAAAGAATTTTTGAATTTTAATTCTTTTGAAACTCCCAACTCATATTTCATATGTTTTGAAGAAGTCATTTTATCTTCGCTCGTGAAAATCATTGAGTTGCATAAAGTTTCAGTAATTGGAAATATTTTCCAAATGAATTTCAAATATTTTCAGCACCTTGTCATTTAAATAAATGGAAGAAGTCATGTCATCTTCTCTCAGGGTTTTGTGATGAAAAGAATTTGAATTCGAAGTTCATAAAAGCAAAATGAAAGTTTGGGAAAGTCCTTTTATTCCCTCTCATTTAACTTTCAAAAAGATTTGAATTCACTCACTTTCAGATCAATCAATCAAGCAATCAATCAAATCTATCTATTTGTTTATAACATTCCAAAATTTAGAATTTTGGGATGTTACAAACTACCACTTTAAAATGAATCTCGCCCTCGAGATTCGGAGAGGCTAGAAAGAAATAGGTTAGGGTTTGGGGTCTTCTCAAAATCCATTGCTCATCTCCGGGTCTCGGTGCTACCACCCTTAGAAGCATTGTTAAGGTTCCATCAAAACTCATATACTCCATCCTTATTACTGACAGTGTCGGTCTTCTCAGATTGTAAGGATAATTCCTTCTCTGGGCTCTTCTGGTAGTGACATAACCTTTTCCTCAATTCTTTTGTCCTTTCATCTTGATAAGGCTATCCAAAATTGGGTCTTCTTAATGACGGGTCCGGCGCCAATTCTAAACAAATATCGGTATCTCATGGTGGTCAACGATTTATGGTTTTCTCCTGCGAGAAATGGGTCCGGGTTGAACCTCACCGTATGACCTACGGTTGGCAACAACTGCCCGTGTACAAGGGGAAAAGAAATACCTATACCCGTTCTAAGGTTTAAACAAGGTTTAATATCGTCGTCTCTGCTATAGGTAAGTCACTCAGATTTACCATCCCATATAGCAAAGCGAATAATAAGAGTATGTCGGTATGGTGATCAATCCATCCCGCACCCAAATTATTACCTTGTACATGGTTTAGCGAATCTCGCATTCTAACTCTCTACCATCCTCACAAGCATTGCAGAATTTCTCTTGTCGACGAACCAAGTTCGGAAAATCCATTGATTCTGCAAGCCAAACAAACATCTATCGTTCCTTCACAACTCTCAGGTTTTGCGTTACTCCTATAAATCGTCGGTCGATAAAATCGTAACTTCGCCAGGGTTTTTCCTTGACAGAAGAGTGTGCTTGCTTCTTGGCAGATCCTGGGGCCTGTGGGTTATGGCCCATCTCATCACTTATAATCCTTGAACTCATCCTCTGGGAAACTGATCGTTATTCCAACATTCAACTTCCATCTTCCTAGCATACTTAAAATCCATCCAATTATAATGTCTTTCCTCCTTCTGTTGGCACCAAACTAGGGCATGATTACTCAGACTCATCACGGAATTTCCATTTATCCATATTTCCAACATCATACCTCCTTTATATCCCATAGTAATTCATCTCTTCATCCTCGTGGGATATCCCACCTTCCGTGATAAAACTTATACTTATGAAGTCCATACTCACTTCGTGGAACATCATTATCCTTTCCAGGTCAAGCGTCCCACAGGAAATATTGGCCATCTCTCGCATGGCACTTCTTCAATCGGGAATCGTGAAACAAGTCATGAACTCTGACAGTCCTTGGTGACTCCAACTTGTTAGCCAATTCTCCCATACGTTCCAAACTCGGTATGGTCCTACAAATCTCGGGCTAACTTTCCTTTAACTCCAAATCGCTTAAATCCTCACAGAGGAGACACATGAATACATGCTCATCTCCAATTTCATAGACTACCTTCTTAAGTGCTTTTTGAGTCCGATAACTCTTCCGCCTGGTGAGCTACTTTAGGTCTATCTCGAATCAACTTAACATTCTCTTCAATCCTTGATCACATTTGGTCCAAACAATCGACGGTCTCCAACGTCATCCCACATCAACGTGTTCCGCTCCTTCTCCCATACAAAGCTTCAAAAGGGGCCATCTTCAAACCGGGCTGGTAATTGTTGTTGTATGAGAACTCGTAAGGTAGATTATCATCACTACTAGATCCATAATCTAGCGCACAAGCTCTCAACATGTCCTCCAAAATCTGATTGACTCTCTTGATTTATCCATCATCTGCGGATGAAAGGTCATCTTGAACTCTAGCCTAGTACCCAAAGTCCGGTGCACTGATTCCAAAACTTTTGAGGTAAATCGTGTTCCTCTCACGATGGTCCTCGGAACTCCATGCAGACATACGATCCTTGTCCAATATATCTTGGCCAACTTCGCACTTGTATAGGTGGTTTTCACTGGGATAAAGTGAGCCACTTTGGTCAAGCGAACCAACTACTACCCAGATAGAATCATATCCCGATCGGGTTCTGGGAATCCGGTATTGAAATCCTTGCCAAGCTTATCCCTCTTCCATTCGGGTATCGGCATAGGCTGTAGTAATCCTCTTTGGCTTTTGATGCTCGCTTTACTTTCTCCGGCATACATCACTTACGACTACATACGGCAATATCCTTCTTCCTACCAGTCCACCGTAAACACTCCTTCAAATCCAAATACATCTTGGTGTTTCCGGCGAATCGAGTATGGTGAGTCATGAGCCTCTCAAGTATTAACTTCCCGATCTTTGCATTATTGGGCACATCTATACACTATCCTCAACCATAAGGTGTCGTGCTCATCCTTACGAAAACCTTTGGCTTTCCTTTGCTCATCCTCTCTTTTACCTCAGCAATATCTTTGTCATCCTTCTGAGCTTCACGGATCTTTCCCAACAATGTAAATTTGAACTTCCATTGCTGCAACAAAACCTTTGGGAACAATCTCCAATCGAAGTTCCCTAAGATCCTCGGCTAACTCCTTTGATAATCCTCCGATTATGAGGGTATTCGTCCTTGTTTTCTTTATGGTTGTGTCCTGTTTCTCCATAAAGCTTGTATGCACAAGGTTTCTTCATATCCTTTCCATAAGGCTTCAACTTCTGGGTCACAAACCGAGACTTTAGCAAAGTCAACTTAAATTCTTCCCAAGTGGTTACTCTTTGCAATCCATTGATGGTTTGGTACATCCTCCACCTAATAGCAGCACCTCTTTCAAAGCACTGAAGAGCATGCTGGGTCATATCCTTTCTGGCTGTAGGGTTATTCTTCATATGATCCTCCATGTTCTGAATCCATCGGTCTGTCTCCAATCGACTCATCGGTCCAGAAAATATAAGCTCATCTCCATTCATCCTCTATTGGGTCCATGGGTTTGGGGTGGGATAGGAGAGATCGAGAGGGATGCACACAATACAAACAAAAGTTTTGAAAAGACAGATTTTATTGTGGCTGTCGGAAAAACATCAAACAAATGACAGCTCACAATCGTCGCATCTAACGCACGTACGTAACAGGGGTTTGGTCTTCTAAAGGTCAATGTCCTCAAACTCTTCAAGTCCTGGTCATGTCTCCTGTGGTTACTTCCGATCATGCTTGTCCTTCTCAAGTTCTTTTGCCAAATCATCTCTGTTGACACGAAGTCTCTCGTGACATCCTTTAATATTCTGTAGTTGCATTCCAAACTTCTAGGTTTCAACATCCTTGGCATGAACCATGTCCTACTGTCCTTCAGTTCATGACGAATCTCTGGTACCTCGGGGTTTTGCTTCTCCAGCTTGGCTACTTCAGCTTCTGGTCCCGAGTTGTTTCTTAACCGCTTCCTTGTCAAATACAACTTCTCAAGGTCCATCTTAAACTCCCCGATGTAATATTCCAGATCCCGGTGATACACCAGCCTAAGATTAAAACTCCAACGCTTGCGATAGATGCTCCATCAACCTTCTACCATCCAATTCTTCCATGCATCTACATGCTTAACTCAACACGGTGACAATAGCATAAGTGGCAATAACACCATCGTTAGCCATGTCTATGCCCATGTTACTGCCATGAGCTTTCATTCCATGATTGATATCTCCTGTCTTAGGGTTTTCTTGACAAAAACCTTGAGTTCTAATGCTCCATGTTCCGATCTTTCTCCGATACACCTTGATCTCGGTTATTGATAACTTCCATAGTCTGCCAAGTTCCATAAGCGTAACCTTCCTAGGTCATACAAATCCGGAAATTCTTCAAAGCCTTCAAATTCTCATAGTCTTCGGAGTCTTCAACACTTGTAGTTTCCATTTACATGGTAAAATCCTCTTCATTCCAAATGGTCTTAGTTGCTTGATAACTTGTCTCCTTGGAGTGGTCTCATCAGTCAAATCTTCGAGTGGTCAAAAGTGTAAAAGGGTATGGTCTCACTAAAATGGAATATTTGAATAAGCTCAGAAGATAAGAGATGTACAAGATTTTTTTTTTGAAAAGAAATTTGTAGAGAAAAATCTTTCCTATGGGCTTATGGGTTTCTAGGGTCACGTCCCTACACCAACATGTGCTCGATACCATCTTGTAGCGACCCGACCCGAATGGATCAAGTCTCTGTGCTTCGTGTCATCCTCGGATCGGGTATCTTTGACACACACAAGACTCGAAGGATTTATAACAGAGGTAAATCACATGTATAAAGTAACGTAAATACTATTACCTCGATCCAAAATATAGCGAAGCAACAAGGTTGTGGATTCCCATCAACACCAACGCAAAGTTGAGTATAGGAAATCGTAACCCTAACGTATCACTTACTGTAAATGCGAGAAGTACGCAACATGAAAAGTTGCAGCCCAAAACGGGTCAAGACATGGAATATCTTTGGCAATGTAACACATAGAGAGTAATGAAAGAATAAGCTATACTACATGCATGTATGGCTGGTGGAAAACTCTATGGTTACAGCTTTTGAAAAGCCAATTTTTCCCTACTTCAAAGGAATAAATTTATTTAACTATCATGGTGGTTGTTAAACATTGAGAATGGTTGACAGCATCCTCAATCCCAATTAAAAGTACTCATTTAAAACCCAAACAAATTATATTAAGTAATGTGATGAGATCATCAGGATATCCAGGTACTAGATACTCAAAATTGTCCATAACCGGGGACACGGCTAATCATGATTAGTTTATACACTCTGCAGAGGTTTGCGCACTTTTCCCCACAAGACTCGATCGCCTCCGTTTGGTTTCTCGTGACCGCATGGTGTTTGAGAGACGGATGACCGAGACACAGTCTTTCGAAGCGCTTAGCCCTTACGATGGGTGGACCGGTACACCTACATCCCCTAATCTGCTAGTCCACCGCTATAAGAGTTCATGACGACTTAGTCAACTATGCCAGAGCCCATAGTGGCTTGTGGCTGCACACGTAAAGTTACTAGTATGAATTATCTTATGATCCATATGAGCCTGGGTGGCGGTACAAAAAAAAAGGCAAGTCCTGCATGAAAACAGGTGCCTCAATCCACCCAGATGTGTGTTTAAGTTGCCACCTTAGATAAACCATTAATTATCAATCTCACATCTGTCATGGATATTCACTCACCCAATCCACGTCTACTAGCATAGCTTAGCATAATAAGCAAACGTAAAGTAACTCCTAGGGTTTCATAAGTAAAACAGGTAATAGGTACTACCTCAATCTACTTCCCATCCCACAATTTAATTAGATCCTATTCATGCAAGTGTTTGAGGATTGATCTAATGCATAAAACTGGGTAGTAGAAAAGTATGATCAAAGTGTTACTTGCCTGCAAAGTTGATGAAGATGATTAGCACTCAAAACTCTTGATAGATCTACTCGTCACACTCCGGTCAATCTATCGTAATCAAGCAATAGTAACCACACATAAGCAATCACTCAAAAGATCGGAAGGATCGAAGAAAACAATTCGGAAAACATCAAAACCAAGCAAATAACTCTTGCAACATAAAACAATTTCTAACAGTACCAAAACTATGTGTATTTGGCCTTATCAGAAAGTTTAGGTCAAGAGCTTCGATTTGCAAAAAGAATCAACTAAATCGGAGTTACGAAACTCAAATTATGATCAAACGAAGTTCAAATACAAATCTGTTTGAATTCAAATTTTAAATTATCAAAACATGTTTGAGTTGTATTATTGGATAGAGGGATAAATAACGAAGAAGTGGGCGTTGGTTTCGTTGGATTCCGACTTACGAGTAAAAAGTTATGAATGTTTGAAGATTAGGGACTACGGATAGGTCCATGACGGGAATTAAAAATAAAAAGAAAAATCTATCGAGCGAACGCTCGCTAAACAAAACCGGAAAGAAAAACCGGCGAGAAAACCGATCTAGGGTTTCGGAAAGAAAACCGAAACGAAGAATCGGAGAGAAAACGAATCGGAACGATTAGAAGAAAACGGTCAGGAAAGAGACGGGGCAACCTTGGCGAGGTTCGGCCAGGCCTCGTGACAATGGCACTTGGCGGCGGCGGTGTGGCAATGCGGCGGCGTAATGGCGGCGGCGGCACTTAAGGCGGCGGTATGGCAAGGCGGGCGTAAATGGCAGCCAGCGGTGTTAAGGGCGGCGTGGTGGTGAGAGAGAGAGAGAGAGGTGTTGGTTTGATGTGTTAGAGGGGGGTGCTTGGGTATTTATATTGGGGAGGAGGGTTTTGCTTGGGGTAGGGACAAGAAATAGACTAGGATTAGGAAACAAGAGAGAAAAGATCTAGGATTAGATACGGAATAAACGGAAGTAGTACTAGAGTCCTACTAGGACTAGTAAAAGAAAGAAGGAAGCGGCGGCTCCCTGGTGCGCGCGCGCTATGGCCTCTTGGCCGGCCGGCCGCTAGCGGCTTGGCTTTTGGCCCATGGCGTTGCGGAATTTTTTTTTTAAATTTTTTTTTTACAGAGACAAATAAAAATAATAAAACCAAATAAATAATATATTATATAGGCATATAATATATCAAAATTTTCATAAAAAGATTTCCTACATGATGAACATTATTCTAGATTCAAATAAAATACATAAAAATTAAAATAAAACAAACAGTGCTACTGACCTATTTAAAACCCAATAAAATCATTTTTAAAAATACCAAAATGATTTCAAATTAATTTCTCTCCAATTTCTGATGTAGGGAATCATGTTACCCTATTTCCATGTATTTTATTTTTTTGAAGAAAAATAATTTGAATAAAACTCCAATAACTCCAAATTGAAAATAAATTCAAAAGAATTTTGAATTTTAATTCTTTGAAACTCCCAACTCATATTTCATATGTTTTGAAGAAGTCATTTTATCTTCGCTCGTGAAAATCATTGAGTTGCATAAAGTTTCAGAATTGGAAATATTTTCCAAATGAATTTCAAATGTTTTCGGCACTTGTCATTTAAATAAATGGAAGAAGTCATGTCATCTTCTCTCCGTGGTTTTGTGATGAAAAGAATTTGAATTCGAAGTTCATAAAAAGCAAAATGAAAGTTTGGGAAAGTCCTTTTATTCCCTCTCATTTAACTTTCAAAAAGATTTCTTTAATTCACTCACTTTCTACCAATCAATCAAGCAATCAATCAAATCTATCTATTTGTTTATAACATTCCAAAATTTAGAATTTTGGGATGTTACATTATATGAGTAATATCTTTTATGGTCATGCACCCTTGATGAGTGGTCTATTTTTGTTGAATCTCGGTCATAGTGATACACATAGTCATAATATTGAAGCCAAAAGATGCAAAGTTAATAATGATAGTGCAACTTATTTGTTACACTGCCGTTTGGGTCATATTGGTGTAAAGCGCATGAAGAAGCTCCATGCTGATGAGCTTTTGGAATCACTTGATGCTTGCGAACCATGCCTCATGGGCAAGATGACTAAGACTCCGTTCTTCGGAACAATGGAGCGAGCCACTGACTTACTGGAAAAAATACATACTGATGTATGCGGTCCGATGAGTGTTGAGGCTCGCAGCGGGTATCGTTATTTTCTTACCTTCACAGATGATTTGAGTAGATATGGATATGTCTACTTAATGAAACACAAGTCTGAAACATTTGAAAAGTTCAAAGAATTTCAGAGTGAAGTGCAAAATCATCGTAACAAGAAAGTAAAGTTTCTACGATCTGATCGTGGAGGTGAATATCTGAGTTATGAGTTTGGTCCTTATTTGAAACAATGTGGAATAGTTCTGCAACTCACGCCACCTGGAACACCACAGCGTAATGGTATGTCCGAACATCGTAACCGTACGTTATTAGATATGGTGCGATCTATGATGTCTCTTACCGATTTACCGCTATCGTTTTGGGGTTATGCTTTAGAGACGGTTGCATTCACGTTAAATAGGGTACCATCTAAATCCGTTGAGACGGCACCATATGAACTGTGGTTTAGCAAGAAACCTAAGCTGTCGTTTCTTAAAGTTTGGGGCTGCAATGCTTATGTGAAAAACTTCAACCTAATAAGCTCGAACTCAAATCAGAGAAGTGCGTCTTCATAGGATACCCAAAAGAAACTGTTGGGTACACCTTCTATCAGAAATCCAAAGACAAGATCTTTGTTGCTAAGAATGGATCCTTTCTAGATAAGGAGTTTCTCCCGAAAGAAGTGACTGGGAGGAAAAGTAGGACTTGATGAGGTAATTGTACCTTCTCTCGAATTGGAAAGTGGTTCATCACATAAATCAGTTCCAGTGATACCTACACCAATTAGTGAGGAAGCTAATTATGATGATCATGAAACTTCAGATCAAGTTACTACTGAACCTCGTAGGTCAACCAGAGTACGTTCCGCACCAAAGAGGTACGGTTATCCTGTTCTGGAAGTCGTGTTACTAGACCATGACGAACCTATGAACTATGAGGAAGCGATGATGAGCCCAGATTCCGCAAAATGGCTTGAGGCCATGAAATCTGAGATGGGATCCATGTATGAGAACAAAGTGTGGACTTTGGTTGACTTGCCCAATGATCGGCAAGCCATAGAGAATAAAATGGATCTTCAAGAAGAAGACCGACATCGATGGTAATGTTATCATCTACAAAGCTCGACTTGTTGCGAAAGGTTTTCGACAAATTCAAGGAGTTGACTACGATGAGACCTTCTCACCCGTAGCGATGCTTAAGTCTCTCCGAATCATGTTAGCAATTGCCACATTTTATGATTATGAAATTTGGCAAATGGATTGCATTCCTTAATGGATTTCTTAAAGAAAAGTTGTATATGATGCAACCAGAAGGTTTTGTCGATCCTAAAGGTGCTAATAAAGTGTGTAAGCTCCAGCAATCCATTTATGGACTGGTGCAAACATCTCGGAGTTGGAATATATGCTTTGATAGTGTGATCCAAGCATATGGTTTTATACAGACTTTTGGAGAAGCTCAGTATTTACAAGAAAGTGAGGGAGCTCTGTATCATTTCTATTATTTGCTGTGGATGACATAATGTTTATTGGAAATAATAAATAATTTCTTGATATAATATAAGTATAATTGAATAAGAATTTTTCAATGAAAGACCTCGTGAAGCTGCTTATATATTGGGCATCAAGATCTATAGAGATAGATCAAGACGCTTAATTGGACTTTCACAAAACACATACCTTGATAAAGTTTTGAAGAAGTTCAAAATGGATCAGTCAAAGAAAGGGTTCTTGCCTGTGTTACAAGGTGTGAAGTTGAGTCAGACTCAATGCCCGACCACTGCAGAAGATAGAGAGAAAATGAAAGTCATTCCCTATGCCTCAGCCATAGGTTCTATCATGTATGCAATGCTGTGTACCAGACCTGATGTGTGCCTTGCTATAAGTTTAGCAGGGAAGTACCAAAGTAATCCAGGAGTGGATCACTGGACAGCGGTCAAGAACATCCTGAAAATACCTGAACAGGACTAAGGATATGTGTCTCATTTATGGAGGTGACAAAGAGCTTGTCGTAAATGGTTACGTCGATGCAAGCTTTGACACTGATCCGGATGACTCTAAGTCGCAAACCGGATACGTATTTTGAATGGTGGAGCTGTAAGTTCGTGCAGTTCCAAGGAGAGCACCGTGGCGGGATCTACGTGTGAAGCGGAGTACATAGCTGCTTCAGAAGCAGCAAATGAAGGAGTCTGGATGAAGGAGTTCATATCCGATCTAGGTGTAGTACCTAGTGCATCGGGTCCAATGAAAATCTTTTGTGACAATACTGGAGCAATTGCCTTAGCAAAGGAATCCAGATTTCACAAGAGAACCAAACACATCAAGAGACGCTTCAACTCCATCCGCGATCAAGTTAAGGAGGGAGACATAGAGATTTGCAAAATACAGACAGATCTGAATGTTGCAGACCCGTTGACTAAGCCTCTTCCATGAGCGAACCATGATCAACACCAAGACTCCATGGGTGTTAGAATCATTACAATGTAATCTAGATTATTGACTCTAGTGCAAGTGGGAGACTGAAGGAAATATGCCCTAGAGGCAATAATAAAGTTGTTATTTATATTTCCTTATATCATGATAATTTTTTATTATTCATGCTAGAATTGTATTAACCGGAAAATTTATACATGTGTGAATACATAGAAAAAACAGAGTGTCCCTATTATGCCTCTACTTGACTAGCTCGTTAATCAAAGATGGTTAAGTTTCCTGACCATAGACATGTGTTTTTGTTTGATGAACGGGATCACATCATTAGGAGAATGATGTGATGGACAAGACCCATCCATTAGCTTAGCATTATGATCGTTAAGTTTTATTGCTATTACTTTCTTCATGACTTATACATATTCCTTTGACTATGAGATTATGCAACTCCCGAATACCGGAGGAAGACCTTGTGTGCTATCAAATGTCACAATGTAACTGGGTGATTATAAAGATGCTCTATAGTTGTCTCCGAAGGTGTTTGTTGGGTTGGCATAGATCGAGATTAGTATTTGTCACTCCGAGAATCGGAGAGGTATCTCTGGGCCCTCTCGGTAATGCACATCAGTATAAGCCTTGAGGGAAACGTGACTAATGAGTTAGTTGCGGGATGATGCATTACGGAACGAGTAAAGAGACTTGCTGGCAACGAGATTGAACTAGGTATGAGGATACCGACGACCGAATCTCTGGCAAGTAACATATCGATGACAAAGGGAATAACGTATGTTGTTATTGCGGTTTGACCGATAAAGATCTTCGTAGAATATGTAGGAACCAATATGAGCATCCAGGTTCTGCTATTGGTTATTGATCGGAGATGTGTCTTGAACATGTCTACATAGTTCTCAAACTCGTAGGGTCCGCACGCTTAACGTTCGATGAAGATTTGTATTATGAGTTATGTGTTTTGGTGACCGAAGATTGTTCGGAGTCCCGGATGAGATCACGGACATGATGAGGAGTCTCGAAATGGTCGAGAGGTAAAGATTGATATATTGGACTAAGGTATTCAGACACCGGAATGGTTTCGGGACGTTTCAGATATTTATCGGGGTACCAAGGGGTTACCGGAACCCCTCGGGGAAGTAATGGGCCTTCATGGGCCATAGGAGAGAAAGAGAGGGGAGCCCGCTAGGTGGCTCCCCCCCCCCCAAGGGAGTCTGAATTGGACAAGGGGGAGGGGCGCGGCGCCCTTTCCTCTTTCCCTCTCCCTCTCCCTCTCCTTCCGTCTTTCCCTCCATGAGAAAGGAAAAAAGGGGGGCCGAATCCTACTAGGAGTGGAGTCCTAGTAGGACTCCCCCTCCCCCTTGGCGCGCCCCTTGGTGGCTCGCCTCCTCCTCCCCTCCTTTATATACGGGGGCAGGGGGCACCCCAAAGCACAATAGTTATTCACTTAGCCATGTGCGGTGCCCCCCTCCATAGTTTACTCCTCCGGTCATAGCGTCGTAGTGCTTAGGCGAAGCCCTGCGTGGATCACATCATCATCACCATCACCACACCATCGTGCTGACGAAACTCTCCCTCAAACCTCTACTGGATCAAGAGTTCGAGGGACGTCATCGAGTTGAACATGTTCTGAACTCGGAGGTGTCGTACGTTTGATACTAGATCGATTGGATCATGAAAACGTTCAACTACATCCACCACGTTAACCTAACGCTTCCGCTTTCGTTCTACAAGGGTATGTGGACACACTCTCCCCCTCTCGTTGCTATGCATCTCCTAGATAGATCTTGTGTGATCATAGGAATTTTTTTTCAAATTCCATGCTACGTTCCCCAACAATATGAACTCGGTGGCTCCGCATAGAAAGAATTGGTGGGGTCGAGTTGGAGTTTAGAGTTTTTACATATTTGGATGAAGAAAGTGGTTGAGGGCTTTGGAGCAATATCACTAAGCATTTGAGAAAGCAAGCCATTAAGCAACACCTTCCCCTTTTAGTACTATTGGTTTTCCAATGGACTCAATGTGATCTTGGATCACTAAAATAAATATGAAGAGTCTTGAGCTATTGCCAATATTTATCCTTAGCATTTTGAAGGGGTTCCAGATCCTCTTGTCCTTGCCACGCCATTGTCGAACTTATGTGAAACATACTAGATAAAACCATTAGTCCAACAAGAGGTATGTTGACAATAATTGCCAAAATCACCCAGGGAGCACTTGTGCTTTCAATCTCCCCATTTTTGGTAATTGATGACAATATACATCAAAGCTTTAAGTAAAAGATATGAAGAATAGCACGTAAAGCTTTGGAGGAACATGTAACATGCATAAGCTCCCCCTACATGTAGCTTTAGATGTTGATACAGGAAAAGGATCATTGAGTGGAGGTGAAGAAAAATAGGCAATATCAAATGACAAAATGTTTTATTAGTAGTGAAATCGGTGACGCCGATCTGTTTCCATCGGTGACTCCGAAATAGCAGAGCCACCGAAGGTGCTCATCAGTGAGACCGAGTTAGTCCTTGTCGGTTGTACCGATGAACTGTGTACAAGGAAACCTTGTATTTTGGTCTAGCCGATGGGGTTGGATCGGTGACACCAAGTTCACCACAGAGGAAACTTTTGTCATCTCACCTCACTTGGCAAATGAAATTAAGGAATTGGCATAAAGATTTGCAATGAATTAACTTTATATACACAGACAAATGACAGAGAAAACAAAGGAGATCTAGATGAAGTCTTTTTTAGAAAAGAGACACAACGGCAAGAAAAACATGCAAATGGAAATTCAGTTATGCAAAATGAACACTAGAGAACTTCATCTAGAGATGGTAAGCGACAAAATCACCTATGTTAGAGTATATTTACTGAGGAGTCAAGTGAGATCACTTGATCGTAGGTCATACTCATCGTTTAAGCTCAAAATTGGGTTGACATTTTTCGTTTAATCATTTTGATGTATTCACATCTTGTTGAGTTGCTTTAACTCATGACTTGGAGTAAAGCTTCTCTAAGATGGAATGACATACCTTGGGTTGTGGTGTTGATCTTGATCATGTACTTGAACTTTTATTGGATGCTCAAGGTTGATGTAGACCATCAAAAGTTGGGAGCACCCGTTGAAGTTGAAGTTCATCTTCCTACATGGGTTAGTCTTGCAAGGAATAGCACTTGTGTATCCTAATTGACTATCATGAAATTTGACATATTGAAATAGTCAAAGGATATGTTGAGTGAGTTCATGCTTTCTTGAAATCAACAACCAACTCATAGGAACTTGGTAATGTAGAAATTGCTTGGGATGTGAGTGACTTGCAACTTCATGGATTGAGGCTCATCCAAGTACCTACATGGGTTAGATAACATGCAAGGGTGCAAATATATATCCAAGATAATTGATCATGATCATAAGAGAAATATCAAGGATTAGTCACAAAGGTCTCATGCCTTGCATGTATTCGAATGGAATTTCTATTCCAAGTCTGAGGCATCAATGATGTTAAATTCACCTCTCAAACGGCAAGGAAAAATATATTTTCATCAAGAGTTTTAGTGAATATATCTGCCAGTTGCTTGTCGGTGCGAACATGCTTAAGATTGATGTCTCCTTTAGCAACATGATCTCGAATGAAATGATGTCGAACTTCAATATGCTTAGTTCGAGAATGTTGCACGGGATTGTGAGCGAACTTAATAGCACTTTCATTGTCACAAAGCAATGGAACATGTTTCACATGTATCCCATAATCTTTAAGAGTTTGGGTCATCCAAAGTAACTGAGCACAACATGATCCGGCGGCAATGTATTACCTTCGCCGGTGGATAAGGATATCGAAGTTTTGTTTCTTTGAGGACCAAGACACCAGTGATCTTCCTAGAAATTCACAAGTACCCAAAGTGTACTTCCTATCGACCTTGTCACCGACATAGTCCGAATCGGAATAGCCAACAAGATCAAAAGATGACCTCTTAGGATACTAAATGCCAAAGTTTGGTGTATGAGTTAAATATCTCACTATCCTTTTCACGACCATAAGATGACACTCTTTAGGAGCCCCTTGATATCGTGCGCACATGAACACACTTAGCATAATATTGGGACGGGAGGCACATAGATATAACAATGAACTAATCATAGAATGGTAAACCTTCTGCTCAACCACATTGCCATTCTTAGTCAAGTCAAGATGTCCACTAGTAGGCATGGGTGTTTTCATACCTTTGCTTTCTTGCATGTTGAACTTCTTGAAAAGATCCTTGGTATACTTTGTTTGCGAGACAAAGGTACCTTCCTTAGTTTGCTTGATTTGCAATCCGAAGAAAAATTAGAGTTCACTCATCATAGACATCTCAAACTTCTCCGACATTAGCCTTCCAAACTTTTCACTAAAATGGGGTTAGTAGAACCAAATATGATACCATGAGTGGAGGCTTGGTATCCCCAAAGGTACGGGTGATCACCCTATCAAAGTCTACCACCGTTCCATATGGTATACATATTCCCGTTCCTTGATACTTATGTTCTTCTTCTAGCAGGGAGACATTCGTCAAAGTTTCACTTATCTTCCTGCGATCGTATCTTGCTATCAACACTAGTACGCGTCGGTCCTAAACAAACGGTTTTTAACCCCTTTCCGCGACGACATTTGGAACCATCGCCAAGTGAGTGTGGGCGATAGGGGGGTCCTTCCCACACAACCAAAAAACCATCGGGGATAGGGCCCCTACAAAGATTCCTACTGCTTTCGCTCGCATTGCCATCACAGTCGGTATTCTGTGGTGCTATGTTTATGCTGCGCCACCCATCACAAATGGTTCACTATTATAGAACGTGTATGATGCGCGGCCCATCACAAACGGTTAACCGTTAAGAAGATTAGCTAATCGTCGTACGAGTGTCGGACAGGATTACAAAACGTCAGACCATCGTAACATTGTCGTACACGACAACTATCGCACACGCTATTTTGTGGTGCAACGTTTACGATGCATATTTCATCGAAAACAGTTCATGGTTGCGAATCGTGTATGATAAGGCAACTAACACAAACGCTTAGTTTGCTCGCGCTGCTTGTGATATTGTCCGACATCGCGACACGCTTTGCAAACGGCAATCAGGTGCATGCTTGCACACGCTTCTCTCTATGAACCGTCTCGGATTATGGTGCATATCGCAAACGCTTGTGTTTTACCAACGTGTGCCGTGAATAACAACCGGAGAGCATAATTTCACCATAATTTAATTGTCGCTTTTCCAAATTGTACCGATTTGGGTTTGAATTTGAATTTGAATGTATGCTATGACTTTATTCATATCCATCGTGTTCAAACAACCAATGCATTATTCGGTTCATAGGTACATATGTTCAAGAATTACATAAGAACCAAATAAAGAATGATGAACCACAGCTTGTATACTTGTACTATTAAAGACGGTAAAGAAAGAGGCGAAATATATTCTCGTTCCTGAACACGGTGATGCGGAATGCCAATTTTTTGCCCTCCTCCATGCTTAAGGCAGGCTCGACTCTAGTCCAACCCTTGTGATGTCCGACCGCCCATCCTTCACGGTCTTCATGAAAACATCTAGATAATCATCATGTTCTCGTAGAAATACTTTAACCTTTGCATGCCCACCAATCATGTAGTTTGAGAGGTAATCTTGAGTAAACCGCTTTGGCAACCACCGCAAAGGAAAAAGATTCGCACATTGTCATCTAACACAACTCATTATGGGCAGTAAAAAGAAGGTTGCAGAGTTCTTACTTACCATCCTGCAGTTCGCTGTTGTCTTGGATAAAGTGTAAACAAATAGTTTAATTGCCATCTTTGGACCCATTTTACTAACAATCTTTATCAGCTTCCTCACTTGATCTTTGGTTCATCGATATCTCATTGCCTCATACGCAGAAAGGGTCAAAACGCGGATCTTTACCAATGACATATGTACCTAAAAGCACCAAGTTAATATTAGAAGCTAAACAACAATTGCACAATGATGTAGTACAACACTCTTTTATAATATGTCTATATACATCCGTATATGGCAGTCCATTTGAAATCTCTAAAAAGACAAATATTTAGGAACAGAGGGACTATCTTATAACATCCAGATACTCACATATTAGATGAATTAACATCTTATATTATGGGCCGGGAGGAGTTTAGTTCATTCTTACAAATTATCGGCTGATTAACTACTGCTGTATCCATGGGTTACAGTTAGTTTGAGCTTATCCCTAAAGTATATCTAAACATGAGGGCTAGTTTGAGCTAGTTGCATCTATAACCCACCCAAAAAATATCCAACCCAAGAGGTGCTAATTGGAGCTAGTTCTCCTAGTGCATTTATTGTCAATCTAACCCTGCCATCCAAACAACTCTTTGGATGGAGTTAGTTCAGGTTAGTAATGAGCTAGAAACTAACTCTAACCTCTAGCTAAGTTGAGTATCCAAATAGGGTTGTGTTGTTGTCGTTCTTGTCAGCTTCTTCTACGTATATCTAGACATCATTAGAACATTAATGTAACACTCTTCCTTGTTGCTATGTAGCCTAGGATTGCATATTTAGACATCAAGTACAAAGGTTGCATGTTGCTATGTAGCCTCAAATATATTACATATGGCCCTAGTTAACCTAACTAAAAATGGGTTGCAGATATATTCGCTTAAAAGTCCGATTCACCGATTAGTCCCTTATCACCGTCGGCCTATATGGTACCAAATACCGATATCCTAATAAAGGAGTAGATATAAGCCATGGGATGAAACTAACCTCGATGGAAAACAGCATTCGTTCCCAAAATTGTCCTGTGTAGGTACATCGAGAAGCATGTTAAGCACAACAGGCTAAACATCAACCAATACATGGCAGACAAAATAATCTCCAAAAGATAGCTTCAATGTGCAGGTTTAAGCACACTAGTAAAGCAAAACAAGTGGAAAGGTATGCTAACTGCAACAGGCCTAACATTTAACAACAAGCAAACATAGTAATTCAAACTGGTATTGTGCCGGTCTAAGTACACTGGTTATGGTTAAATAAAAATGGAAAGGCGTGTTAACTACAAGATGCAGCAACCAAATGTAGTCATTCATAGTGGTATTGTTGAAATTGGTAACGATGAAATTGAACCGCATAGTTCATACTTGCACATATAGAACATCACGCTGTGAATAATCGGAATAAACAAGGCATACTATTTAAAAACCAAAGATAGCATTTGAAATCGAACATATGCTAACTACAAACAACCTAACAATCAAAACACTTTAAAAGAGGCATATGCTAGCAATAACAGGCTTAATAAAGAAGCAAATATATGCATTCCTATCGGTATGTTTAAAACTGGATTGATGAAATGTACCGCACAATAAATAATTGCACATATAGAGCATCACATTGTGAACAACTGAAATAAACAAGGCATACCGTAAGCAACCGGATATAGCAATTAAAACTGGACATATTCTCACTACACTACAAAAGGGACTCGACAAAACAAATCATGGGTTTCCCCCTGTGAAGAGGCACGGCAAAACAAATCATGGCTTCCTTACTTGTCACAGATGGGCTCTTTCCCGTGGGAAGAGCACGGATCCTGGATGCGCTCCATGTTGTCGCAGATGGGCTCCTTCCCCTTGGAAGAGCACGGCTGTAGGGTGCCCTCCCTAATGTCGCAGACGAGCGCTTTCCCCGTGGAAGAGCAGATGGGCTCTTACTCCTTGGAAGAGCCGGAGAGGGTGCCCTCCACATGGTCACCGACGATGAGGTCTGACTTGGAAGCTGTGGATCCCAAGCCGCCGTCAGTAACGTGTCCTTCAGAAATGACAAAAGGGGCTCGATGGCGATGTAGAATGGCAAATTGTTGATAGCGAGCCAGAGGAGATCAATGGCGGGGCCATGGATGAGATTGACGGTGGTTGAACCCGAGGGGTTGGGGCGGGCCACTTAACCTGTGACACAGCCCGCCTTAGGCCGTCGCTGTCGATGACCTCGATGTCGTAGCTGTTGGAGATATGCCCTAGAGGCAATCACGTATGTTGATATTTCCTATGTGTTTATGAATAAAGATAGTCCTTGGACATTATCAATGATGCGTACCAGCAAGTACGTGACTTGTTTGTGGGACTATGCATTGTATGATAACTGTCCTAAAAGCTCCCTAGTCGAAAGGGCTTTGTGGATGCGCAGCCAACTAGACTAGCATATGACACAGTTGATGGCTTGGTCTCACTAGCCATGGAGCATTGGATGCTAACCGGATAATATGGACTTGAAAGGTCTGGTCGGATTCGACTATAGTCGGATCCGAGTCGAGATAAGGTCCGAAAGGGATGCACCCAACTATGAGACGCAGCGATATGTCATCTATGAGTCTCTAGTACAACATACGTTCTATGTCCTAAGACCTGAGCTGGCATATGTACTCGGGATGGTGACAGACTTGCTTTGGGCCGACCAAATGCTACTCCGTGACTGGGTAGTTACAAAGGTAGGTTTCAGCCTTGTCCAGGCCCATGTTGCGAGACATGATCGAGCAAGATGGGATTTGCCCCTCCGACCAGGAGAGATATACTCTGGGCCCCTCGTGTGATCCGACTAGGATAAGCATGGCCATGCGAGAAGGATTATGAGACAATCCGGATAGTGGTCGGCATCACTGGAACGAGAAAGAGGTCGGGCTAGCACAAGCATGACAGACTCGCTTGAGCTCGACAACATATATTGTGTGGCAAAAGGAATGGAAGTGTTATGTACAAATTCACTAACCAGCCTTCATAGTCCGCTTGGTGTTTGGCATGCCTTGCTAGAGGTCACTACCAACCGCAAGTGGGCCTGAGGTGATCCGAATCGCGACCATGCCGACTTGAACCTAAGGGGTCGCAAGGCTTAAGGGAAGGAACTCACGAGGCTGGATCCGAGGACACCGGGATCGGATGTGATCCGAGCTGTATTCGGATTGAGGCCGAGTAGACTTATGGGCTTTAGGATCTGTGCGAGGCCCAAGAGTTGAGCCCGTGACAGATGCCTATATATAGTGGAGGTGCGGCACACTCATTTGGTTGATCGCTTCGGCACTGTCACTAGGGTTTGCATGTGTTGCGAATAGATACCTCCACTTCGCCACGGTTGTGTGATCGGACCTAGCGATCCGCCACACGACGCTCCTCCCTGCACGCGGGATACCGTTAGAGGCGGTGCACTTGCGCCGCTTCCGCTAACTCCAGACGCGTTGGAACCGACGACCGGGCCGCTCGAGGGAGATCGGACGAGGAGGAGACGATCCACGCGGACGCTACGCCCAACTCTTCTTCTGCTGCATGGCACTGCGCGTCAAGTGGTAACAAACTGTGATCCATCTCCCGTAGCATGTTCTTGGCTGTTCTGTGTGTAGGAATTTCTAATTTGCAGTCGACGCACCCTACCCTAGAACCCAACAGCGGTATCAGAGCCTCTGCTATAGGATTTGGTTTCAGATCGTATGCATATTAGATATGTGGAGGCGACAGATGGGATCTGTTGTAACGCCCTCGATGCGGCTATATCTCCCACGTGTCGAAGCACGACTTAGAGGCATAACCGCATTGAAAGCAATGTCGCAAGTGAGGTAATCTTCACACAACCCATGTAATACATAAGGGAAGAGATACATAGTTGGCTTACAATCGCCACTTCACACAATTACATAAATAAAGCATTACATCAACCAGAATACAATCAAGGTCCGATTACGAACCAAAATAAAAGAAGACTACCCCAAATGCTACATTGCATCCCCGATCGTCCCAACTGGCTCCACTATCGATCAACTCAAACGAAACAACACAATGAACAAGATCTTCATCGAGCTCCTCCTTGAGCTCGCAAAAGGCTAACCGCACGGTTTCACTCGGCACTGCAAAACTGGTTTTGAAGTATCCGTGAGTCACGGGACTCAGCAATCTCATACCCGCGAGATCAAGACTATTTAAGCTTATAGGAAGGATGGGGTAATGAGGTGGAGTCAAAAGAAGCACTAAGCATATATGGTGGCTACCATACTAAAAAGAGAGCGAGAAGAGGAGGCAAAAGCACGGGTCGAACAACTATGATCAAGAAGTGATCCTAGAACAACCCACGCCAAGCATAACTCCAACACCGTGTTCACTTCCTGACTCCACCGAGAAGAGACCATCACGGTTACACACACGCGTTGATGTATTTTAGTTAAGATCAACTTCGGTTTTCTACAACCGGATATTAACAAATTCCCATCTCGCCACATACAATCATGCGGCACGGCTTTAAAGTTTATACCGCAGGGTGTCCCAACTTAGCCCATGATAAGCTCTCGCGATCAACTAAGGATATACCTTCTCCAGAAGACCCGATCGGACTCGAATCCAGTTTACAAGACATTTCGACAATGGTAAAACAAGACCAAAGAAGACCGCCTGAATGTGCCGACAAATCCCGATAGGAGCTGCACATATCTCGTTCTCAGGCACACGGATGAGCAAGACGACGGGTTGGCATAGACTCCTTTGCCAGGGCGCCGACATCGCTTCGGTTTGGACAGAGGAGAACCGCCCGGGGCTAAAATAAAGATGACCCTGCTCCTAAACCCAAGGGAAATAAAAGGGCATAGGTGAGGCAAATGGTAAAACCAATGTTGGGCCTTATTGGAGGAGTCTTATTCAAAGCGAATCGTCAAGGGGTCCCATAAATCACCCAACCGCGTTAGGGACGCAAAATCCGGGAACATAATACCGATATGACGGAAACTAGTGCAAAGAAGAGTGGAACAAAACACTGTGCATAAGGCCGAGCCTTCCACCCTTTACCAAGTATATAGATGCATTAATTAAATAAGAGATATTGTGATATCCCAAAATATCCATGTTCCAACATGGAACCAACTTCATCTTCACCGCAACTATCAACGCTATAAGAGGGCCGAAATGGCCGAAAGCGGTAACATAGCCAAACAAAGGTTTGCTAGGACAAGGTGGGTTAGAGACTTGGCTTAACAATATGGGAGGCAAGATAAGCAAGTGGTAGGTATCGCAAAGATAGGCATAGCAAAAGAGCGAGCAACTAGCAAGCAAATATAGAACTGATTTCGAGGGTATGGTCATCTTGCCTGAGATCCCGCAAGAAAGAAGAACGAGTCCATGAAGAAGACAAGCGGACGTAGTCAAACGAATCCTCACAACTCCAGAACGAAACCGAAGCTAACGAGAGAAGCAAACCAGGAAAGAAACAAACAACATAGTAAACAACCATCACATGAACATGGCATGATGCACAAACAAGAATGATGCATGTCCGCTTTAAAGGCTCATGGCATGGCAAAGTGCAACAAACAACACTACAAATTAAGTGGAGCTCAATATGCAACGAGTTGCATATCGACGTAAACACCACATCAATTATTTAGTTCGCTCTTGGCTATGCTACCAAACAATATTAAGTGTTGTTAAACATGGCAAGAGGTGAAGCATAATAAAACTACCTATCTAGGCAAGTTTAAGTGGTAGGAAACATCAAACAACAATTCGATAAATCCTCATGTTATTTAGCAATTTAAAACAACAACAATTTTAACCATTTTAATTGTTGTTATCATGATGCGGATGACATATGCAAGTTTTATGCAATTTTATGAAAATGTTGACATGAAGATGATAAGGAGCATTTGGTCACCATGGCGGCATGAAACGGGTGCCACGACAACGAATCCGAAAATGATGTCACAACAACATATCGGTTCCGGTAGCTCATGGAGATGCCGGTGCAAAAGAAGTGGGCGTGAGCGTGTCATGCAAGGATGGTGGGGTACTCCCGGATTCCGGGTTCCCACGGGACGACGACATGGCAAACGAGGAACGTGCAAAGACATCTCTCAGACACGGTGCAAACACGAGCATCTCATATAACACACATGCATCCGTTCGCGGGCGTCGTCTCGGGTTATACCTTCGAAGCGTGCATTTTCGGGGCGGATCGAGTTCGATGCGGTGTAGGGGAAGTAGTTGTACACGGATCTTGTCGGATCCACGGCAACGGTAGTCATACACAGTTCGTAGTGAAAGTAGTTGTTCTCGCGACGGTAGTAGAAGTAGTGGTACACGTTCGCTTTCAGGAGGTGCTTGAAGAATCCAACGTCTTCGGGGCGACGGTAGTGGTACACACGACATCGAGGTACTTGTCGGTCCGGTCTTGGCGGTGTAGATGTACACGGTGTCGGGGTACTTGTCGCATCACCGGGCGTAGTCGTACACGTTCGAAGCAGAACTGGGCGTATCCATGTACTTGGCGTTCCGGTCCTGTAGTCGTACTAGGCATCCGGTGAACTTGGCGAAATCCACGAAGGCATCCTTGGGCGTTCCTGGTTGCCGCGGGAAGCCAACAGACGACAAGGGTCGAGGGCGAGGTACAGCAACGAGGCGACAAGGACGGGATCCGACAACATGCGGCTCTGGCAGATCGATGCAGAGGCGCGGGAAGCAGCTTCCGGCGCGGGGGGCGGAGGAGCTTGGGCGCGGGACGGCGTCCTGGTGGCGTTGGCGCTCCTACCGGCGTGGAGGACGACGACCGCAGGCGCGAAGCAGGGGGGCAGCAGATGGACTTGACGTGATACAAGGGGCTGGATCCGAGCGGGACTTGCAGTGGCAGCGAATCGGGTCGGAGGCGAGCACGAGATGGCATCGGGGAGGGTGCAGCTGTTGCTGCTGCCGGCTCTGACGGAGGCGAGATCCGGCGAAGGAGCTGGCGAGGCGGCGGCGCTGGGTAGACGAGGAGGCGGGCGAGGAGAAGTCGGGGAGGAGAAGGGGTGCGGGGAAGGCGGCAAGGCGGTCGGAGGGGTCGCCGGCGTGGTGGAGCTTTGCAGCGGGAGAAGCATAGGGGAGGGGCGGTGCGAGGGTTCTGCTCCTCTCTCTCCCTGTGAGTGGCGGCGCCAGGAGGAGAACGAAGGGAGAGAGCTGGGGATCGGGAGAGTGTGGTGAGGGGCTAGGGTTAACAGCGGGGCGCGGCTGGGCCCTGGGCTAGCTGCACGAATGGGCCGGCCTAGATGGTCAGACCCAAGAGGCCGGCTGGGCTGGCTCTCTTCTCTCTCACTCTAAAAGAAAAAAAACAGAGATAAGAAAGAAAAGAAAGGGAGGTTAGGGGAAGAAGTTGGACACGCGGATAATTTTCCCGGACTCACAAAAATGTGCTTGTTCCGAGAAAATAGAAAAGGCCATGATTGAGAGATTTAAATCCAAACTCATTTGATTTAAATTCAAATGGTTTGAATAGGAGGTGAGGGTTGGGAAGGTCCAAAAATGTTGAGATTTTTGGTGGAGCTCCGGAAAATGATGAAAGAATATATGGCAAGGTTGGAGACCAAGAATTAAGATAACAAAGGCATTGGGATACTTGCAAGTGAGTTATGGTGAATTCCAAATTAATGAAATATTTAAAATAGCTCCATAAATATTAGGAGGATATGTTATAAAGAGAAATCACCATGTGAATTCCCTCGATTTAAATAGATCAAAAGATCTATGCAATTTATTTAGTTGAGGTTTTAAAAATTAAATGACATGATGGCATGATGCAAATGCAAATGATGCAACAAACAAAACAAATCACACCTACGTAACTCTCTAATCGCTAGAAGTCTTACGGAGCGCTTGGTCTCAAGGGCGCCACATCTGTCATTGATAAGATCGGCTATGTGCATGGTTGATGATATCAACTGCACATGGGGAATGATGTGGCTGTGTTTTCTGATAATCGGGATCGATGAGGTCGTGACACGATCTATCCCTACCGGTCGGTTAACCGCCATCGGGGTTAATAGTGAAACGTAGATCCGAATCGGATTCGCGATGATCGATGAAATCGGTCAGATCAGAGAATTCGGCATGATCGGAGTTCAGATGTGATCTGTAATTTCTGAAAACGTCGGGCGCTGCGCGTAGCGCCTTGTATTTTGTACCCGACACACAAACCGGTAGAATGCGATTCTATGCATAACTTGTTTTGCAGGTTTGATGTGAATAGTATGGCTCATGTGTATGTGATGCACGTGTGTAATTTATACATGGCCTGCACGTCATGTTTGTCAGCCGGCAGGAGCCAAAGTGATGTCATAATATTGTATAACGACCTGCGTGTCGACTTGTGCCTCTATGTAAAATTCATTACTAGTTGTAGTAGTTGGATAATAGAGATCAGGTTGGTGGCTTGGCGTCCGGGCATGACAAACAAGATGGAGTTCCTAGATGGTCATCGGAGTTGGAGCTGACCTGGAAGAACGTTCATGAAGGAGCCATACTATTTCACAATATATGTTTATTTGTGATTGTTATGCTTCTTGTTTTCTATGCATGTTAGAATGCTAGAAATATCCCTCATGAATATCAAGCGAATTGCCATCCCCGATGTTGCACCTTCGCACGTCAAGTACGTCTAGTGGTGGGCTCATAAAATTGAGGTGCTGCTAGATGTCCTTGAACTGAAGGGTTCGTGTCGGACACGGACATGCATTGCATCAGGTTAACTTGACAAGGCTATCAAAACGGTTTTGGGCCTTGTGGCAAAGAAGGTTGGGGCCGGGTATGAGATACCTTCCCACCAAGTGAGTCGATAGAGATACGATTAGCAAGGAGTTGCTTAATGGATAGGCACGTTGTTCAGCAAAGGATGCTAAAGCTCACTAGTCGCATGTGCTAGTCGGATCTGAATCACCGAAAGTTTGCAAAGGGATGCCAACTTCGATTGGGAGTATTTTCGCTTAAGGCTAGAATTACTCTACATAAACACATTGCTTAGTGATTGCATATTTTCTCGTTGTAGATCAATGGCACCACCGCTTCAACCCAACTTTGCATTGAAATCAATTCTCGAAAAGGATAAACTGAATGGAACAAACTTTACCATCCGGTATAGAAATCTGAGAATTGTTCTCAAGCATGATAAAAGGAACATGTTCTAGAGGATCCACTTCCGCAGGAACTGCCGGTAATGCTAGTGCCACAGCTAAGAATGCCTACCAAAAACTCGTTGATGAATCAACGGAGATCACCGTCTGATGTGGCTTGTATGGAGCCCGATTTGCAACAAAGATTTCAAAATGTTGAGGCTCACGATATGATCGAGAGTCTCAATAGCATGTTTCGCATACGTGCTAGGACCGAAAGGTTCAACGTCTGGCGATCCTTGATGGATTGCAAGCTGAAGGAAGGTGATCCATCGAGCCCACATGTGATCAAGATGATCGATATGTGCAAGCTTTGGATAGGTTGGGCTTCCCGCTCTTGGATAAGCCGCCATGATGCAGCTCGGGTTCTCTTCCGCCTAGCTATGGGACGTTCATCTCGAACTATCATATGCACGGCATGGATAAGAAGCTCACCGAATTGCATGGGATGCTCAAAGTGGCGAGAAGGATATTAAGAAAGGCACGCATCAAGTGTTGATGGTGCGTAAATCGCTAAGTTCAAGAAGAGTTGGTCTAAGAAAAGGCTAAGGCAAAGGGCACGGAGACGGTAAACCCGGCCAAGGCCAAAGTCCGGACCGGACTCAAAAACCATTTGCTACCATTGCAAGGAAACCGGTCATTGGAAGAGGAATCGTAGCAAGTGGCTTTGCAGAGCATGGCAAGAAGGCCGGAAATGCTTCTTCGTGCAAAGGTACACTTGTTGCATATGTTATAGACATTTACATTTTTGACATACCTAGTTGGTGTTGTGTTTTTGATAACAGATCGTTTGTTCATATTTGCAACTCGATGCAGGTGCTGTTAAGAACTAGGCATGTGGCACAAGGGAGATTGACATCGTGGTCGGCAACAAAGCAAGAGTTGCTGCGTTGGAGGTCGGCACGATGCAGCTCCAAATTTTCCTTCTGGATTTATTTTGGAATTGAATAATTGTTATTACATTCCTGCACTTAGTCGGAACATTATTTCTGCCTCATGTTTGATGAGTCAGGGTTATGAATTCAATTTAAAGGACAATGGTTGTTCATTTTATTTGAATGGTATGTTCCAGTACTATGCACCCATTGTTGATGGGCAATTTATATTGAATCTAGAACAGGAACCGGTCTATAACGTGAATGTCAAGAGGCATAAGCCTAATGAGATAAATCCGACATACTTTTGGCATTGCTGGCTTGGACACATTAGTCTGAAACGTATGAAGAAGCTCCATGATGATGGGCTCCTAACTTTGTCCGACTTCGGGTCGTTTGAGACATGCGAATCATGCTTACTCGGCAAAATGACTAAGTCTCCTTTCGCAAAGAGTTGCGAGAGGGCGTCCGAGCTGTTGGAACTGATACACAATGATGCGTGTGGACCAATGAGCACAACTGCCAGAGGTGGCTATCAGTACTTTGTGACTTTTACCGACGACTTGAGTAGATATGGATATATCTATTTGATGAGGCACAAGTCGGAAACTTTTGTAAAGTTCAAAGAGTTTCAGAACGAGGTTGAGAATCAGCTCGGCAAGACTATAAAACTTCTATGATCAGATCGTGGAGGTGAGTACATGAGCTGGGAGTTTGATGATCATCTGAAAAGCCGAGGTATAGTACCTCACTCACACCTCCTGCACGCCACGAGAAAGCGGTGTGTCGGAATGAAGGAATAGGACCTTGTTGGACATGGTCCGGTCAATGATGAGCAAATCGGATTTACCCTTGTCATTTTGGGGATACGCTCTAGAAACTGCAGCTTTCACACTTAATGTGGTACCATCAAAATCAGAGACAAGACACCACATGAGATGTGGATGGGAAGAGTCCTTGTCGGTGCAGGGAACGGGGGTCCCAGACTTGCTCGCTCAAGGCCTGCAGCGTGGCTCAAGGGGAGGCCCAGCACGGCCCATCTTCATCAGCACAAGCTCAAGACCCTCGCGAGGGGCCAAGTCTCACGGGGCGAACGACAGGGAACTTCCTCAGGCACGGCCTCGTCAGGCTGGCTCGCGAGGAGGTGGAGAGATCAAGGCGGGGTACCTCATGAGGTGCCCATGACGCAAGCCATGACGACCAAGGGCGCCAGGCGGGCGCCAGCCCGCGCAGTGTCCTCCTTTCCTCTTTGGTGCAAAGGGAGCAAGCGTAGGCAAGAGCATCAAGCAAAGGCATCCATTTCGGTGCAACAAGACCAGGACTGTTGCAACGGCAGGAAGGAAGTCATTATGGAGCCCAAGCAAAGGCCACCACCGTGAGCCTTTGACAAAGTGCGAGGACCAACTTTAGTCGTGATGAGTGTACGGATGTTCCCCTTCAAAATGGCCAATTGTTGGCGCCCTTCCCGCTCAATATTTAGGGAGAGGCCCAGGGCCTTTGCCTATAAATAGGACTAGCCACCCACAGTGGTAGAGGGAGCGAGAAACCCGGAGAGAAGAGAGAGAGAGCGATGAACTCCCCCAGCGATTCATCGCGATCGCCAAGAAATGCAGACCCTCATGAGGCTGTTCTTCCTTGTATTGTTCATCATCATCAGCCCAAGAGGCAATCCACCACACCACAAACTAGAGTAGGTTATTACACCACAACGGTGGCCCGAACTAGTATAAACCCTGTGTCTCTTGCGTTGTTCTTTTCGTAGCTTACATCCCAGCGAGGCGGCGAGGTGCCGGTAGGAAGAGGGAAAGATCTCCGTGCGCACCCCAGTGTTCGAACCTAGAGGGTCTGCCGGAAGCCGAAATCCGACATTTGGTGCGCCAGGTAGGGGTGCGCCGGAGTTTTCCCTTCCGCCGACCCGCTCTTTGCCGACACCGCTGACCGCCTTTACGATGAGCGGGCGCGCTTTCGCGGCCACAAGACAGCCGCTGGGGCTGGGGCTCGAGCTCGCCCCAGCCTTTGCAACAAAAGGGTGGTCGGACGAAGTTCAAGCTTGGCGACGCTGCCGCCATACAACGGCACAACCGATCCGCTGGCTTTCCTGGCCGGGCGTGACGCGGAGGTCCGTCCTCGGCAGAGGCGACGGCAAGGCCATGGCCAATCGGGCTTCCCATGGCTATCACCGACGCCCACAAGATATGGCTGCTCCACCGCCGGGCGGCTTCCGTGGCCTCTGGGAAGAGCTGCGGCCTCTTCCTCGCCCAAAGACGCTGGCGCCGGCGCTTCGTGGCCGTCGTGGCCCTCCTGGGCGGCTCGCAGGCGCCGCCTTCAAGCCGCCGTGTTAAGCCATTCGTCCGCCAGGTCGGCGCCACCTCCGCGCGGCAGGGAGCTCCCCCAGGCTGGTCGGCGCCAAAGGCCGGTCTGGCCTTCTGAGGACCACCCTCCAACTCAAATTTCGCTTGGCAAGGCTCCCAATGCTGTGCACCCCACCATCTGCGGTGGCCGTCACCGGACTCTCATCGACGGCGGCGCTGGCCTCGGCGTGCTCTCGTTGAAGCCTTTCAGCCTCCTCCACATACCCCGAGCGTTTCAGCCGGCACCTTCTTGGGCATCGGGGGCGGGCCGTCCAGCTCCTTGGGGCAGATCCGACTCCCGGTAACCTTCGGTACCTACGACAACTTCCGCACTGAGCTAGCCGACTTCGACATCGCCCCTATCGGCCTCCCATACAACGCCATCCTTGGCTATCCGGCACTGGCCCGGTTCATGGCCGCGACTCACCCAAACAGCATAACCTCATGAAAGATGCCCGGAGCAACGGCGCGTCCTCACCGTGTCCGGGGACACCGGGATGCGTTGCAAGTGCTCAAGCTCGCCTTCAAGACGGTGTGGCGCGGGCGCAGCCCGCCGACTCCTGACGCCCCGAGCCCAAGGGCGGGCTGCGCCAACCAAGAAGAAGCAGTTTGTTCACCCAAGACAAGGCGGAAACCAAGCAGATACCGGCCGACGAGAGGGCGGATCCACTAACGCCACCTTCACCATAGGCGCCAACCTCGAGCCCGAGCAGGAGGAAGCCACGGTCAAGTTCCTCGCAAGATACGAGAAGGTATTCGCCGGGAGCTCGATCGGTGGCGGGGATCCCTAGAGGCGTAATCAAGCACCACCTCAACGTGTGCCCCAACGTGCGCCCTGTGAAGCAGAAAGCGAGACATCAGTCCACAGAAAAGCAGGCTTTCATCGTCCAGGAGACCCGCAAACTGGAAGCTGCAGGGGTCATTCACGAGGTCCGATATCCAGATTGGCTGGCCAACCCTGTTGTTGTGCCGAAGAAGGGGGGGAAGGAACGCATGTGTGTCGACTTCACCAACCTCAACAAAGCCTGCCCGCAAGATCCATTCCCCCTCCCTCAAGATCGATTAGATAAATCGATTCCACCGCCGAGTGTGACTGTTATGCTTCTTGGATGCCTTCTCCGGTATCACCAGATCAAGATGGCGGTAGAAGACGCAAAAGACGGCCTTCTGACCCGTGTGGGGTGTCTTGCTACACATGCATGCTGCCTGGCTGCGCAACGCAGGGCGACCTTTCAGCCGCTTATGCACATCACCTTGGGCCCGCAGCTCGGGAAGAATGTGGAAGCTTCGTCGACGACATTGTGGTGAAGTCTCATGAGGCCAAGACCACGATACAAGACACGGAGGAAACCTTTGCGAGCCTCAACGCAGTGAACACTGCGGCTCAACCCAGAAGTGTGTGTTTGGGGTCCCTCGGAGTAAGCTCTTGGGTTTCCTCGTGTCCCACCGAGGCATCGAAGCTAACCCGAGAAAAGGTCAAGGCGGTCGAGGACATGAGCCCGGCCAAGACCCTCGTGGAAATGCAGAAGCTCACTGGGCGTGACAAAGCACTAGGACACTTCATCTCCAAGTTGGGGGAGCGAAGGCTGCCTTTCTTCGGTGATGAAGAAAAAGGGCCCTTGAATGGACTGAGGAGGCCGACAGTATGCTTTCAAGATCTCAAGAGGTACCTAACCAGCCCTCCGTAATGGTGGCCCAGCGCCCTGCAAGAACCCCGGTGCTCTACTCGCCGGGCCACTCCCTACTCCGCCAACAAGACTGGTGGCCAGTTAGGGAGGAGCGTCAGACCAAAAACATGGCGGCGTTTCTAGGTCAAGGCGAGCGGGTCAAGGAAGACCCATAGAAACCACTACCACAGCGAGAAGGATCACCGCCAGCAGGAAGCGCACTTGGGACAGAAGAGACCCCTCCCTGGCGACCAGCCTGGAGGCTCCATTGCCTCAGGAGGCGCCACGGTCTGTGAGGGCGCCATCGACACCAAAGACTCCAAACCTCGTTGAGCACCTTGTGTACTTCACAAGACGGTGTTGCGGGACGCGAGGGCGCAGTACCCCATGCCTCGTAAACTCCTCCTCGCTTATTGGTGGCCTCGCGAAGTCAAGGCATTATTTTCGTGGCCACCCCATCAAGGTTGTCTCAGCTGCACTTTGGAAAGGGTGCTCAGGAGCCCTAACTCAGCCGGAAGAGTCGCTGAGTGGAACATTGAACTGCAAGCGTTTCAGCTCGAATTCAGCACAACCAGAGTCATCAAGGGGGCCGCATTAGCGGATTTCGTGGCAGAATGGACGGAGGCGCCGGGCCTCAAGGCTGATGAGGATCGATCCCTCTCCCGAAGCGAGGCGGCCGGGAAGGCTAGGTCATGTACTTCGACGGGCGTTTCTCCGAAGGCTGTGGCCGAGTGGGCAGTGCTCATATCTCCCACTCAGGACAAGCTCTACTACGTCGTGCAACTCTGTTTCCAGCAGGGAGAAAAGGTCTCCAACAACATAGAAGAATGTGAAGGTCTAATAGCGGGCCTGAAGGCCGCAGCTGCCCTAGGGGTGAAGCGCCTTACAATCAAGGGAGATTCACAACTCCTCGTCAACTTCTCCAACAAGGTGTACGAGCCAAGGGATAAGCACATGGAAGCCTACCTTGCGAGGTCCGCAGGATGGAGAAGCGATTACGGGGGTTGGAGTTGCGGCATGTGCCCCCGTGGCACCAATCGAGGCCGACGACATCACCAAACGAGCATCCAGTGCGGCTACCTCGAGAGCCCGCGTCTTCGAGGAGCCGGCTCTTCAAGCCCTCGGCCATGCCATCACTATCAAGCGGCGCAGCCTGGGAGGAGCTCCCTCACCACCAGCCTGGAGCCCGGTCGTAGCCCTGCCTCAGAGCGTGCACGCTCTTGACGATGGAGCCTCGGGAGGGTGCCGGATCACGCAGTGTTGGGGAACGTTGCGAGAAAATTAAAAATTTTCCTACGGTTTCACCAAGATCCATCTATGAGTTCATCTAAGCAACGAGTCAAGGGAGTGAGTTTGCATCTACATACCACTTGTAGATCGAGTGCGGAAGCGTTCAAGGGGATGGTGATGAGCGAGTCATACTCACGTGATTCGGATCACCGATGACCAAGTCTTTGAACGGACAGCACCTCCGCGTTCAAGGCTCAAACGGAGACGATGTCTCCTCCGTCTTGATCCAGCAAGGAGGAAGGAGAGGTTGAGGAAGGCAGCTCCAATGGCATGACGGCCAGGCGTGGTACAGTTGGTGCGGTGAAGACTCGGCAGAGCTTCGCCAAGCACGTACGGAAGAGGAGAGGTGTTGGGGAGGGGAGGGGCTGCGCCTTGGCTTGTGGTTTCAGCCCTCCCCTCAGCCCTCTATTTATAGGGGAAGGGCAGGGGGCGGCCCCTCTAGATGGGATCTAGAGGGGGCGGCGCCAAGGGAGGGACTTGCCCTGCCAAGGCGCCCCTCTAGGGTTCCCCTCAACCCCAGGCGCAAGGGCCCAAGGAGGGTGCGCCCAGCCACCAGGCTGGCTCCTTCCCCACGCAGCCCAGTGGCCCCGAGGGGTGGCCCCTCGGTGGACCTCCGGAACCCTTCGGTGGCCCCAGATAATACTGCACGCCGAAACTTTCGGTGTCCGTTTGACAACTTCCCATATATAAATCTTTACCTCCGGACTATTAGGAACTCCTCGTGACGTCCGGATCTCATCCGGACTCAACAACATTCGGTAATCACATACAAGTCTTCCTAATAACCCTAGCATCACCGAACCTTAAGTGTGTAGACCCTACGGGTTCGGGAGACATGCGAACATGACCGAGACGCTCTCGAGGTCAATAACCAACAGCGGGATCTGGATACCCATGTTGGCTCCCACATGCTCCTCGATGATGTCATCGGATGAACCACGATGTCAAGGATTCAAGCAACCTCAGATACTATTCCCTTTGTCAGATGGTATGTTACTTGCGAGACTCGATCGTCGGTATCCCAATACCTCGTTCAGCCTCAAGCACCGGCAAGTCACTTTACTCGCATCGTAATGCATGATCCCGTGACGGAACACTTGGTCACTTTGAGCTCATTATGATGATGCACTACCGAGTGGGCCCGAAGTGATACCTCTCCGTTATACGGAGTGACAAATCCTGTCTCGATCCGTGTCAACCCAGCGGACACTTTCGGAGATACCTGTAGTGCACCTTTATAGTCACCCGATTCGTTGTGACGTTTGGTACACCCAAAGCATTCCTACGGTATCCGGGAGTTACACGATCTCAAGGTCTAAGGAAGAGATACTTGACATTGGAAAAGCTCTAGCAAAAGCGAACTACACGATCTTGTGCTATGCTTAGGATTGGGTCTTGTCCATCACGTCATTCTCCTAATGACGTGATCCGTTATCAATGACATCGATGTCCATAGTCAGGAAACCATGACTATCTGTTGACCAACGAGCTAGTCAACTAGAGGCTTACTAGGGATGTATTGTAGTCTATGTATTCACACATGTATCACGATTTCCGGATAATACAATTATAGCATGAATAAAAGACAATTATCATGAACAACGAAATATAATAATAATGCTTTTATTATTGCCTCTAGGGCATATTTCCAACAGTCTCCCACTTGCACTAGAGTCAATAATCTAGTTACATTGTGATGAATCGAACACCCATAGAGTTACGGTGTTGATCATGTTTTGCCCGTGGAAGAGGTTTAGTCAGCTTGATCTGCGACATTCGAGATCCGTATGCACTTTGCAAATTTCTATGTCTCCATCTTGAACATTTTCACGGATGGAGTTGAAGCGACGCTTGATGTGCCTGGTCTTCTTGTGAAACACAGGCTCCTTGGCAAGTGCAATAGCTCCGGTGTTGTCACAGAAGAGTTTGATCGGCCTGACGCATTGGGCATGACTCCTAGGTCGGTGATGAACTCCTTCACCCAAATTGCTTCATGCGCTGCCTCTGAGGCTGCCATGTACTCCGCTTTCACATGTAGATCCATACGACGCTTTCTGCTTGCAAATGCACCGCTTCTGCTCCACCATTCAACATATACACGTATCCGGTTTGTGACTTAGAGTCATCCAGATCTCGTGTTGAAGCTAAGCGTCGGCGTAACCCTTCTGACGAGCTCTTTGTCACCTCCATAAACGAGAAACATGTCCTTTGTCCTTTTCGGTACTTTAGGATATTCTTGACCGCTGTCCGATGTTCCTTGCCGGGATTACTTTGGTACCTTCCTACCAAACTTACGGCAAGGTTTACATCAGTGCAGTACACAACATGGCATACATAATAGAACCTATGGTCGTGAGGCATAGGGGATGACGCTCATCTCTTCTTTATCTTTTGCCGTGGTCGGGCATTGAGCCGAGCTCAATTTCACACCTTGCAAAAGATGTGCAAGAACCCTTTCTTGGACTGATCCATTTTGAACTTCTTCAAAATCTTATCAAGGTATGTGCTTTGTGAAAGACCTATGAGGCGTCTCGATCTATCTCTATAGATCTTGATGCCTAATATATAAGCAGACTTCTCCAAGGTCCTTCATTGAAAAACACTTATTCAAGTAGGCCTTAATGCTGTCCAAAAGTTCTATATCATTTCCCATCAAAAGTATGTCATCTACATATAATATGAGAAATGCTACGGAGCTCCCACTCACTTTCTTATAAACGCAGGCTTCTCCATAAGTCTTGCATAAACCCAAACAGCTTTGATCATCTCATCAAAGCGAATGTTCCAACTCCGAGATGCTTGCACCAGCCCATAAATGGATCATTTGGAGCTTGCATACTTTGTTAGCATTCTTAGGATCGACAAAACCTTCCTACCTGCATCATATACATCTCTTCCTTAAGATAACCGTTAAGGAACGCTGTTTTTGACGTCCCATCCGCCATATCTCATAATCATAGTATGCGGCAATTGCTAACATGATTCGGACGGACTTAAGCTTCGCTACGGGAGAGAAAGTCTCATCGTAGTCAATCCCTTGAACTTGCCGATAACCCTTAGCGACAAGTCGAAGCTTTATAGATGGTGACATTACCATCGCGTCCGTCTTCTTCTTAAAGATCCATTTGTTTTCTATCGCCGCCGATCATCGGGCAAGTCTGTCAAAGTCCATACTTTGTTTTCATACATGGATCCTATCTCGGATTGCATGGCTTCGAGCCATTTGTTGGAATCCGGGCCTGCCATCGCTTCTTCATAGTTCGAAGGTTCACCATTGTCTAACCACATGATTTCCGGAGATGGGGTTGCCCACCACTGCAGTGCGGAACATGTCCTAGTGGACCTCTGAAGTTCAAGGTAGCAACTTGATCCGAAGTACCTTGATCATCATCATTAATTTCCTCTTCGGTTGGTGTAGGCATCACAGGAACATTTTCCCGAGCTGCACTACTTTCAGTTCAAGAGGTAGTACTTCATCGAAGTTCTACTTTCCTCCCACTTACTCCTTTCAAGAGAAACTCTTTTTCCGTAAAGGATCCGTTCTGGCAACAAAGATCTTGCCCTCGGATCTTAAGTAGAAGAGTATACCCAATGGTTTCCTTAGGGTATCCTATGAAGACGCATTTTTCCGATTTGGGTTCGAGTTTTTCGAGTTGAAGTTTCTTGACATAAGCATCGCATTCCCAAACTTTTAGAAACGATAGCTTAGGTTTCTTCCCAAACCATAATTCATACGGTGTCGTCTCTCAGCGGATTTAGAGCGGTGCCCTATTTAAAGTGAATGTAGCTGTCTCTAGAGCATATCCCCAAAATGATAGCGGTAAATCGGTAAGAGACATCATAGATCGCACCATATCCAATAGAGTGCGACACGACGTTCGGACACACCGTTATTACCGAGGTGTTCGGCGGCGTGAGTTGTGAAACGATTCCACATTTTCTTAAGTGTGTACCAAATTACGTGACTTAAATATTCTCCTCCATGATCCGGTCGTAAGAATTTTATCTTTCGGTCACGTTGATTCTCTACTTCATTCTGAAATTCCTTGAACTTTTCAAAGGTCTCAGACTTGTGTTTCATCAAGTAGACATACCCATATCTACTCAAGTCATCTGTGAGAGTGAGAACATAACGATATCCTCCATGAGCCTCAACGCTCATTGGACCGCACACATCGGTATGTATGATTTCCAACAAGTTGGTTGCTCGCTCCATTGTTCCGGAGAACGGAGTCTTGGTCATCTTGCCCATGAGGCATGGTTCGCATGTGTCAAATGATTCATAATCGAGAGACTCCAAAAGTCCATCAAGATGGAGCTTATTCATGCGCTTGACACCAATGTGACCAAAGGCGGCAAAGTGCCACAAGTATGTGGGACTATCGTTATCAACTTTACATCTTTTGGTATTCACGCTATGAATATGTGTAACATTACGCTCGAGATTCATTAGGAATAAACCATTGACCATCGGAGCATGACCATAAAACATATCTCTCATATAAATAGAACAACCATTATTCTCGGATTTAAATGAGTAGCCATCTCGTATTAAACGAGATCCAGATACAATGTTCATGCTCAAACTTGGCACCAAATAACAATTATTAAGGTTTATAACTAATCCCGTAGGTAAATGTAGAGAGTAGCGTGCGACGGCGATCACATCGACCTTGGAACCATTCCCGACGTGCATCGTCACCTCGTCCTTCGCCATGATCCTCCGCTTATTCCGCAGCTCTGTTGTGAGTTACAAATATGAGCAACGGCACGGTATCAAATACCGGGGAGTTACTACAGTCTTGGTAAGGTACACATCAATTACATGTATATCAAATATACCTTTGGTGTTGTCGACCTTCTTATCCGCTAAGTATTTGGGGCAGTTCCGCTTCGATGACCTTCCCTTGCAATAAAAAGCACTCAGGTCTAGGGCTTGGGTCCATTCTTTGACTTCTTCCCCAAAATCGGCTTCTGGCAGCAACTCTCTTTGCCGTCCTTCTTGAAGTTCTTCTTACCCTTGCCCTTCTTGAACTTAGTGGTCTTATTGACCATCAACACTTGATGTTCTTTCTTGATTTCAACCTCTGCGACTTGACGTGAAAATACCAGGGAATGGTCTTCACCATCCCACGCATATTGTAGTTCATCACAAAGCTCTTGTAGCTTGGTGGGAGCTGATCAAGGATTCTGTCAATGACCGCCTCATCCGGGAGGTTTATGTCCGGTGGGACAAAGGCGGTGATGCAACCCGGACATTTTGAGTATGTGCTCACCAGCAAGTAACTGTTTTCCTCCATCTTACAACTATAGAACTTGTCGGAGACTTCATATCTCTCGACCCGGGCATGAGCTTGAAAAACTAGTTTCAGCTCCTCGAACATCTCATATGCTCCGTGTTGCTCAAAAGCGCTTTGGAGCCGGTTCTAAGCTGTAAAGCATGCCGCACTGAGCGAGGGAGTAATCATCGACGTAGACCGCCAAGCCGTTCATAACGTCTTGGTTCTGCAGGATGGGTGCTTCACCTAAGCGGTGCTTCTAGGACATATTGTTTCTTGGCAGCTATGAGGATAATCCTCGGGTTAGGACCCGATCCATTATAGTTGTTGCCATCATCTTTGACTTGGTTTTCTCTAGGAGCGTTGAAGTTCATGTTGACATGAGCGTTGGCCATTTGATCTACAAGACATATTATGCAAAAGTTTTAGACTAAGTTCATGATAATTAAGTTCATCTAATCAAATTAAAATGAACTCCCACTTTCAGATTAGACATCCCTCTAGTCATCTAAGTGTTACACGATCCGAAGCTGACTAGGCCGTGTCCGATCATCACGTGAGACGGACTAGTCATCGTCGATGAACATTCTCATGTTGATCGTATCTTCCATACGACTTCGTGTTCGACCTTTTCGGTCTCCGTGTTCCGAGGCCATGTCTGTACATGCTAGGCTCGTCAAGTTAACCCTAAGTGTTTTGCATGTGTAAACTGTCTTACACCCGTTGTATGTGAGCGTAAGGATCTATCACACCCGATCATCACGTGGTGCTTGAAGCAGCGAACTTTAGCTTAGCGGTGCTGCAGTTAGGGAGAACACTTCTTGAAATTGTTGTAAGGATCATCTTATTTACTACCGTCGTTCTAAGTAAACAAGATGCATAAACATAATAAACATCACATGCAATTATATAATAGTGACATGATATGGCCAATATCATATAGCTCCATTGATCTCCATCTTCGGGGCTCCATGATCATCTTGTCACCGGCATAACACCATGATCTCCATCATCATGATCTCCATCATCGTGTCTTCATGAAGTTGTCCATAACGACTACTTCTACTTCTATGGCTATACGTTTAGCAATAAAGTAAAGTAATTTACATGGCGTTCTTCAATGACACGCAGGTCATACAAAAATAAAGACAACTCCTATGGCTCTGCCGTTGTCATACTCATCGACATGCAAGTCGTGATTCCTATTACAAGAACATGATCTCATACATCACAATATGTCATTCATCATTCATCACAACTTCTGGCCATATCACATCACATGACAATTGCTGCAAAAACAAGTTAGACGTCTTCTAATTGTTGTTGCATCTTTTACGTGGCTGCAATTGGGTTCTAGCAAGAACGTTTTCTTACCTCACGAATAACCACAGCGTGATCTTGTCAACTTCTATTTACCCTTCATAAGGACCCTTTTCATCGAATCCGCTCCAACTAAAGTGGGAGAGCGGACACCCTTGACCACCTTATGCAACTAGTGCATGTTAGTCGGTGGAACCGGTCTCACGTAAGCGTGCGTGTAAGGTTGGTCCGGGCCGCTTCATCCCACAATACCGCTGAAGCAAGATCACGACTAGTAACGGCAAGCAAGTTTGACAAGATCTCGCCCACAACAAAATTGTGTTCTACTCGTGCAATAGAGAACTACGCATAGACCTAGCTCGACGATACCTTTGTTGAGGGCGAACGCGAGAAAATTAAAATTTTCCCTACGGTTTCACCAAGATCCATCTATGAGTTCATCTAAGCAACGAGTCAAGGGAGTGAGTTTGCATCTACATACCACTTGTAGATCGAGTGTGGAAGCGTTCAAGGGGATGGTGATGAGGAGTCATTACTTTCGCCGTGATTCGGATCACCGATGACCAAGTGCTTTGAGCGGACAGCACCTCCGCGTTCAACACACGTGCTGGAGACGGAATGACGTCTCCTCCGTCTTGATCCAGCAAGGAGGAAGGAGAGGTTGAGAAGGCAGCTCAATGGCAAAGACCACGGACGGCGATAGTGCTGCAGGTTGGTGCAGGCGATTCTCCACAAGGTAGCCGCCAAGCACGTGCGGAAGAGGAGAGGTGTTGGGGAGGGAGGGCTGCGCCTTGGCTTGTGGTTTCAGCCCTCCCTCACCCTCTATTTATAGGGAAGGGCAGGGGCGGCCCCTCTAGATGGGATCTAGAGGGGGCGGCGGCCAAGGGAGGGACTTGCCCCCCAAGCAAGGCGCCCCTCTAGGGTTCCCCTCCAACCCCTAGGCGCAAGGGCCCAAGGGAGGTGCGCCCAGCCACCAGGGGCTGGCTCCTTCCCCACGCAGGCCCAAGTGGCCCCGGGAGGGGTGGCCCCTCCGGTGGACCTCGGAACCCTTCCGGTGGCCCTGCAGTACAATGCACGCCTCGAAACTTTCCGGTGTCCATTTGACAACTTCCCATATATAAATCTTTACCTCCGACTATTAGGAACTCCTCGTGACGTCCGGGATCTCATCAGGACTCCAGACAACATTCGGTAATCACATACAAGTCTTCCTAATAACCCTAGTGTCACCGAACCTTAAGTGTGTAGAACCCTACGGGTTCGGAGACATCTTGAACATGACCGAGGGCAGCTCTCGAGGTCAATAATAACCAACAGCGGGATCTGGATACCCATGTTGGCTCCACATGCTCCTCGATGATGTCATCGGATGAACCACGATGTCAAGGATTCAAGCAACCCGTATACTATTCCCTTTAGTCGGGCGGTATGTTACTTGCAGAGACTCGATCGTCGGTATCCCAATACCTCGTTCGGTCTACGTTATCGCAAGTCACTTTACTCGTTACCGTAATGCATGATCCCGTGACGAGACACTTGGTCACTTTGAGCTCATTATGATGATGCACTACCGAAAGTGGGCCCAGTGATACCTCTCGTTATACGGAGTGACAAATCCTGTCTCGATCCGTGTCAACCCAATGCAGACACTTTCGGAGATACACGTAGTGCACCTTTATAGTCACCCGATTCACGTTGTGACGCTTTGGTACACCCAAAGCATTCCTCACGGTATCCAAGGGAGTTACTCGATCTCAAGGTCTAAGGAAGAGATACTTGACATTGGAAAAGCTCTAGCAAAACGAACTACACGATCTTGTGCTATGCTTAGGATTGGGTCTTGTCCATCACGACGTGATCCCGTTGTCAATGACATCTGATGTCCATAGTCTGGAAACCATGACTATCTGTTGACCAACGAGCTAGTCAACTAGAGGCTTACTAGGGACGTATTGTAGTCTATGTATTCACACATGTATCACGATTTCCGGATAATACAATTATAGCATGAATAAAAGACAATTATCATGAACAAGGAAATATAATAATAATGCTTTTATTATTGCCTCTAGGGCATATTTCCAACACACAGAGCTCCGGAGCTACTTGACGCAAGGGACCCTGCCGGAGAAGGAGGAGGAAGCGGAGCGTGTGGCATGGCAAGCCACAGCATACTGCATCAGGGATGGAGAGCTCTATCGGAAGCGACCAAATGATGTGTCCCTACACTGCATCTCCAGGGAGCAAGGGAAGGAACTCCTGGCAGATATACACGGTGGAGACTGTGGGCATCATTCATCATCGCGGACCCTCGTGGGCAAGGCGTTCATGGCGGTTTCTATTGGCCTCTGCGGCTCAATGATGATGTCAAACTAGTGAAGGCTTGCGAAGCCCGCCAATTCCATGCCAAGCGAGATCCATCACCGGCAGGAGGTGCGCAAACTATACCCCTCTCGTGGCCGTTCACGATGCAGGGGCTGGATATCCTGGGCCCATTTCCTCGGGCGCCCGGGGGCTATCGCTACCTCTACGTCGTCGTGGACAAGTTAACCAAGTGGGCTGAAGTGGAAGCCGTCCACACCATCCCCGCAGGTTTTGCGGTTAAGTTCATCAGCGGCATCGTGAGCCGGTTCGGGGTGCCGAACCGCATCATCACCGACAACGATTCGCAGTTCACCAGTAACCTCTTCAAAACATACTGTGCTAACCTTGGGGCCTTGAGATATGCTACGCTTGCAGCGGTGGCGCACCCACGGAGCAACACGTCGAGCCGAAAGCGGTTAACGCGGAGGTCTGAGAGGCCTCAAGACCAGGACATTCAAGAAGAAGGCTGGAGGCCTGCGGCCGAGGTTGGCACGACGAGCTTCAATCCGTGTTATGGTCCATCTACACGATACGACTCAAGCCAAGCGGCAAGACCCGTTCTTCCCGGTTTATGGGTCGAAGCAGGTCCTCCCTCACGGTCGGAACGCCCGTTCCATACGGGTCTGGCGTTCGACGAGGCGCAGAGGACGCCATGCGGGGGACGGACCTCGTCTTTGAGAGGGCGTCGTCGGGGAAGCAGCGCTTCTGAGCGGCAGATCTGAGACGAGCCCTCGCGGGCGATACCTTTGCTGCAACATCCGCCCCGGGACTCTCGAGGTAGGGGACCTCGTACTTCAGCGGGTTCTCTCGGGGAAGGGACTGCATAAAGCTCTCTCCCATGTGGGAGGGCCCGTTCAAGGTTGTTCATGTTTCGTGCCCGGCTCCGTGCGCTTGGAGACTCGGGAGGGGTGCCCGTCCAGAATGCGTGGAACATCCAACACCTCGAAGGTTTTACCCTAAAAAGGCCGGTGCACTGTGAAGAAGGCGAAACGCTGTGAAGGCTGTCAGCGTTTTGGAAAAGGCCCAGAGCTTGTGAAGAAAGCGAGCGCTGTGAAGCTGTCGCATTTTGGAAAAGGCCCAGAGCACGTGAAGAAGGCGAATGCACGCTGTGGAAATTTGCCGCGTTTTTGGAAAGGCCCGAGCACGTGGAAGAAGGCCAATGCCTATGAAGTTGTCACGTTTTGGAAAAGGCCCGGTGCCTGTGAATAAGGCAAACGCCTGTGAAGTTTATCTTTCTAAGAAAGGCCCAGAGCCTGTGAAGAAGGCCAATGCACCGTGAAGCTACGCCGCCGTGACACTCTCACGTAATAATGAGTTGGGGCTGTACACGCCCGGAGTCTCGAGGCAGGCCTCGGGCCCTAGGGGCTCCCTCCCAACGCCCAATGGCAGCACTTAAGCAGCGTTGGTGAGAAGACGTCGAAGACTAGACTAGGTGCCGGACGGCTTTTCTCATTTTCTTTACGTAGTTGGCTTGTTCATCCCCATTCGAGGTTTTATTGAAGCTGTTGCCGTCTTTGGCTTGTGACTCTTTGCCTTTTTCGCTCTCCTGCCTTGATTTCTCTCGCGCAAAGTCTCGCAAGGGAGCAACGCGAGCACCCTTGCGAGTGTTTTCTGCCCTTATCGTTCGAGGCTTCCCTACCTGGGTCCACTACAGGAGCACCCCTCCAGTCTGTGCCCCATGGGCACCGCGACCTGACGCAGAGGACTGGGTTGAGTGCGCCTCCACAGCCGAGGCCGGGAACTACCTACGCTGCACAGCGCGTGCGGCCAAGGCACAATACCAAAATAAGCGGAAATAAAGAGTGGTAATTAATGGCAGTCCAAGCACGCCCCACGGGGCCCTACACTGTCTCTTTACGCAGTGAAAAGGAAAAAAAAGAAAAAAAATAGGCGCGACTCCGCTCGACACCAGCCCTTGATGGAGACTCGAGCTGCCTCCCGAGCTCAGGCGGACTCCTCTCGCGCTTCACGGAGGCCTTGACGGCGGTGGACCCACTACCTCCCTCCAAGCGGCGCGCGCTGTGAGAGGTGATCGCGGCCACTGCTGGAAGAGCCGCTGCCCAAGAAGAACCGTCGAGCTCGAGGAACCCGGCGCCCGCCGACCTGTGCTGTATCATCTTCTATCATCGCCAGGGGGCTGGACCCACGGCCTTGATCGTCGTCCTCAAGGATGCACCCAGCGCAGTGACCATCTTTCCCGAACACCCTCACGTAGAGGGTGGCATCGCCGTCGAACTTGAAGTGCAGGGTGCACCGCCAGCTCAGACCACGCGCGCGGGCAAACGTTTGCCAGCCCACGGGTGAGGCCAGAACTCCGCTGCAGAAACCTCAGTGAAGCCCAAGAGGCCAGTGCGGCCAACCCATCCGCTTGAAGCGAGAGGCCGCCCGGGGCACAGTAGGAAGCTTACCTAGGAGGAAGCGAGGAAGCTGGAGCCGGGTGCTAATCGGCTCCGCCGACCACCCTGTGAACTCGGCGGCACCTTCCGCTGCGTGGAAGCGCTGACCTAGGGGAATTCGCGTGGCCATACATAGCGCTTCGCAACGGCTGCCGCCCGTCAAGGCATGGAGATCACCTCCTTGACATGAGGAGCCACCATGGGAGCCACAAGGTATTTGCGAGGACGGCCTCGGGCTGGCCAGGCGGGGAGAGTCAGGCTCAACTGGCGGGCCTTCCCTTTCTCCATGACGAGAACTTCTTTGACGGAGCCATGAAGAAGAAGGAGAAGCAAGAGGGGATAGACTGGAAGGGCACGCGCCGTTCCGTACTTAAAGCCAGAGGAGGCCAACCATCGACCTCCACGATCGCAGGTAATCATGACCCGCTTTGCGTGCAGGGACTGGTCAGTTCATGCGGCAACCGAGGCGTCGTGGGGAGCGGAGCCGCCACGTCCAATCAACACCGCCTTGTGGCGCCCAAAGGCTGCAGGCTGTTAGGGGCTCATGGCGTCAGACCTGCCCTTCGCTTCTCTGCTCAGCCAAGTCCCGGCGCCTTTGGGCCCGGCTCTTGTCGGCTGCTCGGGAACGGGGGTCCCCAGACTTGCCTACCTGCGGCCTGCGGCGTGGCTCAAGGGGAGGCCCAGCACGGCCCATCTTCATTAGCACAAGCTCAAGACCCTCGCGAGGGGCCAAGCTTCGCGGGGCGGACGACAGGGAGCTTCCTCAGGCACGGCCTCGTCAGGCTGGCTCGCGAGGAGGTGGAGAGATCAAGGCGGGGTACCTCACGAGGTGCCCATGATGCAAGCCATGATGACCAAGGGCGCCAGGCGGGCGCCAGCCGCATCTGCCCTCCTTTCCTCTTTGGCTAGGGAGCAAGCGCAGGCGAGAGCATCAAGCAAAGGCATCCATTTCGGTGCAACAAGACTAGGACCGTCGCAACGGCAAGAAGGAAGTCATTGTGGAGCCCAAGCAGGCGTCACCACCAGAGCCTTTGACAGGCGAGGACCAACTTTAGTCAGGATAAGTGTACCAGATGTTCCCCTTCAAAATGGCCAATTGTTGGCGCCCTTCCCGCTCAATATTTGGGGAGAGGCCCAGCCTTTGCCTATAAATAGGACTAGCCACCCACAGGGGTAGAGGGAGAGCGAAACACGGAGAGAAGAGAGAGAGCGGCCGAACTCCCCTAGCAGTTCATCGCACCGACCAAGAACAGAGACCCTCATGAGGCTGTTCTTCCTTGTATTGTTCATCATCATCAGCCCAAGAGGCAATCCACCACACCACAAACTAGAGTAGGGTATTACACCAATATGGTGGCCTGAACTAGTATAAACCCTGTGTCTCTTGCGTTGTTCTTTTCGTAGCTTAGTTCCCAGCGAGGCGGCGAGGTGCAGGTAGGAAGAGGGCGAGATCTCCGCGCGCACCCTAGTGTTCAAACCTAGAGGGTCTGCCGGAACCCGAAATCCACAGTCCCAGTTTGTCTTTTCTAAAGATTTGGGGTTGTGAAGTATTTGTCAAGCGACTTATGTCAGACAAGCTTACACCAAAGTTGGATAAGTGCATATTCGTGGGATATCTGAGGGAAACCTTGGGATAGAGCTTCTACAACCGGGAAGAGAACAAAGTGTTTGTTGCTCAGAACGGGGTTTTCCTTGAGAAAGAGTTTCTCAGTCGGGAGGCCAGTGGGAGGACGGTCCGACTCGAAGAAATCGAGGACCACTCGAGGGATGGCTCGGTGATGATGAGATCATCTGAGTCGGTCAGGGAACCCGTAGTGGAAGCGGCACCGGAACCACGGAGGTCGGAAAGATTCGCAGAGTGCGCGATGTATTGTTGCTAGAAAGCGGCGAGCCGGCCACGTATCTTGAGCGATGGTGAGCCCAGATTCCAAGGCATGGCTGAGGCCATGAAATCCAGTTAAAGTCCATGGATGAGAATCAAGTGCGGGACTTGGTTGATCCGCCGCTTAGCGTAACAGCCATTGGTTGCAAATGGGTCTTTAAGAATAAACCGATGTGGATGGAAATGTTCAGATCCACAAAGCTTGGCTTGTCGCTAAGGGTTATGGACAAGTTCAAGGAATTGACTACGTGAGACTTACTACCGTGGTAGCGATGCTGAAGTCGATGAGGATCATACTAGCTATAGCTGCATATTTCGATTCACGAGATATGGCGGATGGATGTCGGAACGGCTTTCCTTCACGGAAATTTAACCGAGGGCGTGTATATGATACAACCCGAGGGTTTGGTCGATCTGACTAGCACTAGTAAGGTATGCAAGCTCAAGAGATCCATTTATGGGTTGAGGCAAGCATCTCCGAGCTGGAACATTCGTTTTGATGGGGTCGTCACTGGTTTCGGCTTCATCAAAAGCGAAGAGGACTCTTGTTTATACAAGAAGTTAAGTGGGAGCTCAATAGTGTTTTTGATCTTGTATGTGGATGACATACTACCGATCGAAAATGATGTTTCGATGCTGAACTTCGGTCAAGGAGTCATTGAATGGCAAGTTTTCGATGAAGGACCTTGGTGAGGCAATGTACATTTAGGCATTAAGATCTATAGAGATAGATCGAGGAGTGCCTTCGGCTTAAGCCAGAGCACGTACATAGATAAAGTGTTGAAGCGGTTCAACATGAGTGAGGCAAAGAAAGGGTTCTTGCCACTCTCACATGGTATAAGGCTAAGCGAGACTTCGAGTCCGTCGAAATCTGATGAGCGAAGTAGGATGAGTAGGATTCTGTATGCCTCGGCAATCGGATCCATCATGTATGCCATGATATGTACAAGGCATGATGTTGCTTTTGCAATAAGCCTAACAAGTAGATACTAGGCCAACCCGGTGAGAGTCCGGGGCAGCGGTAAAGACTATTTTGAAGTACGAAAAGGACTAAAGAGATGTTCCAAGTTTATGGAGGTGAGGAAGAGCTTGTCGTGAGGGTTACGCCGATGCTAGTTTCCAAACCGTGATGAGATGATTGTCGATCATAGTCCGGTTCATGTACTTCATGAGCGGAAGGAAGCGATGTTTGGATGAGTTCCAAAGCAAGATCACGGTGGCTGATTCTACCACAGAAGCCGAATAAATTGTGGCTTGTGAAGCTGCGAAGGAAGGTGTTTGGATCCGGAACTTTCTGGATGATCTTGGTATTTTCCTAGCCTCGGTAAAACTGTTGGACCTTTATTGTGATAACTCTGGTGCCATCGCACAAGCCAAGGAGCCGAGGAATCACCACAAGGTCAGACACATAGATCGGAAATATCACTGATACGTAAAGATCGTAAAGAATGGTGATGTAGAGTTATGCAAGATTCACACAGATGCAAATGTTGCAAATCCGTTGACTAAGCCGCTTCCACAACCCAAGCATGAGGGCACGTTAGAGCTATGGGCGTTTGATGTCTATTTGATTGACTCTAGTGCAAGTGGGAGGCATTGGAGATATGCCTAGAGGCAATCATGTATGATGATGTTTCCTATGTGTTTATGAATAAAGATAGTCCTTGGACATTATCAATGATGTGTACCTGACAAATGCCGTGACTTGTTTGTGGGACTATGCATTGTATGATAAGCTGTCCTAAAAGGTCCCTAGTCCCGAAGAAGGGCTGTGTGGATGTAACCAACTAGACTAGCATATGACACGGTTGATGGCTTGGTCTCACTAGCCATGGAGCATTGGATGCTAACGGATAATATGGACATGGAAGGTATGGTCGGATTCGACATAGTCGGATCCGAGTCGAGATAAGGTCCGAGTCGGACAGACCCAACTATGAGACACAACGATATATCATCTGTGAGTCTCTAGTACAACATAAGTTCTATGTCCTAAGACCTGAGCTGGCACATGTACTCGGGATGGTGACAGACTTGTTTTGGGCCGACCAAACGCTACTCCGTGATTGGGTAGTTACGAAGGTAGGTTTCAGGCTTGTCCAGACCCATGCTGCAAGACATGGTCGAGCAAGATGGGATTTGCCCTCGACTGTGAGAGAGATATACTCTGGGCCCCTCTTGTGATCCGACCACGATAAGCATGGCCATGCGAGAAGGATTATGAGACAATCCGGATAGTGGTCGGCATCACTGAACGAGAAAGAGGTCGGGCTAGCACAAGGATGACAGACTCGCCTTGAGCTCGACAACATATATCGTGTAGCAAAAGGAATGGAAGTGTGATGTACAGGTTCGCTAACCAGCTTCATAGTTCGCTTGGTGTTTGGCATGCCTTGCTAGAGGTCAACCAATGCAGTTCGATTAGGTGATCCGAACTGCGACCATGCCGACTTGAACCTAAGGGTCGCGCGCTAAGGAAGGAACCAATGAGGCCGGATCCGAGGACACTGATCGGATGTGATCCGAGCTGTATTCGGATTGAGGCCGAGTAGACTTATGGGCTTTAGGATCTGTGCGAGGCCCAAGAGTTGAGCCTGCTACAGATGCCTATATATAGTGGAGGTGCGGCACACTCATTTGGTTGATCGCTTCGGCGCTGTCACTAGGGTTTGCATGTGTTGCAAATAGACACCTCCACTCGCTGCCGGTTGTGTGATCGGACCTAGCAGTCCGCCGACGCACGGCGATTCCTCCTACTGCCGGGATACAGATTAGAGGCGGTGCACTTGCGCCGCTCGGCCCGAACCTGTGACGTGGGGAACCGACGACCGGCTTCTCGAGGGAGATCGTGACGAGGAGGAGGCGATCCACGTGACAGCTGCCCCAACTCTTCTTCATTTGCATGGCAACGCTGCGCGTCTAGTAGTAACGAACTGTGATCCATCTCCCCGTAGCATGTTCTTGGCTGTTTTTGCGTTTAGGAATTTTTAATTTGCGATCGGCGCACCTACTCTAGAACCCAACAAGATGTCGGCGGTGGTTCGAGACATGCCCGCATACTCTAGTTGCTTGAGTGCCCGCCGCCAAAGATAATGGTCGTCGGCTTCCTCGTGACAAGCCGGGCGAAGAGGCTGCTATGCACCTCTTTTGGGCGATCGCTCCTCACGAGCTCCACGGGAGATGTGGCCGGGACTTAGGGTTGCGACGCCCGGAGTGGGATGGGGATCTGTGGGAAAGGGGGCATTTGGCAGACGTCATCTAAGAAACTCAGGGCGGCCTAGGTATGGAGATCGGTGGGTAAGCTACATGGGCAAACCAGCAGATGTTGACAATGGAGGCCTTGCGGCGGCGGCGACGGGGACCTTGCTAGGGTTTCGAGCGAGGGAGGGTGTGTGTGTGTGTGTGTAGCGTCTTGTATATGCCCGTAAGTGGGTTTGGTGTGTCTGTGTGTGTGTGGAGGGGCGGGGTGTTTCGGTGAAATGACGCGGGTGCTGAAAATTTTACTCTGTGGAGTCAAACAGCGGGTGAAATGCGGGGCTATTGAAAATTTTGATGATAGTGCATCGCACCACGGTCGAGAAGATAACAACCGTGTGTTATGAACAGAAAAACCCTCGAGGCGGGCAGATATTTTCTAGGGATGCAGGCGGGATTGGGAACAAGAAACATCCCACACGGTCCGAAGATAACAACCGTGTGTTATGAAACAGAAAAACCCTCGAGGCGGGTAGATATTTTATAGGGATGCAGGCGGGATTAGGAACAAGAAACATCACACACGGTCCGGAGATAACAACCGTGTGTTACGAAACAGAAAAACCCTCGAGGCGGGCAGATATTTTTGAGAGGGGGAGCCTCGTGGAGCCCAATGTACTGTCCGGATGTGTGCGTGACAGGTGCACCGGCATGGCACACGGTTAGTTTGAGTAAACTGTTTATGTTGCGTCATCCGACTTGTCTAATGTTCATAAATTTGGCGAAAAATGACGCGGGAGAGGGTCAGAACACAAACACACTTGCATGTGGACCAAATTTCTGTATCAAAAGGGTGGTCTGATTTTCAAATGCCAAATGCAACTTCGATGTGGCACCTCTCTCGCAAAGTGCACCGTATTACTTGCCCCCACCCCCCTCGTGTCGGCACGAAGGGAATCCTAAGCTATGAATGCATGCCCCCCTCCCCCCCCCCCCAACCGAGGTTCACCTAGCAAAGTGTGAAGTAGCTAGCAGCCCCCTGCTCCCGGTAAGGGCGCGAAGGGAATCTAAGCTATGAATGCATGCCCCCCCCAACCGAGGTTGATTCACCTAGCAAAGTGTGTGAAGTAGCTAGCACCCCCTCCCTCGTGTTAGGCACGATGCAGAAGGGAATCCTAAGCTATGAATGCATGCCCCCAACCGCAGGTTCACCCTAGCAAAGTGCAGTAGCTAGCCCCCCTCCTCGTGTCGGCACGAAGGGAATCCTAAGCTATGAATGCATGCCCCCCAGCCAAGGTTCACCCCTAGCAAAGTCTTGAAGTAGCTAGCAGCCCCCCTCGTAGGTGCATAGGCACAAAGGGAATCCTGGCTATGAGTGCATGCCCCCCAACCGAGGGTTCACTTAGCAAAGTGCTTGAGAAGTAGCTAGCAGCCCCCTCCTGCAGGTTATTAGGCACAAAGGGATTCCTAAGCTATGATTGCATGCCCCCCAACCGTGGGTCACCTAGCAAAGTGCAAATTAGCTAGCCCCCCTCCCTTGTGTCGGCAATTTCGACGAAGGGAATCCTAAGCTATGAATGCATCCCCTCCCCCCCCCCAACAGAGGTTCACCCTAGAAAAGTGCGAAGTAGCTGGCAGCCACCCCTCCCTTGTGTCGGCACGAAGGGAATCCTAAGCTATGAATTTATGCCCACCCCCCAACTGAGGTTCGCCTAGCAAAGTGTGAAGTTGCTAGCAGCCCCCCCTCCCCCTACCGTGTTGGCGCGAAGGGAATCCTATGCTATGAATGCATGCCCCCTCCCCCCCCCAGCCGAGGTTCACGTAGAAAAGTGCAGTAGGTAGCAGCCCCACCCTCCCCCTTGTGTCGCCATGAAGGAATCCTAAGCTATGAATGCAGCCCCCCAACCAAGGTTCACGTGGCAAAGTGCGATAGCAACCCCCGCCCCCACACACACACACTTTCATTCGGCGGCCCAGAGAGGCATATATGTCACCAAGATGGATCGTAAAATGGACCAAGAATAATCCACCTTGGTCGTTACAACCTCTCTCTTGTTGTTGGTCAAAGTGATGGCCGTCCATGCGACCAGGAGATGGGCTAACTCGCCAATAATCACGCAAGTAGCTAGTCCCAAGACAACCACCGTGATGCGTGTGGCCCAAACATATGTATGGAGAGGTGTTTTTGAGTAACAATGGAACAACTTTGATGTGGCACCGTGATTTCGAACTAGAAATCCCCACACTAAGTGAGGGTTAGGTTGACGATGCATATGTATGTTACACCACACTTCAAGCCAATGACGGGGATTCATGCATGCATGCGTACTGCATAGTATATCTTATCTCAAACTTAATTAGGTCTGAATCTCACCATGACCTATACTACGATAACACGAACCAAATGAAGAATCCACCATGGTAACCTATCTTGTTGTTGGTCAAGGTGATCATGGATGTCCACGCGAGCCCACGAATATATAGGCTTGTCGCTGATAACCACGCGAGGGAGTGTATCGCTCGAGGGCAACCACTACATGCATATGTATGGAGGTGATGCATGCATGCATGTTTGAATACACAACATTGATGTGATGTGTGTGTCAAAAATCTTACACTAGCTCCCCACACAGAGCGAGATCGGTTCATGATGTGTCGTTGTACTAGCCACTTCGACTCCATGGGAGGGATTCATGCATACACATGCATGTGTGTGTGCTCAAACTGTATCATGCTTGTCATCCCAGAGCAAAAATAATAATCCCACTGCTAAGTCAAATTAACCTCTCTTGTTGTCGGCAAAAGTAGTGATGGACCAAGTGGGCCAGAGATGGAAAGCATCGATATCGTGATAATTGACTTAAGTGGGTGCGAGAGGACAACCACCACCACTTTGCATGTGGGCCAAACATATATATGTTGAATACCCAAAATGCACAACTTTGATGTGCCACATGCCTCAAAACCGTAAACCATGCACCCACACAGAGTGAGGTTCATATCAAAGTGTACATATGATGGTCCTCGTCCCCCTCTTCACCGGCATACTATATGCTCCTGCCGTAATATATGTACAACCCAAAAAGTATCCTCATCGACGGTGAAATTAATTAACCTCTCCCGATGTAGGTCAAGGTGATGCATGCATGCATCGACGATAACCTTAATGGGCCACAGATGAAAGCGTCACACGTGAGTGTCCTAGCTAGGATATGCATGTGGCCCAAAAAGGTGTTGTGTGATGTTTGAATAACCAAATTCACAATTTTGATGTGGCACGTGACTCGGTAACCAAAAAGTCCCAACACCGAGTGAGGTGTACTTTGTTCACAGACGTACGTATAGAATATATGCTAGTCCCTCCCACCTCTTCTCGACGCTGCGTACTATATACCACCATAACACAAACAAAAAGATTCTACCTTCTTTGGTGAAATTAACCTCACTGCGAGCTGTTCGTCAAAGTGATGGACTACCGACCTCACGGGCCCCACGTAAAGCGTCACACACGCAGTGTCGAGTGTCGTGTAGTAGGACAACCATGTCGATTGCATGTGGCGAGAACATTTATGTATGAAAGGGTTGTGTAATGTTTTAAATAACGATTTCATAACTCTGATGTGGCACCGCCTGCCTAACAAAAGCAGCCCCGGCCAGTGGCTCACAACTCGTAGTGTCTGCGAGCCACCCGCCACCCCTTGCACACACACACCACACACACACACACCGAATCCACTGCAGAACTCGATGCATGTTAAACTAATTATCCCGGTGAACATACATGTTACCAAAGGAGGGACGTTTTAATTTAAAAAATCAGAGATCATTAAGACGCTTTTAGTACATTGATTGATTGATTTTCTCACGGGTATAATGTGCAAAAATCAAATTTGAGCTACATGCACACGTGATGCTGCACCTAAATGGATTGGTAAAAACACATGTGTCTCATTGGGTGCATGTTTACTCCCGTGCAACAAATTTCAAACATTGAGAATCTTGATTTTTAAATTCTAGTACATCCAAAACTTATTTGAAGTTCATGAAACTTATCGTGTTGTCATATG